>CM017798.1:34544698-35785011 GCA_008086715.1 Sitobion miscanthi | reverse complement strand
AAATTGTTTATTTAGGATTAATCTTTCATTTTTATGTTTTGCAATTAAATAATATATTTACATATAGAGTAAAGTAATGTTGGGGGACAATTCAAAATGTATACTTATTTAAATGTATCTAAACAATATATCAATGGTGAGCTATTTTATCAAATTAAAATACGAATACATTTATTTGTAAGTATATTGAGTAAACTGTTACGCGCATCACATGTTATTCATATAAATCTCTATCACATTTTTGAGTTGGGTTGGATTTTGAAATATTATTAAAAAGTTTAATCATACTACAATATTAATACATACGAAAACTGCACCGTATATAGATATTAGATATACTGTGAAAACTACTGAAAACTGAACAGTCAACTATTTCAGGCAAATCAGATTCAAAAATAGTAAGTATTTGAAGATACATAACTTTTATTTTAACACTTAGCAAGTTTTAGTTCCTTTCAACCAAGTTCTATTATCATAAAAGCAACTATTTCAAATCTCAAAAGTCACCAATTCAAAGATAATGAATAGGAAATATACTTTTTGAAAGTTCTTTTATATGAATTTCGCTTCTTACTTTTGCAAAATAAATCACGTGCATGTAAAAACTGAACGCACATAAATCGTATCAAACAACTAGATATAATATTTTATTAAACTCGTACTATACAGATGATGATAACGGCTCATAGCTGTGGTTATTAATAATATGCAATACGCGATGACACTCTATTTTATACAATAGGTACTTCAGTGTATTATAATATGCGATATACCAAAAAACGCAAGCATTTTTAAGTTACTGTTAAAATGTATGGTAACTTGGAAATACCTACTACACCGGCAGTGTTGTGCATTATCTAGAGTATGAATAAAAATAATTTGAAATATCGTTTTATCTATCTATGTAAAATGTTTATTTGAGATAAATAATTATCTAAATAATTTTTTGCAACAAGATTTTCTATTTACTTTTTGGCTAGCTCTACTGCCTACAGCATATTTATTCGATATTATGTTCTTTAGTTCTTTTGTGTATATTTATTACAACACTGTTAGACCAGACTACCTAGTATACTAACTACATCACCAGTAGACTGGCAGTAGTTAGGTTACGGCATGTCGTCATTAAATCCAAATGTCAGTAGTTTTTAACAAACAGGTCAAAACTCAAATCTAAATAAAACAACTAATCTCTTGTTCTATAAATAATATTAATGATAGTCGAAATGTGTAGCTATTTTAAATTTACTGAAATAGTAGATGAATAGTAAGAATAAATAGCAGAATGTTGAATCACAAAAGCCTTAACACCTCTCTATGGCTCTATCTAAGAAACATAATATCACAGACTATATAAAATATAATTTAATAAAATCTGTGATGATATAAACAAATTTGTATTTTATATTTTTATTGGCACACGCAACATATTAGGTACATCAACTGTTATTAAATTTCAATCATGAATAAATAAGTGAAAAAATATACAAAATTTGTACCTACCAATGAATATTTTATTTAAAATAAATACAGAAATAAATTCATCAACTCATACTAAAATAGGAGAAGATTAAGAAGCCACTCTGCAGCTGTTCAATAGGTGTCGCGTGTAACTCATCATTGAGTAGGTCACTGTAAAGGATGTGTTAAATTTGAATTCAATGATAAATCATTGCACACGAAAAACGATTCTGAGCTGAGACTACCTATCATCATATAAATATATTGCTGTTGCCTATTAATTATTATAGTAATTTATTTTACTATTAATAATATGGTATAAACTATAAATAGACAATAGCATATAATTATTCGAAATGTTTTGGATGTATCATTGTATAATGTGTATCTTAAATATATTAATATACGTAAATATATCTAATCCCCACGAAAATAACTTTTAATTACAACAAAATTAATAAAATTGTTATTCTTCGTTTAAATATTGAATTTCATCCAAATTTGAACTTAAATGAATGAATAAATAAAAAAAAATCTAGTTTATATATTTTTATATTTTTTACTAAAACTATTGTATTACATTTTCAAGTCTTAGCTATAAAAATTGAACACTACGTTTTTAACTACAAAATAATTTGTATATGTTCGTGATTTAGAACAATTTTTTCAACATTTTAACTTTAAATTTTAAAAAAAATAATCGTGCCTGTGTTTCTTATTTAATATTTTTTAAGGAATCTTGTCTCACGTTTCAAAACTATTTGACCTATCGAAAATTTTTTTATCAATATTTACTGAGAAAAAACTAAAAGAATTCAAAAATTTCTATAAATAGATCGCAACGATTCAAAATATTTTGAAATTTATACCATGTATCTATACAAAATGATTATATAAACGTGTTTAATGAACATTAAAAGTATACTAAGTATTTATTCTACTATATATCGTGTGCACATACAAAAAACACACAATCATCATTGTAAAATAAATACATTCATCGCTCCGATCAGAATCTAAAATAAGTTGGTTAGATAATTTATAACATTTCTTTTTGTAGTTTCCGGTAATAGATTAAGTACGATTGTAATTAGACAACTAACGATTTATAATTGGAAAAGGTTATGAAAATAACATAATCAATTGATAATTAACTTTGTATTAGAATTATCTATTTAGTACTAGTTATTTATTAATTATTAGATACTAGTGATGTAATGTGTTTACAGTTGGACAGATCACTTGTTTGTCGAACAATATTGATGAATATAATATACGGGGTAATTTGTTAATAATGATCTACCCTATTATAATGCTTAAATTAAGCATATATTCAACTTTTGATTTTGTAATTCTTAAATAAACTGGATTAACACATTTTCAAATCCTTGAAATATTGTATACCACTTATGGATGAACCTGTGATAATACAAACTTCTGTTTTTAAAATAGGAACCTCCCTTTTTAATATTCAACTATTAAGCAGATATATATATATATATTTTTAGTTTTGATGTGTCTTAATCAAAATTTGGGTGAGTAGGTTTTGAGTTATATGTATAACTTTGTGTACCAAGGATAATATATTTATGCCCTAAGGTAATAGGAAGTTTTGTATCTTCGGAGGACTGTGGGACACTCCTCAAGTAAGTAGTATAAAAAATAACAGACATTCTGTGAAATAAGCTTGATGAGATAATTAGAGAATAAGTTTTTTGATGTCTTTCAATGTGATTACAATGGGTTTCAGTTATTTTTCAACAATATACTCACTCATTTATTAATTTATTATTATTTACCACGCAGTACATAAATTTAAAAAAAAAAATACTATACATACCTTTATAATATGTTTTTATTACGGACAAAATAACTGTATTGACATAACTTACTATCTCATTTTTTTATTTATGAAAAGACTGGTAAAATTGACGAGTAAAATGTACCTACCCGAATATTTTTTGTACAATTCAATATCACATATTTTAATATTATCATAAATGCACCCTTCTCAACGACCACCCATGATTGATAGCCTGAATACCATTAGTATTCAGGACAATGTTATTGCATTTTAGATGCTGAGCCAACTAAGCTTATCATTGGGTATTTGGATTTAACATTGATGTGCGACGAATTTACCTTGAAAAATACTGTTCAGGATAGTTTTTTTATTAAGTTCTATAAACTTAGTAACAGTAAAAATGTTTGACACACTAATAATAAAACTGTTAAGTTATTTGTCTTTATTTTTTTCAAAATACTTAAAATATTGTATTCTCGAATTATTGAGTTTATGAAACTTAACTTTAAAAGCTATTAACAAATTTCAGTTGAGAACCAAAAAGTTTTAGATAGAACCTTTTTGTTTTTCCTACATTTTTTTATTTAATCAGAACTTTTTATTCTAAATTAAATGTAGCTAGGTTTTCCGGGAAATAGCATTACATCAAACAATAGAAGATAACGTATCGTGATGTTAAATCCAAAACTAAAATATGATAGTACTATTATTTATTTTATTGATGAATGTACAATAGTTAATAATATTGTCCTACTTATCTTATGACTTTTGTGTGGTTGACACAATGAAAATGAAATATTACTATTAGCCCCTATTGGTTTTGTATCTACGAAAATTCCAGACATTTTATAAGTGACTTAAGCTCCCATGGTATTTGCACTGTTCTTTTCAAAATATAAACTTACTAGAGTTTATAAAACACGACGCCCGCCGATGCCGAGGTGAGCGAAACGATAATAGTGCCTATACCCGGGTTTCCGGATATTTTTAATTTGACTTCATGAAATAAATCTCGGGGTCTCGCAGGACGGTCAAAAATAGATGTTTTTACAGCATTTGCGAAACGGATAGTATTGCACGAAATGGAAACTTGAATAACAAACTTTGTGTAACTCGATCGAATTACGCGAGTCTCGGTCCGGCGGACGAACGAAACAACCGACTTCCATTAAAACGGACACGAAATGCGAAGCGCAAATGGCAAGTCGTACCTAATCGGCCGTCGATAACAACAGTTGCACGCATAATTACACTTAACACCTCTAAAGCCAGTAACGAATTCTCGCTGCGCAGATCCATAATCATTCCGGGGCGCCTGTACGCTTTATCGCCTTTCGGTGTAATTATTCCGCGCAAAGGCCAAGATTACCGTGCATTATTATGTACGGTGGCAATCGCCATCAATCCGTCGGCCGTCCCGTGTCCGATACGCATTTGTTTACAGTATTCAACGTCGTATTACTTAGTACTTACTCAGTATAAGCTGGTCCGGATTCCAGACTTGCTGGAAGTCACGAGCTGTTCATTTCGAGTGTCCGGTACGCGCTCAACAGCGTCCGATTCGTTGAGTGGAAAATAAAATGCTACGTTTCCGATTCTTAGAAAACGTCGCCGTGCTCAAATCGGAACTTATTATTTCCCGACTGCGATCAAAGTAGTTGTTCGCGTACACAACGAAATTGTAACGAACGGGTCCACGAAATCGTTTATTTTGTAATATCGTCGGTAAGGCAAAATTGTGTATTACACGTGTAGGATAAAATTATAGTTCAAGCATTCCGTGGTGTCTGGTACGTATAATACTGTCTATTTCCCGAGTTGAAAGCACTCAGCATCCCGCGATGCGCAATCTCCGACCTGATGGTTGAATCTTTTCTCTCGCATAGTTGTTTTTCCGTTTGGATAATTGACACAGCCTCGCAAATAAAACAAATAAAAGCAGCTGCACCTCAAAACTTAAAAATCTCACCACATACTGGTGTTTATTTTATGAGTCTCAGATTTCTAGCTATACAGAAAATATAATATAGAAATAGCTTCGAGTTTGGACGACGTGACGGTACAATTTATTCAATCAAAAGCGAAGTTAAATCATTACGGCAGTAACCCGACATCTTCGACATCAGCCCATCAAACTGCATAAATTTACCTACACGAAAACTGAGAATAATATTATTTTAAACCCTTCATCGAGCACCCACAGTCCGTTTACACGCTAAAGTGTGTAACACTATTTTGTTTGACACCGGGTTAACAATATTCCGTGGTAATTATAGACAAAAAATGTACCCGAAACTATTGCACGTTTATGTAAAATCTACATACTATAACTATTATCAGCAATTCAAGATTTCGTGTACAAGTCGTGTAGGTTACTGTAACTCGACAAACACCTCTATATTATGAAAACCTCAGCTGCGATAGAAACAGATATCATGCTCGCGACATTTACTACAAATTAGTGCGTTACGTATGCCATGGAAAACTAAACTCGCAAAATACGTACGCATTACCAATTTTGAAGTTTCCCAGTGTGTAAAATACTAACGTGGAACAAACGTAGACGTCTAAACGATTTTACCCTAAAAAGAATAATAATAATTATATAATAGTGAAGAGGGTACTAATTGATCTAATTAGGTATTGCGAAACGTGTAACGTGCATCATATTTATAAAAAAACATAATAATAAAAAACAAACATTTATATGAAAAAAAAAAGAATCCACGTCCACTGTTGGGAAAAAATAATTTATGATTGAATTCTTTATCAACATCGCATTTATAATTTAAAGTTGATACATTTAAATAAATATTCATTAATTAAAAACAATTTTGTATTTTACTAAAATACATTTGATTTGATTATGAAAAAAAAAACTAGTTAATGAAATCAACCAACTTCCACGGTTATTGAAATTTATGAATTTTAAATAATTATTATACAAGTATACTAATAATTATCGTTTTATTATTGAGTTGTCTTATATTTTTACAATACTGACATCAAGAGTACGAATACTAACTAACGAGGAGAATTTAAAGAAAAGAAAAGAAAAGAAAAAGTTGTCGTGTGTATCAGTATTTGAAAATGGATATATTCTATACTTCGATTGGACGTATGCTGCGTATAGGTGAGGGGAGTGTATTATATATATTGTGCGTGTAGTCGTATAGAAAATCAACTTTTGAGCTTCTAAAATATACAGAAAAACATATGTATCGGTAAAAGTATAATAATGTAGTTCGTACGTTTTATATTCACCTAACTTATCGTGTTTTTTATTATTATTATTATTACTATACTATATATAGTAAAACCAATACATATTGCATTGTATAGTGAATTTATAAAATAACACTTCTGTCACGTACAAAATAGGTGTGTTAAAATATTTCGTTTGACAAATTATTACTAGAAAAAAAACACTATTGGGAGTTTAACACAACAGTTGTGTACCGCCGTTGCGTACGTGTTTGTTTTAATTAATCATATACGGAAAGGGGTTATTATTTAACAGAGAAGGTTAGACATAAATGTTTTATGAAGGTATATATATAGGAATATAATATAAAAGCTCAGAAAATTTCTTCGTTTTCAATGAATATAACCAATTCGCTGTTCCTACATTTTGTTTTTGTATTTGTTCGTACCAATGTTGATTAGGTATTACGTAAGTATGTTGTTTGAATTTAAATTAAATAAATCAGCATTTTATTGAATGCCTAATTATTTATTTTTTATGCACGACTGTGATATTTTTGTACAAAATATTTCATTTTATTCACTATTGACTTTACTTGATTTGTTGAATATGTTAATATTATTATTTGTTACGGTACTCTCTGAACGTAAGCAACTACTAAATAGTATACACTGTTTTAGTATTATATTATATTGATGATCATATACGTAAATATTAAACGTCACTTAAAATTAAGGATTTTCCTTTGGAGCTCATAACAATTACCATGTATTTGTTAATAACATCAGCCATCAGGGCTTCTAGTAAACATAATATTATTTTGAAATATTGTTTTAGTCATATTGCTTTATATATCACGCACCAGGATGTAAAACGTTTGAAATACAACATTACGTTGTGAATATAATAACAATTACGTTGTTTAATATCTAAATAGTCATTCACACTTTCATGAGGAAATTATAATAAATAATTTCTGAGAGAAATTTATATAAATCGATTAAAATATGTTTAGTGGTTGTTGAATTTGCATAACGGTTCATGAATAAGTACCACAAACCCTCCTTCACATTGAAAATTAAAACTTTTTTATTCCTCCTAAATATGACGTCATATACACAAATAGAACAAACAAGTATTTCAAAACCAAGCCAGTGTAATAGATGTAAGTAATTGCGCATGAAAAAAACAAGAAGAGAATGAAACGGCTGGTTTATATTTTCCACTGAGGATAGACATAAATTTTGTTTCCCAGCTCGTTATTCGCATGTAGTTTGGCTAACGAACGATTGAGTACGTTATACCTATTTGGCCAAACGATAGAGAACTCTTAAAATTCACAAAGAAGTCACGAATTTACGTGCATCGTTTCCATGTCATTAAATTGGCTATCGAACGATTCAGCACATTGAATTTATTTTAAACTGAAAATTTAAATGTAATTAAAAATAAAAATAATAATTTATATTGTTAAAATAATAGTTTTAATAAATGTATATTATATCATATATAAAATGTGTGATAAAAATATTTAAAGACATATAGTCATAACTCGTACATTTTAATATTATAAATAATATGGCTAAGTATATAACTAATGGGTTAATACATAATAAGTTGTTATAGGTAAATTACATTTTATTATGCCAATTATCCTTCATTGCGTTGGTAAACATAGTCTAAATATTTTAATAAATGAATGACTTTTGTGTAACACACAATGTGTCTTATACAACGATATTACATCATTGACTTAAAATTTAACACCGTCCATTACAGTGACTCACTTGTATCCAACTGTACAGCAGAGTGACACCCACTTGCCCACCTTTTTTAATCTTAGGGTTCTCATATCGACAATTAAAATAAATACATATGATAAACTACTTAGGTATAGTATAAGGTATTTTAAGAGGAAAATATATTTCAATCTAAAATTTCCAAGTTAAATTTTAAAATTAGAAAATTATAAGAACCATATTATACCTAGTTAATATACAATACGCCATAAAACATAATATAATAGCCGTTTTCAATTCACAAATCACCAAAGTCGTTCGTGAACGAAATTTAATATTTTTACAAGGTAGGATTAAATCATAATGTAAAATATTTAGCTTTTAAGATCTTTAGTAATTAGTTTTAAAAAACAAATTAAGTTTAAATGAGATGTTAACTAACTTTAGAAGTTCCGTTAACAAACAGTTTCTTTTCACTAGTATACACATGCCATGTAAATTAATTAATCACATAAACTTAACAATAAAATATACGCCATATTGAATATTTCTAAAAAACTACAAATAAACTAACTAAAATTAATACGTCACTAAGAAACTTAAATTTTAATGCAGTTTGAATTGGTTCACATATTTAGGCTATTCATATATTTTAGTGACTTGAACTAATAACTTAATACTTTTTGGACAACCGCGCTCGCATAAGATACTTTTAAGAAAAATAGCAGTTGAAAATATTAAACATAGGTACATAGGCACAGTTTTTTTTATAACCATTTAAAATTCGATTTTTGACAACATTATAAATGTATCAAATTTAAAACTTAAAAATTGATTTTGTAATTAAAAATGTATAAAATGTTCAACTTTTATAGCTAAGGATTTAAAACATACGAGGTTCCACGTAAGGAGGTTATTCTGTAACCGAAAAATCTCAAAAATATAAAAACAGTTTTTTATAGTTATTTTATGTTGAAATTTGGAGGAAATCACATATTAAATAACCAAGAATAATAATTTTAGTTATTTTGTTGTAATTTTATAATATATTAATTCAACTTACCGGCTACTGTATTAATAATAAATAATAATAATAGATAAATAACTATAAATATAATATAAAATATCCACACTGACAAACCGTCACCGCTCAGAATCGTTTTTCATATATAATGATATTATATCATTGAATTTAAATGTAATACCATCCATTATACAGTGACCCACTTGTAAGCTACTGTACAGCAGAGTGAAATCCTCTACCCACATTTTTACATATTTCTTCTAATAGCTCATTATCTCTAAAAACGCATCGTCGACTTTTTCATGGCTTCAAAATTGTATACCTACCAAAAAATGATTAAAGCCGCATTCCTATGTCATCAAATTTTTAAATGCTTTTCGAAATTGATTTTCGATGTTTATCTGGGCCAGTATCAACTTTCATTAAATTAAATAGGTATGGAAAATCGCAACGTTGGGGAAAAAAATTAAACTTTTCCAACCGTACCGCTGAAATGCAGTTTTTAGTCGTATTTTACCGTGTACTGTGTCTACATGTTGGTAAACAAATTAAAAAAAATGGGGAAGTGGATGTCGCTCTGATATACAGTAGGTTACAAGTGAGTCACTGCATTGGATAGTGTTAAATTTGAATTCAATGATATAAGAAAAACGATTCTGAGCGAAAACGGTCAGTTAGCCTATGATATTACCAAATATATTTGATGATATTATTGTGAATAAAATATTTTGATAATTTGATAAATTTTGTCAAAATTTGAACTTTCAATACTTATAAAAAAAAATTGTGCCTATGTATTTTTAATATTTTTTAACTGCTATTGTAACATTATATCAGGAGCCTTGCATTAAATTTTCACGCTTTTTTACCCAACAAATAAAATTTTATTGATATTTATAGAAAAAAAGACTAATAAAATTGGAAACAGAAAATGTTCCTAAACAGTTCAAAACAAATCAAAATATTTTGAAAATTTTATCGTTATGGAAAATGCAAATATAAACGACCAGTGAAAATTTCATGTATATGTTATGTTTTAGAGTTACACCAAAAAACAAAATAGATTTTGCGTAAAAACTCCTTATTTTCCTTAATTTTTGTGCTGTTTTTTCCGGAGCTTTTGAAAACTATAGAGAATTTTAAAATTTGACCTGCCGAGTGCATCAAAAATATTCACTTTTCGATCTAACAAGATACTGAAATTGAAAAATCGAAACATTATTTCGACTACTTATTGTGTAAACAGACACAAAAAATTAAAATTAAAAATAAAAAAAAAACCCACATCATTGTAAAATCAATAAATTCATCGTTCCACTCAGAATCTAAAATCATATCATCGTAAAACTTATACATTTATTGCAACTCTCAGAATCTAAAATATTATAATACGTTTATTTACATCCATCAAAAATATGACTTTTCAGAGTTAATAATGATTTATTTTCGTATCTACTCGTTAACTCAAGTTAACTCTGACATTTATATATTGAACTTTTATTTTTTTTTTTTAGGTAATCGGTAATAACTAAAAAATAATACATTTGCCACCTATTTATCAAAATGAGACTAATTTTAGTAATTAGCCATTGTAATAATATTGTATACTGGTAATAACTATGTATATATTGATTGTGTGTTGGTTCATTGGTAATTTAAATTTGGTTTTGGTATACTTCTTTGCAGATCTAAACTGTTATTTAATTTTATTCCCACTATATATAGTTATCATTATGACACTTTATTTTGGTTAATGAAAGATAATGTTAGATGTATTACCTATAAGGATTTAGTGATTTAATACTCAATTTTATTGCTCACTATAAACTACTAAGTATACTTACTGGAAATGTATTAAATATTTAAGTATATTCATACCATGATAAAAATTAAAACAATGACTTTATAGAAATACTTACTAGACTAATTGTATGGAAAAATAGAATTTAAAATATGCACTTTAATGGGCAAACACATTTTTATTTTTTTTTTTTATCGATACCTATATAATAAAATAATATATATTACTAATTTTAATAGTTTAATTAAACTAAACGTGTGATAACTACTTTAATAATAATGTTTTTTTATGTCATAGAATAAAGTTGAAGGTAATATACTTAAACAAAAATTAAGTCATAAAATAGTAAAATAAATATTTTTCTCCAGATTTATTAAACTTGAATGTTGACTTTACTTAGAAAAAGCGTAGGTATTACCTAAAAATATCTACACGTGAAAGTATATTATAAATAAATAGGTATATTATAAAATATAATATTAAGTACCATCTTTTGACATTATTTAATGAATTTAAATCAAAAAGTCTAACAGATTTATTTTATTAAAATATACTATATAAGATTATTTATTTTGTATTTAATTTTGAATTTCTTGTGTTATGAAAACTTAAAATATTTTATTTATTTTTTTTTAAAAAGCCTCAAGGAGTATTTAAAAATATAAAAGTAATTAAAAAGTACCATCTTTTAACATTATTTAATGAATTTAAACAAAATAAGTCTAACAGATTTATTTTATAAAAATATATTATATAAGATTATTTATTTTGTATTTAAATTTGAATTTCTTGTGTTATGAAAACTAAAAATATTTTATTTATTTTTTTTTTAAAAACCATAAGGAGTATTTAAAAACTCTTATCTGACCTTATCTATCGATTGAAAATTTAATCTAGTTGGTACTTTAGATAAGTAAACATTTGATTATCGGATTAGTTTCTTCAAGCGTATTGGAAAGTTACCGGTATTTAACGTCATCGATATTCGCTAATTTGTTGTAATCCACCAATAAATATGGTAGAAACTTACTACCTACCTATTACATATTTATTTTATTTTATTAAGTAAGTAAGTACCTATACATGGCTTCATTATTTATCTGATTATCATAGTTTTAATATATAGGTATAATAATTAAAATTATTTTGAGAACTATTCTTTGACATCGATGTACAAGTGAAGAGAGAACATTGTTCTAAATACCATATTTGAGTAACCGGATCGGACACTTAATTATATTAGATAATATAAGCTTATAATAATTAAAAGGGATACTGTTAATATAATAATTATATAGAGCTTGTAAATTATAATTAAAATGTGCTAAAATCCAGTACCGGCTAAATTTATTGAATGGAATACCTATATGTATTATATTACCAACTATGTTTATTTTTAGTTTCCCATGTTCAAGGACTTAATTGACATAATTTATTGTACTTGTTTTTCAGAGACATATTTCTTGACTACGAGCAAAGTTCTTTTCTGTTTGAACAGATGAATACAGCAAATGAATGGTCTCGTACACAATTAACTGACCGCCCACCCATTAATTGAATTTTATTCATTCACGTCCAATTCAAAATAAATGAAATATTTATTTGTGCATATAAATAATATAACAAGTGCAAGTCTCACATGAATTACACTTGGGCGAATATTAAATGTGATCTTGGAACAACACGAGATGTATGTGTATCTTAATTATTATACAACCCTGTATTAGGTACGTAGGCAAACGGCTAGGAAGTAAATAGTTTCATTTTCCTGGAATTAGTGTTATAAACTTAGTGGGATTATTTTTTTCATATTATATGTATATAAGGAAATATGATTTTTTTTTTTGTTTTGGATTTGTTTTTGTATCACGTTGAAAACTAATTTCTCCACGGATGTAAAATCTTAAACGGTTTTATAATCCTTGCGTAAAGTAAGACGACAACGTGATACAACAGTTCTGTGATGTATACAGTTTTCTAATAACCACGTTCACCTCATAATATTAAAGGTTTTGCTTTTTAAACTGAAAGAAGATTTCACAATATTATATACGTAGTTACAATATAAGGGATACGGAAACCACATCACATGCATACGGCCATACGGGACGAGGAAACTACTATTATGATAGGTAGCACAACAAGAAATTTCCTGAGGGAGATCCATAGTTGTTAAAACAATAAATTTACATTAATAGCGAACACACTTTGGTTTTATGGTGGGCCGGGGGAGGGGGAAGGGGGTATATAACCGGGAACTTACTCGATGCAATGGGGTATTTCAGTGGTGTAGATTACCCGCTAATCAAGGTTTTTTTTTATGTATTTTTGATTCACAATGATAAAATTGTGAAGTTAGTATTAAATAAAATAAAAATTCGTTATTATTACTGTCGATAAAAATATTTAAGAAGATGATTAATGTGGGGGCATCGCGGGGGAGTTTTAATCGCCTGCATCCCTTCAAGATTCAGATACACTACTGAAAATGAAATAATATGACATTGGCTGTAATATAATACTATACATTGTCATCGTCATCGAAAAGAGTATAAACAAAATACGCGTGGCTGACTACAATATATGGGTAAACGACTACGACAACGATTATTTTTTAAATTTTATTATTATATTACTACGGTATCGCACATGCTTACCCTTGGGATTGTGAGCTCTCCACGCACGCTCCTACGACCACGGCGACGTATTGAAATCCCGCAGAAACCGACGTAAGTAACCCGATTTTTCGATTCGATCTCGGGATTTTTTTTTTTTGCTTTCTTTAAAATTATTATGTCCCGCGGCGAACGCGCATCGGTCACTGGGACCGGCGACGAGGGAAAGATTTCAAAACTGTATACCTACCCGCGGTATTTTTTATTATGATATATCGTGCAGCGCCGGAACGAAGTGAAATAAAAACGGGACCGGAAAAGTTTTTCGGTCCGTCGACTTTAACGATACACTGCGATAATGTGATTATATTTAATAGGTACGCGATCGTAATGTTTCGCGCTGTCCGGAAACAGATCCGCGTGCGAACGTCTACTTCCGGCCGGCCGGTATCGGAAACACCACGTTTCGATGGCCGCCGCCCGCCGAGCACTGCCGCACAATTATTATCGTACACACGCGCACGCACGCCGTCCGTCCGTCAACGTTTGCTGCTGCTGCTGACGGCCCACCGCCACTGAGACACCACTCGTCGTCGTCGTCGTCGTCGTTGTCGCCGCCGCCGCCGCCGTCGTCGTTTGCCGTCGTCGGTTGGTGTCCTATATAATGCCAACACACACACGCACACACTTGTTGCCGCGGCGGCGGCGGCGGCGGGCGCTTACGTCCGAGACTCGCGTGCTGCTGCCCAGTCGCGGTCGACGGCAATAATGATGATAATAATAATATTATAACAGTCATATTATTATTATTGTCATGAATACGAGCTCGCCGGACACCGGATAACGATATTACATTGTGATATCGGAGCCGGATTAATGGTTGTCGTCGTTGATATCGTTCCGGTTCTCGTTACGCCCGATCGATTGCGGGGACCGATTTTAATGGTTTTCAAGACGATTTATACGATTCCTTTCGTGCAGTGGTAGGTGTGCGATAAATGGTTATCATCACTTGTCACTAATCGTCATCGGCTATCACGCTTGATAGTACCTATATGTTTTTCTTAACAGCCCCGAGGCGTGTTCTTGTTTAAACGAATATTAGTTTTTTTTTTTAAAACACGATAGGTTCCAATGAGTGTATAATTGATAATATTAAAGATGTAAACATTACAGAAACAATATTTATGACGATAAAACAGGTACGCCCTGCAGTTCAACAGTTGGCTGAAAATCCATTCATCCGGACATAATACACGATGAATATAATGCATACTATGCACACACACATTTTGTATACTTTAACATGTTTGGGGTTGTTCCTCAAGAATATAGGTCCTTTTCCTCTCTTCCTTAGCCAAAGTCACTTTAACCAAGTCATACGTCTCCAGGCGATTGAGGCGTCTGACGTCTAGCGAGTTGTCAAGAAGTTGCAGTTCATTAACTATTATAATATTATTATAGTATCTACCGTAATATAATATATAGTACTCTTAATTAATAATTATTGTTGTGTGTTGTCGCTCTTATGCGACGAATTTCACAAATAATGGTTGTGTTGGACATTTTACTTCACACTCACCCTTAAAATATATTACATCGATGTTCGTTAAGATAAAAGATGAATACATGCATTCGACCGCTGTTAAAATCTTAACGATCGTTTCATACAAGGCTATTCAATTAACTATAATTGTTATTGTTTTTTTCGATTCGTAACAAATTTATGGAAATACGTTTTGATTTTTCCCGACAACTATACATTGTAGGATAATAGGAGTAAGTAATCCAAAACTCATACCAAAAGGTTGCATGTACCTACCAAAATGAGATCAATTTCCGTGTTGCTATTGTGGGTTACACTAGAAATAGGTAATAGTAGACAGTCGTATACTAGAATCGTAACAGTATAGTTTTCCATGCACTATATAGGTAGTGAAAACTGATAATGAGTTTTGCAGCATACACGTCTTGAATAAAGTCAACGAGAGTCGTTGTTTTTTTTTTTTTGATGAAGAAAATTCTGATAATAAATTGTCCTAGATACTTGCTATTTGCATGAACTATAATAATATTATATAGTATAATTAACATGACGATATATTTTCTAAAATTATTTCCCATTAATATTATTTGTGCTAAATATTCTGCATCAAATATTTAAAAATGTATATTTTCTTTCAGTTTTAATTGAATAGAAACATCTTTATAATCATATATTTATTATACGTTACCATTAATCAATAACTGGTATGGAATAAATTATAACAAAATTTTATTTGAAACTAAACTAGAGACAAATTTAAAAATAAAATACCAAATATAATATTAAGAAATAGATTACAAATACTAATTTAAATATTTATTTGCTGTGAAAAATGCAAATGGTAATAGTGTGAAATTTTTGATTAATATTTCTTCTTACTATTGATTGATACTTTATTTTAGAATAGCTTATTTTTTTATTCTTTAAAATATTCTTATTTGCGAATACCTACGTGGTTCACATCTTGACAGCCAATATATTTTATTTTATTTTAATATTATATATTGTTGGTGTGTTGAGAAAAATTTGAAACTTTAATTGAATAATATTTAATGTAACAAGAAAATTATTTCAATATAATATTTCTGTATTTATTGTATATATACGAATAATGTATTCCTACAGTGCGTTTCTATAGTTTCTTCAATTCTAATTTTGAATATTTATTCCGACTATTTCTTGTTCCCCTAATCCAAGAACATTTTGATCGTTATATTTTTATTCATACCGAAAAGAACAAAAGACCTTCAAAATTTTAGACTACAATTATATTTTTAATGTAATAGATAATAATTATTATTGCAGAATAATATAACCGTTATAAAATAAAAAGAGACAACATCGATACATATTATAATAAATTTCCTTTGTACCTAGAGAACTCGTCTAACACTTTTCATCTAATTTCATTTAAATTATATTAGGTATTGATTTGGAGTTATGAACGCACTTCTGTATACTTTATCATTTTACATTTTGAATTCCTGTAAACCAATATGCCTATTCAAATCAATTAAGAATTTATTTGTATTTTTAAGTATTAGTTTAAATTTATTTTAACAAAATCATTACCATTTCAGTAATTATAATTAAGGCTTTCGCCCTTAGCTTATAACAAAATATAAAGTTAAGAGAATAATATTATCCAAATGTATTAAACTTAGCAAATTATAGTATAACGTGAATTGTTCATTTAGATTGAACCTTAAAAAGTTTTTTCCACGGTAAATGGATAGCTTTTATAATATTTTATATATAAAGAAAATAAATAAAGTTTTAGTACAGTTGTAATAGTAATGAATAAATATTATGTTAACTTCAAAAATGTAGATAAACATTTCTGAACAAATTGTTAAAAAGTTTTCATTAATTAACATGTCGAAGTTAATTATGAGATATAAACTTAGAACTAACCTACTTTTTATAATTATATTAATTGTAAGATTTTAACAAAACTATTTAAAAGCTTAAAATTTAACGATTTTAAAAATTATTTCTATTATTATGACTGAAGAGCGAACAACTTCGCAGAATTCTAGAATTATAAATAAATATAAAAATTCTCAATGCTTAACTCTAACGTTCAATATAAAAAATAAGATCTAACTCCTTATTACCATGGACAGATATTGAAAAACAGAAAATGGATACTTATTTTCTCCACCGCATGTTTATACAAATCGTATTATAATTTCCTCTAAAAACTCTAATAACACCTGACGCATTTCAGATACAAGAAAAGCTATGTTTCCTACACCAAATTTTGAACAAAAAAAACTAATATCAATCGATAAAACAAAATGATTTTTATGATACCTGATAAATATATTTCACATTAACGATTAACTCTATAGTCTGTCTCAATGTTCTATGATTATATATTTCACTAAACAAGGCGGCCATTCTTATTACTCAGCTGCTCACGAACGATCAATCTTTATAATTATTTGTTACGTGGTCTTAACCTCTAACACATAGATAATTGATAAATGTCATATACTCATATATCATATATGATAATAGATAAATACATATTGTTTAATTTTTAAATCACATTCCGTGTATTTTTTTTTAATGTTAAGATATTACGGGCATATCTATACGTGAGTGTTTACACTATTTTTACAGAGTAGACGTTAATTCACTAAATGGTAATTGGGTATACGCCGTATACCCCCGTATACCCTACAAAACACCACTGCTAGGTATCCGATTTGTGTGCAATCACTTATTCTAAATACCTACACTAACACAACTGTTTTATTATGAAGCAAATCTGGTAATGATTTTCAATTGGTCCTATCAAAAACAATAAATTGTATACATTGTAGAAATACAGTCAGCCACGATCGTTAAAGGCATATCGGCACATAGTTTTTCTGATTTGATGAAATATTCAGTCGATTACATTGCACCCACATAAATTAGGTAAATCCACGCTTGGGTAGTTATAATTACCTTCCGATGCATAATGTTAAAGGGTGACCAGATTGTGTGTCTATGAAGACATTATAATACAAATGGTTGTCTAATGATACACAACTGTTTACATATTTTAGAGATATTCTAAAATGACCACTTCAAAAATACACCATAAATTATAGTGTTTTCATAATTTAGAATCTACATGATAATACTCCGCAACCGTGCCATCAAAGCACGACCATATAATGTTCGAGTTGAACTCGGTGAACCGCGTGAAATATGGGCCAGCTTAGTAATATATGGCCGAAAATATTTAAATGCCCCGAGAATTCTGAACAATGAAATCTGAATAGTAAATAAACAAAAAGTCTTATTGAAAAATAGGCCGTTAACTTTTTAGGGCTGGTTAAAATCTTAAGACTCGGTCGGTCGGCCGATACCTTTGCCCGTCCGGCGCTGCATCAAAGCACCGACGTCAACCACTATAAGGCTGTACACTGCGTTTTAATTAAAAATACACTGTTTTATATTAGAGCATACACTACTATACAGCTACTAACTATACACGACGGATGTGATAAGCTGCATTTTCATCTGCGGCGGAAAACCCCTGAAAGCTTGCGTTTTGGTGGACGACCGCTAAAATAATAAAAACGCCAACTTCTAATTTTACATTGTTTTAACGCGGGCTATACTGGTGACAGAAAACGCTTCATTCCATAATTGTATGACTATATTGATTGGGTATATGTTATATTAAAAAGTAAAAGAATTTTTTTTTTTTTTTTGGTGGTGTAGTGAATTTATAGTTGGTACTTAGGTATACTTTTAGGGGTTGAAAGTAGATAATTATTCTAAGCAGTTATACAATTACCATATATATTTTATACTTGTAATTTTCACCAGATATTAATAATAATTTATCAAAAGTTTTTAATAAATATTAGAAATGAACTAAAAAATATTAGCAAGTCGTACCAACCTATAATTTCAATCTGACAAAAAAAGGATCCATAGATAAAGAGAATATTAAAAATAAAACATTCACAGCGTAGCTAAGTTAAATTGAAGAATAATAGATAATATAGGTAGGTATAGTGGCGTTGTAACGGGGATAAAACAGAGTGCCCATTTAGCCGGCGCAATCTCGTTGCCCGTTACCCAACCGGTCCACCACACCACCGCCACGCGCTCTAGCGCACCGCGAAACCAACAATCGCCGCGGAACCACAACAACGCCCGCTCCGAAGCACTCTAGATAGCGCGGACGCAACACATATCCTCCGACGGTACGCCGCCCCCGACTAGAAATTCAATAAAACAAAAACCCTTCAACTTAAAACCAAAATTATGATATATTCAAAATCATCAGATTCTGAACTATAAGAACGTATTTTTGAATGTGTTTTAATATGCATTTAAACACCATCAATCGCAGAGGGCACAACGCCAAATCCACACACCACGCGATGACCTGCGACAAGTATAGGCCGTGTTGCCCTTCTCGAGCAGCTCCGTTCTCGCCGAGTGCGGTGCCCGTGCGAGTCGGACTGTCGTTAAATGCCGTTAGTCACAGGCACTCTCACCTAAACGCTTTCAGAATCCTCCTCAGCCTGCGGAAGCCGGATGATAGAAATATCGTTGGACATGGATGCATTACTTCTGGCCATACTCGACGACCGCGTAGTTACTGAAGTCTAGTTGTCACCATGTTCCTCTTGTCGAGCCGTCGTTCGAGTCCGCCGCCGCCACCTAGAGCCGAGACGCCGCGTCCAGTCAACACGTTATTCTCGTGCTGTGAGACGTCGCCTAGTCCCCAGTCCGCCGCCATTGCGAGTCAACTTGAGATTACGTCAAGTCGTCGCCCACGAGCTGAACCACCGCCGCGTACATAACATAGCATTATCAAATCGCCGTTACCTATCGAGCCGCGAGACGTCGTAACGCGAGTCCGCCGTCAACACCACTGTAATCAACACGGAAAGATACGCCGCCACGTATTCCAGTATCAGTAAATGAGTCCGCACGCCGACATTCCTGAACAGGCCCCTACGGAGACTATCACCAATAATTGCCGGACAAAGCTGTGAGTTCTATGTCACACATTCCCACCCTTATATGTAAATCCCTATTAAACTATTTTTGAATGCACACTCTTGGAGTATTAAATACTGATTAAAAGAAAATATTGTACAACACAGATAATGAAAACAATGTTTGTAAAATTATATCTGAATAAAAATCGTTAATTAAACCGTACGGCGTTATCGTTTCGCTACAGCGTGTATCATAAAAAACAATTGGTGTTGCTCAAATGTTTTTATGTGAACTACCCCTCATCACGCTGTTATACGGCAGACCTTTTTTTTTTTTTTTTTTTTCTTATTTTTGACTTTATTATGAAAAATTACAATCTATACATCGAGTACAATAAGTAATATAAATATTTTACAGATAGTTCACAGATTAAATTATATACATGAAGGGGAAATCACACATTTGTGACACCCCTGAATATTTTAAGTACTTAATCTTAAGTTATCAGGTCACGGCACCAGTTTCTTTTGAGGCGTCTAGCTGGGTTGCCGGGGAGTGTAAGTGAAGCTAATTCGTTTATCAGTTGATTAGGATTATCTCGTAGTTTGGAGTGGAAGCGCTTGTAGAAGATAGAGGCAGTTTCATTGATGGATGTTAGTTTGAGGTCATTATTTAATGACTCATTTGAGACAAACCAGGGTGCACCAGTGATTACACGTTGAAATATGTTTTGGAAGGCTTGAATAGTTTTTTTATTTGAATTCTTTGCAGAGCCCCAGATTACGATGCCATACGACCAGATTGGTTTAAGAAGAGTTTTATATAGGATTATTTTGATGGGTATAGTTAAGTTCGAACGTAGGAGTGGTCTTAAAAGGTGGAGTCTGGAATTGAGCTTTTTTCGCTTATTCTTTAGATGCGGAGACCAAGTCAAGCGTCTGTCTAGTATAAGCCCGAGATATTTAACTTCGGTCGAGTGAGGGATGTCAATGTTGTTTATTGATACAGCTGGACAGCTATGAGGTCGAAGTGTAAAAGTGATAAAGGAAGACTTAGATTCGTTGATTTTTATCTTCCAATTGGTGAACCATTGTGAAAGATTATTTAGGTGAGTTTGTATTTGTTGAGATGCAATGGTGTGGTCGGAAGAAACTGATAATAAAGCAGTATCATCCGCATATGTTCCAACTATAGTATCTTCAGATGTTGGCAGGTCTGACGTGTATATGGTATATAAGAATGGAGCGATATCACTGCCTTGAGGGACACCAGCAGAGATAGGAAATTGATTGGAGTGTTGTAAGTTGTGCCGGACATTAAATGAACGATTTTCTAGATATGATTTCAACATTAGGTATAAAGGGACAGGAAATATTTTTTTTAGCTTAAAAAGAAGACCTTCGTGCCAGACGGTATCAAATGCTTTCGCAACGTCTAGAAAGACTCCAGCGCAGTATTTTTTGGTTTCGAGTGCTGTTGAGATGGTGTCCACTACACGGTGAAGTTGATGAGTTGTAGCATGAAGAGATCGGAAACCAAACTGGAAGTTTGGAATCCTGTTGTTCAATTGCGCAATGGTAGTGATGCGCTTGAGGATGACTTTTTCTAATATTTTTCCAAGAACCGGTAGAAGGCTAATAGGCCGGTACGAGGAGGGTTGTTCAGGAGGCTTACCAGGTTTGAGTACAGTGACAATGACTGATGATTTCCAAGTAGTTGGGAAGTAAGATAGGCGAAGGGCAGCATTATAAATATGTGATAGATGAACAATTATTTTCGTAGGGAGATTTTTAACAACTTTGTTGGAAATAAGGTCGTGGCCTGGAGATTTGTTATTTGCAAGTTTTTTTATAATGCCTACTATCTCCGCTGGGGAGGTTGGTTTTGCAGGAAGTGCCATAGGTAAAGTTGATTGAAGTGAATTCATAACTGTCGACATATGTAGTGCTGGTGTGGGAATAAGATGTGGTTTGAATACTCCTGATAGTTGTTCGGCGAGAATATCCGCTTTTTCCTTATCTGAGAAAGCAAGTGAGTTGTCTGGGCGGCGAATAGGAGGAGGGGAGTGCTTAATCCGCAATATTGACTTTGTTTTACGCCAGATTGATCCGTTAGAAAAAGAGAGGTTTTGAATATGACTTTTGTACAGATTGGTTTTGTGAGTTTTAAGTAGTGACTTTAGTTTATTGGAGAGAAAGTTGTACTTAATTTTATCTGCCGGGTAGTGAGTATGTTGCCATTTAGATCTGGCTCTGCGTTTTTCAGCAATGAGTCGTCTTAATTCTGGTGATAGATTGAGCGTTTGAGAATAGGGTGGGTTCTGGGTAGATGAGTCCAAGGCTGCTTTTTGAATATCATCAGTGAGTTTCGCAATTGCTTGGTCGACGTCAGTGATTGATTTTAATTTTATATTTAGAGTAGTTTTGTTTGAGATGGTATCTTTGAATTTGTTCCAGTTTGTAGTACCTGGAGTAATGGTTGGTCTACTTTTCTTCAGAGAAGGATGAGCTCCGATTTGTAGCAAGACAGGTGTATGATCAGAGGCTGGGTCATTTAGATTAATAATTTCAGTAGAAAAACGATTTGGAAGATTGGTTATAAAGAAGTCAAGAGTATCGGGATGACGGTTGACATGTGATGGCCAATAGGTTGGAGAAAGGGACGCTATTACCTTAAGATGATTGAGCGAGATGAAGTTTTGTAGGGTACGGCCTCTGGTGTTTGTTGACCGGCTCCAAGTTTGATGTTTAGCATTGAAGTCAGCGCCAATAATATGGGTAAAGCTTAGCAATTGAACAAGATTACCGAGTTCTGCCGAAGGGAAAGGTCTTCCAGGGGGAAAATAGCATGAAGAGATAGAAATAGTTACGGAGTTTATTGTTATTGAAGTGCTTGCTGCTTGAATATTTGTAGACAGATATGGTGGAAGAGGTGCATGGTCAATTTTATTGGAGATAAGGAGAGCAGAGCCTCCATGTGCAGTGCCATCTGGATGGTCAGCTCTGATAATATCGAATCCGGGTATCTTGAGTGTAGAGGTTTTAGTTAAGTGAGTTTCAGAAATAAGAGCAATTGTAGCTTTTTTTTCATAAAGAACTACTTGTAATTCATTTAAATGTTGTAGGATGCCGTTAGCATTCCATAAAAATATGGAGAGTGGTTGTAAGTTATTTGTTGGCATTATTAATGAGTTTGTCAATGACTGAGGTGAGAAGTGATATGAGTGGGTTTATTAATGCTTTGAATTCGTTAATAAATGAGGAGAGTTGTGCAGTGATATTTTGGTTGTGGCTTGAGTTGGTATCTTGAGTGTTAGAAGATGAGTCTTGATTTAATGGTGGGAAATGTTGTGTGTAAGCTTGATGCGAGGATTCGTAGGCATTCACTCCAGGTGGTTGGCGAGGTTGGGAACTTTTATTCGAGAAATTCTTTGAAGGGTTCGGTAGTAATCTTTTTTTAAGATCCAGGTGAGATTGGCAACCCCTAAAGTTAGCCGGGTGATTTCCGCCACAAAGAGCGCATTTAGCCGGGGAGCTGCGGTCCTTGGTACATGTTGTAGACTCATGGTGCTCACCACAGCGAACACAACGAGGGGAGTGATTGCAATAGCCACGAGTGTGGCCATAAGTCTGACAGCGGTGGCATTGCGGAATTACTTTTTTAGGATGGGGAATTTCAACTTTAATTTTAGTGTGACACAATGAAGTAAGTTTGAAAATTTCAGAGTTTGTTGGACTTGGTTCGATATCAACAAAGAAGATCGGTAGGGGGGTATTGGTTGACTTGTGAGTTACAGGCATTATGTTTCTAGTGACAAATCCTTTATTTAAAAGTTCCTGCTTAATAAAAGAGGTATCGGTGGAATGATGCATGTTTCTAATTACGACACGATAAGGTTTTTCCTCCTTTGATTGGTATGAGTGAAATGATACGTTATTATTTTTGAGGTATTTGATGACTGATCTATAAGAGTCAGGACTGTATGTTTGTAATTTAAGACCTTTGGTAGAGCTCTTGCAGTCAAATCCAGAGGTATCAGTTAATTCATTAATTTTTTGACAGAAGTTGTTGAAATTTATTTGTTCTTGAATAAAGATCGGAGGCGGTTTTGAAGTTTTATTATCATTGTTTAATGATTGTGTTTCAACTGTTTCCATTGGTTGAACTTCGTTAGTAGGAGCTATCGGAGTGAAACGGTTTGCAGAAATAAAAATATTTGTGTCTGTTTTTTTTGTGTTAGGAGAAGTGTGGTTTGGAGATCTATTTCGTTTCGTAGTATTTGTTGGAACTGTTTTCCAATCGGATTCATTGCCTGATAAGTCAGAAGGACTGCTATCACCCGTTTGATCCATTAATGTGTTGGAGATAATGAGTGGTGGTGGAACAGTTTTAAAAGTAGACTTTTTAATTATTGGTGATTTGGGAATTTTGGTGATAGGTGTTGATGGGCGATTAGACTTCATAATTATGAAGATAACTATAACGATGTAGGTTAGGTAATTTATAGGTTGGCCTTGGGGAATGTTCAGATAATTTATACATTACCGACGGTACCGCGACGAGCGCTGGACACGATGAACAATACACACGCTATCGGGAGCTGATAAAGCGGAGCGCGTGACAATTAACGTGTGGACCGTACGAAGTCTAGACACGAACTGACGGCAGACCTATAAAATGTATATCACATCATTATTTGTTTGTGATCCTAAGTTGGTATTGCACAAAATGTTCACTACTTTGTTAATTTGTCACGGATTTAAAATATAGTCGACCGTGCGAAACATAATTTATTTTTCGTTTGCTCGGCTGTGCAATACGTGTACCTACACAACTCAGTGATAATGACACGACTGTATAGCTGAGAGACGCTCGGGACACATAGAAACGGTTTATAGTGTTCCGATAACGACGACAGCACGTCACCGGTGATCGATGAATAACGAAATATTCTAAGCCTTCGAAAGTTCGAATGTCTACGGACATGAGTTTATGATAAATTATTGTACGTGAAATTACGATTCATATGTTGAAACACAGAACAGTATAGATCAAATTGAATAAATTTTCACAAGAGATGAAAAATACATTATTTACCTTAATCTATGACACTCGAGTTCATTATTTTTTTTCATTATTATTGAAACACTACTATTAGTAGGTACGTATTATACTTTCGTGATTAGTTTTATTTGTGCAATTTACCATGTATAGAATTTCTTCAACAGTATTTTTTCTGATAGGAAAGTGTATCTAGTCGGTACTGGGGGAGGGGGTCAAAAGTGAAAAATTCTTAATAGTTTTCGAAAGCACAGGGGAAAAGAAAAATCAAGAGAAAACGTGAATTTTTACGCAAAATCGATTTTCGTGTCAAAATATGGTACCTCCGGGTACAATATGTAATGAGTTATACAATATTTTACCAATATACTATCTACATGAAACACGTATAATTATTGTGGAAAAACATGATTTATCAGTTATCAACTTTTTCGTGGGGGTTTTTTTTTTGTGACTAAATATGATAAGTTAAATCTAAACAATCAGTTATCATATTATGTTATATTAATTTTAAACTGTCACTTGATTTTCTTTACTGACATAGTGTACATGAACTTAATTTTAACTGTTATTTTTACTGGCGGGGTTTACATACGCCCGTAACAATGTAGGCATCATTGATTCCGATAGAATAGTTCATATACATATTATTTCAATTGAATCCTACTATTTATTTTTGTGTTTGTATCAATTATATGCAGAATAAGTGATTTTTTAATTAAAATTTGAATATTTAAACGAAATACCTACACCATTATACTTTAGCCTTACACGATTCGTTAACTATAAATAGATAATCGTTAGATGAACTTCGATTCCACCATATCTCTATACAATTTCCATGAATTCCCGCGTATTTCATGGAAGTTAATGCAATTTCTTCCTGTGAGTTTTCGACAAATTTTTTTCCCAGGAATTACCTATCCATAATGTATTATGTATTGTGAATTTTTTCCATATTATGTATTTTATGCTCATGTTTAAAATTTGCATAAGAATTATATTTTAGGTTAGGTTTAATATTTAAAACATATTAGAAAATATTCAATATATTATATTGTATTACTGTCTCTTTCAATCATATCGTCCTTACTATAGTAAACAATGTATTCCACGTCAGCCTACGGGGAAACATATTATGCAATAGGAAGCCATTTACGCCTATTATCATTTATCAATAATAGACGTGTGTAAAGAATTTACTGTTCAGTTTCCATTGTTAGTACTTAGTAGTGGTACGCCAATATAGTGAAGACGATATGTGACCGTGTACGGTGTTCAAGATGGTTCACCGCTAAAAGTTTTCAATGTGGGTGGGATTTTAATTGATGGCCATGGCTATGATCCATCCAGTAAACTCACTAAGCAAACGGTTTGGTCCTATATAAACTTCACTTTGCAATTTATTATTCATGTCTTAAAATAATGTATAGTAAGTTATAACTAGTTGATATTTTATTAACAATATATGATTTAAGATTGGATTGTAAATATGTGTATGATTGGGGAAGTCCAGTAGATTTTCGGTGGATGTGAGATCCAGCCGCCCAGGTGAAGTAATTCTGCAAGGATTGGATAAGTTATTGACTTACTACCATTTTTATTGAGTCCTATGAAATCGGTATACTAAGACACGAGGCGTCAAGTTTATTTTGAACGTTTTGCTGCATCGGCAAAACAAATCCAAAACTAAAGCTTGTCGATTATGAATAATTATTGTTTTAATGATACCCAAAAGTTTGTGAATAATTTCACTAATATAGGGAAATATGTGGTTTACTTGACCTAAAACTGGTAACTAGTGCCAATAATTAATTGTGGATGTATCAAATATTTTCTATACAAGATGTAATTCTAGATAAACTTAAATTATGAAATAGGTAAGTAATATTGAAATATTGAATTGCATAATAATATTTTGGTATCAGTTGTTTTGGATCTCTGTATAATATTCTTTTTAATAAATATTAAATATACACATAAGAAATGAAGAAACTAATGTAATTGTATAAACATACAAAAACTATATTGTGTTTGTGTGTTCTGGTGTTCATAACTTTCATTTAACTTTTGAATATTTAATATAGGTATTATATTATCAGTTTTGATGTCAACAATTGTGAACCGATTTCATTTAAACATAATAATACAATAAATATATAATAGTGTAACATGACCTTTTGACGATATTCGCGTAACTCTTCGTATTGGTGACAATTCCATTTCATATTTCATAGCATATTATATTATTATATTCATAACCAGTAAAAACCACGTACCATGAAAACGGTTTAATTTTAAATGGGATTTCCTTCTTTGTGTATAAAGGCTGTATATGTCATCGTGTCATATTTCATAATGCCTTTTATTTTATGATTTTAAATTACAAAATAACTATAATATTATATACCCTCGAAAATCCGTATCTGAGTACGTCACTTTAGTGACGGTTGCAAACATTCTCAACAGTGGTTATATTGTGTTAAACGGCAATTTAAACAAAGATCCATTAATGGAAATTTGTTTACAATGAATTCAAAGCATATTGACTAATGTGCATGCAGATTTGTAATGTTTAGCGTCAAAATAAATTTCCATTATATCAAATCTGATAAGAACTTTTCTTTTACGGTATAGTTTTTTTCTTTTTTTTTTTATCGACTGGTACAATTTAGTAGTTTTCAAACAACGATAATTTTATGAATGTCCACCTTCCAATCATTATCATTATCGGATTTTAATTTATTTGTCTTTTATTCCATTTCGTTTTCCTTAACATTGTTTCAAATACCTAATTCGAACGTGCACACGCCACACAGTTATAAGCGATTATTCAAATATTATAATTTAAATTGTACTAATTAACTTTTAAGCCCATTTTTCAAATTAAAATCTGATTAACAGTGTCGTTCGCAGTCACTGACAGATGAATTTATTCGTGAAATATTCAACATTTATGATTCTGTCAAATCGTATGCATTATGTTGGCTAGCGGATAGTATGTAAATGCTTATTTTCCGGTATCAGCGTTCACATACACATATTAATTAATTTTTTTAAACGAATATAAATAAAAGTACTGTCACTAAAACAACATAATACACAGTATATCACGCATAACCTATATGTGTACAATATTATACAATATTCAATAGGAAGGTACACCGCTTTTTATAATCTATTGTATGTCCACTGATCAGCACACTAATATTTGTTTACGTGTCATAACAGACTTTGTTTGTTTTCATATTTAATGAATGCATCCGACACAAAATGTGTTGGTGCGAGTATACATTTTATGAAAATTTAGTTAAGTCATAAATTAAATAACGGGAAGATTCGTTTTGTCATGGGATATTTTATTTTAAAATTGTTTTATTAGAAGTTATTTATGTTTTTGTTATTATTATTGTTCTATTTCAGCGAAACTTTAATACTTTTGAAAATAACTATTAATGTGATAAAAGAGATATAATTATAATATTTACGGTGCATTAAATAATATTTAAAAAAGTCGATGTTATAAATCTTTATTAAACTTTATAAATATCAACATAAGATTTATTATTGCAATTTTATTAATATTTTAAAGTTTTAAACGATTTTTGAATCTCTAATTTTTTGCGATACATATTATATAAAATTTCATAGCAATAAAACTAAAACAATACAAAATCAGGATACAGCTTAAGTTTATTTCAAATAATTGTGTAAATGAATAAAACAGTATTTAATATATTTAGGTATACGTTATAATATCAGATTTAATCAAATAATAAGTGAACCATTTTTGGTAGTTTTCCTAACACTAAAGGAAATTAGTGATAGAATAAATATATTCTTTTTGTTCTTTTTATCAAAAAAAACCCTAGTTAGGAAATTCTGACAAAATCCGTGGTGCCGTGTTTGAGAAAAAAATACAGACACGCAGAATTATTTTACGGTTAATAGTAGGTAATAGGTATACAGGATATATTATAAGACAATTATTTAATACTAACATTTATACTTTTCAAGCAATACCTACACATGCATTTTATAATAAAATATAATCTACATAATATCATATAAGAATTAAATATGTAAAGTGGCATGGAAAATGTACGTATTTTAAAAATTATATTTGCTTGCGCTAACCACGAATATCTGATTTAAGGTGAGACAACTGTTCCCAGACAAATGGTAGTCTAATCCCTAAAAAGTTATTTTAATAATTTATTACAAACGCCGTACATGGTTGAGTGTATACTAAATTGTATCTAATATCTACTTGGGAAATTAGAGGTCAAATATTAATATTATAATATTATGTACATTGGTCGGTCATCAAAGTACATTGTACAAATACGTAAGTTAGTACTTGTGAATGAAAAAACTAAAAATAGCAACTCACGGAGTTACAGATGACTTAGAAGTTAGAAGTTGAAATTATTGATAAACTATATTATTATGCTAGATTATATTTTATTAGTTTATTATCCTCTTAAATTGGTTAAATGTATATTGTATACTATATATTATTATTAAAAAAAAAAAAAATAATAAATAGACATGTACTAAATAAATGTCTATCGTTAATGAAGATCCATGTATACAATGTATACACAACTATACAGTACTATACTATAAATGTAAAATAATATTTGCCAATAATAATTTCTTAAAATTATATTGTTAAATTACCATATAGAGAGCTATTTCATATTACAACGAAACTCATTATAAGATTAATGAACTCACAAATAAAACTAACATTTTTGTTACAGATATAACCAGTCCGTTTAATATAAATGTTAAATTTATACTGCAAAATGGAACAAGGTTTTTATTTTGTATGTAAAATTGTTAAAGCAGAAAAACAGAAACACACGATGACGTACCCTCTTCATTATTATACAGTTTATAAATATTTTTTATTTTTATAATTGTTTAATTATAAATATATACATATTATTGCGTATTTGTGAAAAAAACTTTATTTGTATTCATCATACCCTATATAAGTATGATAAAATACCTATATACAATGTAAGCCGGGAATGTAACGAACAAATTAAATAGACTCATAAATCATGCAATACTTACAACAGAAATAACGATGAACGAATTTATTTTTGTAATAATACACAATTGTTAATGTATTATATATATTATATACATTTTTTACATTATAAGTACTAATAGGTACTCATTTGATCGCAAAATATATTGATAAAAATACAATTCAGTTGGTAAAAATAATAATCAATTGTATTTATTATAAAAGGACAGCTAAATATTATGTAGCATTCGCATTTATTGTAATTGGTCATTATTGTTTGAAATACTCAGATATTAAACATGAATTATCCTCAAGAACTATTATCCGTTTTATATTAAAATGTTCTTTTGAAAAAAAAATATCATTCGAAAATGTTATTGATAATAATCACTATCGAAACAACCGAGAGAATCAACCATTTATTTTTTATTTTTTATTAATAAAGATGTAAACGTTAACAAAATTCAAATACTTTTTTAACGTTAAACAATAGGTACTAAAAATATCTTTCAAAAATAATAATTATTATACGTCGTAAAATATTTGAATATACTTTTATTAACTCGTGTATGATAACAATAATGTTATTTATTCTTAACTTATGTAAACATAATATTTCAAACTACAAAAAAATGATTACACATTTTTTCCACAATGTTAAGTTTTCGATAAAAATATTCGATTACAACATTAATATTTCTAGAATAATATGTAGGTGGGTGTGAGGGTGGTCTTAGTTATAATCGAACCACATTTTTTTAATAATTATTTAACTCAGTAAAACTTATACTGTAAACATAATTATTGTTTAACTAATGCACATGGTGAGTGGTTGTTAATGGAACTTTAATTTATGACTTTATATCAGTTAAATAACTAATATTTGAACATCTATTCATTGTGGTGTTATATTTTATGTATATAATGAATTACGATATAATAATGCGTATTTAATGGTTTAACATTTATACCGGGTTATCGGGTTATGCAATCCACAGAATAATTTCCATTCGTGCTACAAATTTGCCTACACAAGACCCCGTCTCATACTTAAAACGTTTCCTCGGCATTTAAATATTTTAATTTAGTCATCGCCGTTCGTCGAAACAAAAACCAGTGTAGAGTGTAGATAAACAGTGGCATAATTTGAGGGGAACGAAATGGGCATTTCTCCCTGTCTGCAGTGTTGACAATAGAATATAACGAACATTTGATAAGATATAACCCCCCCCCCTCCCCCGTCTTATAGGTGGTCCGCCACAAGGATGTGTACGGCTCACACACATACCCTTAAACGCGTACTTTTGGTCCGGAAGGGATACGAGGCTCGTAAATATACCTACTATATGCGTATTATAGAATAGACTCGTTTCACCGACATTTCATTTCATTAGGTACGCAGTGCTTAAAGGTTTTTACAGAATCGCAAACGGCCAGGCAAAAACTATTCGTTCGACAAACGTTCGAAAGGACTCATATTATTATAGATTAAGACCGGCGGCGATCACGTTGTACTTGGACTGATGCAGACTGTCCGATGACGAAAATTATAGTGGTTACTCACGTCTAGCAAATATACCTTGTTATCAGGGTTTTGAGGTTGCACGGGACTTAGCATTAATACTAAAAAACATTAATCACTCCATAATTTATCTCGTATCATACCGTGGACCATGGCTTGTACACGTATAAATGCATTTTTAATGTTTATTCTCCTCGTTCACAGTAAATTGTCATACTTAGATCATATTCTTCATTTTTTTTTTTTTTAAATAAATGGAACTCGTCTACTTATTTATAAATGAAAATTCCAACGAAAATTAATTATAATTGAATATTAAAAAAAAAAAAAAAAATTATAATTGTTTAGCTTTTTTAAAATAAAAATACAATTTGTTTTCTTAAAATGCCGTCTTTCGCTTTACCGGTAAGGTATACGTATTGATCGAAGTACGGCTGAATTCAATTACGACGACAATGGTACTATCACATAACATTGTAATGACAATAATAATCGGTTACAATTATAGAATGGAAATTTAAATAACCAGGAAATGTGATTATTCCATTAATAATAGGCACACTACTATAGTATTATACTGGCCACATAATATAATAGAAAAACTGGGGAAATTGCTTTGCATTATCCGAGAATACTTCAAAATTGAGTTGGTCACTGTAATGGGTGTGTCAGTTATGAGTTAAATGATAAATCATGACATATGAAAAACGATTTCAAGCAGATACTCAGTGTCATTCCAACGGATATTTTATAATTTACCTATTCATACAACTAATTTTTGCCGAAAACATCTTAGGTATTTGTATATTACCTATGTGATGAATAATTATAGATATTATATTATATCACAAATTATTAATTTGTTTATAACTTCTAAGTCAATACCGACATGATATTTTTGATTTATATAAAAAAAAAATTAATTATTAAATATGATTATTTATACAACTATACAAGTATGCTGGGATAACATTACATCTCCGGTCAGAATCGTTTTTCATATTATGCAATGATTTATTTGAGTTTAAATATAAAACATCCATTACAAGCATGTCATTACAATGACATGCTTGACAACTACTGTTCAACAGAACGGTACCCACTTACGCGTACTTGTCTACCTTTTTTTTTTAATTTTAACAAAAAAAATAATCATTGATGTTGATAACTGGTGTTTTTGTAAAAATTCTCGTTAATCAATAGTTTACAGTTTACGTTGTAAGTTGTAATATAAATAAAACTATTTTTACATACGATTTTAACGTAACTTTTTTTACACCAAAGCCAATTTTTTTTGGTACAAAATCATATTTTTATATTTTGAACATGAAAAAATACACAGCTTATTTAAAGTAAGGTGTTTAGTTAATTTGCTTCAGAATTATTCTTCAAAGCAGATAATTCTAAAATACTAACAGAGTTGTTATTATGTGATAATGTCTGTTTTTATTACATTTTAAATCCAATTTTATTAGTACTCTTAACAAAGAAGTCCAAAGAGCTTAAGTCACATAAATATATTTTTTCATCATTCATTAATCATATAATATTGATACTTACAGTATTTTATTGATTTAATACAAATGTTTAAGACTAAATAATGTGAACTTGATAAATTGTCAAAAATATCAATTAATTTTGAAAAAGTATACTAAAGAATAATATCTGTATAATAAACAAATTGAAGCAATAAACTCATTCAAACTGGCATGTACACAAATAAACACGTACAGTTCAAAGAAAAAGACATTTAATAAAAGACAATGAACAGCTTGAAAATAAGAATGAATTTTTTGAAGAAAGTAATACTTTTATACTATTTATTCAATGTTGTAATACAATTATATATAGTTTAAATAATAATGAACTCACACAACTCAATATCTCCTTAAAAGCTGTGACTTAGACGAGAAAATCGAATTAGAGCAGGTTATTAATAAATAACAATTAATTATGCTTCAAAATAAAACTTGAGTTGATATGATAACAAAATGGAAAAAGTTTGTTAACACTAAGTTATTATTATACAATGGGTAATGTAGATAAATCACGTTAGACAGATAAAAAATTATTGCAATTTGTAAGAACAATTTGTTGTATAATTTTTGTTGCTAAATTTTATAATTATTGAAACTATGAATGTTAAATTTAAAATTAAAGCAAAACTCGATGAACTAAAATATATGTTATAAATATGTTAATAATAATGTTATAAATATTTGTTACAAATACTCGTTTAATTTTAAGAACAATGATATTTTTATTAATTTTAAAGCGAGTCTTGTTTTTATTATGAGATTTGATATCAATATATATTTTCATATTATGCATAACTAGATCAATATTCTACGCGTACAATGATTTTAAATTAAATATCCTTAATTCTTTGAAATAAAATAGGTTTAATCAAAATTAATTTGAGTAGATACATTCAGTTCAAAGATTTTAAAAGTCAGTATGATAATATATTCCTCCCCAATAATAAATTCTATGAGAAAAGATAGTACAAACTGTACAATGTTGGTTAATTTTTTAGTTTTTAATGTAAAATGTATTTAAGATATTTACAAATGAAGAAAAATGTTCTATGGATATTATTAACTTAATTACCTAGTTCCTTAATGGGAAATTTAATAAAAATAAAAATACCAATGCAAAATAATTTACACGTGATCCCATATTATAACTATTATCATTGATTATTACAAAAATATGAAATAAAAATACATTGACGAAAATAAAAGACTTTTCCTTATATTGAAATTTTAGAGCTACTTACAACAAATTTATAAAAAAATTGTTAAAAATTAAAGATAACAACTTATATTTTCTGAAAGCATCATTCTACTATTTTTCGTATATTTCTTCGTTAAAGCGACTTTATCTTTGTATTAAAATAATATATTAAACAAAACATATTATGAGAATGATGGATATGCATGCGATGCTTTCCAATAGTTAACGTTCATTTTCAGGCTGGCTATCTCCATTTATTGTCTAAAGACTAAAATCAAAACTCAGTTAGAGCCGTTTTTACGTTATAAATATTTTTAGTAAGACGTATTCTTAAATAGATAGGTACCTAATGAATATTTATTTATAAAATCCTTGCTCTTCCTTTTTAATCTGCAAACTCTATTCAAGCGATGTAAAACCATTAAAATATATGGCATGAACTTATGGCTATGTAGGTACTTTGTCAATCTTATGAATGAGCTTATTAATGTATTACACTAATTGTATATAATTTTATTATACATATACTGTGCCATAGAAATTGTATGAACAAATCTGACGGGATTACTTAAGTATTTATTGTAATCCCCGGTTATACCTAGTCAAAATTAGGGTTGCAATTCTGGAGTTGACACTGTAAAGCCTCAACAGAAAATTATTTCTTTATTTAATGTATTTGAAACTTATCAAGTATAAACATTGCACAAATTGTATACAAGACTGAAAATACTTACATATTCTTTCCTATGTGTATTAATAAAGAAGCACGCACACGTATTTAAAGCTATTTAAAGCGTATTTAAGGCTACTGTCGTTTCAGCCACGTTGGAAATGAAATATTTCAACGGTTCTTCATAAGCGTATAACATAATAATATGATGAAAAGTAGGTACGTCGAACGTTATATACATTAGATGTATACATATGTATGTGTTTTGAATTACTCAGATGAATGTGTGGTAGAAACATAATGTTGGTACTTGGTAGACACCTAATATTATAAAACACTATATTATGAACAATAATAATGTTTTACTTATCTACACATACATTGTAATTCGAGTGTAATAACAGTTTCTCGGAGAATTTAATTTTTCGTTTAATAATATTATCTTTTCGCTTTAAAAAAAAAAAAAACTATATCTACACAAATGTCGATGATAAGCGCCAGAGTTGTATTTTTTTTTAATACGTCAAAATTATGCATTAGCTTACAATAATTAAATATCACAACAATACAACCATCTTCCGTCGAGGTGAAACGAGAGTACACTTTACCTGTACACAGTGTGTGTTCTGTTGTGTCTAACCTGTTTTCCTTCCTCTCCATTGTGTATTTAATAACGTTTATTAAATCGGACAGTTCCGTTTTTACCTTCTCCTTTTTCAATTATAAAGGGGATTGAATTGAAAGTCTTTTGTCGCTACGCATTATTATACAATAGGTAACACTTTTGTTCAATTCTGTACCAAGACCTTTGTTATATCAACTCTGCCATATGCATTGAGATACATTATATATTGTGTTCAACAGCTCAACACTGGCATGTATGTGATCAAAGATAAAGCTCAAAACTTTTCGTCCCGCAATAATTTGCTTTATTTTATTGTTTTACTGGTTTTTATGTACTAATACAAAGTCGATACTAATCGGACCATTATTGACCACGTTTTACATTTAAAACCATCTGATCTAAAAAATATTCCAAGTATTGTTTGTGGAATTCCATATCAACAGTAAAATACAACGTATAATCCACGAGATTATTTGCATTTTTAATGACCAAAATAGTAATACTGTGTTGTTACCATATTTCAACTTTTTATGCATATTCTCATAATCAATCATAAAGATGAAAAACAAATACATCGATTCTCAGGAATATGATTACAAGGCAAATACGAATGGATATTGGTTAATGTATGATACAACATATAAAAGGCCCAAGCATATAATTTCCTAATTCTTAGAATAACATAGTATACTAATCTAAACCACCTCAATAAGTAAATATTTAAATACGTGTTCAATATTTGCATAAAAGACAGAAAAAGTAAAAAACTTTCTGTTATGTTGGTCTAAGGAAATTGTTATTGTTGACTGCCGCTTCAGAACAAACATATTATTAGAATTCGTTTTTTCTGCAAGATACAAAATAATACAGCCTACCAAGTAAAAGGTTTTCGATAGTTTTTTGTGGTCGTTTAATACGTCGTAGACAGTATAGGCAATTTATTTCAACTTTTATTTATATTTGTATTCTACCATAATTTTTTTTTAATAATTACTACTTAATAATGTCTGTTTATATTATACTCGATATACCTAGAATTTGTAAAATATTATCCAATTCATATCTGTTGCATAACTAAATATATCCATTTATTTTTTTATAGTATGTACAGTACATATTGTATTGAGTGTTCAAACCGTTTTTGAAATATACGAGATCTTGTTTGGTTTGAATGGTTTTAAAAACTGAGCCCAATCTAAACATAGTTTAACGTACCTACACAATATTATAATCTAATAGGCGGATATTTCTGAATGGATCGATATAATGACGTCATAAAAAAAAAAATCACAATTCAATTTAGTAAAAATTCAAACAAATTTTATACTAAATAAATAAAACACAACGACATAGAAAAATGATATTTATTGTATTTAAGAAAGTATCTAAATTATAGTATTTATGTACACTACTGAATTATTACGCCACCCAGTGGTAATACGCGTGTTACACCAAGGGCCGTTCTTACAATGTCCGGTGAAGTGTCGGTTAACGCTAACCAACTGATAACAGATTTTATTAACGGCACAATTTGGCTGGTTAAGTGTCGGTTAACTTTAACCGGACACCGTAAGAAAGGCCCTAATTAACGTCAACGGAATTTTGAATGATAAATGTTTAAAATGTTTTTAACCTCAGTCAACAATGCTATATATTTTTGTGGTGGCAAAAATAAAAAGTTTAAGTGAATTGTGCACGCGTTAAAAGATTATTGACAATACATATATATGTTTATACCTACACTAAAATATTAGGTTAGACCTATCCACGATAAGTGGTATTACGAATTTTTTCGTAGTTCAGAGTAAACCTATAAGTTCGATAGCTCTTAAGCACAACAGTAATTACTTAAGGTTATTAATTTATTGTTATACGAGTTATATTAAGTTTCGTTTAATACCGTATTATAGTAGGATTAAATCAAAATAACTTACAGGTTAATAATAATAGTTATCTCCGAATTATCTCTTCTGCACCATGGTACATATCAAATTTCACACTTCAAAATGTATTACTTTAAAGTAGAATCAGTAAACCAATAAGCCACCAAACATTATGAACAATGTCAATCCAAATTACAGACTCACTCTAACCCTCTAATTTTTGAATTTGTATCCAACTCACTTCCTGAAAATCTCACACGCTGAAAATAGTGTCGAGATTCATTGAATGATTAACGGTCAACTAACCATTTAAATAAATTTTAATACCATTTTTCTTTTTAATTTTAATTTAATTAAGACTAATTATTTATATAATACCATAATGCCAGGGCGTAATCCATAGAACAATACTATGTATTATATTACTTTCAATATAAACTTCGGTACTAAAAATGATTATTGTGAAACTGAGTTACTATTACCTGCAATAATCTCATAGTATATTAACAGTTATGTTATACGTTCATATAATTCATTAAAAGTATTTGAAATGTTAAGTCACTAACAATATTCGATTTTTAGGCATATCGGAAAAGCTTCAGTTGGTTTTATTATATTGCTTTTTTTCTTCAAAGACTTTTTTGGTTAGCGTAAGACCTCCTAAAGTTTTATATTGCCTCTTTATTGATCGCATGGACGATAGTACTTTGAGAATGTATAGATTACAAAAAAACACAATGAAAAAAAAATACTGTACAATTTACTTCAAAAATCTATTGCCCAAATTGGTTTGTTGCAATTAAAAATATATAAAGAATATTGTGCTCAATTAACAGCTATTAGCGATACACGTTAACTACTTAACGACTAACGGTACTCGGCACTCGCTATTATGGTTGTCTATTGAAAAAAAACCCGTACCCCTAACTCACTATAAGTCCATAATACATACCAAAATATACATTAAAAATACATATATGTTATTTAATTTACTTTAGTGTTTATATGTGAGCATGTTCAGTGAGTCCCATCTTCATCTTGAAGAGCATTTGCAAATAAATAAATAAATATAGTAATATAATCGTATAATATAGTTCAGGTAATGAATTTAAAATTAAATGTACCTATTCTTATTGATAAAAAAATCAATATTTTGTTCACATTCCCTAAATCTTGAATCAACCTTGGAACACACTGTATATAATTTAAACTATTAAAATGTTTATATTTTTCATATCTTTAATAAATAATCATGGGTAATCGCACATTTCCCATGAACGCGGATAAAAAATGTTATCAAAAAATGATTATTTCTTTGTGTTTAATGCACATGAAAATGTTTGTAATAATCTCATGACTCGATTTTACACCCTTATAACTTTTATTTATTTTATTAGGTAATAATATTATATATATACTGTAAAAAGTCAATACAGTCATCTGTTGATATAAATATATAGTATCATATCGACAATGGTTTTATTCTATAAACAAAACTTTATTATTATAGAGTATTTATTTTATTACAGGTTTAACTTAATCGTAAAAAAACAGTTTCGACTGTCTGGTAATGATTGCAAGTACAGCTCGATTATGGGCTTTAATGGTTTTGTAGTTGTTTATGATCACATTTATTGTACCTATTCACATTATGTCTGTGCGTTTTAAACAATTTTAAAGAGCATTATCTTAACCGTCGCAACGCTTGAAAAAATTGATTTTTTCCCCTGTATACAAGGCGTGTTTAGCTGTAAGTATTTATTGTTCTATTAATTACTTATAATATTTATATTAAATATTATTGTTTCATTATTACTATATAATTATATCTGTTCTCATAATACACAAAATTATTACTACCAAGGTTATTCCACTTGTTCGTTTTAGTTGAGTTTTAAACAATACCATAATATAGTATTGTTTCGCTGGGACCAGTGAAAAAATGTCTTGACGTAAATTCATGTGTTTGAATAATACAATTTTGCACAAAACTATCTTAAACACTTTATTTATATCCGAATAAAAGCTGAAAATGACGTTTTTTTTATTCGTTTATGTGTTTATATATTTTATATACGAAGCGAAAGCATTCGATTATCTGTAGCTACAGTGTCACTACCCACTGAACTCGTTGGACCGTGTGATGATAATAGAATCGAAAACAAAATTGAGTATTATAAGTATTAATCGTATATAGAATATAAAATATAGACGGTAAAAATATATCGAGCTGTGACATTACGACACATGCCGTGTCACGGTAATATTGTATTAGACACAACACACAAATCTTTAAAAAACATATGACATAAAATGCATAGATTTAGGTACTTTTATTCGCCAGTATTGTGTTGTGGTGTCGAGTGGCTTTTGAGCTTAGCAAACACAATTATATTATGTGAGTATATTGGTACCGTCTGTGTAATAATATACAGTGATGCACAACGATATTGTCTTTATTTTTATGATATATCATCGGCATTGGAATGTTGACAAAAAGCAATTTTTGATTTATTATTATATCAGATTTATGGTTCATACTTCAACGTAATACGAAATAAGAAATTGTATGAGTTTAGGGTCTATGGAGTGACCCGTACGGCCGAACATCCCATTCAAAGCGGGATTGTCCCATTGACCATTGTTCCGATAATCTTCAACGGGAAACTTTTTTTCTCGTTTTAATCCGGTCATCTCCATAATATGTTTATAAAAATGGAATGACAAAACCTGTATTCAAACAATATTTTATACTCTGAACGGAGTGATAAATGTATTGATTTTACGATGATGTGTGTGTGTATTGTTTTTTTGTCTGTCATCATCGTTCGGGACAGTAAAACTACTTCGATTTTCTTCAACAGTATCTTGTTCGACGGGAAAGTGAATCTAGTTGATACACTCGGGAGGTCAAAATTAAAAAGTGAAAGTAAAAAATTTACAATAGTTTTAAAAAGCGCCGGAAAGACAACATGAAAATTAAGAAAACGGGAATTTTTACGCAAAATTTATTTTTGACAAAATCGATTTTGGTTTTCGCTGTAACCCTAAAACAAATTACCGTGTCTTGGATATTCTGCAAATTAACGATTTCTCGTGGAACGATAAATCGTTAAATAAAATAAGTAAATTTTACTTATTTTATTATAATTAAAAAATGAATAACTCTAGAAATTTAAAGTTTTTTTTATTAATCCGTTCGTTTCAATGACAGAGCGTATAGTGAGCTTATATATATATATTTTTTTTACAAACTTTAGTTTATTGCGTTGTCTGATATTAAATACGTTTAGATAATACACTAAGAAACCGAGAATGTATCACTGTTGCAGAGTGAGCTTTCCTGACTTTTTTTCTTCGCTTGGTCAAAAAGCTTGAAAATTTAATAAAATATTGATCCTTATCCTCATCCTTATGAGATTTTATAATATCAGTTTAAAAATATTAAGGCACATAGCACGATTTTTTTTTTTTTATAAGCATTTGAAGTTTAAATGTTGACAAAATGACAACATTCATTAAAATCACTAAAATTTGCAAATTATATTGTAGATAAAAATTATAAAATTTTTAGTTTTTATAGCTAAGGATTGACAATTTAAAACAATATTTCTCATAATTAGTTTATACTGTAACAAAAAATCCAAACAATAGGCATATAAACACAAATGCACAGTTTAGTTAATCAATATTTTAAGTTCAAATTTGGACGAAATATTACATACTTAAACAAAAAATAATAATTTAAGTTATTTTTTTGTAATTTAAAAATATTATATACGGTTACTTGAAACTTTTAAAATAAGTTTAATTAATAATTAATAGTTATCACAGCTCAATCCATACGTTTTTGAATTTAGCAAAATGTATTATTTGTGAAAGTGATGACCTATCTAATAAACAGAAAAGTCTGGGAAAGATGTATTTCTAAATATTTTAATAATAATTATACTTAAATTGTATTTAACCATCCCAGATGCAAATTAATTAATAAAACAAAATATATCTTAGCTAATGGCCATAGTTACTGAGCTTTACGATCAATTAAAAAAAAAATATATATATATATCCTTAGTATGAAGGGTTTAAGTTTTAGTTTTGAAAGAGTCCCACTCTGTTGTTCCCGGCTTGCTTATACTAAGTTTCACCTATGGGCTGTGCTGATTAAAACAAGAGCGGTATAAAATATATATGTTTTATTTTAAACTTGACATGGTATATTTCAGATCAGTATATCAAGTTAATAGTTATACATAATTTATTATTTCAGCATCGAATATACTTATATTATACGTATATTGTCTGATATTTGCTTAATAGAGATTTACGAGCGCCGTTGACCAATAGGCAATAGGTTGTTAACAATAGACAGATATTTGCGTAATTATTATAGTGTGTACTAAATTATATAGAAGAGCTTTATTAAGAGGAGTGACTGATAATATTTTATGCTTAGTAATTTAACATAATAACTTTTGATTATAAAATACGTGGTATATACTGTACCTATTTATAGTTCTAAATCAGTCAGCGATATTAATTTAGTAAAACTATGTTTTAAAGCATGTAAATTCCGTCTCAGTATTATTAATTATAATTAAAATTATTCATGATGTGGTACTTAAAAACTTGAAAAAAACATTGTGGATGTTATCTGTGTTAAAAAAAAAAAACATTTAAACGCATTACGCAATTCCGTCTCCCACAGGATTTTTGAAATGAGGATGTGCTTAGTTTTTAGTAAAATGCTCGATGACAAAAACCTTGAAATAATAATTTGTACAATATCAACGTTAAAATTCAAATATTTTCATCAGTAGTTAGTTGAATTGATAAAAAATAAAAAAATACACAACAGATATAAGACATTTAGAATTACATTGCACGGGATGCTGAATAAGAGCTGATAAATGAAAAATAAAAGTAACCATGATTTATTTATTACATCACACAGTTAATATCAATGTAAACATTTATTTTGAATTTAGGTCATTGTATATTTTAAATGAATAGTAATGTATTCATCTATTATTTTGTATGTATTGATCGTATGTGCAAAACATGGCCGGCAGCTGTTTACACAAATAACGGACAATTTTACGGCACTTCCTTTGTATATTAGTTGATTTTACATTGAAATGCTTTATACCGCATAAGTTATCTCAAAACACATGTTACACACTGTTATGGCGTTTCGGACTACTATTAGACAAATAAGGCACAACTATTCTAGCCGTTGGCCTGGTGGTTTTAATGGCCGTAGAAGTTGTTATGAAGTCATGTTATATGATGGTGCAGGTGGCTAGTTTAATACGTGAAGATTAACGAGAACTTACAATGTTCATTAAACAGTTCTATTATTGTACATCAGTTTATCTCCATGGAATAATTTATTGTGGATATAATATTATTGAACCAAAAATAAATATTGTATTTGATAATATAATATAGTTTTTGCGTAAAAATCTCATCTCAGACTTAATTTTTTTAAATATGTACAACACTTAGTAATACTTGGAAACCTAAAAATCTCGCATTTTTTCTTTCAAATATTGATATAAGAAAAGGTTTGTCCTTTGTTTTTTTCCTTCGTGTACAATGAATATAAACTGTCAAGATTTACACTAACATAATACCATATAACCTCAGTCATTGTTCAAAAACAATATTATTATAAATAAGTAAAACTTAGGTAGGTACTTACAAATTAAATGATCTCTAGAATATAGGTTCGTTTAAGGCGCCTACAGCGGTTATAAACAGAGATTCTGCGAGAAGATAGTTGATTAATTAGCTGATTTTTATAATGGATAAAATTTGAATAAAAATAAAGTAGTTTAATTTAGTTAATTAGGTGAGCTTTGGAATTTTTAGGTTATTGTCAAAATGATTTTTCTTGATGTACTAAGGAGCAGAATTGATTTCTCGCACGTAATTAACTGGAATGCCTGAGTATTGATTTAAGGTGTCTCATATTTTGTTTCTATTGGACCACACTGGTCTTATTATAGCTTTATAAATTAACTATTTATTTCTGATGGTTATTTTTGGTCTAAGTGACCGGAGCAGGTAGAATATGGAGTTGACGAGGAGCATTCCCCTGGTGTTAATCAAAAGGTGATAAACTTAGATAAGATGAACATGACTTTTAATATAAAAATAAACAGTGTATTAAATAAATAGTTGAAATACATAAGCTTACATTAAACATACTTATTTATCATTTTAATTTATAGTTAATGTTGGAAAAATTTGTCAATGTGGAAAATGTCTAATCTGGCATAATCTGATTTAATAAAAATGAATTAATTAAAAACAAAATAAAATGTCTAGTAATTTTAACCAAAAAAGCAATATGATTCTAATACTAAAAAATGAAATAATTGTTTATAGAGTCTTACTGGTAGACTTTATCTAGTTATCGAGTATTATTATTTATTTATTTGGTAGTTCATGAGTCATAAGTAAAAAATATATTATTTTGACGTCAGAGTATAGATCATCGTTATAAAATATAAAAAAATTGGAATAGAAGTTTTATTTGAGTTTTATTTTGATAAAATCAATTATTTGGTAACCTAAGTATACATAATCAGCTACGAGTTCGGAAATGTCTTTCCCGAGAAATAATTTGAACGTGACAAAGAGAACGGAGCTAGAGAGGATTCGTTTCCAACATGACGTGTCAAAACGTGTTACGTGGAAAAATATTATATCGACTAAAAGTCACAGTCTGGAGACTATACCAACCGTAACGTTTTATTGCTGCAGTGGTGTTATTAAGGTTTGTCAGAAATAGCGTATTGTGAAACGTTATACTATAACTTTATACGGAGTAAATTTTAAGTTAAAATGGTGACACATCGTAGAGAATTGGTCGAAAGAGAATTTTATGTAGATACCGAATTGGTTTCAAATCAATGAAATCGTACATACAGTATATAGTAGAATTATTGAGCGGTTTATTTGACAAAATATAATATTTTTAAATGACTACCTTTATCGTTAGTTATTGTTGTACTATACGACTGGGCGCAAACGGTCGAAACGTCTTCGAGGTAACTATTTAATGATGGAAGATGGTAAGGTGGAAGGATATGAACAACTACCTACGGGTATCGTATCCCACTGCATAGTTGTAATAATATTGAATTTTTCTTTTTAAAGTTACTATAACAACTGTACCTATATAATAACATATTTAATGAGTACAATTTTGTTATTTGGCGATTAGCCATAATATATGCAGTGTATAATTGTCGTTTAATCATTAAATAAATAATAACGACAATAATATTATTGTGGACAATATCCTTTTGAAATTGAGCCTCTTAAAATGTGTAGTAAATACAAATTATTTTAGAACTTTTTATATTAAATTAATTTGTAAAGTTTAAATATTAAACGGAAAAGAAGAAAACGTTGGTTGCTTATATTATATACCTGAAAACTTAACAATTATTGATATGGCATATTTCAAGTATGCCTCTATCACGTCAGCTGATGTAGAGCGTTCATTTTTTTTGTACGAAAACCTCTTGGCGCCAAATAGGAGATCATTCAAGCTTGAAAGTATAAAGAAATCGCTGATTGTACAATGCAATACTTATTTTGAATGTAAACAAATAAAATGTTTAAATATTTATAAAACAGTGTGTTCTATCTATATTTAATGTGTTTTTTCAGGCGTCGAAGAACAATAACACATTGGAGAATTTATTATTATTATTTTTCAAAGCCATTTTATAATAATTACAATATTTATTTAAACAAAACATTTATTATTATTTTTATAAGTCCGTTTTTCAAAGTCATTTTAAAGTTACAATATTTATTTAAATAAAACATTATTTCATCCAGCATATGTGGGTATAATTTTTTTTCAAATTCATATTTTTGAATTTTAAAGTGGATATTTACAACATAATTCACTTGTTTTTAGTGCATAAAGGCATGCATATTTAAGAATTTTTTAGTGCATGAAATTCACAGCCCTGCTAATGACACATCCGAGACGAAAAGGATAATTTACAAGCGGTTAACAATTTCGAATGTACGTCTAGATATGTACTTTGATTAATAACGAAAACGTTTATCATCAGAATTATTTGGACACTTTTTAAATATATGGGAAAAAAGTTAGAAAAGAACTTTTATTATTGTTATCGACCGTACTCATGTGTGGTTAAAATGTACAGTTTTATTCTCATATTTGTCAGTTCTCCAAAAATATGATTTAAAGGCAGTAGGTATGTATTTATTTTCAATTATTAGTATTGAGTAAGTAGTTACTACAAAAAAGGCTAGCTGCAACAACTAGACAACTTGATTTTTATACATTTTACAGAGACGAAAAAAAGCTCCGAAGCTGTCTGTTTTCTGCACTCAAACTCAGAATCAGTCATTAGATAATTATAATTAAGAAAAGTTTCATTGTACAAAATCTCTCATAATAAAAGACCAAAAATGTAGTAAAGATAAATCTTATTTTTAAATCATCTGAATTCAAATTGAATACTTTTATCCCAAAAGTGATGAGATAAAATTGATATCACAAAGTTACCACCAAAAGATAATTTTAAAGCAACTAAAAATACTCATTTCAGAAAAATAATGTTTTTCATATTGAAACGACGAATATGTATATAGTATGTATATACTATATATATATAATATGTAATCATACTTAAACAGCATAGTAATGAAACAGCAGAAAGCGAACTATAAGTTTTTCACATTTTTAATTAGTTCTATGCATAAAATAGATTGTTGAAAAAATATTTAAATTATGTAATTTCCTTTCATTTTTATTCTGTAAAAAGTTCTGGAATCATCATTTTTTTTTTAAATATTATTGGTATTAATTTTTGGACAAAATATTATGAACACATAAAATTTAAACTATACAAAGAGTACAATATCGTAGGTAAATGAAATTTTACTGCCTTCATTTTTAAATAGTATATTGGAGCCAATTTAGATGATGAGATAAAAACCAACTGTATAAACAAGTAAATTATAAAAGCATTTTATATTTTAATCCAAGTTTATGAGTTCCATTTCATTAATTTCACAACGAAAATTTTAATAATAATTTCCCTTGGATCAAAACTTACAAATGATTTGTTAAAAAAAAGTTGAACACGAAACTAACCAATTCAGAACACTACAGTCGATTGACTTTTTTACTGTATGCCACGTCGCACCGTTTCAGTGTATTAATGATATTTTTTATAATACAATAATATATTATAATGCAGTTAGTTTTGTTTTTCAAACATAAATAACTGAAAAAAATGTACAAAACACTGGCTTAGTTTCTTACTTTTTCAATAAATAAGAAATAACTTATCTGTGATCATTTATACCAGTCACGCACACATATTTTTTTATATTAGATTATAATAATATATGAAAATTATGTGTTTAAATATACTAAATGATAATGCCAACATTTAATTTATACTGACATACGAGTTTGTAACCACTTCATGTGTTTAAATGTCACATATTAATTATTCAAAGTGTTCGTTTTATATAATATATTTCCAAAAACGCTAATACAATAATTAAACGTTTTAATATTTTTTTAAAATGGCTTTTGACGTTTTGTATAAAATAAATGTATATTTAATGACAATAATAAAAATACACAACTACGACACCAATAACGTTTAAAACTAATTAGTTTTTTTTTTTTTTGTCGTTTTACGTAGTGCTCTTTTGGCTTTTTTGTTTATAGGTAGGTAATTGTCTCGTATTTCGACAAATTATATTGTTTCATTACAAAAGCTCACATTTCGTAAGATCTGTTACAAATATTAATGCATTATAAAAGGTTTACCTTTTTCATTTTATCAATAAAATTGTATATAATTATTTTAAGAATTCTGTTTATTGACTAACAGTGTTGGTAGGCATAAAATATTTTTAGTATCCTGAATTTGTGTCTAAACTTTTCTCGTTAATCGTGCTTAAGTCTCCAAGCTATGGATATCACATGCAATTGATCAACATTCTAGTAGTAAAAGGTAATAATAATACATTTTTATAATGGAAATATAACCTTCAAAATATTATAGTGTCAATTAAATAATATATAGTACATAATAGACCGAAAACCAAATAATCGATACAATACCTATCACATAATATTTATTTTATGAGCTGATGTCAAGTGTCGTACATTTTTTTTATTACTTATAAGTATGTCTGTAACCTCCCCCGAGGATAGCAGGGGTCCTAGAAAAGTCTGTAAATGCCTTAACAAAATGAAGCGAATTCCTAACAAATTGTTGACACCAGTTTCGTAGTCATAGCATAATGGGCCGGTTCCAACTTGACAGACATCTTATAAGTTATTACTCGGCTATGTATTTATTAAAAAAAAGTTTTATAATAACCATTTTACACGTTTTTAAATTTCTTCCAGATTGTGACAAATTATAATTCATGCTTTTATTAGATTCAAACTTTTTTAGAGCATCATATCTCGCAGCTTCTTTACTCAATTAATATTATACTGAACATTTTACAAGAAAGATAGGTACATGTTAAAAAGTTAGAATTTATCGTTGGATAATAAGAATAAAGTAGGTATACACATTCTCAATAACACATCATTAGTTATAACAAAATGAAGTACAAATACCTACGTAATGGTAGGTAATGTTATATCCACAGTAAAAAAAATACGATGGCATATGTTTTTTTGCAAACTTTCCATATTATTACATTTTTAAGTGTATACATACTTACATTTCGTTACGGTTTTTACATATTGTTTTAAGAACGCAATAAAATGTCATTTTACGCACCTAAAATAATTATTTGTGTACTTATTTAAATTAAATCACTGATGCTATGACGATATGGTCTTACTCCAGATTTTCATAAAGTTTTGAGATATTCAACACGTAAATCGTTAAAATAGAGATTTTTTTTTCTACGATACCAAAATTAAAACTAATAATCTAGAGCATGCACACTTACCTGATAGATATCTGACTAGTGCTATCCATAGATATCAGATATGTATCTATTCTCGTTACTCACTATTCATTTCAAAATTGCAGATGTCACTTATACAACAAAACGCTTACAATTACAAATGTACTAGACCAGTGGTTTTCAAACTGGGTGCCGCGGCTTTTCGGAAAATTCAACAATTCGTACGAGAATAAAATTATAAAAATATAATTAATAAAAATTTGTTAGCCCATTAACCACACATTTCTAATTAAATGTACGTATATAATTATAATTCAATGCAATTTTGATCATCTAATTATTCAGTGCAAAAAAAAAGGTCAGTGTGCCGTGAAAATTTTTTGAGGAGCACGGTGTGCCGCGTTCAATCAAAGTTTGAAAACCACTGTACTAGACGTAGCGATTCATTAAATCCACACCAGCCTTTTTTGTGTAATATGCCCTCGGGACCATGACGGTAGGTCGAGGGTGAAAGTTAAAGGTAAGTGGATCGAGTGCTAATGTTGACTTTACAGTGTAATATTCTAGATTTTGTGCAGACTGAGGAATAAATAGATTTCAGTGTCTTACAATGATATATCGGGTTGTTTTTAAATTCTAAGTGAAGCTCATAACCGTACACACGAATTGTCACTGATCAGTTTCATTTTTCTCATGCGATATTTTATCATTGAACCATAATTGAACACATCCATTACAATGACTAATTTAATGACGAAATACACTCAAAACATATTATAATATGGGCAATATGGCAGTGTGACTTTTCGTGATTTTTTTTTCATCACAATTTAACATTGTTGGTTGAAACTTTATTTCTTTACAATATAATATACAATGTATGATATAATATATGTATACGTATTTATATTATAATATATATGTTCATAATTTATTAAAAACCCACAGCCATTATGAATACCACGAATCAGAGCCTGTTAATAATAAGCATATTATTTATGTTTGAATTTTCAGAGTAAAAGTATCTAGGCCAGACTTGTATTCAGAATTTTCAAGCTCCGGTGTTAATTTTATTTGATATGCATCATTATAATTTATAATTTATAGCAGTCAATCTTCGATAGTTAAAGTTAATTTTGTACATGTTACTCGGTTGAATAAGTAAGATAAGTTCAAGAAATAAACATAAACATATTTTACTATCAATAATGGCTGTATAATAATAACAGTCTTTCAGAACAAAATTTTAATTAGTTACTCTTTACAATTTACATGGCCGGTGCATAAAAATTATTCAAAAAATAAAGTTTTCCAACAATAATACAATTTAATTACAAAAGTATAAACCCAAATATTCAATCAAGATCGAGACTCATTGAAGATCAGACTTAAATACAAAATGTGATCTGGGTAGTCTATGGACATATTCTAGACTAGTAGTTTTTATTCAATATTGAGTGCATTTTTAAAACGACATCAGTTGCAACTGGTGTGATAATTTGTATATGGGTTTATTCATTTATGAACATTATACCCATTAACGATGTGTTTATTTTATTTTAACTGTTTCTACAAGAATTTATTTCTATTACTTATATTAGTATATAATAATTATGATGCGTTTATTTTAGCTAAATGATTTATACAAGGATTTATTAATATTATACCAATTAATTATGAAACATTGTCTTCAGGAAACAAGAAATAAATGAGATTAATGCTATTTAGAGTTAAATTAATTATAAAATTTGGGTAATAGTCATACAATTAATATATACAAATAGGGCGGACCAGCTATACCTCCACCAGTTTGTAAAATTTCAAGTCAAACATTTTCTCCGAATATTGTTTAGCACGAAATTAATAATTATTATTTAATTAAGAAGTTATAGTATTATTAAATTGTATTCCTTATTAATATTATTACGTATATTCTAAGCTATTTAAAAGTATTTGAAAATTGTTGGTTCGTTTAGTTTACTCCCGATGAATATTGATACAAAATATTTTTCGTCAAAAACCTTTGAAATGCAATGTAAGCTTCATCTCAATGCAGGTATATGTTTATTATTAGTTTATATTATATGCAATGCAATTTATATCCAATATATTTTAACTAATTTTAAGCTTTTGTTGCCACGAATCCATTTACACCACTATAATTACGATACGTTATACGTGAGTATTGAATTATACAATAATATAATGTGATAAAATATTATAATAGTGATATCATAAGTAAAAGTATATTAATTATACACAGCATATTTTTAGCAGGATCTAATCCAATCTACTGTATATTAAGGACCGGTAGAAAAATAAATATTATTACTTATTGTTGTGTAGGTGTTTAGAAGTAGAGGTCGAAACGTTCTCCGTTCAAAATTGTTTTTCATAGAAGTACAATAATTAATCATTGAATTGAACATATCAATTTAAGCCTACTCATTGACAAGGTACCTCCACTCGAAACACGCTATACAGCAGAGCAACTTTCTCGTTTTTTTTTTTTTAATAATTTAATGTTTAATAAATCACTCGTAAACCACCGTCGTCCCCGCCACCCCCGCCGCAACGCTTTAGTTCACTTTCGGCTCACAACTCACAAACGATGTCAGTGTTGTGTACATAATATATATTATTATTCACTCGTATTTCAATTCGCGCAATATTCACCCTGCCTACAGACCTAGAACGCCGGACTTTGATTTGTATGTGGTGGAGGGGTAGCGTGTGGTTTCAAGTATAACATTTGTATGTAAAATATTAATATAAATAAAATGTAATAACGATTGTTGAATTTTGCGGAACATGCGAACTCCTGTGTGTATGCATAGTATTTTGTATGCAGGCAATCATATATTATTAGTCTACGACCTGGGAGCAGCGAAACGACGAAATTTGAGTTGATCGGACTCGCGTATCGTAATATTATAATCGTAATGTATAATTTTAAATCTCACTGATGCGTGAAACGACCAAGATATAACCTACAAAATATATTATATGAATAAATGCAGATATAATATGATATCCTTATGGTTGACGGTTGTAAACATGTGTCAATCACTGATGACAGTGCTGACAGTGCTGACAGTGTTGAAAACAATACAAATATAAACTTTGAAATAAATTCTATAGGTATACATACATTTTTTCTATACTCAATCGTCTTAAAAGCATAATTTAATTTTTTTTCACAACACACTTTGTACAATAGTGCAAATTTAAGCATTTGTTTGAGGCATACACAGTCATCATTTAAGTATTTAAGTGCAGGTATTTAGCACTGCTCACATAAATACCAACTTTATGTGTTCTATTTTATTTACGCATTACACATACTTACATATTGTAAATATAATATAATAGGATCACAAAATCAACCTTATAGTATTAGAACTGTTTAAAATGTATATTCTTAAAATAATGTCCATACGTACATTTAGAGGCGTCCATAATAGGTCGGTGTTGGAAAACCTGCGTTCTGTTCATTTAACGCTATATTTTATCAGTACTAGAGAAACAATAAGATTCCTAAAAAAAAAAAAATAGGTTTAATTTAAGTGATCAACAAATGCATCATTGAGAAAAAAATACTATTTTTTAAAAAATTGTATGATTATTATGTCTTAAACTCTATTTCTTTAATTTTGCCATTATAATATTATCTTTAGAACAACACATTTATTCATTAATATCTTATCATTACATCATGAATTTGTTGACTTTTGAACCATCTTTTAAATAGTATCGAACAAAATTAGTTTTTTTCAACATAAAGTTGATACATAAAAAAGGGGGCTAAATAGATAGGTAACTGCTCTACTGTACAGTGTAGGACTTTAGTGTACCTATCATTAAGCATGCACTCTAACGGATGTGTTAAATTTGAATTCAATAATAAATCATTGTACCTATACAATGGAAATATTATTCTGTACGATGAAAGTCTAACTTAATCAAGGTTACTCGCAAACAATTATTTCAATAACGATATTAACATTTTGACAAATGTTCATATTTTAGATTCTGAGAGGAACGATGAATTTATTGTACTTACAATGATTTGTTTTTTTACGTCGTAATTTTTACGCAAAATCAATTTTATTTTAAAAATTAATAACTTTAAACACTTAAAATGTTCACCAAATATTTATATTACTATGTATGATATTGTTTTAAAAATATAAGCTAATTATAGCCTTGAGAAATTTTTTGAATTATTGTAGAGTAACATTGATTTTTTATTGAGCGTTTAATAATAATAATAATAATATTTATTTAGCAAACAAGCAAAATAAAACAATATTTTCAAACAAATTATAGTAGGTTTGCAAGCTCATCCAATAAGCAAAGTTATGCTTTGTTTGAATTTAAAATGTTTACAATATTTGATTTTCACCGGTAAATTAACGGTTTTTCATACATCCATTTTTGATATTTCGTTGTAGTTCGAAAACAAATAACCGTAACGTTATAAAGTTCATACACTATTTATTCGATTTGTATATTCTACAGTTATTATAATGTAAAACTTAATATAAATACATAGTAACTTTTTAAAATTAATTAAAATAATGTTATAAAAGTATGTGCCTACAGTTTTTAGGTCTCGACGGTGAAATAAAGCAACAAGTCATTTTATGAGTCCTAATACAAAATTGTTAATTCTATTACTACATCCGATTTTCGAATAACACAATGCACATATTACGTGTAAACGCAAGGCAACAAATAATCGTTTTTTTCGTTTAACCCTTATATAGTATTATTGCAATGTTATCCCCTCTACTTCTGATTAGCATCGGTTGAATGAAACTTTAAGTCCACATATGATTCGACCGTATATTAATGTGTGTATTTTAGAACTGGGTTCAAGTCCATAAAATGTTTGTGTAGTCCCGTAAAACCAAGGAACGTATATGATCGTAAGTGGGTGATTATGTGTTTAATGTGAAATTCAACATCCCACGATATGGTCATATTATAATTGCGTAGACGTACCGTGTGTATTTATTTAAATATAATATTTGGAAATATGTTATATTACTCCAGGACACTCTTTAAAGGTGGTAAAAAACATACACCATATTAATATATTATATTTTAGATTCCGATCTCAGCGAGGAATGTATTGGTATTGCAATTTCCGTATACCTGATATATTATTGGGTCTACGTTTATAGTCTTTGTAGTCTATTAGTAAACACAAAACTTCAAAGAATATCATATTTTATTCTTGAAAACAATAAATTTATTTTGACATAATACTATTTGATGCATACATAGGTACCTACTTCTAAATATGAGTGTCAATACTTTTGTGTGACTGTCAATAGTCGCGCAAATTAAATTGATTGTATATTTTGTGTTACATACATATTGTCAATAGAGCATTAACTTGTAGCAAAAAGTAAACAAATTTACGAAGTATAAATGTCAAATATATTATATTGATTTACAATTTTATTACTATCGATGGCATTCAACACAAAGAGAATTCAATAATACATATTTTTATTCAAATAAAATTGCCATAAGCTAACTTAACGTTTAAAGTGTTTGAATTTTGTATAAGTATAGTACTAATTTATGTTATTGGAATCTAGAAATTGAAACATTTGTATAAAACGGAGTTATTAAATAGAGTGCAGTGGAATATTGTCCTCGAATGACAGTTGTGAAAATGCCAAGTTAAAAATATTAAAAAAATATTGATGTTTTACTAAGGGAAAGGTTATAAAAAAACACATGAGATAAAGAATAATAAGAAACTAACTCAGTCAGAAGTGTAATAAATGAATACGTTCAATATTATAATAATTTTTATAACTTTTCTCAATTTATCAGAACATTAACAATGTTAGATTTTAAAACGACAACGTGAAATATGTTTTTTTTTTTACTTTTAGAGACATAATTTTTTTCAAATTAAAATAAATCATAAATATAATATCAATCTGACATATTATATAAAAGTCCAGCAGTGTACCTATATAGGAAAATTGTGAAGTGTATACATTTATTAGTTTATTAATATCTAAAAAATATATATTATAATATCATCTTGTAATAAATATAAAGACGCACAAAGAATATAGTGAATGGACGCTATTATCGAACAAATGCGGATAATCTTCCGGCCACCTTCTCATCCTCGTCTGAGAAAAACTGAAAGCCCTTCCATCGCAATTGCCTATTGTAACACATGCTATCCGACTGGCGACTACACTATTATTAAGTTTGAACTGATTCAATTATATGTAGATGATATTACATTATTGCAACACCATGTGGAAAAAAGATCAATAATGGCGTGCCAAAATTATAAAAGATTTTTCCCATCTCGCAAAAGTATTTAAGTGAGAAATACTAATTATTTCGATGATCTATTTTATGGGACAAAAAATGTTTATGATTTATAACATTTTTAATTTGTTATTTAATAATATTTTTATTTTTTTCGTTTATTGATTACCTAATTATTATTTATTAAATGTGTATCCGTGCACAAACTGGACCCAGGCTGGCACTAGTAGTTTTTTATTACATGTATTACTGTACAGAACTTTAACTTTTTAACTATTGTGAAACTGAATTATTATTGTAAAACGTAAATATCAACGGGCGCTTGTAAATTTTACTCACATTTAACAGGTAGTAAAAATACTTGAGTAAACTGCGCCAGGTATTTTTTGGTTTCTATTATATTAAATTGCACCCATAGTATCTAAGTGACCTTAAATTCATCGATATCTATTGTATATGACGTATATTTTGATACTGTTGTTAATTTATTGGTGAATAGTATGTCTCATCACTATGCTGATTTATAACTTATAATTTTATTACTATTAACTCAATAATATTAATTTATTATATAATTAACTTGATTTTTTTTTATTAGTACATTTTTTTATTTATATATTCTAATTATGTCCGCAATCAAAACATCTTAATAGGTAATATATTATCTCTATACCTGTAAATATTCTATTATACTTGTATAATATTTAAATTAATATACGAGAAAAAATAAATATCATACACTTATCTGGTATAATAAAGAAGTATAATATGTAATGTAATGTGAAGAAAATTATGTATTTAACAACCTAAATAATATTACATCATGTTCAAAATATACACTGAAAAGACTAATCACATTTAAAACGTCAAAAACACATTTTAAGTATAGATACATAATATTATGGTGTAGGTCCTAACAAGTAACAACTAACTAGAATAAAGCCTGAAAAAATGTAACGAATCTAATTATTATAGTAACTATAATGTTTGAATATAAAATAAATACATAATAAACGGAAATTCACGTTAAATTTATGTGTATTAAAATTGTTTTTCATTAATCTATATTAAAACAATTTTAATTAGGTTTGTGTTTTTAATAGAAAGATCAATTTATTAATTCGGTACAAATTAATAATTCATCTTACTTATAATAAATTATAATAACACGGTTAATATCTAAAAAACTTTGTACCTACCATAAAAAAAATGTTCTAAATATTTATTTTTTAGTTAATTCATTTAGACCGGTACCTAATCAAGTAACATCATTACAATTTTAAATTATAATATATTATGTATAATATGTAACTTGTGTACCTTACAATTATTATTAAGTGTTCACTGCTCATTAATACAATGACCACTTTTAGTTTCCAAATGATCATTAATGATGTTGTGTTATAATAATAATATCATCTTTACATAACATTATTTAAAGAAAAACAGAATATTTCCAATATACACGATGTTCAATATTATTACCAATGCTAATTTTTTATTTATGTTTCAATCTCTTTTTTGACCTTGTTCAAAATGTTTCTACATGCATTTTTTGTATTATTGCAGACGCTGATAATGTATATTATTTTTAATTATTTAAATACATTTATTCTTTTATAATATAGACATATCAATTCAAACTATATTGGAGAACTCTAAGTTGAATTTGTTATCTATTAAAACTATTTAAAAGCATTTTATTTTTCTGGAAACAATATAAACAAAATTTCACAATAACTCAAGTTTTTAATTATATTTTCTAAATTTAATATTAACTATAATATCTTTTAATTATAACCATAACAACTTGCCCTTAATTAAGATGTTATAACTTATAATAATATATAATGTGACATTTTAAGTAAAGATAATGATTATATTATTGCCTCTAGAATGAATTATTCATTGGTTTACGTATTTCCATAGATAATAAAGAGATTATCTACTATCTGTGTTTATTTTGCTAGGTTAGGTAATAAAGATACCTTGAACGGCCTTAGACCAGCATAAAGTTGTTCGATTATACATTAGTGATTTTGTCATATCAGGTGACTGTGGCTACGTTATCAATTAAATATATCATATTATTATCAATATTATAAATTATTTTGAAATATCAAATAACAATATTATGTAGGTATTATAATATTTAATTCATAGTAAAATAAATGCAATAGTGAAACTGACAATACCATACTCAAAAAAACTTTGAATAGGTAAATTAAAATCTTCGTCACACCAAGTCAATGGGTTGTTTATTTGTTTCCATTTTTATAATTTCGAAACAAAGAGGGATACACGTTGCTGACCTCTTATCAGATTACGGATACGGTTTTAACTTTTAGAGTCATACTCTAGGGATATAGTGGCCTAATTAACTGATTTTAATCTGAGATTACTCAAAAACGGTTTTAGGTGAAACTGAAAGTGTTTCATCTATGTTGCGCTTGGATCTGTGAGACAAAACAAATATTGTGCTGACATCTTCTTATTTATATAAAACTAGAACTAATTTAATTGAACTAAAGTAAAATATAATGTGTGAAAAGCTTAAGCGATGTGTGCATATTGAATATTTATAAATAGCGATTTAGTACTGTTAATTATAAAATTACAATTAGATTAACTACTATTGGTAATTATGATATAAAGTTTTCTAAGACACTATAAATGCATTTTCAAAATAAAATACTAAAAGTTTTACCATAGGTATTTAAAGTAATAAATAACAATTAATTTAAAAAAAAACATTGTTGAATGATATAGTATTATAATATTTTTATTTTTACTATATAGGTACTAATTTTGGAAAGGTAAGAAAATTAGCGTATTTACGTACCTAAAAATCAGAATTTGAATAAATTAACCATCAAATAAAAATGGTGATGAGCGTGCTCGGTTAATCATCTCGTAAAAAAATATAAGCTATGTAGCTTACTAAAAATATATGAAAGCTAAGTTCATGATGTTTATAAAAAGGGTAATTATGTTTTTTCGCCGTTTAACTTTTTATTTGTTTAGTGGGCTGCTTATTTAAATACACATTTTATAAAATATTCATCTACAACTAAAAGAGATAGGAAAGTAAAATACATCTCAAGTCTTCACTAATTTACAATCTAGTGACATTTGACACAGCTTTACTTGTTAGATCTAAAAAAAAAAAACATATTTACTTGTTTCAGCTCAAATACTACCTTGTAATAATTTCTTGGTACAATACCTATGGCCTAGAAACCATACCTTTAATCAAAATTCAGAATTTATAATACCCACTATGTAATACCTACACTGTTCATACTAAGTTTTATGGCAAGAAGATAAATTAGTTAATTTTTTTTTTTAGTTTATCATAATAAAAATAAATAAGACCAAAAAGTTAAATTTATACTGATACCTACATTCATTTAATAAGATACTATTATTTAGTTTTAGTTTTATTCATTTATGGTATTATGAATTATTATTACAGAAGTTATTTAATTAAACATTTTAATATCAACTGTTTGAATGATATTCGTAGAAAACACAATTTATACAGATGAATATTTTGCACACATTTTGTTTTGAAAAAGTTATAAATAGCTCAATTCTAAGTAAGAAACATTTATAATTTAAAATTTCTTTGTATACAAGTAGATTTTTAATCTTTGATACCAATATTTAGATGTATGATACAAAATAAATAAAAGTATATTACTTCTAGGATATGAGACTTTTTAAAGGATTTACTTTTTTTTTCGGTTGACTTCAAAAAATATATTTAAGTACTTTTTTTTATTATTTCGGTTTTTTTTTTTTTAATGCTTTATCGTAGTTTTTACTTTAAGAACAGTTGATAGTAAATGACAAAAACCTGATTTTATTTTCCCAGTGTGTGTTTACGATAACATTTTGCCTTTGTATTGTTCTATATAAACCCAAGTTGACGAGATTTTTATAAGGTAGTTATCGTTTTTTGACAAAATGACTTGTGTGTCCGTGTTTATCATTTTCGAATAAAAACGTAATCCAATTTTGCCAAAGTAAATTAAAATGTATAACTTAATTTTTTTGAGAACTTCTGGACTTAAACCCATACAGTCATAATACTAGATAGGTATATTTGGTATTATTTTATGATCATTGAGCATATAATATTATAATTAACAGTATAGTCCATAATTATAAACTTTGCATGTCTATTTCTATTTTCTACATAGGGTGTGATGTACTTTAGACAATATTATATAAATAAGTATTACATTTTTAAATTTCATAAATTTTGTTGAAATTTCAACTTTAAATGCTTATAAAAAAATTGTGCCATGTATCTTTAATATTTTTCAACTGCTATTGTAACATTATATCAGGAGCCTTGCATTACATTTTCACGCTTTTTCACCCAACAAATAAAATGTTAAAGTTACACCAAACTTTTGAAAACTGTAATTTTAAATTTTGACCTCCCAAAAGTACCAACTAGATTCACTTTCCCATCGAACAAGATACTGAAGTTGAAAATCGAAGCATTATTTCGACTACTAATCGTGTATACAGACACAAAAATAAAAAAATAAATAAAAAAACACACATCATTGTAAAATCAATACATTCATCGCTCCGCTTAGAATCTAAAATAATTCTCAGAACAATAATGTGAGTATCTTTTCGATTTTTTTATTCTGATATAACTCATATTATAATATTTTATATTATTCATAGCCTTAAAATGTTCATGTGATCAACAGGAATGTACGATCTGAAATTGGAGATTTTTCCACAATTTTTCGCATGTTATTTCCCACATTATTCAAATGAGGGGGAGAGGGGGTCATACACGTATCAAAGATCAAACCACCAATTCCCAAAAAATATAATGCTAATCAGAAACGAGTTGAAAATACAGTAAGTTATTTGCTCATTATAAAGAACAGAACGAAATCACTGTATATCTTGGAGCCGGGGTCATCAAATTGCGGCCCTCGCGCACAAATTTTATTCGACCCACAGACAAGAAAAAAAAAGTAAAATACGTTAACAATATTTAATAATATGTTCTATTTTGTAATTTATCATTTTTGTTCATTGGTTTTTACCGACGTCTGCGAACAATTTCAAGATTTCTAATGTGGCCCTTTAAAAATATCAGTCGGTGACTCCTGTCATAGAGCATATTGGCTTACTACTTAAATCCATACACAGTGACCTAAATTCCGATGTAATAAACTAAATTAAAAATTTACATAATAAATGTCATGTGGTCTTTATTCGTTTGGTTTTATATATAAAAGTACACTAAAAATAACGGACCAAATGACACTAATGTAATATAGGTATTGGACATGATTGATGGTTGGACTAAACACAAATTTGACCCTGTGTACTATATAGGACCAATATGGTAGTAACAATGACGCGCGTTTGAAATAATTTTCGATAAGTTTCTAATTATGAAACAAAGGTGTGGACTATATGGTGTGGAGACGATGTCGGTAAAAAAGGAGCGCGTACTGTATGTCAACATTGTTTTTCGTATCACTTATTTGTATTATTTTTATGAGCGAATACTGTTAAAAAAAAAAATAACCGACGCACCGGACGCGCAGAGTTCTCGACGCGCGGAATACAAATAAGGCGCCCGCATTTTGTCGCATTTGGATGCGAAGCCTTTGTCGTATATAATTTTCCGGCTCACTTGTGATCCAAAACGATCGCACCGGTGCGGTTTACACTGGACGCGTATATACTTACCGATAATATACACCGTATACCATACACCTAATACATATTAGGACATGTTTAGACACGCATAACGAGACGTATCGGTAAAGAGTGTTGTTTATGATATCAAGTTATACGACGTAATAAACGAAAATAAGCATATGTTTTCAAAATATCAAACGCAATCGTAAATAGGTACTAATATATTATAATGGTTACCTATCGGCTATTACGATAAAGTTTTAAAAAAATAGAAACGTTCCGAGAAGTTTCAAGAGCTGAAGACGTAAAAATATATTGAACGAGTAGACATTTTTTTTTACTTTGCTTTAATGTGCTTAAAAACGAATGCTATTTTTCTACACGCTCGTACATTTCACAAGCACTTGGAGAGTACAACATATTATATTTTATCGATCGAATTCAGTATTTATAATGTCGTAACTAAATTTGTTACCATAGGTTAGGACAAAAAAAAAATTCAAATAAATTACATTTTTTATTTATTAATTCTACTTTAATAATACCATGCGAGTTCAGAGAATAATTCATTTAGGAGAGGGGCAATGCGTAACTATTGAGAGTGCATGGCCACTCCACCACTCCAGCCTCCTTATTTGAGCTTATGTCCATAATCTATATCCGTTATTCGTTATCATATTAATTCTAAAACTTATAACTGATTAGGTAGGTATAACATTAATATCGTATACATAGGTACACAACTATATAAAAGGTATCTGGCTATAATTGAATAAACAACTTTACCATTTTAAATGCTAAAAACGAAATAATATACTAAATATTATGCCATAATGTTATAAATAATATTTTGGACCATAGTAACGACTAACGAGATTTGTTTATTTAAATTTAAGTTTTTAAAATTAATTACGTACACTAACCACAAGCGTCCGATCAAACCCATACCGGAAGAATTTAGAGAGAAACGCTGGTTGAGTTGGATAGAATCATCAGGGAAGGGCCGCACCTTGATCTGCAGCTGGAAGCTTTCTAGTCCAAACCGCCCGGCGGACCGCCTGCCGGACCCCAGAACGAACAGTCGGGCCGGTTTCACGGACGTGAGCAGCATTTCCGTGGTGGTGGTCCTCCGGCAAAGGCTGAATTCCAGACTCGTCCTCTGCTCGGTCCCGTGCAGGCTGCTGCTGCCGCTACATGCCATAGAAATCGCCGTCGAGCATCAGAGCATGCTCCTCTTCAGAAAACTGCCGGCTTGGTTCGGTCGCTTGTTGTAGTGCACCTCACGCCGTCGTCGCGGCCTGACGAGAACCCCCCCCCCCTCGGGGGTGGCTCGGTGGCCGTCAAGCGTCCTAGTCCGACAGTCCGCCGAAAAATGTCCTCTCGTCGTCTTCAGTGCAGTATGTCCATAAGCCGGACATTCCCTGATATCCAAAACCAGCGTTTCTACTTAACGGCAATCGACCGGTTGACCATAAACAATAACAAGAGTGTAAATCAGGAATTGCCAAAATACTTTTAAAATTTGTCTTAAAATACAAAATACATTTGATTTTGATGAGTAATTATTGATAACTCTTGAAATATGTACAAAGTTGGGACACGCTACTATTTACTACTATAATACTCTATGATGTAAGGTCTATTATACTTCGAGAATCCTCTTCTTTTTATCCGTGGGTATAACAGATCTATTTTGTCATGTAACTGACTACATTGCACGTTATCACGCCCTACCATTAATTACTTATCATTAATCATTATCACGAGTCACATACGTGAATACGTGATTTCAATTTTGAGAGGGAAAAAATTGGGGCGATTAGATTAATATTCAAATGGCATCGTAATAATCGTAGATATAACATATCACAATTTGAAAATGTCATTGAGTTGCATAATAATAATTAATAATATAGATACAATTTAAGTTTCAAGTATCTACCCAGAATGGATATGATTGACAAATGACTGGTACAATAATATTGTCCGTTTTCAATAATTATTAATAATTAAATGAAAAAAACAAAAAAATCATAATGTTCTCAAACTGATAACTTTAATTTTATTAATATTATCCAAATAATAAAAAAAATATGTTCCCTATGCGTTGTGGAATTTTTGTAATGCTACTAAAAATACGAATGGAGTGATTCTATCCGGCGCAAAACAGTTTTTTGCTAAGTTGTACATTTTGTAAGACAGAGACAAAGCATGCGGGTATCATGTCCTCTTCACTTAAGGCCTTAAGCTGAATTACTATTATTTGTTTATTATATCATATTTGTTTATAATAAATAATAATATACTTTAGAAGTTTCATAAATCCACGAACAATATTTTTATATTACAATAAAATAACTAAAATCGTTATTCTTGGTTTTAATATGTAATTTCGTCCAAATTTGAATTTAAAATGTCTGTGAAAAATAACTATGTTTAAATATTTATTAGATTTTTTGGTTACAGTATGAATTATTTATGAGAATCTTTGTTTTAAATTTTCAATCTTAAGTTATAAAAAATGAACATTTTAAAAATTTTTGAATTACAATGATTGATTATTTTCGAGATTTTGATAAATTTGGTCGAAATCCGAACTTTAAACCCATAATCCATATAAAAAAAATTTGTGCCTATGCATTTTTAATATTTTTCAAATGATATTTTAAAAATATATCAAGAGCCTTGTATTAAATTTTCATGTGTTTTTGCTCAACAAATAAAATTGTATTGACATTCATAGAAAAAAAACTAAAATAATTGGAAACCAACAAATATTTCTAAACCGTTCAAAATAAATAAAAATATTTTGAAAACGTTATAGTGTATAGTATATGCTAATAAAAACATTCAATGAAATTTGTATGTATCTAGAGTCATTCGCTTTTTAATTATATCAAAATAAGAAAATCGTTACATGAGAAATCGAGTGAATAACAAATTTAGTAAAAACATGAATTTAAAATACTCATAAAAATTTAATTTCACTTTCCAGAAGACATTATTTTGTTGATAAAGGTAGACAAACTTATGAAAAATCTTGTATTACAATTTCAAATCTTAGATTTTTAAAGAAAAATTTTTATGAATTTCTAACTAAAAATAATTTGCAAAATGTCGTGTTTTTCCGTATTTTCTCAATATTTGAACTTTAAATGCTTATAAAAAAAAAAAGGTGGGCAAGTGGATATCGCTCTGCTGTACAGAAGGTTACAAGTGATTCACTGCAATGGAAAGTGTTAAATTTGAATTTAATGATATAATATCATTGTATAAGAAAAACGATTCTGAGCAAAAACGGTCAGTCAGACTATGATGTTACTAAGTATATTTGATGATATGATTGTGCATAAAGTAATATATATAACCTATTTACGTGGAGCCTTGTTTTAAATTTTCAATCCTTAGCTATAAAAGTTTAACATTTTTTACATTTTTAACTACAAAATAATTATTAAATTATAAATTTGATAAATTTTGTCAAAATTTGAACTTTAAATGCTTATAAAAAAAAATTGTGCCTATGTATTTTTAATATTTTTCAACTGCTATTGTAAAAATATATCAGGAGCCTTGTAGTAAATTTTCACGCTTTATATCCCTACAAATAAAATTTTATTGATTGAAAAAAGAATGACATTAGATACTTTATCTTTATACTTATTATTATTATATAAAAATAAGTGTACATTTTGAATAAATTTTATAACTCAAGATCCACCAAACCAATTTTGATAAAAATTTCAGGGCATATTAGAATTGATATGTAGATGGTTTCTGTGAAGTTAGTACACTGTGGTTCCGGAGTTATGACCTCTTAAGTGTACACCTGGCGTCTTGGCCAAAAACAACAACAACGTCTATACACTTGTTTTTATCTATATACTAGCTGATCCTGTTGGCACTTCGTTGCCCGTTAAATATACCAATTTAAATCTTCATCATTAGCAACGCAAAGTTGACTAAATAATCTGTCATTTAGTGAGTTGCTTCTGATTTTATTAACTGCTCTAATTACATAATGCAGTGATGTATGCAGGCGTTCACTCAGATTTTTTGCAACTAAATGCTGGCGATGAATGACGCAATGTACAGCAAGCACGTCTGGAACTTTATTTTTTAAATACGCTATGAAGCCTTTGTGACGCCCTGTCATAGCTGGGGCGCCATCAGTAGCAATGGACATACAATTCTTCAGAGAGATTTGCTTTTCATCACAAAACTTTTTCAGTGTATTAAATATGGTTTTTCCTTTTGTACTTGTCTCTAAATTTCTCGCAAATAATAGTTCTTATCTGCCGATGGTTTATGGAGCACAGTTGTTATTACTTCTTTTATTGCTGGTAAAATTAAGTTTTCCCCAATGGTATGTGGTTCGCCTGTTTTAGCAATTCATAGTGATATATTTTACGACGCACGAAGCCCATCATTGTCTTGCTTAGAAGCCGCAGAAAAAAGCGTTGATAAAGTAGGTTGAGCTACGTACTTTTTTCCATATTTTGAAAGTAAGTCACATCTTTGTCTTTCATATCTGAATGCATTTTATTAAAATGATCGAGTAATCGAGAAGGTTTCATTGCTTCATTTGAAAATGTTTTTTGACATATGAGGCACATTGGCGATGATGGATTTGTCCGACTTTGAATAAATCCGTATTTTATGTATTCCGTACTGTATTGTTTTTTTTTCTTTTTTGCTTCCAACATAGTTTTTACTTCAGAAATATGTAGATATTTTATACGTGCACAAAATGACTAGTAAAAATAAAGTCAAAACGCGGTCGGCACGGGTCGACACCAAGTCGTATACTAAAGCCTAAGTATACATCGTAAATTGGACGCAATATAATATTATAAAATATAAATACTAGTTATCGGCTATTGTCACCGTTATGATAACGCTAATGATCATTAAATACGGACGACGACATCGACGAAATTTCTAGGATTTTTTTATATCTACACGACAATAGTTGGAAACCCGTGGGCCCCCTCGTCACACATTACGTATTGGTGGTATATTATTACTAATAATTTATTAGCTATATTATTAGTTAATCCGCGATCAGTGAATGTGTGGTATTTTGTTTTAATAAATATAGATTTACTATATTACATATTGTATTAATATGTGTATAAATATATAGATGAGACTTTTTTTAATGTAATATAATATTTATATGTATAATTTTTTGTATCGCCCCCTAAACCCAACTCAACGCCCCCAAAATTCCGGGCATCCTACCGCCCCCCCCCCCTGAAGACCACCAACGTCCACTAGGGAGCGCTATCGCTCACTTTGAGAATGACTGATGTAATACAAGGCTCCTGATATAGTGTTACAATAGCAGTTGAAAAATATTAAAAATACATAGGCATAATTTTTTTTTATAAGTATTTAAAGTTCAAATTTCGACAAAATGTATGAAATTTAAAATTTAATAATTATCTTTTAGCTAAAAATTTATAAAATGTTCAACTTTTATAGCTAAGGATTGAAAATTTAAAACAAGGCTCCACGTAAATAGGTTATATATAAATTACTTTATTCACAATAATATCATAGGCTGGACCGTTTTCGCTCAGAATCGTTTTTCTTATACAATGATATTATATCATTGAATTCAAATTTAACACCATCCATTACAGTGACCAACTTTAACCTATTGTACAGTAGAGCTACGTCCACTTACCAACCTTTTTAAACTTATATTATGCTCAAAGTTCAACATTTTTGTAAAATGAATGCCAAAATCTTTATAAAAGAAAATATAAGTAAAAACGGTTCTGTTTAAAGAGTAATTATAGTGAAATGTGAATAGGCGTCTGTAGAAATTCATCATGCCACGGCATCTACGTTAAGACCATTTTACCTAGGTTGTAAAAATATCAAATTCAGATTGAAGATTACTAAGCCGAATTATAAAGATAATCATACATTTTAGGACAGTGTAATGCCATCCAGAAATAGGAGAATTAAGCTTTTTTAATCCACTTGGTAACCAAGTTTATAATTAATACGATGAATAGAAAATTACTGAGAAAGACTCCTCGAGGGAACCCAGAAGATATCTTTGAATCGTAAAAGTATAGCTAGGAAAGAAGAGGATTACCCAAAAATTTAAGCATGCTTATATCAATGACTACTGTATCGAAATAATTTTAAAAGTTTATAAAGATAACATCAGCCTGACCTCTATGCTCGATCTCCTCGAATAAATAAAAGTACAATATATTGAGGTAATACTACTGGTACATTAGTTTATTTACCAGCCCTAAACCGTAGTGCTCAGGTATTATCACATTATGCACATATCATCTTTTTATTCTAGAGTATACGATATGTACAAATATTTTATGAAGTTGGATATTATATTATATATTTATGTCTATTGAGATATAGGCCTGTAATTTACACATTAGATGGGTCACCAGATTTAAACACTGGTATAATAATGGAACTTATTTTCAAGACACTGGCTAAAATACCTACATCTAAAGAGCATCTAAAATGTTGATAAATAAATAAATAAATAAATAAAATTGTGGAACGACAACTATAAAAACGTTGAGATAAACGTATTATTATATTATATTGCTTATTGACATTTAGGAGTGATTGGCAGTCGTTCATTTTTTCATCTAGTCCCCCTCCCCCACTATTTTTAATTTCTAAATCCACGCTTGCAGACACTAACGGTTTTGTGGTAGGTAGCATACAAGTCGAGTACCTTATTTTTAATTACATTTTTAATTGACATTCTTATCATAGTTGTGTGTGTCTTAACTAAAATAATCGATGAAATATTCGTATTAAACAATTGTTAAGTATTAGTACACATCATTATGAAATAGATACGTATCATTACAATTGTGTAATATGTTTTTTCAGTATACTCATCTACTTCATTACCGGTCTATGTCGTAATTCTCCACATCTGATTGGTTAATTTTTTTCTATGTTATATAATATGTATGTATATGTTTGATAGCCAATAAAAAGCGGAGAACTAAGATATAGGTAAAGTAAAGAGCGGAAGATGCGCATCGCAAAACTGTGATGATTTCTATATATTTTGTCATGGTGTTACATAATGTACCTACTATCATTTTTGATAAAATCAAGTACGTTCATAAAAATGTAACTGTTGTTTTTTTGTGATGATGGTTTGTGCTTCGTATATTTTTTTTTCTTGATGAGGGGGGGGAATAGTATTATTTTGTCTACAGTCTTACTAGAATTCTATACGTGCGTGTTGAAATCGATATTCAGGAAAGCTGTGGCGTATTTCATTGTCTGATTCTTATTATTTCTAACAAGATTGTTTTCTTTAGTCATTTATTATTAAATGTTAGTTGTATTGGAGGACTTTTACTTCTTATAAAATCAGTAACTTAAAAAAGATAACTTTTTAGTCTTTTGATGTTTGAATGGTATCTAATTAATATACATAATATATAGGATTTGTATGGCATGTTTCAATAGAGATTGTAACACTATCGCTGAGTGATATTTTGGTTATTTTTAACCTTGTCGCTTTTAGCTTAGTTATTGTTTGTGATGGGCCATAATAAAATTTAGACTAGATCGAGTCATATATACATGTTCATAATAATAAATCTTTTTCTACCAATTATGTTGCAGTTGTATCGTTTTTTTTTGTAACGTACACTATTGAACTTTTTAATGTAGTTTAATATTAAGTAATACCAAGGTTTTTCTTTTACTGTATAAAATTTCAAAGATTTAGTTTTTCTCAAACGTGTTCATACACCACTATCATTATTCAAAAAAGTAATTTAGGTAGGTAAGTAGACAGTTGTATCATGACATCTAGGTAATTTATATTATAATATATAAATATATTAACATTGTATCATTATATCAATTTTTTTTTGTGCATTAATTTTTATCTAACGTTTTTACAACAAAATAATATTATTATTATAATTTAAAATATGTGAAACTTAATATTTTTTAGGTACCTATCTAATTTTTAATGTTTAATTTGACGTTTTGTTAAAATTATATTAAATGTAAAGATCATCCATAAATATTTATGAATGTTGAAAATTATTAATCAAAAAGTAATGATTAGTATAATATGTAAAAATAACTATATTATCATTTAACCTAACCAGAAACAATTCCTGCAGCATACATAATATGTTGATATAAATACATGTAGACTAATACAAGAAAACATTAAGGTACTTATATATAAGGAAGATATTATTTTGGACCTCAGGATAGGCACTCTATATTATGGGGTATAGTTTGTAAGATTAAAAAGCAAGTAAATGGATGTCGCTCTGCTGTACAGTAGGTTACAAGTGTGACAATGTATAATGGATTGTATTAAACTTGAATTCAATGACATATCGTTGTATAAGAAAAACGATTCTGAGCGGAGACGGTTTATCAGTCTGGATTTCTTAAATTATTTTTATATATTATAGCCTTTAAGTAGAATTAATATTGTAATATTATAATTTTTTATTCGTGGCTACGGTGATAAGCAAATCGTTAGAAATTAAAATGCCATTTTAAGCGATTTTTCGTAATTTGTCAGTAGTTTTTCCCGTGGCATCAAATAACTATTGAGAAAATCGAAAAATGACCTCCTTAAAAGTACCATCTTGATCCAATTTGCTAAAAGATAAGGTGTTATATGTTGAAATCAAAGCACTCCATCTGATAGAAATTGTGTATACAGGATATATAAAAAAAAAAAAACACCATTGTAAAACCACTAGCTTCCTCGCTCCGCTCAGAATCTAAAAAATAATTAAAAGTGTTATAAATTATGACAAATGAATATTGACACTAAAAATGAACATAACATTTAAGATAAAGTAATAATTAGTCACTAATAATTCTTGAAATTTAGAATAATATAAACGTTTCTCAAGTCAACTTTGATAATCATCTAGATACTCGTTAAAGACACATCTATATCATAGGTTATGGCAAAAATATAGTATTATTATAAACTTGATACGTTACTAACAGCCAAAATTGATCATAATATTATATATTTTAAAACTTTATCAAAAAAGTAAATAATTAAAAAATAATTATTTATGAAAATGTTTGCTTTTAAATATGGAAATATTACAACATAATTTTTTACTTAATCCATCAAAAATTATGTTCACTGTATAGGTACTATTTTTAACGAAACTGAAGGTTAGGTTTTTTAAAGACTTAACCGAATAAATCCATTGATTAAAAATAATTGATTGAAATAAAACACTAATTAGTTCGTATACCTACAAGTTTTTTACCACGGCAACAAACATTGACAAGTGAAATAATATATTTTGTACACGATTTCCCAACGGTTCATCAGTGTAAACAAGTAAGTATTGGACGCTTTTCAGTATTTTGAACAATAGTTATTACAGTACTTTTTTAAGTTTTTAGTATTCAATTTAACAAGTTTATCAAACACCATGAGTGATAGTTTGATAAAAGCATATACTTCAATGGCCCTTGGTCAATACAACAGTGCTATAAGGTACTTCAAAGCATATATGGACAAATTTCCTTATGTTCCATTAAGCAAAGAAGTATTTTCCCTGTTATCTGAAGCGTACAATAATTTATCATATGATAAGCGTAATTGCATACGTGAACTAGAAGCATACTTGGAATCACTCCAAGAAAGCGATCTGGAACGCATCGAAGCCATTGCCTCGTTGTTGGATGAAGCCAAGAACGATTTGATTTCCATCTGTACTGAAGCCATTAACATTATAGACAACCATTTACTCGAAACAGTGAAAGAAATTGGAGTTAAAGTGTTGATTTATAATATGAAAGGCAATTACTATCGGTAAATTCTGTAGTTTTCGATTAAGGCTTTATATTATACTCAGATTGTAGGCGTTTGTATCAATTGTGTTTCACATTTAAATACATTATTAAGTCCTACAGAATCTGTAGTTTCGTTAAGTAGATTGTCAAATGTTTAAGAACATTCCTTTAAATAATCATTAGAAATACCCTTTTTCAAAATTAAAAGTCTAGTAAGCGGCACCGTATTATATCATTGAATAATAAATTGATATTGCGCAATATAATTGATCTTTTAGGATTGTATAGTTAAAAGTATAAAATGTAAAACAGAATTTAATATCATTCATATTATAAGACAGTTATCTATAATAATTCAAATTCGTTTGTGTTAAAAATATTTACGCTTAAAATATATATTAACAATACTATATAACAACAGGTACTCCTCATTTGATTTAAATTTATTTACAAATTCTACATAATATCTATACTTAAGGTACATGTGGGAAGCAAATAATAACGACGTAACTTGTAAAGAAGCGACTAAAGCATATAATGAAGCTATAAGTATATGTCAATGGAATTTCAAACCAACAGACCCTTACTTGTTGCAAATTACGCTAAACTTAACAAGACACCTGAACAATACTAATAATACCGATAGTGCTATATCTATTTTAAAAAGAGTTATTCAAGGCACACAAGATGATGATCTTGAAAATTACGACTTCTTAATGAAGTCATATATTGAGTTATTTTTGAAATACTTAAATGAATGTTTAGTTCGATTTCAGATTATTCAGAATCAAAAAATAATTGAACTCATCGAGAATTATCTTCCTCGAGAGTCATTGGTTGACGATGTAATCACAAGACGACAAGGCTGATACTGTTTCACTGATTTTTTAAAAACATTTTTTAAATATTTCTATTTTTATTAACAATGTTCAATTTTATAATCAGTTTTTCATAATAGTAAAACGAGAAATTAATGTTGAATATTGATAGTGTGTTTGGTACAAGCTCTATTGACATAATTAATAATGATTATAATTATTGTTTACCTTATATACTTTTGAAAATAAAAAAATAATAAATATAGACATGTATCAGTTTTATAAAATTATTATTTCGCGTTTTTAAAAGCATTTTTATAATTAGTTTAAGCTTATAATATAACATTTAAGCTCCAAAGCTTATTAAAATTTAATTTATAATGTTATTACTATATAATCACTAATATTAATCAAAATGGCAAAATGGTTGTATGAAGATCAGAAATATTTTTCAATACTTCTTTAAAAAAATTATAACTGATAAAAGTATAAAACTTACTACTAACCTATCTGTAAGTATTGTACAGGATGGCGTACTGCTGTGCTTTCCCTTTTTTTCATTTGACCAACACAGAATAAGGTAAATAAAGGTAGTCCACCTATATGATAATTTTGTGTTTTAGCACTCATAAAAAACAAATGTATTGAAAACAATTTATTATAAAGATGTATTATAGAAATCTACATAATACACGTAATCACACAAAATGTTCACAATTATTATTTAACTTGGGTACTTAGTTTAGATAAAAACTAGAACACTAGTAAAAAATTAAATGTTTATCATAGGTACTTTTGTTATAATAATAATTAAATATGATTGAAATTATATTATTATTATTATTATATTATATTATTTTTTTTTTTAATAATGTGAACAGTAGAAAACATCAAATGTTAAACAGCTTATAATTTGTATGAGTATGGACTATTATATGGGGATCACATGTATGATCATCTTATAGAATGTTGTATTTTGTTCATTAATATAATATTACAAGAATAAAATAAGTTAGCCGTTGCAATAATAAATCAGATAAACAACAAGATATCAAACAGTTTTCATAAAAACATGAAATTTACATAATTTTATTCAGTTATTTGCTGAGTTATGTTAAAAAAATAATTAATATACAAAAATGATCTATTTATCTAAAACTTTTTGATTATTCGTTTGCCAGAAAAATGTATACATAAAATATAAACATAATTTTAAAACCATTAGTTTCCTTGTTTCAATCAAAAACTTAAACAATATTTGTTAATAATGTATTCATCGTTGACTTTAAATAAAATCTGAAATGTTCTAAACAAACTGTACGCATTCAAAACAAATGAAAATAAAACTTCTGAAACGTTGCTGCATTTATTTGCTATTTTTACGGTATAGTAAAACAACATCAACAACAAAAACAAATTGTATATTTTTTGCACCATTAAATCATTGTACCAAAACGATTTTTATAACATTGATTTGACCACCCAATCATAATACAAAAAATGTCAACTATAAGCCAAACGTGGGTATGAAGCGTTTCGTAGATCAAAATATACCTACTACTGAATCAGACCATAAAATAAATAAAATATGAAATGGAAAGTCTGTAATCACAAAAAAACTTATTTCATTGTTTTTACATATGTTCAATTCTTTTTTCACAAAAAAACTCATTTTACCTTGTGTTACGCAACAAAAATAAATATAAGTCACATGATGGTAATATGGTAACCAATTAATTGGAAAAAAAAATGCTGCATTATAAAATAATATTTAAAAAATATTACTAGAAAAATAAAAGCAATCACAACAAGTAATATTATGGTGCAAAACTTGAATTTCTTCATTATTTTAAGTATAATGAAAATATCATATATATATATATTTTGCTTACTAATTAAATTGTTTTAAATGTAGGTATATGCGTTAACGGGTTTTAGTTCTAGTAAAACTATATTTTTCAGAACTACATTGTTATTTGTTAGTCATTAAAATAAAGAAACATTTAAAAAATTTTATTGGAATATGCATTACAAAACTTTTTTAATTGGATTTATGGTGTCAACATTTCAAATGTTTTAACTCTCTAAGATTTTTGTTTGCATTTCACAAGTCAAAATTCTATCGCGTTGTTATTATGCCATACCACGAGTTTAAAAGTAAACTAACCTATAATTCAGAGTTAAGACTTGTTGAAACCTCAAATTATAATCGTGCACGCATATTACATTTAACAGAAAAGAAGATTTTTGTCTTGTGCCTACACTAAAGTGTGGCCATTTTAGTATTCGTGGATTAAATTAAATTTTAAACAATCTCTTCGGTTGTCTTCGAATTGCGCTTGTTCGTATTTTCATTGGTATATTTTTTATAAATACATTTTGAAATGAAAAAAATAATATTAGATACATTGCCCTACATATGTCCAGTGTGAAAGGTTTACACTTGACTTTTGTTTTTAAAAAAAAAAACACGCAAAATTGAACAAGCAAAAAGTAACAATAAAACATTATTGTCCCACTGTTTCATATTGATTTTGTACATTTACTAATATAACATTTTGTCAGTATCAATTTTTTTTAATAAACAAAAAAAAAATTCAAATTAAATTCCATCTATTGGATTTTACACACGAAGATACACTGCGTAGGAAACTGTAATTTAATGACATTTTAAGCTAATTTACATATTACTTATTATTACGGAAAATTTAGTAATTGATAAGACGTGAGCTCAAAACATCTAAGTGTTAACAAGTATTTATGATATATTTTAGCTATATGTCATATAAATATAAAATATTATTTCACAATTATTTGTATTTTAAAACTTATATACATATTTTAATTTATATAATAAAAAAACAATTTATACTATCAACCACTTATTGATTCTTATAGCTATTTGCTATTTCAATGCAAGGACTGAAATATAGAATTACAAGTTTGAATTATTATTACTTAACTAATAATTTAATTTATATATTATAATCAAGTATATATATATTAATTTCTATAACAATTTGTACTTACTTTCTATTGCTGTACTAATGATTGATGAACATACATTTATTGTTTAAATGATTAATTAATTTAATATTATTGTTCTGATGGATGAAAATTTAATACGAAGTCAATCAAATTAATTAAAATTAATAGAGACGTTTTCAAAATCAGTTAAAATGGATTTTGGGGTTAAACTATTTATCTTTTATTTTTTCATTTTTTTAGTAAACGCACGTAAGTAGATGTTTTTTATCGAGAAATAGTGGATAAAATGTTGGTGAAGGTACAACTATCATATAAACATGTACTGTATAGATTTGATTAAAAATAGGTAGATCTGTTTTTATAAGTACCATCAGAAAACATGTGATCGGATTCAGATATAAGATTCAAACTATGAGTTGTGCAAAAAATGATAATTCATTCGTTTGACACACCAGAGTCATTGATACTGTAATGTAATAAAAATTGTTTACCACCGCGAGTTGTTAATATTTTATATTATTTTGGCAATAGTCGTAAATTATCGAGTATTTGAGAATTAGATGAAGCTAAGGAATTGCTTTGTTTCGTTCATTGAATTGTACGTTTCAAATTTGCGATCTACAGAAGTGCACAAAAACAATTTGAGTTACAGAAGACGACGACTCACCTATTATCTCGATTATCTTGAGTTTCAACGGACTCTTTTTAATATTTTTGACGAGGTACTTTACTAAGGTTCCTTCATTTTGAATTATGTCGACAACATATTATAATAGTTATAAATTATAATCGGAAGAACCGTTAATGATTTCTTCATATTTTACATAGATTGTCTATTCATCGCCAATATTCGACATCTTTTTGTATTTTTTCTTTTCGATACAAGAAACTATTTGCCTGTATAGGTATCATACGTTTTCCTTGCTGTGATAGGTACCTACTGTATGATAAATCACATGCGTTAAAGCTTTAGTAAGACTTTAATAAGTCAGTGGGTACATAATATTATAAGAAGACTATCGAACGACTAAAATAACAAATTCAACCTAGGTACGAAGAATATTTGACAGTAATAACTATCGATATTATCATAAAAGTAATCTTCTCGAATCCTTATCGCGGATTTATGGAATCCTAAAATATTTCACTGTAGTTTCACATAATTAGTAGGTACACAGACAGTATAAAATATTTAAAGACGAAAATGTACAGATGGATTTTTGCTCATATTATTATTTCCACATTTTGTTTACGCTCTTTTTCAGTCCCGCAAATGCGTTCGCTACTTTTGTTCGCTCTATTGTCGTGGATACCAACAGTTTCAAGGGATATCGAAGCCCTAAGGTTATTCTAATATAATATGATAATACCTACTTATTAAAGGATTAAGCAAGTACCTCTTAATTAATGTAACATAATTATATAGAATTAAATAGTGGCGTACATAGCTATTTTCAATGTGGACGGGAGGGCTTACATTAAACAACTTACATTTAACTGCAATTCGTTCAGCTTTAATTTTAATTTTTGTCTTTTTTATAAATATATTGTGAAAAAAAAATATGAGATAATGTTTTAAAATTGTATTCATTTTTATTATTTTTATTTTACGTAATTACGTATATTGAAAAAACACCAAAAGGCGTCTGAACACCACCCCCTCCCCTCCCCGTGTGTGTACAGCACTGGATATAAAGATGTTTAACTTTTTTGATTTGGTAATATATTATATTATAATCTCATGCTAGTATTTGTTATTAAAATAAAATGTAAGGTCAAAAAATAATTATTGTTTCAAAATGCTTACCGTCACAAAACTTCAATATTAAAGTATGAATGTTAAAAAAATTTCCCAAAAGAAGTATGTAATAAATTATCTTAGACCCTTGTTGATATTTGTGATGTCATTATTAAGACGGTAAGTATTATGAAACTAAAATAATTGTAATAATATTTGAGAAAACTCTAGTTAAAAGATATTCAACAACCCGAGGCTGTAAGCACAATGGTTAAAACTTAAAAGTTTACAGTTAAATATTTATATTTTATAATTTTCATACGCATGAAAAAAAAAATGTAAATTTGAATAAAATATTTCATTTACAAAACACGAAATAATAAAATTTACCTATAAGCTATAATTAATAACAGTAGCGTAACCACAATGAGGGCCGAAGAGAACATGGTCCCCTCACTTTCTGTATTATTATATATGCAACATTTGAAAGTTAGCGAGAAGACAATTAAACTACCAAGTCGCTTCATTACGAAAATTTAAAAGTCAATGCATATTTAACTAAATTTGCAAATGTTCACGATTTTGATAGATTGTGTCAAAAAACATTTTCAAGCTGTTTGACCAGAGGAAAAGTCTCCCCCTCCCCCCTACACGCGCACCGAATCCAAAATCTCTCTAACTGATTAGTTATAATTTATTTTATTAGCATAAATATACAATTGCATTTATTCATTTTATTATATAGATAAAATATTATAAAATTGTCTTCATCTCATATTTACATAATCGTTATGTTATCTATAAACTCAATACTGCCATAAAGACTATAGCAGTTTTTTTAGAAGAGCTTTAACGAGTTACATGTAGTTATAGTTGAAGCTTTAAATTTAAAATGTTTTTGTAAAATGTACTACGAAACTTATAATTGTCGACATTTTTAAAGTAAAAGTTTTAATCACTTTGTTTATTATGTTATAATTCATGTTTAAAACTATAAGACTTAATATAAAGTACAAGCTATAATATTGTATAGTTACCGAAACCTCGCGGGTGACTTAAATAAAAACATTTCCTTTCATGTATTTACATATAATTTCTGTATTAAGGTTCAATTTCAAGTTTACTTTTAAAAAATTAGTACTCTCGATATCTTTGAATTTCATTTGGAAAATATGATGGTTCTTATGGCTTATGTTTGAAAAATAAATTTTTCAATTCAAATAGTTTCATATTGATGTTACATTTTACCCTAATGAAAAGTAAAAAAATAACAAGCATCGTTACGCCAATTATGCAGAGGCTGCAGCTTGGCTGGGAACTAGAGCACTTCCAAGTTAACTGTAGACAAATGTTTCAGAATATTTAATTATTAAGTAAAATATTAAATTAATAATTATTATGTGTAACTACTAACTGGACATAAATATTTTATTTAATACATAATATTATTATGAGTCAAATATTGACGTACAATTTTTCCTTTTTGTTTTATATAATATGTACATTGTACCTCTACCTGCGGTAGATTGCGAACATAGTGAAGAGGGTGATAGAATATAGCCTATATTAGCACAGCTTTGAAGTTGAAAAAAAATGTGTATACAGTGTACCTAAAATAGTATTGAAGTCATAGTTGATAATACCGGATTTTTAGGAGTATTTAATATTTATATATTAATATTTTTTGGGGGTTATTTTATTTATTTTTATGGACATAGGCATAGTTTAATGTGCCGGTGCCAACTTGACGGACACGACAAACCGGCGTAATTGTACCCAGCTTTGTGAAATAATTCGAATATTATATAACTTGCAACCAAACGCAACCATTTATAAACAAAAAAAAAGTTTCGATTTCCACCGTGAATTTTAAGATCCCTGTTTTACCACCTCTTTAAAAAGCGAATATTAGAAACTTCTTTCTTATTACGTATCTAGATCATTAGAGGAAACCACTTAGTATTACATCTAATATAAAATAATATAAAATTATAATTGTAAATATTTATGATGTTACGCGTGTCCGAACTGCTGGGAGTGCAAATGAAATGAACGCGTTTAATGTATAAGCACCGTGGCAGGGCAACGGAGAGATAATAACTAATAAATAGAATTTGTATGTGTATTGGTTTATATTATCGGTGTGCATTTTATCGTTCATTATAATAAACTAAGAGTATTGGTGTACGCGCGATGCATGAGATTATTTTTATCGATAAACTTATCGGAACAATTATTCTTATCTACACGACGACGACGAACAAAAAGGATAGGTTGCTGGTGGCTGGAAACCCGCAGGCCACCGTGCCGGACAATACGTATTGGCGGTGAATAATTATAATTGTTAATTACTCCACTAAAACGCAACATTTTTGAAAATCCTTTCTTAATGCACGGTGAAAATGTGAGAAGAACCTCTATTCCAAATTTCAAGTCCGTACGTTGTGTAGTTTTTGAGATACGGCGATCAGTGAGTGAGTGGTGTTTGAATTTTATATGTATAGGTTTAAGGTTTATGTTTGTCGTCTCTTCATAAATACAACTCTTCAGAGAAATGCTGATTTTATAAGTGGTATATTAAATAGTGGTTGGTCCCCTCAAATTTGGTTTTTCGAGAGAATGGGTCGATTGGTATGTCTGAAGTTATCTTTTTCGTCCAATATAAAAGTAAACGAAGTTGACCGTTATAACTATAGTTTCATGTCTATTTAACAGTTTTGCCATTGTGTTGTAACCACTGTGGGCTATTTTTGCCACTGTCGCTAAAATACACAATATGGAAAAACATTATTCTATAGAAAACTTTGTATTATTAAGTTGAATACTATAATGCAAATACTATTGCACAGTTCTATACTTTTTCGCGTAATGCGTACGCGTTTTGATGATTTTTGACAAACGAATACTTAAAACACTTTACTTTATACTATTAAACATTGTTTCAAGGCTCCTGGAAAACCGACCTAAGACTGTGGCGTAGGTACTGGTATACTTGAATAGTCTAAAATGCTGAGTGTAATCGTAAGTTAATAAATAATTGAAATCTGACAATCGTTGAGCGTTACTGGAACACAATTATAGTTCCTCGAAGTAGCTAAATTGCCTATCTATCGCGCCGTGTAACTATGATTTCGTTATTGATAATTAATATTACAAAATAAAATAAGTTACCTAATGGTCTCTGTTGCCACGGATTAATAAGTAAAAAAAAAATAAAAATTTGGTAAATAGTCATACTTATGAGATAGGTACTGGCTAAAAATGATGTCACGTACATTGAGTATAAATAATGTGGTTTTCTTGGAATTGAGTTGTATAAAAAAATAAATTTTACATAAGAAGTGTGTGCATGGTATTATTACAAGTTACAACTTATAGTATACATTATCAGGATAGCCCATAGATAATAGTTATCCACAACTTACTATAAATACCCTTTATGTATATAAATATCGTTCTAGTAATTTTTTTTCACAAACATATCACATGGAAATAATAACAACATAATATTTATTAATTTATATTTTATAGTGATATCAGTTTACTCTTTATTGTCGGGGATACCAAAAGTAATACCCAATAATAAAATGTTTTTATTTGTTTATCGATTGTCATTCATTATCACGCAAATTAAATTGTAAGATACTAATAGCATTCTAGTAATGTCACCACTATCTATTGTCATGATTTTACCTATTGAAGTATTGACCTCTATATTGACTTAGATCCGTTAAAACTTAAATGTATGAAACAATTTTCACAACTTCATAATATTCAATAGCAGCGAATACAATATATATAAATAATTAGGTATTATATTATAATCGAAATTGATGATTATACGAACATTCATATTACTTTCTTTTATTGTTGTGATGGGGAAGGGGCGAAGGTCTTAGTATATTATATGGTTTGAAATAATTATTGATTGATTATATTTTTTAACCGAGTGTGATATAGTGCAGAATATACAAATTATAAAATAATAATGGAACGAATAATTTTTATAAAAACTTACTCTACAGTTTATTTAAAGTTATAACAGGAAAACTAAACTTTCCAATTTTTTCTATCTACATCACCTTGAATTATTGGATGTAGTTATTCATGTTGAATCATTCGAACAAAAATGATTTCGTAGCGTTCTCATATACACGCAATAAATTTCTACCTACAAAATGGGGGTTACGATAACATCTGCACAATATCAATAAATGTCCATACTTAATGTCAATCGTTGTTTACAATTCATACGAGATTCCAATTTGCATTCCACGGACCGCGATTGATGTGGTTTTCATGAGAATATTGGGTAAAGCGCCTTATCCGACTTTAGGTTTCTAAAGCTGGACGTGGATGTGTGCGTATTCCAATATAATTCTTTGACGATTTTTCGTGGCAATATTCAAAAACTGAATACTAAAAGAATAAAAATATGACTTTTTAAGAGTTAACAAATAGAAAAATACGTGAGTCAAGAGGTGTTCGTGGAATAGTTTTTCGATAATGTGTGTATTTTTGTTGTTTACAAAGTGAAGTGTTATCAAACAGTTTTATGAAACTCGTTTGGAACACGCTGGGAAAAGTTTATTGTAACTATTATATATTAATATTTGATATTTATATATAAATATACAGGGTGATTGATTAAGCATAAAACACTCATTATCACAAAAAGTATTAATGTTTTTGAAAATATTTTTTTACATAGTTCAAGTTGTAAAAAAAACAACGTTTTTATTAAAATATTTTTATCCTTATAATTTTTTAAGTGTTTTACTTTTTTGAATGACAGCATAGAGTTTTGATTTCATATTCCAAAGCAGAATATTTTTCTAAGTATTTTGATGCATAAAAATCGAATTTAGGACGAATAGTTTATGAGTTATAAGTATTTAAAGTTTAGACAAGCGGAGTAGTGGACAAACATTTTGCGGGGTAACCACATATCACTCCACTCCGCCCATCTAAACTTTAAATACTTATAACTCATAAACTACTCGCGCTAAATTCGATTTTTATGCATCAAAATACTTAGAAAAATATTCTGCTTTGGAATATGAAATCAAAACTCCATGCTGTCATTCAAAATAGTAAAAAACTTAAAAAATTATAAGGATAAAAAATATTTAAAAAATTGATATTTTAATAAAAACGTTATTTTTTTACAACTTGAAACTATGTAAAAATATATTTTCAAAAACATTAATACTTTTTGAGATAATGAGTGTTTTACGCTTAATCAATCACCCTGTATATGAATATTTGATATTTATACATTATAATAATTTATGCCACTAAATGTCTAAATTAGTATAATATTACGTGATATAAAATTAAAGAACAATTATAAAATATGCAGTTAATATATTTAGGGTATAAAGAAAATAATAATAAACAAAATTGATATTTATTAACCAAATACGTTCAATTTAATGAATCTCAAAGGTCTAGTTATAGTTTGTTTTACGTTATATCAACTAATAATGTCCAGATTCGATTTTAGCAAACTATCAACTAGAATTTACTATATTTTAGATTCTGAGCGAAGCGATGAATGTATTGATTTTACAATGATGTGTGTTTTTTGTGTCTGTCATCACCTTTTAGGACAGTAAAAGTCCTTGGATTTTCTTCAACAGTAACTTTTCTGATAGGAAAGTGAATCTAGTTGGTACTTTGGGGAGTCAAAAGTTAAAATTTCTCAGTAGTTTTCAAACGCGACGTAAAAAACAAAAGAAAAATTAAGGAAAAACGGGAATTTTTACGCAAAATCTGTTTTCGAGAAAATCGGTTTTGGTTTTTGGTGTAACTCTAAAACAAATGACCGTAGGTACTTGAAAATTTTCTATACACGATAAAATTTTGAAAATAATTTGACTCTTTTTGAGCTGTTTACGGACATTGTCAGTTTTCAATTTTTTTATTTTTTTTTTCTGTAAATATCAATTAAATTTTATTTGTTGGGTAAAAAAGCGTGAAAATTTAGTATAAAGCTCCTGATAATTCGTTTTAATATTAGTTAAAAATATTAAAAATACATAGGCACAATTTTTTTTTAGAAGCATTTAAAGTTCAAATTTTGACAAAATTTATCAAATTTATAATTTAATAATTATTTTGTAGTTAAAAATGTATAAATGTTCAACTTTTATAGCTAAGAATTGAAAATTTAAAACAATGCTCCACGTGAATAGGTTATATATTAATTACTTTATTCACAATAATATCATCAAATATACTTGGTAATATCATAGGCTGACTGACCGTTTTCGCTCAGAATCGTTTTTCTTATACAATGATATTATATCATTGAATTCAAATTTAACACCATCCATTACAGTGACCCACTTGTAACCTACTGTACAGCAGAGTGACATCCACTTACCCACCTTTTTTTTTCTCACGCTTTTGAAAACTACTTGGCATTTTTTACTTTTTACTTTTGACCCGCCAAAGTACCAAATGGACCCGATTTTCTACCAGAAACCACCAATAAATGTAATAAATATATGTATAAGAGGTACCTTTTATTATATAAAAAAACAATAATTATTTAATTAAAACCTATTGATTTAGGTACTTAGAATCTAAAAGGGTGAGTAAGTTTGTAAATTACTTAATATATTCATTGATTCGTAAACGCTTATATTAGGGGCCAACTTAATATCTACCTTAACGCAATAAGCATCAAATGGAAAGTTATATTGTGACATGCCCTATGGTCGCTAAACTTTAGAACTTATATTAAAGTACGATGAAGTCCGTTCTTGAAGTTCAGTAAGGGAATAACCTTTGAGTGTTTTAGACAGTATCCTAAACAATTGGAATACCGGGGTCTCGGTAACATAAATAATGTATGTATTATGTAAATGTGTGATTAGAGGGTTGAAGGTGTGATGCAGCCAAGTCGGATTTACAAAATTCCTGACAAACTGCAGCCACATAAAATATTTGACCATCATACTAAATTTTTACCGAGGAATTGTATTAATATGTACACCATACTTACTTATTGTATTTTATTTTACTTTAAATGCTCTTAGTCTAAAATATCTATTTGCTACAGCAAAAGTAATACAGTTTTCTTAAATTGTGTCTGCAGATTAGTCGATATGTAGGTATATGGATTCATTACAGCTTTGATGTGTTGAACAATACACCTAATTATAGTTTTCAAATGCGACATTTATGACATGTCATAATGGCATATTTTCGATATATTAGATTTGTAATATTGTTGTTGTCGCGCCTGAAAGTTTAGTTTTCGATGATGGGTGAAGGCGTTGAAGCGTTGGAAATCAACCTTTTTCGGTCCAGCAGGCGGTGAAGTGGGAATCCTCATAGTGCCGGGTGGTAAAATGGATATCCCAAGTAGTGCTTGGAGTTAAAGTGGAAATCTATAAAAGTGCTGGGGAGCGGGGATGCACAACCAGACACTGATCGAAGAACACAGAGACATGACAAAAAATAGAAGGTAGGTAGGTATGTGTGGCTCATGCGGGAAGGAAATTTCAGTCTTGGGAGAAATGCAGCACACGTTGCTAACGACTGAAATAGCTCACTCCTCGCACTCACCACTCAATATTACACTTTAATGATTTAATAATATTTCAAATATTCAATAATATTATGTCATACATTATTTAACTAGTTTATTGATTGGTAATAATAATACAATAATATAATAAAAAAATGTGAATAAAAAAACATACCAATCCGTCTATAGCGTCTGTATCATGTTTAGTTACAAATGTTAGATTATAAGACTACACTAGGTACTTAATAACACGCTAAAATCACATATCTCACCTTTTTTATTTCTCGTTTTTGATTCCTCCGCAAATTACAGTGTAATAAGACGTTGTACAAATGTATTAAATATCAATATTACCACGTGCCGAAAAAGTTAATTTTCATAATAAGTACCTAACTGATATATTATATCTTTTTTATTTTTTGAACAATTGGAATAATTAACACCGAATGTCAAAGGAATCAATAATATAATAATATATTGTAAATATTATAATGAAATTATTAAAGACAGAAACTTCGAATTTCGGTACCTAAGGAGATACATAATATATCCATTGATTTTAAAATAGTAGTGAGTATATTTTAAAATCAATATTATATTCTATCCTATGCAGGTACATAGGATAATATTACCTCTACACATCTTATCCATTATGGCAGTAATCCACTAAATCAATGAACGTAAAAATTACTTATAAACTTGGTGTTGCCATCAATAAACAAAAGACACATAATTAGACAGTTTAGACACTGTAAAGTCCATCTAAACTTGATCAAATAATGAATAAATTCAAAATTATTTAAATCAATAGTACAATACAGCGTTAGTAATACATAGATACCAACCAAAATGAATAATATTAACACTATCGGTATGCACTAAATTTCATAGAATAGCTGAAAAAGTGCTAAACAAAATATGTATGATGTGTTTATCTTTAATTTAAGTAATAGATATTTTATAATAATAACGTAACGTAATCGTACAGAATGAATAAAATATCATAAATCCTATCAAATCTTGTTAGGTGTAACTGGGTTTTTATTTTTTCTCCAACGCTGTAAATAATTGCAATGCAACACACGATAAAACGAATCACGTGCTTTCCCGAACGCTCGTTCGTTACCCAGGGGATACATTAATTTCGTATACGAACCGTAAGGTTATGTTGAAAATTTGAAAATTCTGGAATTTGGCACACATCACAGCGCAGCAGCGAACACAAAAGCCCAGTTCAATTATTTAAACGAGAAATATTATAATAGAGTAGCGATTGAAAAATAACGGTGTAGAGAACGCAGCTTTTGATTGGACACGCTACTATTGATGCGCTGGCGCCGCCTTAGAAATCTCATACACCCTTCAAAACGTGTTTCCCATAATACACGCATCAACCTAGTCGTGATGATCATAATAATGTTATAGTCATCTTTGATATCATACATAATCATCAAGAGTCTTGAAATAAATAATTTCGGGCTTTGTCAAACGATAACATTCGAAAAACCATTGTAACACGTATATAATAACCTGCCGGATACGTTCATAAAATATAATACGCACGTTATAAAATTTAAAAAAAATGTATTGTTCTTAAACACTAATATAATAAATGCAAATCCACCGAGCGTGACTTAGGAGGTCTCGACGATGAGTTGGTCGATTTTATAATTGAAATCAAGCCGTCCTTCAGTCGTCGTCTAAACGTTTTCTACAATTAGATTTTTTAAACTTGGACTTCTTGAATGAAACAGAGTCAGTCGATTCGTTCTTCGTCAAAGCGCTCACACTCCCAACTATCTTTTCCTTGAACGTGTGTTCTTTTTCTTTGGTACTCGGCACCTTAATCGCTACGAATTCCTGTACTGGTAACTGGAGATCGATCACTGGCTGCGGCTGACTGAAAACAAATTCGTACAGGTATTATTAAATATTGATAACGAAATAATGGTTGTAATTTGTATTTCATTTTACAGTAAATATAAAGGGAAAAAAGAATGTAGTACAATCATACAAATAATCTTATACGAAATGCCCACGGAGCCACTTATTGTAGGGACCGAATATTATTAATTTTAAATTTTTATGTACCATTTACACAAAGAAGCACAAAGTAAAATATTTAGTTCATATAAAATATCGTTGTTCAAATAAAGGCTCCACTTGATGGATTTTGCATGTATTTTAACAGAGAAACATTGAAGTAAATACAAACAAACTCGCTTGTTAAAGTGGGAATCATAAAGATATAAAATTCAATAATAATAATAATACTCATTTCATTTTTTTATATACTCATAATAATACTGCTACAATTTATATTATGTACAATATAACTAACCTATAATATACGCTATTTACCAGTTTACCACTACATAATATGTCGGCGTATAATTTTAACATAGTCGTCCCCAAGTAACTATTAAATAGAGGTGTTATTATTACGAATTATAAAAACGTGCTTAGTAAATAGTAACTCTGATTAATGAAGTAAAATTTACTAAAAATTCTTATTTTAAATTTGAGTAAAAATATAGTATACCTACTGTAAGGTATATTTACCGACACGAAAATAAGCACATTTTATATAGGTCATGGCATAATATCTATAATGCCCATAATAGCTGCAAATATTTACGATATAATAAACATTTTTGTTTATTATTAACAATAACAAGTCAACCTATATTTTATTATAAATAAATATAATGTGTATATACTATACGGGGTCAAAGTTTAAATAAGTAACACATTATCTCAGTAAACGTTAGTGTCTTAAAAAAATGTATATTTTATGCAATTTTTAGTAAGTACAGTATAGTAGGTACAGTATAATAAAATACAATTTTTTATTGTATAATTGTTTAGACTTTCTGTTTTTTTTTATAAAAACTCTACTAAGAAGTCAAAATATGTAATATTATGTCAATAATGTATGGTTTTAAAACCCCAGCTATAGTATAATCATGCTCAAGTTTATTTGAAAAAAAAAATTACTCATAATTTTTAATATAGAACCATATAACCGTATACAGGATTGATTGGAGTTTTATTTCTATAGGAATCGCATATAATATTATTAATGTAGTATAATATACGTAATAAAATATGAGGTAAATGTATCGTACGTATGATATGTTATAACTTATAAATTATTATAATAATAAAATGTATTATGAAACCCAAGACACATTAGCAGACATGTTTTGGTTTGGTCGTTGTTTTGGACTTTGTTGGTCGGTTATTTGGAACGTAAATTGTAAATATATATATAATATCTGTTAAATGATTAAAACTAATAGCGTTTTTCGTCTGCCAAAATGGCTTACCCCAAACAATGAAAAATAGCTTTGTTTCCAAGCTGCGTACGTGCTATATAAAACGGGTGAAGGCCGTATATATATAATACCAGTGGCATTTATATCGTTAAAAAAATGAACCGTGGAGGGGCGCGTTCGAAATTCGATTAGATATAATAATATATACGAGTACATAATCGAATCGCGTATAAATTGTATCTTGCGAAAAACAAAACAATTCGATCGCCAATCTAGACAAATTATAGTTTTCTGGTGCAGACTTACATCTTTTCCACCGTTTTCCATGATCCAATGCGTGTCGTTTCCGCCATGAACGGTTCGAATACACCACGCACCGGAGGCTGAGGAGGATCTCCCGCAGCATCTTCGTCACCATCGTCATCGTCGTCTTCGACGTCGTCGCCGGGTTTCTTGTCCGTAGTCTTTTTCCGTTTGGCTTTCGACCCGGCGGTCGGCGCTTTCTTTTTGGTCGCCGCCTTCTCCTTGCTCTTGCTGTCCTTTCCTTTTCCATCCACTCCCTTGCCGCTTTCTTCCGCTTCCTGTTCGGCCACGCTCAAGAAACCTTCTGCCGGTGGTTCCCAAACCGACTCTAGAAAACAAATCAACATATACTATTGAAATAATTAATCTAAACCACCCCGATTGTTATATAGGTAATGGTACAAGATAATTCAGAATTGGAATAAATATATATAATTTAAGAATAAAAACATTGAATATATAATAACTTTGTAAATAAATAATCTCGTATACTTCTCGTAAATTTTAAAATAGCCAATTTGTAAATCTGATTATAAGAACAATGTTGATGAAAAAAACATTTATCTGAGTCAAGTAGTTTATTTTTTAGAATTTTTTAAAAACAATATATTTTTGGAATACATTTATTTAAATTTTGTATTTTAGGAATTTCTTGACATAAGTATATTTCTTAAATTATTCATATAATTTTCAACATTTTTTTTTCATATATGAATGATAGGTATATAATACCTATAGGTTTAACTAGCATACATTTTTTTTCAGATCTTTCTGTTACATTCAGTACCTATAGGCATATATAGTGTCTCTCCGTGTGTAAGGTAAACCTACCCCGGTCTGTATAAAAATGCGTCCAAAAATATTTTTGAAATGTAACTTTGGTAAATAGTTTAGGTAGTATTATTGATTAACTTATCAATATTTGAAATTTATATTTGTTTTCGTAATTCTTGGGTGAAAATCTGAAATGGCCGTTAAAGTAAATATCTTAAAAATATTGCACATTATGCGATATTTTAATGGTATTCATTAATTTGAAAACCACGGATCATGACTCACGAGGGAGGTAGGACATGTACAAATTTTGGATATTTGGTTTTAATTAAAAATGTGTTATATATTGAGAAAAGGAAAGGCAAACACGGCAAGACACCCGATATATTATATCAAACTTGTAGTACCGACCTCCGGTCTCGGTGTTCCAGTAGTACATCAGGTCGGACCCATCGTCAGTCCTGGACTGGTGCCAGACAAATTCGGGCTTGGGCGGCGCAACTGGTTTGATGGACACGGGCATGTTGTTCTTCGAGTAACTGATGTTTACATGTGGCCCTGCTGGCTGCTGAGTCATTATGTAAGGCGTAGGACGTATACACAAGCCCTTCTCTTTGATCAGCATTTGTGACGAATAATCAGGATTGTTCGTTATGTCGTTGTAGTACGCTTTCAATGCGTTCTGCATTTGCGAAACAATTTTAGGTGCAAGAAAAAAAAACTATAATTAATATCTGTTAAACAAACCCAACGCAGTCTAACACGGTACTACGGAATCGTTCCAACTATAGTTACAACCCGTCAATAAGGGAAAAATAGAGTTTCATAAAAAAATTAAGTATAAAAAACAAAATTGCATAAGTATGTATATTAGTATAAGACGATTCCATAGTGTAGTTGTTAATTTGTTTTTAATACTTATAGTAGTTATATAGGCACACTTCATAATCATTTTAATTACTCCATCGTATAATACACAAGTAGAATATCTATCATATATATATGCCATGTAAAATATATTATGGGATGTGAATTGCATTATAGTTTAATTGATAATTATATATTTATGACTACCTGTTCCATCCGTTTCATGTCCATTTCCATTTTTTGTTCTTCTTTCCGTTCGATGGCACTATTTTTTTTAATGTCCACCAACCGTTTGGCCACGCTGATTTGGTGCCGTTTACCATTTTCATGAAACTGAATACTCTGTCAAGCCCAAAAAGATTTATAAAATAATAAAATAATATATCGACATATCATACAATTCCCAGGGCCCAGAAGTAGATGATAGTGAGTGTTAGTAATGCTAATACTACAACAATTGATACATAACCCAAAAATGTTTAATATATCGAAAAAAAATTATTTTAAAATTAAACTTTGGTACAAAATTTTGTGTAATAACTTTGTTAGCGTTTGAAGCTTAGCATCCCCGTATAATTGTTTGTGACCCCCATTTACAATGCATATCGACACATTAAATAATAGTAGGTACCTAGGTATACTGACTATAATAATTATAAACGGTATATCAGTATATGTACTCACAGGTTTGTTATCTGCAATCCAACATTTGCAAAAGTCGCAAAATTTCTTGCCAGTTGATTTCCAAAACTCAGTCCTGCAAAAAAATATGCATTCATCAATAACACGTCGTAAAATCTGATACATTTTACGATTTATTTTAACACATTATATTTTATTACGCATAGCACAGTTCAACACTAATTTCAGTTTATAATAGTTCAAATACTGCAGTTGGCTGCTTTCGAGATTTTAAAAATTAAAACGATCGTTAACATTTTAAGACACAACTAGGTATAATTAAACGATAAATAGTTCTGCTTTAAATATATAGATTGGTTTATTACTTAATATCATAATTTTTATCTATGCTTTTTTTTATATTTTGATGTTATTTATAGTTGATATCTTATTTGAACTACTCTTGAATTTTCTTAAAAACACCACATTTAAAATACAATAACATAGTCTAAGACTTGTCGTTATTGTGAGGAATAATGAGGGGCGTGTGGTAAATGTGCCTACTTAAGGTTTAAGTAAATACTAGCTCCCCTCCCCAAATGACGCCACTGAATATACATATATAGTTATTAATGAAATTTATACCATAGGGCTAAATGCTATGTACACGAAAAATGTTCAGCTATGTTCAACCACAACATATTGTGGTTAATTGTGTAACCTAACCTAACCAACCAATCACAGGAAAGGATTGATGCGTACGTGTATAAAGGAAACCCGCTTTAAGGGTATTTTAAATGTTGACCGGTATTAGTATTTGCTTACTACGGGTAGGTACTTAAATACGGTATTACTGGTTATACAGTATTTTAGGTTTTTTTCGTACCTCAGTAATTACTGAAAATACTGGACCTCGGTAATTAACAAAAATACCATACCTTTATAATTAATTCCGAAAATACCGTACCTCGGTAATCGGTATTTTCAATGAATTTATAAGTGTTTTAACCACGAATTAAGATATTAGACAGGATACTGAACGACGCCTCGTTATCAATGTTAATTTGAAGTTGGAATGTTTTCCATTTCAAATTGGAGTATTAAAGCGCTCTCACAGTTTTCTATTGATCAATCACGGTTGATATATGTACCTATATCCATACTAATTCATGAATAGTACAAAAACTATCCACCGTCGATTACCCATCGCTACGAGTCAAATTTGAAGAAACGTTTATAATCAACTGATAATAGGGTTCGTTCTATATTCTGTATACATCTTAATTGGTGGTTCAACCCAGGACAATATATTGCATATCTATCTTAAAAATTATGTTTGTAATATTATTATGATTATCTAAATACATTTTAACTTTTAACTTTACCTATAAGTACATGGTATTTTCAGTATTCTAAAATACCAAAAATACCGCCAGCCCTAGTTTATACTCATGTACTAATCCATTATGCATGTTACATAAAAGGATTTAATGATTATCCAAATAAAAATATTATACAATTTAAATTTGACTACCATTGATTGATTATTATCATTAATTAGTAGTCCCTTAGTTGTTCTTTAAGATTTTAAGATTTTTAAGATCAGAAAATAGTCAGCTAAGTTGTAACACTGACGTTTTAAATTACAGATATAAGCAACTATACAGTCTGCATTACAAAGTTTACTTAAAAGGTAGTAATAAATATCATATATTTACATAATGTATGATAAGCCTAAGAACATATAAATAATTCAAAACATCCATCTAAAGCTAAAACTTAATGATGACGTACTTATCTCCAAAGTAAAGGTTGATGTCACCATAACATATTAGAGCCAATTTTATTCCAAACTCATTTTATATACAAATCCTCTAATCAACCACCTTTACAAATCTCTCGACAGCAGCCGAAAGTTTCTTCACGTCAGCGTAAACAAAATAAATTTCTACTTTTACTTTTACTTCAACAAGTATAAAATGATAAATAAACCGTTAGTACCTATATGTATGCCATTTTCTCATCAATGACACATTCTGTCGTCATATGTTGCGTGCCTACATAAAATACGCAATTTATCCAATTTTTTACATATTGTACACATTCCTAGCTGTGATAGTTATTATTATAAAACGAATTAGGTTGCCAATAATTAAAAAATAGCAACTGTTAATTACTGTAGAATAATAATATGTTACGCAACTATTGTACATACACAAATATATGTACTGAACTACTGGCTACTAATACTTTTATCGAAATATTCATGTTTCATTATTTTATTTTATGTTTCGTAATTCAAATCACATAATATAACTATCGACAGTGGCCCTAAATTGGCTAAACTAAAATATACCGAATTGTTAGTTGCGCTGATTGCTGATGAGTGATGAGGAGTATATAGTACAATATGGAAACTTAGTATTAAGACCATAAGTATTATATACAATACATTTACCTATTTCAGTATTCCAGTATTAAAGTAAGATTACATTAAGGTATTACGAAAAGTACAGGTAGGTATAAATATAATAAAATAATAGGTGTGCAATATGTTAATTGCGCCAATATTCGAAACGGGTGTTAAACCCACGCAGAGATTATTAGGGCGTGTAGTATAAAGAGGGATTAAGGGCCAATTTGAGTACCGCTCGTCTGCAGTATGCGGATATAATAATATACAAAGGGCAAAAAGCTTTAGTTCTTTATTCGCATTATGTACCTACAGCGTAAGCATTGTTTTCTTCAGTATTGTAATAACTAATAATACGCTGATATAACAATGTAGGTACATAGGTGATAGGTTATTGGTATAGATGATCATGATTTCGTGATCGAACAAAATATATCGTACAGGTATTGTTTGTAGCTACGCTGCCATTAATCTGAATGCGACGATACAAATAAGCGTATTATATTCAGTAACGAACTAAATGATTTGTCGTCGTGATCCGCAACGAACACTTTTATACCGATTCCTGGTTATTATGCCAACGAGCACGCACGCACGCAGACCTCGCAAGACCTACATCGTATTTTATATAGTAAAATAAATATTATCACATACAATGGTCAATGATGTACCTTTAACTATCATTATCACATTAATAACGTATTTCGTACGTAGGAACAGTCGATGGTAGGCACTCCTATCGCATCCTTCGAAAAAAATCCGTAAAAATTATTTGGATAATTATTACTATACCTATATATATATACGGCTGTAGGTAAACACAATATAATACCTACTATAAAATATTATTACAATGACATTTATCATGTATTCATGTGTTTATAATAATATACAAATATGTGAACCATAACCAAGAAATCGGAAAAACTTAAGGCACCGTCAAATATTCTAATGCTGAGAGTTGTATACATGTCTGCAGCCTCGAGCGGTGATATTAAAATCGTTATATACCTAACTACTTGAAAGATGGAAGTTCACGTCGTATACGTACTTAGATACGTCTTACAAATTACACTGCAGCGTTTGAGGTACGGCTATACGAGGAACATCACGACTCACGAATATGTAAACATAGATAATATAGTGGTAATAATTCTGCAATTGTATTTACTTGCTGATCAATATACCAGTTATGTTCTTTACTATGTTCAATATACTACAATATATGTATACCGTATTTCCTGAGAATTCTTAAGAGGACACCACACACGCATGTGTTTGTTTCCGTCTTACAAGTGCGTATAACATAGCAATTTTACGCTCAGAAGATCACGTTTAGCTCCATTAGTTTAAAAATAAGAGTGAATCGATCTATTATGAAACCTGATAGTAAGAACCTTATCTGTGTTCGTATGTTGATTTTTTACGATTATTCAGTTTTAAGTGAGTTATAGGAGCATTTTTAATTTTCGATTTATTATATACGCGTAACTTGCTAAAAAATTAAGCAATCGTAAAAAACCAACATACGTACACAGATAATGTAAGAACATCAAGTTGCATAATAGGTCGATTTACTTTATTTTTTAAACTAATGAAGCTAAACCTAGTGAAAACGTGATCTGCTGAGCGTATACATTTTCTGTTATTGTTATTAACTTGTAAAACGGATATAATATATGCGGGTGTGGCGTCCTCTTAATGCAATTTAAAGCCATATGATTTCGATTTAGTGACCATTGTTCTAACATCTAACAACTTGAAAATAGTGAATCCTCGTTGACTCCCTTCCACAAAACATGAATATTTATGCATATGTATATATTATGTGTTATATTAGTTTTTGCAAAAACAATTTAATGTAGATATAATATAAATAATATCACTTTTATTGCACAAAACACAAGTGTTTATTTTGGTGCTCGATAAATATGAAAAAGGTTATGTTAAAAATAACATTACAAAACAATAGTTTGGTCCACCGGTAAACTTTTCAAAACAACAACGTTGTTGGACATCAAAATTAATAAAAAAAAAACTACCCTGCAGTGGGGGAGTTGCGTTTGTACACGTGTATATGTACAGAAAGTATATAGAAGTAAGTACGATGACGGTATAATATACAATGTATAAATTACATATTATGTATATAAATATAATGCAATTAAAGATGACGCATGAATGTATAACTTATTATTATACCTATGTTATATTTAAATTACGATGACAATAAATTGACAATATTGTTATACTCCTGTGGCGTTGGCCGGCGGAGAAGAAGGGATAGGCGTTCGACTAAAATTAACGATCCGGCAGCCGGCGAGCAATCGATACGTATACCTACATACGATTTGGCGGACGTCGTTGCTAATAGAGGGCATTTAGCCTGTGGGGGCACAACCGATGATCTAAATAAGGAATCTAGTCTAATACGCGGCGATTGGCAATCTCCAAGACTAACCATTTTGTGACCGTTCCAAAAAGAAAACAAGAAAAGCCGTTTAGGCGTATAATATTAATAGAACATTATAAACACACATCCAGACTATATAAAGTTAAAAAAAAAAATTAACATAAACAAACGAAAAAAAAAATCTTTCGTATAGGTACTACGCGATATAATAAGCCATAATATTACTATCATAGTATCATAATATCAACTGCGGTAATTATTGGAATAGTTAATAGTTGAACGAAGAACGTACTATTTAAAATGCAAGTGTATAAAATATATTATACTAAAACTTAAAAGTTAAACCATAAAAAAATATACGGATGTCCGCAATGGTTTCTATTTCTATCAACGTTGCCAAAAATCATAAAAAAAAAAATAAATAAACAAATTAACATAAATATCTTCCGATTTCTGACCACCAACCACGGACGCAGGACCTTTTTAATTACAATATTTATTATAGCCATTAATATTTATAGCCAGCATCGCATGTACTTCGGCCTCGTCCTATAGCTGGCGACGAAACGTCAACACACTCGATGACGACGTAAAATATTACAATAATATATATTATACATTTGTACACTATACTAAATTGTAATTATCAAGGATGGGACTATGGGAATATCCGAATACATGGAATCCATATTATCTGGATTTAAGGAATTTAAGTAATAAGAACTTTAGATTTTTCTATACGAATAAATCATGCAAAAATCACTAGTAGATACCTACAATTATTATAAACTTGGTATATTTTGTAGTTGGTTATACTCTTCAAAAATTTGAAAACAACACTTTGTTCATCAGTAGATTTTGATGTTTTATTGAGTAGGTATGAAACTGTAATGTGTGTGTAAAATTTAAATTCAATGATTCGAAAATCTGAAAAACAATTCTGAGATGGTTTATGTCAACTTATTAGTTATTATCATATAAATATATATTGTTATTAATTATTATAGTAATTAAGTTTTTAGTTATACGGAATCAACTATAAATACCTAGGCAAAGTCTAAAATTTGTCTAAATGGTTTTAAAATGTCATTGTGTATATACAATATCATAATATACGTAAAAGTTTCAAATCCGTGACGAATCCCCAAATTTTTTAATTTCAACAAAATACCGTTAAACAAAATCGTTATTCTTTTTTTAAATATTGAATTTAATCCTAATTTTAACTTTATATATTTTTTTAGAGTTTTGGAACCATTATGACCTACATATGAGGAACTGCTTGTATTTAATTGACAAACTTTTTCACCGATCGAATTTTTTATTATCATTATTTAAAGAACAAAACTAAAGAAAGTAGAAAATGTCAAATATCATAGTTCATCAAGTGTCAAAATATTTTTAAAAATGTATCATGTATAGAAAATGCTAATATAAATACTTGTCAAAATGTCAAGTACCCATCTACAGTTATTTATTTTTGAGTTAACACCAATAAAAAAGTGGGTAAGTGAATGTCACTCTGCTGTACAGTAGGTTATAAGTGGGTCAATGTATAATGGATTGTAGTAAATTTGAATTCAGTGATATAATATCATTGTATGAGAAAAACGATTCTGAGCGGAGACGGTTTGTCAGTCTGGATATTTTATATTATTATTATTTATTATAGCCTGTAAAGTTGAATTAATATTATATTATTATTTTTTATTTGTTTCTATGGTGATAAACAAAGCGCTAGAAATTAAAATTCCAGTTTTAGCGGTTTTTCGTAATTTGTCGGTGGTTTTTCCCGTTGCATTAAATAACTATTGAGAAAATTGAAAAATGACCTCTCTAAAGTACCATATTCATCCAATTTGCTAAAAGATAAGATACTATATTATGTTGAAAATATCGAAGCACTCCTTCTGGTAGAAATATACAAATATACAGGATAAAAATTAAAAATTAAAAATAATAAACACTGTTTTAAAATCACTAGCTCGTTCCGCTCAGAAACTAAAAATATCAATTTTGTTGAAAACTGGTTTTGCGTAAAAATTCCCATTTTTCCTTTATGATTTTACTTTTTCTCGATTATTTTGAAAAATATAAAGAATTTTCGATTTCAACTTCACAAAAATACCAATTATTTCTAATTTCCTATCAGAAAATTCTATCAAAGTTGAAGATCGAATCATTTTTTCTTCTATGCTATATGGTGTATACTGACAAAAAAAACCACACCTAATTGTTAAATCAATACAATCATCGTTATCATCTCAGAATTTAAAATATAATAAATATTCAATGTTTTATCACTTACAAACAAGGCAATTTACCCATAACATAAACTACGCAACTATAGTTAAATAATAATTGACGATTTTTTAAAGCATTTACAAGATTTCAAGTAAATATAATCTAAGGTTTGTTTTATTTTCAGATTGAAGTATAATATAATACAGTCATACAGACATTAAGCACATTTTAATTTGCATAGTCAGCTCCCTGGCAAAACGAGTAAAGATTAGAGATTACGGATCAAGCTCCCTAGAATTTTTTTTAAAAGTTTTTACGTCTTGCTGGGAAATTTTTTGTACAAAATATTTAACATAGAATTAAATTGATTACGTTAGTTTTTTTATTAAAACTTCATCTAGCCCATCTCCTCTAGAATGCTGATGCTATTTGTAGCTTGCCTTCTCTCACATATTAATCTCACTCAATGCGTATGTATATATAGGTAAAGTAGTAGCACACCGAAAGGGTTGGACTCTGCGTCCAGACTCCTCTCCCCTTGTAGCATAAGTATTTAGTACTTATTATTTTTATTATTAACCTAAGACCTTAAGTAATAAAAAATAATTAATATTTATAATTATACTTCATATTATATTTAAATGCATGTAAATAAAAAAAAAATGTTATGGCAATACATCGGATTCACACTGAAAATCACACCACTGGTATATCTGGTATATAATATAAACTATACAGTTTTATGCATAAATGTGTACAATCGTTTTTTTTTTGTCTTAGAAAGAACGTCGTACCCTACTATTATTTTACATGTTAAATATAATATTTGAATACAAATTCCATATTATCATCTGTACGTTTGTACCCACATTAAAACTTTAATATATTTACTGTTTTAGCGACTTCGAACTGAAAACAAAATACGTGTATGTACCTATAATAGCATTTACAATGGGCGGCATGAAGATTTTGCGGTCAGATATAACCTACAGAGGGACACATCAACGGATCAAGTTTATTATAGTCTGACATTACGGACGGAGACCCCGCATATTACACATGGATAGTACCGTATATATGTAATCTGTAGTCTATACAGTAGCCAGTAGGTACGCTTTAGGTTAGTCCTTGGCAATGGATTTTTAAGCACAGCGCGAGACAGTGAACAATCAAAGCCGATTGGAGATGTTCTTCCTTTGATTAATATTACACTCATGTCAAAGCAGTAACCGAATATAAACTCTCGTACATTGAAACTCATGCTGCATACCGCACACCCACGGTCTGTTGTCAATCATTGGGAATTCTACATGAATTGGCAGATTACTAACGCAATTTTTTTTTAAATATTGCTACTATTTATTTTAAATAAAACTGTAGCCATGATTTTATCATTAACTACTTGTGTTATAATATATGTGCTAAAAATAATCCAAAATCGATAATAAAAACAGAAACTATAATATTATTGTGTATTTGTGTCTATTTTTTTAAATCTAAAATATAAATCAATTACATTTTATATATCCTATTAAAATAATATAGTTACAAAATTACATGGTTTAAGATAGTATTGAGTAACATGGAAAAGTAATTGGAATTTGTAATAAATATTCATATTCACACAATTTCACTAAAATTAAAGTATGCAAAATATGAGTCAAGTAATACAAACAATACATGTATTTTATGATATTTATTGAGTATAAGTATTATTGAACAAATTTACCAAGTAGGTACGATAGACTTTTTTCTTTAATTATCAGTTATCAGTTTATCACATATTTATAATATATTAACTAAGCTAACAAACGCATCAATAATAATATACCTAATAAATAAATCACTTCTATTTTTAAAAGTAATACTAATTCAATATGATTATATGAATAACGACTAAACAAGACTAGAAATGTTAAACGAATGTATTAAACGGTAACAGTGTAAAAATAATTGTCTTTTCAAATTATCTACAACAATAATATAAATATATTACCTATTCAATATTTTATATATTATTATTATATAAAGCTAAAGAATACAATATTAATATAATAAAACGTATGTCAAGTTATAATTATTTCTAGATTGGACCCTAGGTTTTATAATAGCAGTAGCATTATATTAATATATATTTTATAAATGTATAATATACCCAAATTAAAGTATATGATTAAATTCAATATGTTTAATGTATTGGTGTTTATAATTACTATAATAATAAAATTATATTCACAGGAATTTTACCTATGTTAAGAGATTTAAAAGTTGTTTACAATATTTAGTACACACAGTCTACTGTTATAAAGCAAGAAAAATAAATAATACAAATAGGAACATAAATTTAAATATAATTATAGTATAGGTAAAAGGTATGTGACAAATTTATAAATATTTTATAGGTACTAGCCTTGTATGCTACTTACTGAAATTTGTTGTATGTTATGCACAATATATACTAATAAATTGAAAGGTTATTTAATTTTAACTTACTTTTTTATTACAAATAATATATTAATTATTACCAGATGTTATTTCATACTTAATTTAATGTCTCCATTAAAATTCAATCATTTGAGTTTACTAAATCATTGATTTTGTTTTCTTATCAGTCTTATTCTTTACAGACCAAAATAATTTTTAATTTTTAATTAAATTACAAATTCACAGTGTGACTATGGTTGATTTCAGCACAAATGGTGTTGTGGTAGGTAGATACAAGACAAGTACCAATACAATATACTAAATGATATCTACCTTCCAGTGATAAATTATTGAAAACTAATGAGCCAACTAGAATTTATTTTAAACAAAAATAATCTCACCAAATTACTTTCCTTGCTTTAGTCATAACTAAAAATATTATTTAAATTGTAATTAAGTGCCAATAAATAAACAGATAGTAATGAATATAATATAAGAAATATGTGTACATTTAATTTATCTACTAATTATAAATAAATATTTTTGATCATAGTTGTTATTATTTATTACATGCAAATAAGACTAGAACAAGTCAATAAAACAATATAATATTCAATATAATTACGATAATTCAATAGGTATAATTGTATTAATTAAAAAACTATAGTAGAGGAACAATGGAGATAAATACTTTAAAACAATTTACAACGAAGTATGAAATTAAATTTCAATTATTGGCAACTTTGAGAGTAACAAATATATTAAGTATAATTAGATTTGTTTTAATAAAAAATTCGAATAAACCAACACCCTGTTTAAAAAATTTTGTCAGTAAGCTCTAGGAACTCTATTTGATATTAACATTCATGTTTAGGATAAAACCCTATTAAATTTAATTAAAGTAATGGAACTACACATCAACAAAAAATAATATAATTTTAAACTGTCGACAATATTTTAAATATAACTAAGTTCAGTTTGATTCACATTCGAGGCATGCCATGCCTATAACATTTGTTTTGGAAATTAATGTTTATAAGGTAAATTGCATTTTGTATAGGTAGCCACTAGCCAGGTAGGTAATAGTTTTAAGGAATAATATTAAGAAATAATAATAATAATAAAATCTATAAATAAATACTGAAATGGAACTATAAAATTATAAATACAAAAATCCATGGATGGATCCAACTCCCAAAAATAATAGTGGAGATTTTATAGTTATTTAACAAACAAAAAAATCAGAAACTATAACACTTACAAGTCATTAAAACACTGTTTATGTATAATGTTTGTTGATGATAAAAGAAAGAATACCTATTATTATATTTTGTTTTAGAAATTTTTGAATACATTTCTAAATGTAACCTTTGTTTTACTAAAATTAGGAAGAGTCAAACTCAAAACTTTTTTTTTCACTACGGTAGAGAGATGATTGATCTAATTCTGCCCTGCTGTGGTGGATCCACCATTGCAGATATCATTTAAAACATACTGATTCCCAGAAGTTGATCATTATTGTAATTTTTTTAATATGGTAGATATAGTCAAGTATTTATCTACTGAAAATTCTGGATTGTCAAATCCGATATTTTAATTTTAACCGATGTATATAATTTTTTCTTAAATATTTTATTGAAATTGGCAATCAATAATTTTTTTCGCTTTGGTAATACTTATCAACAATGGATAATGCGAATCAGCATCATATGATGGATTGTAGAGAACCTGTTTAGAATGACGTTCCCATACCAGAGTATTGTAGTTTTGTTGTACGGTGCATATCAAACCCTCTTGCTGTGCCATTTTTATGAACTCGTACAAAGTAGTTCCTCGTTTTGGTGCTGCAACCAATGCAACTCCACCAAATGACAATGATGCTGCAATAGTATGCACCAAATCGTCACGAGCTTCATCAAAAAACAGGCAATCAGCGGCTAGTACGACATCATAATGACAAATGTTTGCAGGTCTTTGGTCCCATTTCAACACCTAATCATCGAATGTTACGATTAGTTCCAGAGTAAATTGAAAATTCAAATATTGACTTGTTCATTTCAGGCTACTAAACGTCTTCAAAAGCATGCTTATAAACGAGAAAGAATTCAGATTGTTCCACTACAACTAGGTATTTGAATAACACAAACAAACAGTGAGTATAAAAATTAAAAATTAAATTTAAAAAAAAAGGAGAAAAACAAATGATAGATTAGATTTATTTAATCCAAATCCAATATCATTAGTTTAAAATAGGTAGGTACTAATAATTACAAACAATGTATAATTATATCAGGTTAATAACAAAAAATAGAAATAATAATAGGCAATAGAAAAAAGATCAGATTAATACATGTAGATATCAAAGAACAACAAACAAGTCTACATGTATTGGTGTCATTACTTTAATAACAATAGGTAATGTTCATCATAACTAACCGAACAAGTTACTTTGGTTGTGAACACATTTTTCTCAAGTATACGCTCAACGTTGTATACAGAATTCGGATTTCCATCAGTCAAATGAACATCACTACAAAAACCATACAGAGCAGCCATTATACCAGCCAAACAGCTCATACCACCGCCCAGCTCAAGTACAGTCTTATCTCTGAATGAAGCCAGATTTGATAGTACATAGTAAGCTAATACTTCTTCAGATGGCCATATACGGACATTCCCCGTATTGTTAAAGCCCATAAGTTCCTCAGGCGTAACGATTATAGGAGATCGACATACAATTGCTGAGAAATTATTGTTTTGAACACATGAAGAATATTTAGACCACTCAGTATTGATGCATTCGATATTAAAGAGATCATAGCTTATTTGTGAAGCAAATATCTGGTCTTGACATTTTTTACTGACTGTATTTGCCAATAATTTCCATCTATTACGTGCACGTTCTTTAGCATTCATTATTCAACATATTATTATAATTTTTGACTTAAATTAATGTTTTTTTTTTTTGATTAGGTATCACAGAAATTGTCCTGCAAGAAACAGGAAAATAAAATAATATTTATAGCTAGTACTCGGTACTTATAATCTTATTATTATCCTGTAAGATGCGATTAAATATTTCACAGTACCTAGGTACCTACGAATTGACATATGCAATTTAAAAAAAGTAGGTACTACCTATACTTTTAGATACATATAAAACTAATAAAAATAACAAAAAATCCATATTCAAAATATTTGTAAATAATTTAAATTAAATTAGAATTTAAAATAACAAAAAATTTTGTATTTTAATTCAATAATTTAGAACAGTAACCATGAATACTAGTAAAATCATAAATACTAGGAACTCTATAGTTATTTAGACTTGAGAAAATAAATTCCTTCTAAATAAAAACAAACTTGTTCATTAAAATTAAAAATATTTAAGTACCTACTTAACCTACTAAATTTAAAAATACTGCAAGAACCATTTAAGTAGTCGAGAACAGTATTTTAGTATAAAACTAATTAACCTAAATGTAGGCATATTGTGTAACAATACCATAAATACATCTTGTATACCTACTTAAATATTAATACTATTATTTTCAAAGTCGCTGAAACACAAATATCTTTCAACAGTTATGATTTTTTTTTAAATTTAAATTGTAATTATTTTTCTTAAATAAATAAATAATGAACTAATGAAAATCTTAATAATACGTAATAATATTGTTAATTTTTTATGTTAATGGTGAATATTTCTTAATATTTATAATATTATTATTGATATAAGTAACAGGCATATAACTACTAACAATAGTGACAGAAGCTGGTACTTACATTTTTGGTGTATATGTCTGTATAACAACTTACAGAAAATAAAACAATGTACAATATTTCACATAATTAATTCAATAATACATTATCCAAGCAAAAACGTTTTAAAACAAACGTTCAAAAAAACACTAAAGTTAAAAAAAAATCACTGCTTATAGTACTATGGTTACTTGAAAAATTAGAATATAGGAATTAGGAGGGGCAGAGTATTATTGATATCCTTGCCATGATGGCCAACTGATGATTATGACTTATGACCACGGACTAAGATTGACAAATCCTCCTCACAAGGATGGTTTTTATACTTCATACACACGATGATTATTTCTTACAGAAAATGTTAATGAATAATAACTATCTTATTTGTTAGCTACACGAAAATAAACTTTCTAAGACCATTAACGATTTTTCAATAATTAAAAACCAAAGTGTCAAAGTGGAATCCACCTTGATAAAAATATTATGTTTATCAGATTTATTATCATTTCTTGTCGTTATCAATATTAACATCACGGTGTCTTATTATAAAATGTAAAAAGCACAAGAGAATCAAAATATCGAACAGAAACACCGGCTCCTGCTCATTTTTGAACTTTTGAAGACGATTAAAAATGAGAGCATACAGACGGCTTTGTAATTATGCTACTGCGGCAGTAAAACAAGAAACGCAGTATCAAATTCCAACAGCCGCACGCACAGAGAAGAAAAATCCGGTTTGAAATTTTATTAGTATAATATATTCTATTCTATATTATTATATCGTTAATATTTGTTAATTAAATTTTCCATTCTTAGGGAGACCATGACAGTCAAGATGTATCAAAATTTTACACCATAGATCCAAAAACTGTTAGTAATATATTTCATACGGGTGGTTTGCCAAAACCTTTCATCGAACAAACAAATATGTTTGCTGAAACTGCATTAATGATACGAAAGCCAGCGTTGGAAATTATTAATAGTTTGAAATCAACTGATTTCCAGAAACCAGCTGTTCGATATTTACTATGTATCCTTTTGAAATTGTGTTGCTGTTATTGAACTTATTCTTAATGGTAATCAGTGATCAAGAAGACAACCATAAAAGAACATGGAAAAAAAGAACAATTTTTAAAAATTAAAAATATACCTATTAATTGATTATCACAAAAAAAAAATAAAAATATTAATATCAAATTATTATAAGGTAAGGTACCTAAATCATCAGTAACATTGTAAACTTACAAAAAAAACTACGAAGTCAAATTGACAATTGTCTATACATTCACATAAATGCTTTGTTCCCATTCCAATACAAAATATTCTATAAATTATTTGACACACATTTAATTAAATATCAAAAAGTTTAAAAAAAATGAATTAATGATAATCAAAGTTGAATCAAAGTATGTTATGTATGAGTCAATTTTTGATATTTTATTTTCAATGTCCAATTATTAGCTCTAAAACTTGTGATATTTTACTTTTTGAATTTAAATTGTTGAGTTAAGTAATTCAAATATTGAAACTTTACTTTTAAACAGGCACAGATTAACTAATCTTCTACAATATTGTTTTTACTCTCAAACCGCTCAATAAAGCATATTACCTATAGGAAATACAAAAATTAATTTTCATAGCATTTTTTATACTATTGATATTTGATACCCTTAATATTTTTTTAATTTTCATTATCAATTAATATACTTTTAATTTTTAAAAATTGTTCTATTTTTCCGTGTTTTTTTCTTGGTACTTTTTTCTAGGATTCACTCTTAATACATTGATAGTTGAAACAAATTGTCCTTATATTAATTTATAGATGGCCAAACTGGTAGTGGTAAATCACTCAGCCTTGCTCATATACTCCATTATGCGTATAGCTCAAGATTCATTTTATATCACATCCCTTATGGTACCTATATACATTAATGTTTTATATTTATAGTTGTTAACATTTTTCTCACAAAATAATTATTTTTAGTTCCAATATGGCTTAAATATGATCGTAAAGAAGTCAACTGGTCTTCTTCTAAAAATGGCATGGCTGACATACCATTAATAGCAGCTCAGTGGTTAAAACATTTTGTGCACCAAAATGGAGCTTTATTAAATGAACTCAATGTAACTACTTTATTAAAGAATATGACTGTATTATTTTATGAATGGATTATTATTTTTTTCATTAGCTTACTACAAGTCAAGATTATGTTTGGAGTCAACGAGAAACTACACCCAAAGGAACTACACTAAATGAATTAGTTACACATGGCATAAATAGAGCTAAATATGCATGTGACTGCATGGATATACTTCTGAATGAGTTAAAAGCTCACTGTTCAAATAATAAGTAAGGTTACCTTATTAATATATCATGGTTTAACTGTTGATAAATCTTATAGTATATAATATAGTGTACAAATCGTATAGTTAATATATTTCAACAGTTATTACATGTGAAATAGGGAAATATAGTAGTTGTGCTTGAAACTTAAATTTTTAACCTAACCTAACCAGATTAGGTTAGGATTTTGTATTAATTGATTATATTAATCAACCGTAGGTGGAATTAAGTTAATACGACAAACTTGGTATAACTTTGATACTCTATCTTACACTTACGTACAAACAGCACGGGGTCCGCAATCTATAGTAGATAAATTGCCTACCTAATAATATACTGCTGCGAATCAGAATTTTTCTAGGCAACGGAAAAGTTAAGATAAGTTTTGAACAACATACAGTGAATATTAAATAAGAAATTGAACAAAGTTTGAGTCATATAGCGTTGGTAAATTTAACGGCAACAAAGTGCACGGGATCAACTATGTTTAATAAAAATATATTTATTATTTATAGCGTTAGAAAAATTTAAATACGTTTTCATTAACCACTTTTATATTTACTTTACATCACATTAAACGATAAAATTTGAATAAAAAATTATACATCTCATCGTCCGGAAGCAAAATAATCAACCAATCACAGGCGAAGCTGTGACGGGTCGACTAGTAGATTATAAATTTACAATAATTATAATTTTAGGTGCAAAATGTTAGTGGCAATAGATGGATTTAATGCATTCTTCAATGAAAAAACTGACTTGAAAACAGAAGACAGGGTTAAAGTAACTCCACAACAAATCACTATGGTCCAAACAGGATTATCAGCCGTTCTTTCTGATTGGGTAATGTATATAATTATATCGAATATAAAATATAAATTATAGCATACATTTGCTATTATAATATGCTAAATAATTAATTATGCTATTTGTTATTCTAGAATAATGGTGCAATAGTTATGGTCACATCACCTAGAGCTGCTTTAAACACAAGAAGAGAGTCACATTTACCCATTTACCTCATTGGCCGACAAGTATGTCTTGTTTTTATTATTTTTTTATTATTTTTTTAATTATTATGTTAAGAGGACGCTACCCATACATTTGTTGTCTCCGTCTTACACACGCACGACATAGCAAATTGTCATCCACTAGTTTCAATAGTATGCCGTTATTTTTGATACTAGAGTGAATTGACCTATTATATAACATTTAGTTTAAAACATTATCTGTGCTTAAACGTTGCTGATTTTTAAAAATTTTCATTTTCAAGCAAGATATGGATATGTGAAATATCAAAAATAAAAAATGCTCATCTCTTATCTCTCTTGAAAATTAAAATAGCGAATAAAAGCTAACGCGTAAGCATAGATAATGTTATTATCTAAAAAACTGATAGTAGATCAAATCACTAATATCAAAACTAACAGCACACTATTGAAACTAGTGAACAACCATTTGCTACATCGTACGTGTGTAAGACAGAGCCAACAAATGCATGGGTAGCATCCTCTTAAATTAAAAATGTTTACTAATTAAACAATATCTATGAGAAGAGTTATAATAATTTATCATTTATTATAACACAGTACTGAAATAGGGGGACGGAGTGGCCGAGCGGACTAAGGTGTCGGCTGCGATGCAGTCGATCCGAGTTCGATACCTCGGTCGCGGGCGACATTTTTCTTCGGGCAAGTCACGGTGTCCGGAGAACAAGTGCCGCCATCCCCCACCCAGGCATGGCAGATAGTATATAAATCAACAGTACCCTCCCCTACAGTACCACAGGCTAATGACCTAGTAGTCGCAGCCTTAACCCTAATAAAAAAAAAAGTACTGAAACAAAGGTTAAAAATTATACTTGTATTGTAATTTTAGATTATAAATAATAATATAATGATAAATAGTATTTCATAATATTTGACTATTGAATAGTTTAAATAAAAATTAGAGTGAATCGACCTATTATGAAACTTAATGGTAAGAACATAATCTGTGTTTTGTTGGTGATTTTTTTACAATGATTCGGTTTTTAAGTGAGTTATGAGCATTTTTAAATTAAATTTATTATACACGCATAACTTACTTAAAAATTGAATTATTGTAAAAAAAACTTCTAACAAAAGACAGATAATGTTCTTACCATCAAGTTTCATAATAGGTCGATTCACCCTTATTTTTAGGCTAACGGCATAAATCTTGAATTTCTGAGCGTAAATTTGGCATGTTACGCGTTTGTAAGATGGAGACAACACATGTAGGTGTGGCGTCCTCTTAACAGTGCCCGTCTCTAATTTTGAGTAAAATTATGATATTTATTCAACATTGGTTTTTAGTTAGTCCTAACCATTGGCACTAATATGGGGGGGGGACTCGTCCCCCTAGTTCAAAATCTAGTAATTGATACTAATTTTTATATTCTCTGGTACTAAGCAATATGGCCTATGGGGAGGGGGGCTTGAGCCCCCCCAAAAAATTTAGCCAATTTGCGCCTATGGTCCTAACTGAGAAATTTGAAACTAGACACAATTTCCAATAAATAGATAATTACATTTCTGCTCAAAAAGTAATCCTCCGAAAATATTAAAAATAAATAAAACATTTAACATTGTAACACCAGTCACCAATATATTTTTTGTTTTTCCCAGTTTCTAAAATACTTGTTGCGTGTTTAAATTTAAGAAATTGTTTATTAAAACATAATTTTTCTCTGCTATATTATCTATTATTGTATATTTATTATATTACCATAATTTTTCAGGGATTTGAACATATAGATCCATTCATTCCAGTGATGGTTCCTGAACTTTCTACTGTGGAATTTAATAACATGTTAGATTATTATGAAGAAAAAAGATGGTTACAAAAATCTGGTGGAAGAAAGGAGCTAGAATTCCTAACTTCCAAACTACCTGCTGATTTAATGGCTCGATGCGCACCTTTATAATAATATATATTTGTTGTTTCTCTTATTATTTAAGTAGGATAGACTTTTCTATAAAATTGATTTTTATGGCAATGTAGTTAATAGTTATACATTAACATAAAAATTGTCATATTAAAAAATGAATAAAATTTGGCATTTTTAAATCAATATAAGTGAATATCATTTTTGAAAGTCATAATATTTTCCATTTTGTCTGCATCCTTTGTGTTTAGATTTTCTGATTTGATTTATACATATTATTAAATATAATTATTAATGACACTAAAAATAAACTAAATGGACTAATATTTATTATAACTAGAGAATCAAGTCCATTAGATATTAGCATTAAATATGTAGTAGTTTGGAAAATTCACATACTACATCAATTATTTTTATAGTTTATAACATACCTATAATTAATATAAAAACAAGTTTTTACTTGATTATTATTTAACTTCTATTTCAAAGCTATATAGCAGATTTTTTAACTCTCTTGTGGTGATTTGTAGATAAATGATAAACGATAATATGACGTGTATTGTTAATAATTGATACAACAATTTACTGAACTTCTAATTTGTATAAGAATTGAGCTATTGAATGTATGAGTATAGCAAATACATCAACACTTTGTTTTAGAATGTAAAATACATTTTTTATAGGATATTGATGAATTACCTCATTTAGAAGCCATTTAAATAATAATATATTTTTTATTCATGAAGGTGTTACATAAAACTTTTGAAACATTTCGAACTACAGATTTTGATTACGGAAAATATTTTTCAGAAAACAATAAAAATTATATCATTATTTTAAAAACTGTAATATTTGCATTCATTACTTTACTCAAAATCTAAAATACGTTTGGGGGTTATGGACTCAACTAGCAAAAATTTTTATTGGACTTGGGATCTATTATTTTATATACCTAACCTATGCTTATAGAAGTTCCCAACTTTCCGCCAGTGTAAACTTTTAAATTTAACATGAAAATGACGGGAAAAATTCTTCCGATGCGTTTTATTGACATCATGAACGAGTGCCCACACCTCAGTCGCCCGGTCAAGTACAACCATGGATCCCTAATATCGACTTACACACCACCCATTAGGAACCATCGCTATAAACTTTATAGTATAAAGTATAGTTTAGCATACGCCATACAGCTATACCAAATTTTATCAGTGATATTAGTGTACTATGATTGTGATCAGATTGATATTGATAATTTCCACTTCCAGCTAACAGGTAGGTATATAATATTATAATATTGTGGTAAGTATAGGTACAGGATGTAACAGAAAAACCTGATAAATTAAAATTGATAAAAACTTATGAAAAAATATATAAAAAATGTATGGATGATAAATAATTTAAGATTTACTCATGTCTGAAAATTCCCAAAAAGAATATTTTGAAAACATTTATTGCGATTAAAATTAATTTAGATACTCCCAAATAATATTGATATTTTAAAAAATTTAAAAAAAATTAACTTCTTGACTTATATAAATGTTTTTACCATCAACATTTTTTAAAATTAGATTAAGAAATTGGTATTTTGAATTATTCAATAAAAATTTAATAAAATTAAAGTTTTTATATATATTAAAAAATAAAATAAATAATCCTATACTATAGGTACTTGTGTCGCTGCAATTTGCAAGCATCTAAAAATTAATTATTATGTATGAAAAAAAAAATGTAATATTGATTAAAACAAAAGTAATTTAGTTTTTCAGGTCATTTCGTATTATACCATGATGTATAGTTTAAATTTTAACCACCTGTTTGGTAAATGAACGCTACATCAAATGCTACAATTATATATTAGCTACCTATGAAATATAAATTATCTATATCTGCGGCCTGCGCCCCGGTACTTAACTTATTATTTTCTCCACCACTCCTTCCCTATAAATGTACATTTATGACCATTTTTAGTCACCGTTAAATTTAATATCGAAAGGGTCACTGTAATAAACGTGTTCAATTTGAATTCAAAGAGCAGTCATATATATATACTATAGTATAGTAGTATACCTATGCATAGATAGACGTGCGAAAGGGTGCAATAGAAGGTTCATGTGCTGCATCTGCAACATTTTTTGGGCTGATCGATTGGCAGTGAAAATTATTATAGCCACAGTCGCGTCAATGGGTGGCTGGTCGACATGGTCATTATTCAATATTTAAATATACGCAAATAAAACGGATCTAAGTCAATTTTTAATTTCTAGTTTTTCAAATAATTACATATCTATAGCTTACAACAAATAGGTAAGTAGGTACCTAGTTAAAATTACGAATGATATTATTATTATAGCCACTGTATTAATACGGCCTATATAGGTACTGGCTGTAGTATTATAACTGTGTATATATGATACAATTAATAATTTTCAAAATAAATTAGGCCCAATGTAAAAAAATGGGTCGCTTAATCTATGTATTGCTGTATTTGCGAGTTAAGTCTGCGCACGCCTATGTACCTATATAAGTACAGTATATAGTTGTGTATTTACGGTGGGGGGGGATATGGGGATGGATCTCCCTTGCCTTTTTTTTTACTATTTTACAAGAAAATGTATGTAAAAATGAGTATTTCTAGAGTATTATTGAAAAAACACACTGTATAGGTACTTGAGCAATACTAGCATACCTAGGTACAACAATACTGTTTACAAGAAGACGCGTCTTCACGCCCATTTTATATGTAATAAAACACTTTCACGCTCTACATATGCTTACAGATTCCTTTGTATTAATCGTATAGAAACAAAATATTTACAGATTTCACTTAAAACTCCGAGTATGTAATGTCTGCAGTAATTGCAATAATTATTAATTCTGGATCTGAGAAAATAAACATGGGATATTCTAAATGTATTTTATAGGTATAGGTAGGTACTATATTTTGTTATGTACCTACATATATATTTTACACCCCATATTAATTTTTAGAACATTATACGGATTTAATAATCTAATAATTACGTTCATTATTGTTTAAACGATTAGTTTTCAGCTTCGACATATTTTCAAGGTTATGGTTGTAAAGTACTGCGATAGGGTGATTTTATTACAATTTCAGCATACCTATATAATATACTAAATAGACAAATAGTATAATAACACTAGGTGAAGTAATTGAAGAACTATGTCTGAAATGTCCGAACCACTCCAAAGGCGTATTTTTCGATTTTGGCGCCCTAGGTACACACATTTTGGTGTTCCTTTTTTTTCAGTTGTAACTATACTCATTGCCACCAAAAACTTTTAAGCTCCTCAAATTAGACAATTTACTTTTTCTCTCCTTTAACCAAAAATAACCAAAAATGTATAATATTGCCCCCTTATTGTATTTATGCTTCCACTAATTTAGAGAACACTTTTATTTTACTATTACCACTCCATTTATTCCTAATAAAAAAAGTCAATCTTTATAATCAAATAAAACAAATTATAATTTTAGATTTTATTCTTTTTTTTTCTAAATTATACATTATGACAATATTAAAACTAATTACATCACTGAATGTACCTATACACCTACAAATTATACGATGAAAAATTATTTTAAGAAAAGAACGTCTATCAGCCTATATTTCTAACTTTGTAAAGGTCTTTTATTATTATTATTATTATTATTATGAAGGTGCGTACTCACGAGAAGACACTATAAGACGGTGGGTAAGGGTGTCATATTCTCACTTTGGCTTATTTTTATCATATAAAATATATGATAAAGCAATGGAAGTATATATTTACCGCTATACCCATAACGCGTAGGGCTGGCGGTATATTACAAATTGTGATACCGGTATCCGGTAGGTATTTGGTTGGTATCTACAGCATAATTATCGGTTATACGGTATTTTTGGTAGGTAACTATCAAAAAAACCGTGCCTTGGTACTTAATTTCCGAAAATACCGTACCTCGGTAACTACCAAAAATATCGTGCCGAGGTAGGTAATTATTAAAAATACCATACCTCGGCAAATTTATTAGTTTCCAAGTTTCCAACATAGGATAGGGCTATTGTATAATATATTATGCCATTACGATTATAATAATAAATAAAAATAATAAATAATAAAAGTAGATAGGTATAAGGTATTTTCGGTAATTACCGTTTTACGGTGTACCGATTTTTGTATAACAGTGTTGGTTAACTAATACAAAAAAACACAATATCTTGCTTTTGTAAACAATTATATATACTACATTACAGCGAACACATTTTTGAAGACATAAGATTTTTAATTAAATTTTTACCAAAATGTGGTGTACAAACAAAAATATATATATTATATGAAAGTATATTTGAATTTTGCATTTTTTACGAATTTTTAGCAATAAAGTCTTCTGCTGCGTCTCCGGTTTTCTGGGGTGCAGCCTGTCCACGCGGTGGTTCGGACGATGCGCAGGGCTGCAGCACCCGTAGAGTTTCGTCCGAAGCGACGGAAGCACAGACCATCACCACCACCACAAAGTCGTCCATGCTGCTGTCGAACGCCTCTTCATTGTCGTATATAGGCGCATTCCATATGGAATTGATTGATAATTTGCTCCGTGTCGGCGTTCGGCTTCGGTCATCGGAGCAAGGACGAGGTCCGCGACGGATACTTTGAAGTTTGAATCAAAGTAATCCCAAAACATTTCACCGTCGTGTTTTCGGTGTATATGCCATCATGAAAACTCGGTGTGCATGGGGTTTGGACTCGGAATTGCAAATAACGAACGCAGTACGCAAAATTACAAGCTGTCGCCGAAAAATACAAATATTTCTCATATAGATGACGAGTGCAGAGTTGTTATTATTCTAACGAGTATACGCACACAATTATATAGTCATGATCTGATCGTGCCTGTTTACTTTTTGAAATCCATTATTATTGATATATACCTACCTATTATAATATTTTAACAATGATTTGTATTTCGGTTTGTATTAAGTGTACTGCAATGCTCGATGTGTAATGTACCTATATATATACTGCGTTAGGGAAGTCTTTTAGATTCTGAACGAAACGGTGGATGACGTATATAAATATTAATTTTACAATGATGTGCGTGTTTTAAATTTTTTAACTACGAAATTACATATTTTACTCCAAAAAACAAATATTAATATACATATGTGGTTTGAGTAAAACTAAGCCCCTACCCCTAAGCTCCCCCTAATTGCGCATAAGCACATTATTGTATCATTGAATTAAGTTCATAAATGAACGTATACCCTACAGATTTTTTACGGAAACACCATTATTGCTTATGCGATAAAAATCGATTGGCCATGACCAAGTGCACCAGTACACTTAAGTTGTTAATCTTATTGGCGTGTTATTGCTAACTGATTAGTGTAATTACCTACACAATATTATTACGGTACATATTATACATTTTAAAACCTAAATAGCTATGTACAATATTTGAAAATTGAATATTACGAGATACTACATTTAGAGATGTGAGAATTTTAAATTTAGAGTTAGAAAACAACTCGCGCTTTTCAGTATACCGCTATTACCTACACTTTTTTCAGTTCTATTGATAAATATTATTGATGCGCAAGTATAGTATAGGTGCCACCTTTTAAACGTTCGATGCATAAACGATGTACAACCCAAACATCGAACAATGCGCAACTACTATCTTACAAAAAAGGTGAAAAATAACAATAGTGATGCGCAAACGACAATCGTGGCGATATTAATATATATGTATACCTACGCATCTACGTTTTTTAATCCAACCTAAAAATTGTAAGTTGAATGGGTTACATTATTTATATATTTAACTAAAATTATAGTTTCTACACGAGACCTAGCAGGTAAAAAATAAGCACATAATGTGTAAGTTCCTACACGGTAGAATTTCTCCCAATAAATGTATTATTTATATTATTTGTATACGAAATATAACTGTAAAAAATTTAGTTTAATTTATACTTACACCCCCCCCCCCCTATTTCATAATCCTGGCTACGCCTTGAATGGTTAGTTATATATATATATAGTTATAACCTAACTTGTATAATTTTTGGAGTAAAAACAATATGCTATAATGTTCATTGTTTAACTTCGATGAGAATGGTACCTATGTCTGGTACCAAAGATATTGGTACTTTATGAAGGGGCCAAGAGTAAGAAATCCTATGCAGTATTTTTTAAATGCCTAATTTGGGGCCAATAGTTACAAAAAACTATAGGTATGATAACGGGCATATTTACCCAAGCACTAGTAAATCGATTTTATATTATTGCTGTAATTCATACCTACTGTAGCAGTGGCGTTTACCTAACTATATGGAGGACGATTTGGGTATAAATTATAATAATAATGTGCCGGGTGATTTAAGTAAATATACCATTAAACATATTAATAAATAATATGAGGCTTAGCGTGGAATTTGGTGATTGACCGGCAGTCACTAACGAGTGCTGCGGTCGATCATCGTTTGGCATCGCAGGATCCCGGACGGGTGACCATCCGTGTTCGTTGCGACATATCCTTGCCCCACATAAAAACACGCGTTCTTATCGTACCAACCGTTTTATAATATTATATATTATAATAGTCAATATAGATTATTGTATGAGACGTTTTTGGAAAACATTTTCATCCTACCGTAATACCTAAGCTATATAGTGTAGAAAAATAAATAAATAAAAATAAATTTCCAATTTAATCCGATTTATCATTGAATACAAATTTAACACATCCATTAAAATGTACAGTTATATCTATATATAGCCTATATATAATAGGCATGAGTATACATATGTCGTATATACTCTGCAGCGATGAAGTTATGTCTACACAAAACATCTATATATACCATCGGCAGAGCGAAATGAGTTCCCCGGGTCTTATATTTTATTCTTTCCGTTAAAAAAATTTCACATATTATTTTTATACTCACTATATAATCGCAAACGCAGGCGGAGCTGGTACATGGTATAGGTAAATGGTACATAGGCAGCACACTCTATATATGTGCGGTACGTACATACCAAATAGAGTACTACCACAGGTTATACATGGTATAATATAGGTATAGGTTTATAATATAATATAATATGTTTAGGTACATCACAATATTATATTATGCCAAATACTTGGACGTAGGGATATTATAATATCACCGCGTCCCCAACTCACATAATATTGATAGCTGGCGTTTGATGGGGAGGGGGGGGGGAGGCGTGGTCGCAGCACCGGTGCGTACGCCATTGGTCACCGTCGGGTTTGGCCCCCTTTCGCCGCCGCCGCCGATGCTGTCGAGTGAGCCGGTCGCAATACGCTCGCAACAGTCGTACCAGTGCACAGACGCATCGCCGCGTTCCGTAACCGGTGTACACCGTGTCTGTTCTCCGAAACCGATTGTCGTGTGCGTTCTCATAATAATAATTTATACCTGCCATGATATTATAATATTATATCATCTGTATCGATATACGGGCAATACGAAAGACGCGGTTTTGTGTTTTTGTAACGGTTTCTGGATTAAAAAAAAAAAAATTAATAATACGTTTTTCTTCCGTGTAAGAAGCCACTTGGAGTTCGACTATTGTACCCATATAGTATCTACATTATACGCGTGACGCTCCTAAATCACAAAATATTTACGACGACATTTCGTGTGGACGTTTTACTAAACTGTGCGTGCGTTTTGGTTTTTACCTATACATTTGCTTTGCTCCGAGTTTTCACGCCTTTTACCGGACAAGGTTCGACATTATTCGTTCAAAATTGGCCGCATCAAGCAGAATCCGGTTCGTGTAGCCACTGGCGAAACGGCTGCGCACGACTTGGTAAGCTTATTTATCTATATCGACTTCCAACATAATATTATTATATACGCGTGATGTTGAGTTTCTTTATTTGCCTCCATCAAATAAAGGAGTCGTCGTGCAATACGTTATGCCAATGCGATATTACTCTATTACAAACATCTATTATTTACGTCTATGCCGTGGGTATATGCAGGTACAGGGGTGGACTGACTACTGGCTAGAGTGGCGAGTGGGCAAAATGGCCAAACGGCTTGAATACATTTGGTTCGTTAATTTATAAATATTTTATTACTAGCCCAAAATTGTGCCAAATTTTCTGTTTCTACGGGGCCAATTTTTATTCCTAGTTCGCCCCTGGGTAGGTATTATTATTATGAAATTTGAATTTGTCCAATGACTTACTTATTAATTGTTACATAAACCTGGTGTCTTGGTGTCCTAGAGGGCGCCATCTACAATACATTTTGAAAAAATATTTTCCCATCTACTTAGCTATTGCCTATTATAGAAAGGTAATATTAACATGAATAATTAATAACCTTAAATTATAAAAATATATAAACTAAAATATTGAACTATACTTTTATATTATTAAAACAAAGTTTACAAGTAGACCAATAGACAGGTACCTACATGGTTTGGTGTATATAAATAGTAAATGTATAGGTATAACAGTGAACAGTCAATAATTGTAGAAATTGTATTGTAAATAAAATAATATATATAATACGTAATATATTAGCTCCCTAATATACTAATGTACCTTCATATATGTTTATACATAATCATGATTATCGAATCTTTACATTCTTATTATCGAAAATCTATTTGTAATCTATCTTAGGTATAGGTACTCATAGCCGATTATATAGGTACCTACTATTTATTTTTTGACATCGATTTCTCATTTAAGTTTTATATCAATTAATAGGTCAAGTAAGTAAGTAGGTAACTAGATTATAAAATTTGATAAATTATTTAAATTTTAAATAACGAATGTACCTACTTATTGCCACTTATTTCAATATAATTATTATAAAATATTATAATAAGCTATACAGTTTTTTTTTTGCTATATACCTTCAATATAAATTTCAATAATCCTGTACAATAAGGTTGTAGGTAACTATGTTCTATAATTAATGTTTTATTTTGTTCTATATAAGAGTTTAGGTATTAACACTCACAATAATGAGATATTATATACAAATTTTATATATAGGTAGGTAAAGGTTTTTTTTAGGTATATATAGTGACTGGATCTACTACCAACTACCTATACATACACAAAACGTTTTAAAAACGTCTCATGTCTCCCGGCCGACAATTGTTAAATGTTATAAAATAATAATGCTTAGGTTAATAAAGGGTTGTATAAGCATACACACACATATTTATACGTGTTCGTATCATACGGGTATGTGTATCAAGAGGGTTTAACATTTTTAAGTGTATCTACCTACGTAGTTTTATTGTTGCATTATTAAATCCTTGTAGTAGGTAGGACAGGTATCTACTAAGTAAACTATATACCTAAATTGTATGATATATATTATACATAAATGTGTGTTACATTATACTTAATACAACATGTACAATTTTTTAGTGTACATATAGTTTCACATATTTTTTATTTTTGTTTTCAATAATAAGTATATTTTCTAATCTGTGTAAATTTAAATTATAACATATACATAATATATATTTAGATTACTCAGTAACAACGTCATAATATAATATGTGTATCCTTCATTTTTACATAATAAGACAGATAGTTAAATAAAATCATACATGGATCAATGGATTTTATTTTAAGTCTTTAATCCATTAACTTAATAGTTAATATTTTATATGTTAACTTAACAAATTAACTTAAAATACAAATAGTGATATTCAATTGTTGTGTATATTTATTTTATTTAACTATTAGTATATACATTTACACCAACGTTCTGCTAGGTGGTGATCTTTGTATTCAGACAAATAATATTCTGGATACATATAATATGAAAATACAATGCTAAGATTATTAATATTGTACCAATAAAACCAATATAATACAAGTATACAAATTTCTGAATTTGATCACGTCTATTTTATTTATAGGTGCCTACATTGAACGTTCACTTTCCAAAGTCTTTATAAAAATTAAATAAAAGTTTAATGAAAAGTTTTATTCAGCATAAATATGGATTAGATATTAATTTGTTTTGTCACAATAGTTATTAATTTGTACTTTGCATGTTTTACTTGACGAAGTTGCCCATTGCTTAAAGCTACCTATCCAACTTTTATTTAACTTATTTTAATACGTTTAGTCACATTTAGCTCATTTAAAAAAAATGTAATCTAAATTAATATTTTAGGTATAGCTAAGTAATAAGTATACATTATTATTCCAACCATCTAAAATTTACCTCACCATTTATTATCGTAGACAATACTGCTCACAACAACGACGAATAAAATTATATAAGTAGATTTAATCGATATTAAATTAATTTTGTTATTTAACTTCGAGCTAATTTTGTTGTAAACAAATAATTAAACTAGCTTAATACAAAATAATATGGAATTATGACCTTGTGATTTGTCACTTAGCAACTATAGTAATGTAGATTTAACGACATGCCTAGGTATCTATATAGTTTGTACAATAATTATAGTTGCAAAAAATTATTTGGATATCGTAATAGCTCATTTAGATATATTATATGTAACACCTAAGTAAATCTTGATCTCCGTACTTTTTTAAAAAAAATATGCATGTGTTGTGCATTAAAATGAAATAAATTTAAAAACACAACATAATATAATTAACAATTATAACAAATTTTATAACATACACTTAACAAACTCGGAATAGATAATAATAGGTACCTATATCATTATAATATATCAAAGTGCCATAATATGAACGTATGTATGATTGGATTTGGCCAGATAGTTTGTGTTTTTTGTCCTAAATATTATAGTATTGAATATCAATAAATTCATAATATTTTCAATTCACCCAATTGACAATTTTTGTCCAGATAATTTAAAAAATTTCTGAGTAAAATAATTAAAAAAATGGTACAGTTATTATTATTTTTGCTAGTTATAACTATTGCGCTAACAAGCAATAATTATTTTGACACCAACATAAATCATTGCTTATAATTCTACGATAGGTACTTACTTAAACAGCCTAGATAATAATAATTATTCTCTAATATCACCTATATCTATAATCTGATGCGTATAATTTTACAGACAATTATATTATTGTATGTAGTTTAATAAATTCATAAATAGACATAACATAAGCTAATAGGCATTTGAAACAATTATCACCATTAATTAAAATAATTATTTGACTTAAGTTATAGTTATTATTTAAAACTATTATGTAAATTATAATTAAAAACCCATTAAATAATTATTAATCAATTATTACGTAACTTAAAAGTTCAATGAAGTCGATCGATATCTTTATTTATGATGCAAAATATGTACTAATTCTATAATTATAAATAATATATTACCTGTTAATAACCTGTATTTTTCATATGTCATACAACAAAATATTTGAAAAGCAATTTATGAATGTATAACAAGTGACAACCTAATATTTAATATACATTTACACATCACGCATCATTTAAATATATATATATTATATATATAGGTATCTATATAGTTTAACGCTTTTAAATCTTTCAGTTACTTACTTTAAAATACAAAGAATAATATTAGCACTACGTGACTAAATAAATTACGTTTTTAAAACTGTGTTACGTAAAACTTATTAAACATTTTTAAAGTTTTACTTCTATTTAAAAACAATTGGTACCTATAAGAAAATAAATAATAATTAAGATATTAATAGACATATTATGACAACAAATTCACAATAATTATTAGGAAAATATAAAATATTATAATATTAGGTATATAATATATAGTAGCTATAGTTAAAATATATGATGTTCTGATTACCAAACCATACACGCCACAGAAACAAAATAAATAAAGTTAAATAGAGAAATGACTACATTTTCAAGTATAGGCGTAACTACGTATGAGAATGCTTTTCAGGTACTAATAGTGTTAGTTCTAAATATTAAATCGAACTAAATTTTCTTATTTTCATAAGTTTAAAATGTATATAAATACAAATACTATCATATCAATGGTATTAAACGTTTTTTTTTATATTTTGACTAGAGAATTTCGGGACAACGTTTGACGCTAAAAAGTGTCCTTGGCCCTAACCGATATAGACTTGCATTATATGTTAAAGAAATTGATGTATTTAGGGTCCAACATATTTCTGGGGTACCTAATTCCTTTCGGTACAATACAAACATTTATTTAGTCAGGGTTATATAGAGAATTTAGTCACCGCAGCCATCACCAGTGTTCAAAGGGGCCGATCAGATATTTTTACAAGGGTAGTTTTTTTCCTCAAGGACAAAAAACAAAATCACAAGTCACAATAAAAAATAAATACATATATATTACATGGTTTCTTACCTAATTCAATATTAAGACATGATAACAATGAAAGAGTCATATTTATACTTAGGTACACAGTTGATGTTATACAATTGTATAATATCATCATTTACAACTGAATTGTTACATTAAAGGTACTAGGTAACATAATATTCATACAAATATAGTATTTGGGGGTATACAATATGTACCTACCTACGACTTACGTACGAAATATTATAATTTATGGTCATTAAATTGTAATCATAATATCATTCGGTTACGAAACTAATATAGGTAGTATTTAAAAATACTGTGAAGATGTATGTTAACAAACGAGTGAGTTCTCAAACATAAATGCGTAACCATTAAAAGTCATTTATACTTACTGAATTTCGTGTTTTATAAATATTGTTATAATAAATAAATAAAAATTATTTACAAAAGCTAATTGTTGAAAAAATATTTAATAATTGTATTTTACTTTTGGTATGTTCACAATAAAACTATAAACAGTTGTATAGTCATATTACTTAGAAGCAATTAAATTAAATATAAGCACATTTTTGTTTCTGCTTTCAGAATTGTTAAGATTTTATACTTCTGGCAGTTTTATACGCTCCAAATATGAAGTCAATATTAGTGTATACTATAATGGGTACAATTAATTGTTCAACCATATCGTGCGTAACTGCACTAATATTACTTGTAGTTAAATGCACCCACCTCTGAAATTATTAGAATCGTAACAGAAATACACAATAAATTATCAACCTTGTCTCTTACAATTGACCACTTAGAATTAAGTAGACTGTCAATTTAAATAACGTACATACGGCCGTCCTCCTCCCCCGTGGCCAACGCATAAACGATAATTGAAGTGTTTTGACATTATATAAATATACATTAACATGTGTATACGTTTCCGTTCCGTCTTCTATGGAAAAACTATGTTTTTTTTCTGTTTTATATTATCATTATTGTTCGAAGGATGTTGTGTTTTGTAAATGATATGTATGTGACTTATTCATTATATTATTGTCCTTTGTAATAGTATGCGTGCGTATATTGGACTATAAAAGACCCGGACAATCGTCATTATAATGGAACTGTATAATACGTGTATGTATGTACATACATGTTATATTATTATATAGGTGTACGTTTTCAATTCATTTCTTTTTTTTTTTTTTGGAAGTAAAAATTAATAATAATAACAGACCACCCGACCGTCTTCTTAAACAAGTGCCGATTCCTGCATTATGTGTTTGACTTGTTAATCAAGCTGCATATGGGGAAACATAATGTTGTAATTATATATGATAATGAGTCATGGCGTATTAACTATTAACCCCCCAGTATCGAGGCATAATCAGATTTTTAAAAACGTTAGTGTATAACATATAAAAAGCTTTGATTTTACTTACAAAATGTACGTGTACAATGATTTAAGTGATTTCACACCAAGCTGTGATGTTTATTACATTTTAGGTATATAATAATATAACGCATTTTATTATAAGAAATAATTACTTGAAATATTTTTTGAATTTCCTAATATTATTATAATTTTCCTTCATAATATGTAAAACATTCAGTATATAAATATTAACTAAATATGTTTTACATTATGTGATATATATCTATGCTATCTATAATATTTACATTAAAATATTGTTTCTTCGTTTGTATAAATTATAGACTCAAAAATTACTGGACCGTTTTCAATAAAAATTACATCAATAGATTCTTTATGTAGTTGAGACTAAGGGTGTTTATGGCTTATTTTTCCACCCCTATATGGATACTCATACATGCATTTAGTTTTGGTTCATGGTAATCGAATATTTTTATGTTTATTTAAATGGTTGTCATTGGTAACAGATTTTATTACTATTATAATTTGTAAAACAAATGTTTACAAATATATTACCTTTACCTATTGATAATTTATAATCATTTATTTGATTACGAATACCTATACGAGAGATAACCTTGAGTATGACATTGATCCATCTATTAATTTAAATAAAATAAAATGTGAATAACTCAACTTTTAAACTCCTATATAATTACCTATTAGATTATGTTTAGACAAATTAGGATTGCGGTTTTTCATTTATTCGTTAGCATGTTAAAATATAATAACAATTAAATACGTATGGGACAGCAATTGTTCATTATATACGTTATAGTACCTATTACCTATACCTACAATTTAACTGTGCTATATATAAATATAATAAATGACTCAATGGTAGGTATCTATAAAACTTGCACTAGTTCGCTTGTTGACAGTATCGATTTTGAATAATTTTCGTACACTTTCAACTATTAGGTATATAACAATAAAATCCGTATAGTCGCCTATATAGGAGTTCCAACTGTTCAAAATATAATAATATATAATAATAATATTGTATAACGCATAAGGAGTTTATTCATAGTAATCACGTTTACAACCACTAGCTGCTTACAAACCTTGCCACACTGGTTCTTGAGAATATTACAGTATTCTGTCTTTTATCCCCTTTTTATTTTCTATTTTTCATCCCTTTGGTAGAACGTACATAAATGGTGACCAGATGTATACAACATGCTCCCGGACGTACCTACCCCGTGCACAATACTGTTAGATTACTGACATATAATATAATATATACGTGCACATTTTATACGATACACCATGGCTACATGTGGTGTAAGGTTTTCAATACTCGATGACTTTTTAATTTTTATATTAAATGTGCAAGATGTGTCGTCTGTTGCCTGAATGTTTATATATATTCTTAATTTTGATCAACGAATATGAAATAGTAGGTACAATATAATATTATGATTGAATAATAGATTTTTAAGCATTAATTGTTATTTTTTATTTTATTTTTTGTGAATTAATTTTCGATGATCGATACAATTGATGAATAATTAACGATAAATAGCGTGTATACAAAAAACGTATTTACCAATAGCATATAATCTACATTTTTAGTAATGATAACGATGATAATTCTTATTAACTCGATTTATATCTTAAATTTAATGTTGATAATCCTATATACTATTTTTTAAAGACATTTTGGTAATAATTTTAAAATTGATTCATTGTTTATTATTATTCAGCAAACTGTAATTATTACCACTAAAATTTGTATGCAAAGGTGTGGTTTTTTTTTGAAGCGTCGTTTCGCTAATTTGGTTTATTTACCTATACTTAATATACATTGTCCACGAATCACCTCATATTGATAAAATTTTATTAGCAATTTCACTGTATGTTAATAATTGTATTTTATTGTTATAACATATTTATGATAGGTACCTATATGTATTAATATTAAATATTAATATTTTATATTAGTATTAATAATACTAAATGCATATTATACTATTTTATATTTCATTTAGATCATAGAACTAAATAAATAATGAATTTCTGATTTCTGATATTATGCTTGAGTGAGTGTATTATGAATATCGGAAGATATGAATCATTTTTTCAATCAACTTGAAGAAAATATGTGAAATATGGAATATTTGATATTTTTTAAAAAATTCATAAAACAAATTATTTATATACATATTTAGACTATTTAGCTTCTTACTGAAAAAACTAAAAATAGTAATTTCCCCTTAGGAAAAAAACAGAGGAACTGAAAAGTAACGTTTTGAGTGGCAGGTGATGTTTATAGGTTTTTTTATTTTAACTCTTCAGACTTTAAAAAAAATGTCGAGTAAAAAATAATCAAATATTCGTAGGTTTGAGCTAACGTGTACCAATCTAAAATAAATATAGTTTGAAATTAAAATGTATTCAATATCTACCAAAATTCTAATTAATCAGTATTTTTTTATAATAATATACGTTAATGAATTAATGTATACGATCGAAATTTGCAGTTGTATATTACCTATATATATAGTTACATTTTACTTTGAATGTATTCTATAATATCCAATGTCAAGGGTATTTAAAAATTCCTTTTTTTTTTTTTGGTTACATTTGATTATTAAATTCTAGGGGATCGCGAACTATATATCTAGAGGTGGATGGAAGAGATTATTAAAGAGGGTATGTGTAATAAGATATAAGCCAACTGTTTCCGTCCTCAGAATCCGTAAACAACATTTGCACACAGTTTCTTTCATGAGCATATTTTATATAATTTTGATACGATTAAATAATTGTAAAATTGAACCCAAACAAACTCGTAAAAAAAATAGAAAAATAACTTATTGTTAATGAGCCGTGAAATTTGGCATCAGGCCATCTATTAGGATTTTACGAGTTTTGAGCTGTTCGTATTATATTATTATTAGACGTTAAATAAAATGTATAACGAATGTATCTATACAATAAAATTTCTAGTAAAAGAAGATTATATTATATTATTAAAAATTGGGCGATTTCTTAAAAATTAATTTTTAAAAAAAACTAGAAAAAAGAAGTTGTAACTTTTTAAATTATTTGGAAATACCAATGATAATTCAAGATAATACAATTTGGCTTGTTTATAAAAAAATTTATCAAAACAAATTGTAAGGTAAACCATTTTTTTTAGAGTGCTTATGTTTTTAATTTAGTTATAATCTATATTAAGTTAAACAATAATATTGATAAACTCTATAAATATGAATGCAAACTTAAAAAATGTTGTTAAAATATTACAAGCGTTGTACAAAATCATTATAGGTACAATATAATATTCATGGGCGTGCTCAAGAGAGAGCCTAACCAAGTAGGAGGTTCAATTTTTACACCAAAGTTTTTAAAACATGGATTTACCTAGGTTTCAAAAACAAAAAAAATTGAAAATTTGTTATAACAAGCGTGGTAAACTATATAAGCGTTGTACGTGTGCGAAAATCATGAACTTTGTAAGGCTTTAGGTACCGTATGACTTCCAGCAATTAATTTTTGCACCATTGTTTTTAACTAGTTGTAACAGGTGTCGGAAAAAAAAATTTTAAAATTGTCGTGTGCGCTTAACTTTAAATTTATAACGCTAAATTTAACAAATAATTTGTTTGAAAAAAAATGTCAAACCCCCCTCCTCTATCCACCATCATGTGGGTTATGCCTGCCGCTTGACGCGGACAGCTTGGAAATCACCGGTTTAATAGTTAATTAGTATGACCTCTATGGGTCTATAGATGTTTATTTATTGTCATAACACTATGACAGATAATTATCTGACGTGTAGGTATAGGTACCAATAATAATCACATCTTTGACATCATAATATTAGCAAAGTAGAATGACGATTTTTGTGAGGACTTTTAGTAAACATTCTATTGACACTCAAGTTCATATTCAAAATATAGAGCAATTATATTACCCTGCATATAGAGGTACTTTATTCATATTATGACCTTCTCACTCGGCTAAGGTCTAATATATTCTGCGTGGGCGTTTCAATTCCTACATTTATATAAATCAAGAACGCATTCTGTCACATTATATGAATATATCATGATACAATTATTCCAATGACTTTCAAAATTATGCGTTATGTCATTCACACATTACCCTAGATTAATTACTGTTAATTATAAGTACCTACAGGTACCTATGTTTACAATTTCCACACTTGACGATATACACCTATATAAGTATAAACACAATATTATACTATAATATACAATTGTAAATAATCGATTGAATTGTTATATTAATTTTAAATTAAACAATATTATATGTACCTACTACCTACATGCAACATGCAATAATATAGACAATAACTCGGAATAATTCATTTTGAATTACTTACTATTTTAGATTCTGGGTGCAGCAATAAATGTATTGATTTTACAATGTGTGTTTTTTTTCTGTGTGTCGTCAAAATTTGGGTTAGTAAAATTGGTTCGATTTACGTCGTCAGTATCTTTTCTGATAGAAACACGAATCTTGTTGGTAGGTACGCTTAAGAGGTCAAAATTAAAAGTTTCTGGTAGTTTCAGAAAGATTCAGGAACAACAAAAACAAGTGAAATTTTTTGGTGTAATTCAAAAACTAATATATTATTATATTAGAGTTATAACACCACATATTAATATATTAGTATTTTTTATATAGGCATATGCTAACATTTTTGAAATATTTTGAAAATTTTTTAACTATTTATAAATATATTTTTTAAATTATTGTTGTCAAGGGTCCTCATAAGATGCTTTAATAACAGTTCAAAAATATTAAAGATATATAGATACCATAATTTTTTTAATGCATTTAAAGTTCAAATTTTGAAATCAATTTATCAAAATCCCAAAAATTTGCAATTTATTTTCAGTTGGAAATGTATAAAGGTTTTCTTTTCATAGCTAACATTAGCTATTTTAATTGAGATTCTCCACTAGTTTTCTACTTTTAATAATAAAAAAAAAGCTTACCGGAAATAGTCACATTAATTTTTTATGAGCGTTTGAATTTAAAAATGTTATGATATTTGATACACAGCGTTATTCAATTAACTAACTCCAATTAATTGATTTTTAATATTGTTGGAATTCAAAAACAAATAATCTTAGAAACGTGACATTTTCACCAGTTATTTATACCATCATTTTCCATAAATAATAAAATTTTCAAAATATTTTTACTTGTTTTTAGCTGTTTATGGACATTTTATATTTTTTAGTTTTTTTTTTCTATAAAAGTCAATACAATTATATTGATAAAACATCCATTACAATGACATCCTCAACATCTACTGCTGCAGTACGGCAGAGCGGATTTGCCATTTGTCCACCTTTTTTGTATTGCTAACCTACGAACTACGGGTTGTCGATGACATCTGATTTTTAACGACTTTTGAATAACATATTATGAAAACAAAAACAACGACTATTGAGTTTTATTTGGTTATCCATTTCGGCGATTAAAGACATCGACTTGTAGTAAGCATACTGATCGGTACTAGATATCGTGTGAATGTGTGATGTATATAAAATAAATAATAGGAACACGGGAGCTATGGTTTTATACTTCAATACGGATGTCTGTTATATGCAACAACTGCAGATGGGTTACTATATGGTATACACGATACTCTATCTTGTACACGCATATTGCACATATAGGAAAACAGTTACCAAGAAAATGTTTATGGCCGATTTTATGCGTTCCGATTGATACGAGCCGATTAATAAAACCGGTGTCGAGAAGGGTTTTTATGCGCTTGTCCCGATGTTTTCTTTTTATTATATAGATCGCGCGTACATGTGAAACGATCAACAGATGCGTGAAAAAAAAAATGTGTTAAACAAAACAGAACACGTAACCATGTAAACGGTATATTATTATTGAATATATATATGTATAGGTACATGGAAGCAGAAGCGCATGGAAATGTGGTTCGATGCTATTATGTTATTATGCTTTAACTTTATACGGGAAAACTTACACGAGAAACCACGCACATTATGGAAATACGTTTTTGAAGAAAGAAACTGTATACATATATATTATATTTCAAAATTGTCGGGATTCTTTTTTTTTATATTTTGTTAAGTAAATGCCGTACTGGAAATAAATGTGCAGAAATAGTCGAATAATAATATTATAATACTCCAAAATACATCAAATATTAATAATAATTATAGACATAACTATTTTGAGTTATTTATATTATAATATTATATCGATGTGACTTTGACCATATTTTTTGATATTTTGTTAACGTTGTGTAGTTAATATAATTTGAATGGATTTCCGTATTTAGATAATATGATCATAAATAATAATATGTATCTACTATCTGCTAATTTTATTATAATTTTAAACCGTTAGTTTTTTTAATTAAGTCTATTATAATATTATTAATACATTTAGCGGTTAATTAATAAAACATTGTTATTTGCCACATTATCATAGTAATTCTATGGCCTTTAATAAATACATTTTCATATTGTTTAATCCGAGGTAACTTTCTGAAGAATGTTATTGTAATAGTAATATATTAACAAATAACAACTCCTTATGTTTCAAGAGTAAAAATAAAAAACAAACTTTGTAAAGTTTGTGTAGTGATGTCATAATTCATATTGCTCATATTTGATTAGTTCATGTTTGCACTTATAATATAAGATCAAATTTTGGCCGGTAACTTCATGCTTTTTGGACTATTCCGTGCGCTTGCCAAGTATATTTAAAACAATCGTTAAATGTCAGAAGCGTTTAATAACGTCCGGTTTAATGGGTGTCTATACAATAATAGAAGGGCTTATTACGTGGAAAACGGTCGTTCGAGAAATGTTTATGACCGATTTTATAGGTTCCGATTAATACAGGCCGCCGATTAATGAACTAGAGTTTTATTTTATTTTTATTTTACCACCCCTACCCACCCCTCTGTTTTTTATTTATCACATACGTGTGTAAGGCGGACATTATTTTTTTCTCAACAAAAATAGACAAACAAATTGTTAATACAATACTATTCTGCATCTAAAAGGAAGGAAATAAACGCCATCTCATAAAACTATTAGTGTTACATGTATTTACATTTTTTTCTTTTTTTTTTTTTTTTAATGGCCAAGCAATAAAATACTAAAACTTGGTTGGATAAATAGACAATGAACAATGGTTAATGGAACAGTCATATATGTTTAGCATGGACATATTAAATCGGGATGTTATCCACAAAAATTGTACCTATATCATTATTATATCATATTTGCGTATAGATAATATAATATATTATATAGAACACTCAACAGTGAAAATAGCTGTATTTTCAAAATACGTTTCAGTGCCCAACTAAAGGGTTTAGCCTGTTATTTAATTATTAAATACCGTATAGTTTCTCAAGGCCTTTCTTTCGGTTGTCTTTGAAAATGTTTACGGTTTTTGTGATACGCCACACACGTACGTATAAATAGCTATATATACATTGTAATATTATGATTAAACCGATGGCTGTGTTTTACAGTTATTACTTATCGCACATTATATTGTCTGGCAATGAGAATATAATATTTGTATAAATAAAATATATATTGTGTGCGTGGGTGGGTGTACCGGGAGTGCGGACGCCGATCGTCGTGGTGTGTCGTTCGCCTGCAGTAGCCGCGGTTAAATCGCTCGCATCAACAGGGCCTATACATAGCCATTATTACCACGCAATGTTTTAAATACATATAATTTTATCGAAACCGGTTTTTTTTTTAAAATCGACCACATGACATGTCTCGATTTACAGATTTTTATAGAAAGAAAAAGAAATTATGTGCCCATATAATATTATGCTTGTCTGCATGGCGAAAACACCGCTGAGGCACCTACCCCGCAGTTAACCCCTTGACGTAGGTATATTAACTGTGCACTGTGTGTTCAAGATGCAACGCGTCGAGTGTTGGTACGTTTTTAGTGGTTATAGTGCGTGCGCGTGCTACGGTGTAACAAAAATATAAATATTAGAATAAACTTCTTAGGTATACGGCGATATGTATGTATGCAAACGCTATATTATATTGTTTGAATATGTTTATATATATATTTTATTTTATATAATAAGGTGGCTGACGTTAAAATTTCGCGGAAATTCACTGTAACGTGCCAAGTGCAAACGCAGTACTGGCAGAAAGACACAATGTCGACGTGTAATTTTAGCACTTAGAAATTCAAGCTGTATATTATTATTTATTGTACTGCAGTAGACGTGAATTATCATCTCGAATGGACGTCAGTGCGTCACGCGTGGGACCTTCGACTTGTGCGAGTGCGACATTCGCGAGTTCCGACGCAGAGTCTACAGGTGTTTCAGTTAATCTACTGTTATCTATGGTACGGACCAATCATTTGTTCACGATTATCGATTATTACTTTAAAGAATATCTACGTTCACAGAGTAGACTATTCCAATTTCCAATGTCTCTTCAGCAGTTAGTGATGTACGCGTAATGTAAGACGGATTACTATTGTGAGAAAATCAATGTACACATAACATATAATATACGCTCAAACATTTATCATTCATCGTTTAATGAAAAGTAATCATTCAGAAATTGCACTTGTAAGCTGCAATCAAATTTTAATCTGACCCATTGTGTGTACTGAATATTAATGACTACGTGCGCGTAGGTAGATCTTATACTCCACATGGCGTCCAATCACTTTAAGGTATCAACTATACATAATCGAATAGCCGGCAAGTACCTATATATAGATATCAAAACTCAAATGAATAGCCAGCTGACTGTTACTAGATTGTGCGCTATTGTAGATAAACATACGCGTATCGCATTAGTTACTATAAATACTAAAATATATTATTATTATTTACTATTTACCGATAATTATTGTATTATACTGCACTTTTTAATTAAAGCTAAATCGAGTTGCCACTCCGGTATAATACATACATAACTGCACTGGTCACTGAACGACAATATATTATAGCATGCACTGAATAATTTAAATAAAATATATATTGTTTTATATTTTATAATATATATATATAGGCTACCCATAATAGGAATTAGGAATCATTTGCGATTTCATATTTTATATTTAGTACTTATTTATTAAGTTTTCAAAATTTACGATCGTTATTGTTGTTTGTTTTGCAGAGTTTAAAATTAAATATAATTTATTTTTAAAATAATATGATGTTCCTACCAATGTTATACATACGAAATATATCATTACGTATAAAGTACCGACGTTTCGTTACAAATTACTATTGTTATGGCTTAAAAGTTATAATATATGCGTTGGGAGTAATACAATTATGGTTTAAAATTTCAGAAATAAATTTCAAACAAAGGGTATTTTATTCGAAATTTTATGATCGCGTTTATATTATAGCCATTTACAATATTCGGAGTCACTGCTGTGGGCGGCCAATTACTAAGTCGTTATTTACGTTCGTCATCATAATCGATTATCAACGGTATGTATTGGGCCTGTGCAATTTAAAAAGGCGTATCAACCGCGTGTACACGTCTACACAATAAAAGAGCCGCCATATTAAACGTGCACCCACGTGATACTGCATGTCCTCTTTTGTGAATAAAATTATTGTTTCTTTTTTTTTTTATAAAATAAAATATTACGTTTTGCATGCTAAAAATGTAACATGTATTCAATGTTGCACCCCAAACTATCATTCGCACACATTCTAGACAATATATTTTTAGACACGCAACTTTTTTGGTTTAAGTCTTTTTTAATATGCGTTTACTACGTTGGCGATTGTGATTTATTTAATAAGTAATAATATATTATCATTGAGTATAAATACTATACTATTATATAGGTAACTCAATATTAAATACTCGATTATGATATATATTTTATATGTTTGGTTTAAAATCAAATATTGATGTTATTATCTTGAAAAAGAACTATGCGTATTATAAGTTGCTTATAATTTTATAGATATAAATACAATTTCCTCGATCCAATAGAATACGTCATGATAGATACTTTGGAACTTGCACTTAAAACTCGCATATATTTTACACACGTCTTGTAGAAATAATAATGAAATATTTAAAAATGGCGTTCTTATATTTTCAAAATAAAAATATGTTTTATAATATGAGCAAATGTTTGATTTTATATTTTCCCTCGAGAATTAATACATAATAATATGATATATATGATATGTATTTAGTAAATCAGTAATTCGTGTTTAAATTTTCTCAATTTGATCAAATAACCCTGCAGTAGATGATTCGTAACTATATACCAACTATGGAATATTCGAATGTTGTAGGTACATTAAATACTTCATCTATTGTTAATAATATTTACGAGTTACGATTAAATTAAAAGTGTAATATTATGTAATATAAGCGTGCACATATTGAAAAGATGTAGGTACCTACAACAGTTGTTGTCTCGTTGAGAGCATATAATATAGCTGCAGATGTTATCGGTCTATCAAACTGACCGCTGCAACCGTATAGAATTCAGTTCATAGCTCACACCTTGACAGACTATACCATATAATATATTATATATATATATACCCACATGCCCATACCTGAGTGTGTTTACATCACCCTATATTTATGTATATACTTATACGTAATGGTTGGTCCGGTCGTATGTAACGCACATATTGTGCGTATAATAATGTATTAATGTATATAATGGCTATAAATTTGCACGGCAATTTGCTCGGGATAACGAAGTGCCACGGGCTAAGTTACGGTGTGTCAAAGCCTATATTATAAAACTGCAGTAACATGCGCATGCACCTCAGGCACTACCACGGACGGTTATATTATAATATGCAGAACCCGCAAACGTAAAAGTATAGTATATAGGACATTATAGGTACACCATTGTATATGTCATATACCTACGTGGATTCAAGAATATGCGTACGTGAAACGATAATAATACTAAAATACATACCTATACACCAAACTTCCTACATATACCGCACTGTTACAGTAATGATATGTGGTGACGTTTCCATTGCTATAATTACAAAACAAAAAAATCAAATCAAAAAATACGAACTTTATATCATTATGACAATAGGATCAAGTACAATGTACTCTACCGCCTCTACCTCTCCCTCCCTCCCACCTACCTACTAAAGGTCCAAGGGCAATCGGTGATATATTTTTTGCAAACACTTGTGGATGTTCTTCGTGTGTATTGTACTAGCACCGCGCATTATAATATTATAATATACATACAGTCACTAATAATAATGTAGACGCGGGCACAAACCTATATATACATTTTATTATTTATCTGTGCAATTGCAATTATATGAACGCTCTACTGCCTATCTATATTTAATTCTCATACAGATATATGTACAACGTGGTACATTTCGATTTCAAACTATGCTCGTAATTTACTCGTTACAGTATAGGTAGGTACAATATTATAATACTGATGGTCGGTAGTATCGGAAGTTTATTATAGTTGAATATCACATAAAACGTGCACAAGTGTTGTTCAGAAATATACATTTGTACTTATGGCTAGCACGCGTTTTCCTGCACCAATTAATAACATATATACCTATTATCATATTGTACCATTGTAGGTACCTATACACGGAATTAATTATTTTTGACGTTTCAACATAGAGAATGCAGAACCAGTGGGTTAACTTGATTGTATATTTGTATAATATGTTTATGTTATAACATGAGTACTTAAAGTATAAGTGTGATGTATTATAATAATAGCTATAAGTATATTATAAGGTTGATTAGATTCATACAACGAACAAAAAAATCGTATATAATAATAAAATAGTACCTAAATACATTTTAATCCTTTACTACTTTAAAACGGTGGTACTTACTCAATATTTTTTTTTTTATTCGACTGCGACTAAAATTATTACACTAGCTATGTAAATCTCTACTATTAATTCTACTCATATTTCATAATATAGGTGTATTACACAAAGAAATAAGTTTATTAAATAATGTATTTGATAATAATTTGATATGTTGATTTTTTTTATGAAAGCTATATTAAATTTAATTAAAACCAAATCTAAATATCTATTAGAATAAAGCCGATAGGAATGATAATTTAGCCAGTATTAAATTATTTATTATATAAATTATAAATAAACCGATTTTTAACGGTCATAAATCACATTTGAAGGTCTTTTTAAAAACAAAACAAGCATGAAAAACAGCTTAACCGGACGATTCGTGTTGCGTTATTCAGAGTATGATGAAGCCTGGTGTATACTGTATACCACAATATACCTATATTAGTTTTCTTTTATATTAATCGAATCATTTAATATATGCAAACGGATACATTATAAAATCTATATGTATTTTACAGTTGGTACATATTATACAAAAGATATTATTTTATTGGAATGTTTGTAACATACCCACTTGGTAAACTGAAGTCGTCTTAAGTAATATAGGTACTACACAATACTATATTATATTATAGCCCGGATATGTATATTGTTTCCTAATATTTAATTATTTAAAATATTTAAACCATGAACGTAATCTGATACTATGATATAAATTTAAATCCGACTAGCTAGTAATGTTAATGTTTGTTATAGATACACAATTATTATATTATCTACTCTTTGCTTTTATATTTTTGACAATGAATTAATATTACAGTCTACAATAGAACAATACATCATAATGACCTGCGTATTATTATTATGCGTAATAATATTAAATTTCAGGTTTGATTTAGTATTTCACTAAGTACGTACATAATATTATTATATTAAGAAATATCATAAAATAACAATTTATTGGTTTGTATTTTGTAATAAGTATATTGTGCATCAATATTTTTGTGTTTTCAACACCTAACGTTTCTCTTTTACATAATTAGTTATTAGTTATTACTTATTAATGACATTCAAAATAATTTTGCGTGGTGAGATTTAATTTAAAAAGTATTATCATACGTATAAACACTAATCTTAGATCAAAATATACGTCTCTGGTCTTGATTAAATATATGACGCCCACTATGCCGATATTTTGAATTTAACTACCCACATTTATATAAATGACACCTTTTAATCATAACAAATACATCAACACAATCATTTTATTTAAGTAATATATTTGGTGAAGGTATAAAGTGGAAATTTTTCATTGTAAATATGTTTCCTGTTAGTAGAGAATAGAGATAAAAGTACTCAAAGAAAACCTAATGAAATATATGTTCAATAATTGGTTATTCAATTTTTAAGGTATTAAATAACTGGCAATGTTTCAATTAATACCTAAATAAAGAAGACATTTATTATTAAGTACAATGTATTAAAACGATACATATTTTATAATACGATAAGTATAAAAAAAGTTAAAACTATATGTAAAATACTAAAATGTATAGTTTTCTAAACAAGGGAATTTGCAATATGTATTCATTTTATTATTAACAAACACTAACTTAGTAAACTATAAAGTAGTGCTTGATGCTTATATAGTAATACATTGAAATACATTTTAAGAAAATTAACCAATATAATTTAAAATAATATTCTAAAAAAAAATCAGATCACAAAATAAAGGATTTTAAAATACTACAAAATTTAAAATCTGTTTTAAGTCCCAATCGATAATTTCATAATATCATTCGTAATTTTATAACGTATTCCATATTGTCAAATCGTATTTCAATAAATGGTAGCTAAGTAATTTTTTTCTTAACAACATACTTTTAGGTTTTCTTAGACGCTTATTTCGTCACTTTGGTAGGATTTGATTAACGACCATCGACCTACGATGTTTACTTGTGTACCCGATATTACGGTGGAATAGTAATAACAGTCGAAATTGATGGGCATCGCTGTATCGGAATGCGAAAATTTTCGTAGAGATGGAGTGAGAAAAAAAAGAGGGGAAAAACACAAAATAACACACGTCATTCGGATGTTCACTAATCTTGTTTTCCGTTTAGGTCGTAGATAGCAGGGCGTGTAAGGGTTGGCTTCGAGGGATGGCGGAAAAGCGTGCAAAGGGTGACGTTTGTAGTCGTGCGATGATATTAATGATGTAGTTGGAATTTATTTAACAACTGGCGGTGACCGAAAATAAAAACTGTTTTAAACTGTAGCGAACGGGAATCTATCACTGTAATTAATGAACTTATAATGACAGCACACCTATACCATTAGTGTGCGCGCTTTAAACGAATCATCTGCTGCTATGATGGTATAACTGAAGACCGAGCGTCTTCGGCGAGGATGCAAGTAAACAGCGAACACACGAAAAACACCCAAAACTTCCATGTTACCTACTGTAGGTCGTAACATAATGTTTAATCATATATACAGACTGTTTCTTGTTGTTCGTTAGAAACTTTGAGAGCGCGCTATCTCACATTATGTCTGTGAGTGGAATCGAAAACCAGCTGTTATGCATTATGCGAATGCTAGATTTTTAATGGCGGTTCTCGTAGTAGGTATATTCGTTGTTGTCGTTTAAAACTGAATGAGACGAATACCAAAGTACTGAAAGTGATCTTAATAATTGCAAAAAACACCGAATAGGTTTTCGATTCTATCATACTCACATTATTATCAAAAAAATGCTACGATACAACCAGAGCAATCCTGCACATATACATTATTAGGGGTCTCTATGTACGACTTTTAGAACTACATCAAATGGCAGTGTAGGTATATCTACGTATGTGATTAACAGGTAATGGATATTGGATTGATCGAGTCCTAAAATATTTTTAAATACTCAGCATAACGTGCCAGTGTGGTGGATGCCGTTGTTCGTTTATCCCACGTCTCCTTTAAAAACTATTATCCTTATAGTTGTGCAGACACCCTTGACATTTATATATGTAATATGTAGGTATATATAGACTTTCGCGATTTCTTCTAGCACGTTCTCATCATTAATAAAATAACGTCCAACGACCGTGCATAATACCTGTCACACATATCACTATCACTACCCGGACGAATGAAGAAATAATAAGAGTCACGTGTCTTTACATCAAACAATAACGTTCACCGTATTTCCGGTCGACCACATTGGTAGTAACTAATGAATTTATTGCTTCTACAAACGTATTTCTTTAAATGCATGTTAAATCACTTGACACCGTTGTCTTATGCGTCGAGGAGATTTTCTTTTTACGATCAAATTTGTTAAATAATAATTGATGTGTGTTTGAAATATCTGCTACAATACCTACCTAACACAACTATAGTTATGTTTTCATGGTGTCAATCAGCCATCCGGTTGTACCTATTTATAAATCTGTTTAATATTTTATAAGAATTCAATTCGCAGTCAATCATTAAGACGTATAAAAGCACAAATAACATAAGAATGATAAAATCAGATATTATGTAGGTACTTAAAAACAATATAAAACACAACACATTTGGTTTCATTTTCTCTTATAAATGAAAATATCAGTTAAGTTATTATATGGAATGATTTATATTATTTCTACGGATAAAATATATTTTCTTTAGTATTCAATTACTATTATATGGTTTTGTGTTTGTAATGACGATAAGAAATCAAATTAACTATGTATTTGCATGATGTATTTTGGTTTTAGATAATTAAATAATTTTAGTTAAAACTTCCGGGTTAGTCATGATTGCAATAGTATTATAAATGTTATCATTAAACATTTATAATTAATAAGTAGTAATTAAAATACTATACAGTATTTGTTATTATGTAGGTACCTATTTAAAATATGACATTATACAACCTATTATATTGTTTTATTATACTAAACAATTCATGCCTGAATTCATATGAATTATTTAACTCCTATTTATTGTACCTATACTGTTTCTATTATTATTTTATTATTATTATTTCAACCATTTAATTGCCGGATTTTGTTTTACTCGTGAATTTGTCGTGCTCTACATTGTTAATTAATCCGTTAAGTAACATTTAAAAACTAAATCGCTTCATATTATATTTACTCGACAGTCTACGCCGTGCCAGTGTATGTAAAATCGGTGTAGGGCCAAATGACGTGTGGCTGAGCGCCAACTGGACTAATGTAGTTTTAATGAAACACGTGCTTGATCTTTTTTTTTGTGTCTGTTGAGGGACAAAAAGTGTTTTTTTTATTATTAATTTACTTACACGTCATTATTGGAATAGGTAATTTTCCTGAGACTTCTGAGTTCTGATGGATGCAATAGATTTCCAAAATGTATATTATGATTCATGATTATACCTACCTATGTCATTAAATTAATATAGAAACAATAATACTATTTTAAAATTAAATTGTATGCCAAATAGTTCCAAACTAATATTTGTTGACTTTATTCGTCACCAATGTTCATTATTAAATATTTTGCTCGCTATATATTTCTTACGTTTATTAACAAAATATACATAAGAAATATTTGATTCGTAGAAGTCTTAAACGTTGAATTTATATTGTATTTCCTGATTTTCCATTTTAACATTATACTAGAGGTATAACATATTATTAATTATCACTGTAATAACTAATAGCTATAATTTATAGAAAAAAAATTAGGCATCTAACGATTTAATGGAATATACCTTAATAATAATATGTTCTAAGTAGAAGTGGACAGATTATTTAGTTTCCCATATAATATCATAGCGAGTAAATTAAATAATACTATTACTTAATATTACTATATTACTAACAATATTATTTGTTTAGCAAAATGTATTTATAATATTATACTGACTGTTATTTAGTTACGTACCGATTTGCCAATCGATTGTATGAAAATGGCCATGGATGCTACAGATAGCGCAAGACTTGGCTTAAACTTGAACTTGAGCGTGCAGCCTCAATCATATCATTGGATTCAATCACCTAAAGGTACTGATGACGAGGATGAGGATGACCGTAGGAGAGTGGATGACGATTGTTCACCGGAAGAAGAACCGGATATCCTGGAAATGCAGGTATAATTTCATTAATTAGTTTCCTATTGTAAATGGCTTATCTAACAAATAACTATATTTAGGAACTTGACTTTCTAGAAAGTTTATAAACAAAATTTTTTTTAACTTATAGTGTAAAAAACCGTCTATGGAAAATTCCTTGTGGATTATACATTTTTTGTCTTTTCTGTATTTTTATATCTTTGTAAGCCGTAGTTACCTATATCATGCCAATTTAAATGTTTTGATTTCAGAGAGAAGAACGTGAAACCCTTAATCAGTTGGCTCGTCGTTTGGCTAGTGGACCACACGGACTGATGGGAGGTCACACCGCGTCTATGATACAACATTTGGTTTATCGTCATCCTAATGGGATGCCAATATCCGATCAGATCGTCATGCCAATACCTTCTAGACGACCGGCCAATATAGAATCACCACCAGGATCTAGTCGATCAGGTGACACGCCTCTTGGTCATGATTATACACCGGAAAATGAATCATCTCTGTTAGCAAGAAAGGGTGAAGCACAATCGTGGACTTTTGAAGAACAGTTTAGACAGGTATGAACTCAAAAATTCTTACGTAACAAATATATTTAGATTCTGAGCGTAGGGAATCATTGATTTTACAATAGGTTATGTTTTTTTGTCTATTATCAACATTTGGGTTAGAAAAAAATGCTCCAATTTTTGACATAAACATATTTTCTGATATGAAAGTTAATCTAGTCGGTGTATTCGGGAGATTAAAATCGAAAATTCCCAGTAGTTTGAGAAAGTGTTTGAAAAAACAAAAAAATTGAATGAAAATGGGAATTTTTACACAAAACCAATTTTTGTAAAAATCAATTTTATTTTTTTGGTGTAATTCAAAAACATCAAAACAGCCAGAAGATAAATATTTTTATTAGCAATTTCTGTAAAAAACAATATTTTCAAAATATTTTAACTCATTCTGAGCTATTTAAATTTTAAATTATATTTTAAGAAAATTCATCGAAATCCTGAAAATGTTCAAATTATTTTCAGTTAAAAATTCATAAAAAATTTGTTTTTCATAGCATACATCTGAAAATGTAATAGATTCTTTATTAGTTTTTTAACTTTAACTAACCAAAATAAAATAAAATAAACAAAAAAAGTTTAACTCTTTTTTATGTATGAGGTATTCATAAATTAATTTGATTATTTATACAAGTATGGCTGACACGCTAACCGCTTTGAATCGTTTTTCGTATGCAATGATTATCTAACACATGTATAATTATAACATAATCGACAACTATAATTGTAGAACAGAGTTGTTACCCACTTGATCACAATTTTTTTTTGCTTCAGGGCAACATTTTAACTTTGAATCAAATGACTAAACTTATCAAAATAAACTTTAAAATAGCAAACCTATGTCAATAGGTTTTTTTTTCACAATAAAGAGTTTTATAATATGGTTTCAATCCTTATTAAAAATGCGTATTATAGGTGCCTAACGCATAATAAACGCGGGCATAAAGCAAACAATATGTTTTCTTGGGATTAAAAAAAAATATGCAAATTAAAAACTCGTGATGATAATATCACATGGACTATATTGATACAGTAATACTTTCGTGGGGGAGGATAAATATCTTTTTTTACGTGTACTTATTATAATTCTCGTCAAACATACGTCGACATTGTCGCCGGTTGATGCGCGAGATGCCTTTCTCATGGAGGTCGACGACACTTGGTCATACACAAAAGACCACAATCAGTATATTATGCATGTGTGTATGGGATACGTATAATGAAACAAATAGTGGAAAAAGACGATGAGAGAAAAAAAGGGAAATGAATGAATGAATGACAAATACATATACTCACACCTGTTGAATTGGTCACAAGAGACGGCAAAATTAATAAGAGCGGCGACGGCGGCGGCGGCCGGTGGACAATACCACTACCGGGTGAGAATATTTTATGCCGTGAGAGACGGATTTCGATCGCATGTCAACCGATTTGTCATCTTCACGACGACGCGATGACGGTAGGTTATAGGTATATAATGTTATTATTATAAGTGCCGCGCACCTGCCGCCGTATTATCAAGGATAACGTCGTCGCCGGCCGGTCCACGCGAGACCGACGCGAGTTCTCATCGCGCGACATATGCGACTGTCTATATTATAATACCATCGCGGTCGGTGTCCAACCCGAGATGACCTAACACCGTGACGATATTACCTACATCCAAATCTATATGTGGGTTCAAAAACGGGGCTGCGGCGTTAAAAAAAATACAAATTACGTCGAAGACGCGATGAAAAAGTATGCAGTTATAGAACTCGTCCTTTATTAATTAGATAGACGCGTTGAATATAATAATAATTATAATAACAACTGAGGGTGATTACATTATTGTGTAGGTACTGCTTAGTGTATAATATGCGGATCGACGAAACGATACAGCCTGAACTCTTCCTTGCAGACTGTATAGGGCGACGAGGAAAAAAAGAAGTGTCGAAGCTTATTTTTTTTTTGTAAATATGTATATGGGCATGTGGCTAGCACATATATTATAGCGCATATTCTGACGGATTCAACTTTTTTATAGATCGCCAATTATAGTGGTGAAACAAAGATATCAAAATCTGACGACTATACTATTTAGACCTAAAGGTTTAATAATTGAGTTTTATTCTTTTAAAACTGAAATGTATCAATTCCAAATGTATATTAGGTAGTGACTTCAACATTTTATATTATAATGATCAACATAGTCTATTGATAAATATGATTACCTACCTCCTTAAAAATATTTAAAACAATACCAATAAATATATAGAATGGATAGTAACCTATTTATTGTTTATTATTTAGTTAAATATCTTCTACGATTTACATTCCGTTTTATAAAAAATTATTTTCGTTGTTGATAATTGTATAAAATATAATAAGTATTTAATAAATAGTCTCACTCATGTGCGTGTCTCGGGACTGTAAACTTGTTTGACCTTTAAATATCTGATATTTTCTTATTAAAAATAAGATTGATCAGATTTAATTTTTTTAAACTCTATCGTGACGCATATCTAGCATTATTAATCAATCAAAAATTAAATAATTGGGATGGGCATTCTTAGAATATTCGGATACACGTGTAATGTGTATAGGTACTTGTTAAATGATTTTGGTTACCATATAATAATGTATATTACCATATAGTATAGTAATGTATTCTATTAGGAACCCTCTTTTAGCCAATAAGGATTACTCAGTCTTTTGTTCTGAATAAATGTTATTTTCTATATTGACTGATCGACTACGTTACGCCCACCCGAGTTCATCGTCTAAAATATTGTTCCGGATTGATCAGAAATAAAGAAGAAAGGAGATATAAGTATATAAAATAAAACACAGTTATAAGATATAGTGCGAGAGAAAAATAGTAAAAAATTACACGCCCTACCTGATGTTAATTACGGTTTAGATGTGCTGATTGATAGGCCATCCGTACATGGGAATCTCTCGTCATTATTATAATATATATATATTTTTTTTCATTCTTTATTTTTTTACCTCCCTCTTTTTACTTTTGGTATTTTTCCCTCTTTGTCCGTCTCGAAAACCGATCACATTTATTTGCTTTTCCCAATTATTATAGACAATGAATAATCGCGTCCGATTAACTGGCCACAAACGGTTTTTTGATTCAGCTGGTCGAATAAATGGCAGACAATCGCTCACAGGGTAATGCCGTTCGACACCTCCATGTACTATTCGTCATCCATCCATCCATCGTACAGTAGGCAACTTCTGCGTTCGGTAATTGCATTGATGGTGATAATAATAATTGTGTCTAATGTTTTATATTTTTGAAAATCGTGACTGTCGTTTTTCGGCTGTTTAGGGACATAATAAACAACTATTAATAGTTGTACCCGAAATCAACATGCTCATTCGCGGTGTGATTATTTTTGCTGTGTAAAATTAGTAGTCATCGTTTAATAGTTTTAAAAATTAAAACGATTTCTGCACATTATAAGTATGGTTTTTCACTTAAATCAAAAAACATGCCATTGTATGAAATTATATAGATATACTTTATTTTTAATCTATTCGTTTTTGTTAAATCTTAAGATCTTTATTCAAAAATATTTTATATTTAAATTAATTTTATTGTTTCCAATTATTATAAATGTATTTTTAGATTTTATGATGTTGTTAAATTAAGATTGTTTCAAATATTTGTTTTAGCTTAAAAACTTAATTCTTTAATTTTTCACTCATTAACTAAATTACTGTGTTGCATAGTTTTCTATTCAAATAATGATTAAGACAGTTATAGAATAAAAATGTTATGAAAAATCGGCATCATTCAAGGTATAAATATATTTGTACAATTTTAATAATTTAGATAGACATTCAACTATTTCTTAGTCACGTATCAATTTGGCATGTTACCTAATTGATCAACATACTTGGTCGCCCCCGGCATTGCTGGTCTATAGGTCGTATACCTCGAATAAATTCCTTCTTCATTTATTCCGGTAGCAGCCAGCTTATACACACGCGAAATCTTCGTAACTGGTATTGATTATTAATTTTTTTCCCTTATATCATTATATTATGCCAGATGAATATCCAACATGCAAAAATATAATTGTAAAAATCCAAAAATGAATATTTTGAAAGTGATCTCTTACTTAAAAACAAATCATTATGATGGCCTATAAGACAAAAATTAGTTATTTTAATGACGTTTTTAGAATAAAATATGGTGTAAGGAATTATATAATCTAATAAATTCACAAATGTTAATTTATTTTTAAGAAAATAATATTATTACATTTTTACAATTAAAATTTTTACATACCTATACAGTATAAAAGCATAATGCATTAATAATAGTTAATACTGTAGTAATTATTTTCGGTCGATCTTTAAATAATCAACAGGTAGGTTAGTTAGGTGTATCAGTTAGATCACATGCCATGAAATTTTACATTTCGGATAAGGGTCAACAGAATATGTTAAACTTTGTTAGATATTTAGTTACATTATTCTACTTATTTGTCGCTCTGTATACTGTTATCCTACTGCTTTCCTATTATAACAAATAATAGGAAAGCAGTAGGATTTCGTGAGTTAAGAATTTATGATTGCGATCATGGACATGGTGTGTAAAAAAGTAATATTTATAAACCGATTTTATTTTAATATAAATTAAGTTTAATTAATATTGTATAAAATTATCTTTCATATTATGTCACATACATTCACGAACATTTTAATGTGGTTTATGTCGTTTTAAAAGATAAAATAATTATTATTTGAAAATGTTTATTCACATATTATATAAATTGAATGTTATATTTGAAAAACTAAATTTGACATACTACAAAACTACTAGAAATAGATTTATTTTTACTTGGGAAGGGAGGGAAACGAGTTGAATTGCTTTCTACAGTGTTCAATAATATAGACGTTTTTGTCGATAATATGATCCGGCTTTAGAAGAGGATTATATACCACACACTGTCGTGTCGTTTCCAATTATCAGCCGTTTGTCAAATGCTTGTCGTTTCGAACCTCCAACTGTAGGCCTTGAAGAGGGTCAATAAATTCGTGGGGTGACTAATAGCTGGGGGAGAAAATTATTTCATTAATTGTTTCACAACTTAATCGACTTAATCGCGTGTTTGATTCCCATATACACGAATCGTAAATACGAGTTTTGTTTGGACTCCTTCATAAAGGCGGCGAGGGTATAAAATACTATACATGTATATTATTGTTTTCTGCTGCTCGGACGTTGTGCAATCCCTCTCCAATAACAATTGTATTAGTAACGGTTGATTAAGCAATTAATTCGATTTCATGATGGCCTAATTTCGGAATTAAAAAACGGGACGTCTTTTCAATTAATATTTTTACCTTTACATCAAATATGTGTATGATATAATATTTATATATATTATTATTTTATATATAAATAATTATATAACCACTTCTATATTATATGCACTTTATCTATATAATTAATTAAACCAAAAAACATTTATAATATTTTCAAAAGAAGTTATTGTAGTGACGTAAGACTTAGGTTATACAAATTACATTTTACTCGACAGTTGGTGAACCATTTTGAGTGATGACTGTTATTAATTCTTGAATTTTGATTTAAGTTTATTTTCATCACAATCTTTGTTTAAAAATGTATTTAATCTTCATACAATTATAATATGCCTATACTATATTTTTCTTTTTCACAATTTATTAATTTTTTATTTGTTGAGTATTCTAAATTCTAGCGAATGTCAAAAATTGCATAAAGAATAATATAATATAATATAATTAAGTTCTGGTAGTCGTTTTGTTTCTATATAGTTTAAAATACTTTCTTCTGTATGATGTGTATCTTTTTACAAACGACTTTTGTTTAGTTATAAAAGATTTAAAGATCCTATTCAAAATTCATAAAGTAAACTGTCCGAAATCAATCTCATGTGTACCGTTGCAGTTACTACACGTGTTTACGTGTTTTTAATTATGTTATTCTATTAATTTAGTTCTATTCATTCTGGTTCATAATTTATGCAAACACATTTTAACTAATTCTAAAAGAACTACGGTTTCTTTTTATAACTCCCCAACACTAAACAATGAATATTAATTCAAAATACATTGGTATAATAGACCCTAAAATATTGTATATGTACAACACTTGTCATATATTATAAGCTAAATACTAGGTTTCAAATCTTAATATTACAAACTTAATAAACTGAAATAACAGAACACAATAACCTTGATTTCATTTTTTAAAACACTTAGACGTCAAAAATTACTAGTTGTTGAACACTTTTTTTTTTAAATTTCGTTTTAGATCTGAAGATAATATTAATAATAATAATAATAATAATAGACATTATAAAATATCGTTAGTCTTTCGAAATCTAACATAATGCGGAGTTTATATAAAATGAAACACGGTATTTGGATTTGATAAAACACATACAAGTATGTCATATATGTATATACTATTTACTCAAAATACTGATAAGAACTCTTCTTCAGTTTCCACATTAATCCACCTAAAGAATTCCATGAAAAAGATAAACGCTTGACGAATGTATCGTGTGTTATTAAAAAATATTTTTAGGGAGTGAAATTAGGAGAGAAGTACAATATGGCGTGATGAATTATTAATTATAAATATGTAAATAGTATATTATATATAAATCTGAAAATGGTATATATATATACCTATGGGTGCTCTGTAAAACGTTATTATTAAATACAGCTCCAACAAGCAGCTATATATTGGAAACTGTAAAGTATACACCATTTGAAGGAGACCATAATAATTTTTATAATGTATATCAGTTAATCATAAAATGTATAACTTGAAGTATAGTTATAATATTATAATAATGTGCTGGGCGAGTATAATATGAAATCTCTATTGTCCAATTTGTCGACCATCGAATGTGTTACACTTCTATAGGTAATCATACCAGGGGAAATTTTTTTGACACGTAAATTCGTGTTAACTACATGGGTATAATAAATGTATGGTATACAATTCCTGTATCTATACCACTAAATTTGTTTATAACGCTGTGAATATCGAACATAACTCAGTGTTTTATAATATGTGTTATTATTCTTACACGTGCTACATTCAAGAATAAATGTTGAAGTCAAGTCGCGCCGTAAATTCGTTTAGACATTATTTTATTTTTTTGTTTTAACGAGTCAATCACGACTGACGAGTACCTGTACAACGTGTGCTGGACGCGGTACAGCGGTCAAAGCAGCTCGTATATAATATTATTACATACTATTATATACACTATACAGTGTGTATTTATTTCACTCTTCACCCGCTTGTCGTGTTTGATTCCCTTCCCGACTTCTGACGATCTTCCGTCGCTACGGCGCATTAAATTCAGAGTAGAGAGAATATACTCACGATAGGTACTATAATAGTATAATTTAGGCATATATTATTATCTAAATGCTTTATACAGCACACAGCACTATCAATCAACATTAAACTTCTCTTTGCCGTGCCTCAGTTAATATTTCCATGTATATAGCGCGGGCGCCAATGTGCGTGTGTGTGTGTGTGTGTGTTGTGTGTGTGTGTGTGTGTGTGTGTGTGTGTGTGTGTGTGTGTGTACTCGCCACTGGACTGCTGATCATTATAATATTTTGTATGCGTTTATTATTTCATCTTGACACAAAAAACCTACGCCCGTGATATAGATGTATTCGGCGTCGTCGACAACGCTGACGACATAGACTGCATGTGCCAGAGTCGAAATCGCGGGATCGATCGTTCGTTTGCATCTTTGAATAGGTAGGTACCAAATAGATAAATACACCTACCCACTTACATTTAGACTGGAGTGGTAGAGACGTGAGAAAATGTAGCGCGAAAATAATGTCGAAAATCGTACGGTGAAAATTCCAGTTATTGTGTTTAGCGTTGCACGTCGTGTCTTTTTTCAAAAGCCCGTGATTACGTGGACATAATATTCTTTCTGTAATTTAACTCTATTATAACTATTATAATATATAGGTACCTTATACAATTTAAGTATTTTTAACCGTATAAATAAACCCAAGTATAATGATCTACGAAATACCTTTATGTGAACATAAACATTATATTATACACATGACGTATATACAACATACGCGAAAACAATCGTTTAGAACGTTCGAGAGCTTGTTGAAAATCATTTAGGATGATATATAGCCATATAGGCTATTTGGATAAAGGTAGAATGTATTGAAAAATTACATTTTTTATACTGATATCCAATATGAATACATCCTATGTTATTACAAAATGCATACCGGATATATGGTGGCTAGCATAGATAAAAATAATTAAACTGTAAATTGTTTTGTACAACGAATGATGATGATCATAATTCATAGCACATAAACGCTTTATAAATTAGTCTAGGTAAATTTGTTTTTATGTGAGTGTGTATTATTTTATATTGTATACATAATATTATATAGGTATATAATATATATTATACTATGTGATGGCAGATATAAAAGTACTTTTATTTCAAATTTTTTTATAGCTACCAATAATAGTTTCTAACTATTATAATATAGGCAAGCAGAAAATTTTAATTAAGTTCCGAATTTGAATAATTGAAAATTAGATATGTATCATTCTATATATTGACCTAAATTTAATTTGTTTATTGGTCATTGGTATTTGGTAATATTATTTGTACTCACTCTCTCATAGGTACATTTATATAGAGTATAATTTGAATTTTATACTAAATGTATTATTATCTTAACCGTGATACATTATGATTCATTGCAACGTACAATGTTTGAAGCATATAAATTACTGCTGTTAAAAGCTATTACAACAACTGTATATTATATACCAAGTTTAACTGATCGTCGGATCATAGGGTGGTCAAACGATTTTTCGTCCACCCCAATGTTGTCTCCAATTTAAAGGGCATATGTACATTAAGTTGTTTATAATTGTTTTTCTGTGGGAAATTTTGACCGGTGTCATCGTAGTAAACCCCAGTGTTCGCTTTTCACGTATATTCTAAAATAATTAATTTGGCAGCTGATAAGAACTTAATATTTTCCAAATGCACGTAACGCAATACACATTAAACCCAAAATAATAATACATTTTTAGTATTTGAATAATAAGTGAGACACTTAGATTTGAATCAATACCTAAATGATTTATAACATTTAAACTTTTAAAATTTGTACCTTATCTAATCAATCTATATTTCTGAGTATTATATTTTAACTTTATACAAAATATGTATATTTAATTTGATTTTAAATACCATCCGAAACACTGTACATATTACCTACATAGTCAATTGTATTCATATACTATATTTCGTTAATTGTATTTTAATGAATTGGATAATTGAATATTGTTTGCTTGGTAATATAAAAAAAATTAACTATTTTAATTCATTTCTAAAATTATTTTTTTATCTTTTTCTGCGTTTTGTTAGGTACAGATTTTATAAAGATGTCAGCTATTTTTTACCTACGTATAAAGTTAAAATATTTAATATAATAAGGTACCTATATTCACGTATTACAACTGTAAGTCAAAAACTAATAGCTATACAGTCTACAACTTACCAGTTACAGCTTATTGTTTATTATGATTGTTATAATATACCTAATATTCAAGTAAAAAATGCAAAACTATTTTTTTAATAAACTATATGGCTAAATACGATTGGAACAGCAGCTATATTGATGTGACTCACGTGACACACTTCTTTATTGACGGTAGAACAATTTTCGACAGTAAAACCCGAAATTGGAGAAAACAGACAGTTCATGCGTATATTTATTACTATAATATAATAGAAACAACAAAGGACGAGATATGATAATAACGCTGCAATCCTCGCTAATGAGACGTTTTTCGTCGTTCTCCCTCCTGCGACGTATTGTTGTCATTTTTATATAATAATAATTTTTTTAAATGCGTTCAATGATTATCGGAATAAGGCTCAGCGAGGGGCCGAAAACATGTTATATACGCGCACTAATCTACACCTATGCGACGAGTCCTTTTATTCGTGTTCACGAGACCATCATCTTTTAAGACCCTGTTCACCGGGTGTTTGTGCAACCCAATGAATACAAAAACCACGCTCGTGTATGTGTGCGGTTAACCAAATGTTGACACCTATACGATGTGTTGACAATACCTACATATATTTTCTAAGGGGGAACGGTGGCTGGGACTGTCGGCGGATTCGTCCTCACAATCTTCAATATAACGATAAGTGATAGGTAACTGATAAGGTTAATCTTTCAAATCTTTACGATACGGTCATAAAATAATATGTTATTTTATCGGTTTAATCACATAAACGAATAAGTTATTTCTATATGTTTAATATATTAATTACACAGACTTAATCGGTTCTGGTTTGTAAACAACGAGACAACACAATATTCTATACATGAGAGACTTGGAGTATTATTAGAGTTACGACATTTTGTTATTTTATAGTTTGTCTAGGGAAGTTATATACAATGGTTTTCTAGTTGTTATGTAAATTACGCACAACTCTTTCTCTTTTTGAAAAATAAAACAAACAGATATTTTAAGTATAATAAATAACTATAGCTTGGTAGGTATACATACGTTTTTTAAGACCTTGTGTTATTAGTACATATTTTTTTAATTCTAGAATGCTTTATTAGAACTGTTAATTATTTCATTGACGTTTTGTTGATACAGCTAGCATACAGCAGAATATTTTAGATTTATTAATCTGAAACTTAAAACATTTATTAAATTACTCTGCGTCCTCGATTATTTGATTTCTAACACCTCATGTATTGTAAAAGATATTTATTATTTTATTCGAAGTAGAATCCGTTTAAAATTTCAACACTTGAGTCGATTTTAAAAATACATAGTGGGCGTATCAATATTTTTTTCTCGCTGCACTGGTGATTAAGTGCCATTTACATATCGATTTCATCCCATGATGATGTATCTCTTTACATTCGACGACGTATTTGTTTTATTTTCTGTACACCAACTAAATATGTACATAAGTGGTCTAAAGTATACCTATAATAGTATAGTTTTAACGCACCACATTTATACATTACGATTATTTTACGAGATAAATACGTTTTAGTCGTACGTATGACGATAACACTGCAATGATAATATTATTAGTATAATATTATAATACATGTTTTGGTGCGTAGATATATGTAAATCGGTATTCGGTCGATGTCAAAAAACAGCCACGGGCCAGTGTTTCGGGCACTCCGGTAAATGATGAACGACCGCGTCCGTTGCACCAGGATTATAAAATTATTATTATAATTCAAACGCCCGACTCCGTATTATATTATTATCGAATTACATCCGATTGCTGCTGCAGTGGTTCGTGACTGCGCGGCGGTCGTGCACGCGTGGGCCGAGCATCGCGTCCGTACAGAAATCAAACATTATCGCGCAAGCTAATAGGTTACGATAGGCTATAATAATATTATATTATATTATTATTATATATTATACACAGTGTGATGGTAAAAACGAGAAACTAAATTAAATAATAATAATAATAATAACAAAATCATAATATACGTATATATTGTATTAATATAAACAACAATATACCAATAAACAATGCTCGAGTGCCCCCCCCCCCTCACTACTACCCTCTCATCATCCGCGGTGAATATTACCACCGCAACCCATCCTTCCAACCTATACCATACCGCGCGCCGCCGTCTACCCGAATATGTAATGCCCGGGAGATTAGGTCTCGATCACAGTGGGATCACTGCCATTAAACAATAATCACAATATAAATAATAACAATAGGAGAGGCAAATAGCTGCAGATACGATAAACGGCCGGTAATTAATATTATTTTTACTACCACGCCATGAAAAGCCAATTAATTAGACGCGCATTAGACCCCTTGAACTCCGCAGGACCTCCGATCGAACCGCTTTCGTGTGCGTAGAGGAAAAATCCTACGTCTCGGATTTTTTTTTTTATTATTATAAATTTTTTTATTATTTTTATTATTATTATTATTATAATTATTAATTTAACAATGACACGGAAACCATTAATTTCGTTTAGCGCGGTTCGTTTACGGAGATATTATGTATATAATGCGTGTATAGAGTGGAGTGTTTCGATACGGACCGAAAACAAATTCCATCATATATTTTATCTGTATAGAAAAATAGAAACTATGTACACTCCATTGGTATTTACATGCGGATGAATACCTAAGCGTTTAATTGCCGTGGGAACAATTGTCTTTGCACCAAGTAAACGTGTTATTAAGGTGTCACCTAGCCACCTAGGCAAGGAAAAAAAACTTACCCATAATATTGCGTTTTTAATAATATTTGTTTGATGAACGAGTAAAACATATTTTTTGCCTTTTAGACTTAACCTTTTAAGAAATTAATTACGTGCAGTCGATTAAAAATAAAATTCCCAGTGATTCTTGGTAAAACGATGTTTAAACATTTATTTTAAAATAGGATTATACTTTTGACAAACTATGACGAACAACCTACATCAAAATAATATTATAATATGTACCAATTATTTTGACGACTGTTAAAACTTAAAATAATAAAATATAATATAATAATAAATAAAATATACCTTTGCGGCTACGCTTGATTAATGGTATTATTGTTGTTATAATATATAATTATTATTTATATAAACGTAGCCACACCTGAAATGTGAATATTGTTAATCAATATTGTAAATTAAGTTTTAATGAGTGTGTTCTAGAACACACAATTTACAGAATTTACAGTGTTACATAATTTCGTGATCTCTATAGACGTTGTAAAATTAAATATTATTTTATATTAATAAGGTGTACCAACTCTCGATCTTGCTATATGTACTTTCAAAAACGTTTTCTATGCTCATTGGTACGTGTCACACTGTCACAAGTTCCAGGAGTTATGCAGTATACATCGACCTTATTATTTATTGTTTTTACATATTAAGTAGCGTGTTCATAATCTATAATATCATAATATTATAAAAGCCAAAAAGTACAAAATCTTTAAAATACAAAAATTAATTCACAGCTGATTTCGGTTTTTCGTACACACCCGTAAAAAGTTTACTTAACGTGTTACAAATGTAAAACTATAGTCACAATATTGACTTAAACATTTATACTTTTCAGTTATATACGGCGGGCAACGAAACGGACAGACGCAGTTTCCTGGATTCGCTGTTCAGTTACATGCAGGAACAAGGTATGTGAAATTACACATTTTTGTTATTATTATTTTGTTTCTGGATTAGCATTGGTAATGTCACTACTTATTTGCGCACAATGTTAATAATAATAACAACTCAAATGGAATATAATGGATGTTTTTACGATGCCATTATAAGTCTAGTATATAATACTATCGCAAAAAAATATAAAATATATTCCATTCGTGTAATGTTCTTTAATGAAAAAAATAAAATTACAAAATGGTATAGTCCACGTAGTTTCCATAAAAACTGATATTATTAAAATTAAAATATATTTCCAAGTTATCTAAACACGAGCGTGTATAATGATTTATAGCATGTAAAATATGGCTATAAAACCTCGACATTCTTGACCATTAACAAATGAAAAATTTTATATTATTTAATTTAATTTGCAGTAACAGAGCACGAGTATCGTTTTCTCCGTATATAATTTGTATACGGTCTTTAACTGCTTGATGATTGTATTGTTATTAAGACTAGGTACCTTTTTAATTATAATTAAATATAAAGAATTTTTTTTTAAATATCCTTTTAAGAATATTACACTGTTACAAAATATTATTACTATGAGATATGTAGATACCTATCTATAACAATACGAACAATGTATAATATTATAAGTTATAACATTATAATTTACAATTCTTGGCCTTGTATAAAAATGGATGTGAATAGGTACTTCGCGTGTAGAAACAAGTTGTGTAAATTCAAATCTACAAACATGAGAGTATTTTATATCCCTTGATTCTTTGTAAAGCGAATTTTCACGAGTCCTGCCGAAATCGTAAACGTGACGTTTAAAATCAGATATTAAAAAAAATCGACCAAAACGTATAGATTTACGGCCGCCCGGTTATACGTTGCCTCCACGTCTGTTCCAAATAAAACACGTCTCACGCATGTATTATATATATTTTTCGGTTTTTGTTTTATTTGGCTATAAAAAAGTATCGGTTTTATTTTTATTATTTCATTTAATAATAATGGACTCGGTCTCTGTATAAGGTTTGTGTATAGCCAACCTAATATAAAATATTCAACATTGCAACACAATACCAATTTCTGACAAGTCTGTAATAATAATCGAGCGGCCGTGTTATTGCCTTTTTTTTTTCCATCTTACGTTCGATCTTCTCTTTACCATTATAACAATGCCTTTAAATTTGACGATTTTATTTCAAACTCAGGTCAGAGGTCGGAGTTAAAATTGTTTTTTGAAATATATATTTTAATCTGTTCAGTTTGTATTATAGGGCGTATGCCCCTATAAACATTAAATTCTCATACCGTATTAGTTTTAGGTATGTACTTAATTGTGAATTAATTGCGAATTTTATGATAGACAGGTATTTGGTACTTACGTATACTTATAATATTTATTATCACGTCAATAAGCCTTAATAGGAATTAATCTTTGTAGCAAATTGTTTGACTATATTATAATAGTTAAACATCATAAAATACAACCCTGCAATTAGGCTAAGCTAAATAGGTATAGGTACCTACTGTACCTAATAACTAAAAGCTATACACTTTCTGTGTATAAATAATTATATTATATTAATCGATAATGACAAAAATGATCTAATAGTAGTAAATTGAGTCATATTATTATTTATTTATTAAAATTTAAAATGTTAAATGTATATAAGTAGAACATATTTTAAAAATGTTTTTAAATACTAAAAACTTATCTCTATATTCTATATATTTCAGCAAATGTTATTTGATGTTTGTTAATAGTAGTTAATGAACAATACAGTTCCGAATAATATATTAAAACTGTTTATTATATATAAAACTATAGTATAATGTTAAGTAGGAAATCATTAAGTTGCTGGGTGATACGGTCATTTGGATATTAAAATCTTCAAATATATTTTTCAAAAGTATAACTCATACACATAAAAGTATAATAGTCAATAAATCATACTGCATCGGTGAATTTTGTATATTTTAATAACGAATTGTTGGACTTTGTAGTAGGTGGGCTATATATTTTTTACATTTATTTTTTGTCCGTACCTATTGAATAAAACACAATATTTTCGAAGGTTGACAGTTGTACCTATTACCTCGTGCAATTGAATACCGCCGTGGTGTCTTTAAACTGTACTAAACGGCCTGAACCTACCCGTAATGTAAACATTATAATATAGTATAAACGCGAAAGCATTGGCGTGTCCGTAACAATAATTATTATAAAAAAAATCATAATTACCGAATATAAACGTGCACACTCGTTAATTTATTATTCCGATCACCATGCGATGGGGAAAAAAACCCGAATTCCCTAATAACGACAAATGCCGTCTAATGATGTTTTGCAATTTGGTAAACTATACATATGTAAATATTAATTTTCAGTTCATTACAATATTAATAGTAATATGTTAGTTTTATGATAGGGAAAGCAATATTCCGAAGAAAAAAATTATAATACGTACAATGATTTTCATTTAAAAAAATATGTGTGTCGCTACACAATGCCGGCAACAATCCCATAGGTGTGTAATAATAAACGGCAATTGTAAATGGGTAATTAGCACAAATACAATAAATTAATTTACACTATTCACCTGTTGTGTTATTTTCTAAACAAAATGTACCTATATTATTTCAACTATACGTACATGCAAAATGGTAATTTTTTATTTAAAAATAATATCATTATTTTTGTAGCCTTATCTATGAAACACCTGCTATGAAGCATCGTTATATTTATATGGAAATAATATAACTTGACATTTTTCGTTATTTTAATTATAATTTTGGTATTCGTTTTCGAATGAATGTTGATTTCTTCAGTACCATAAGACTGAACTATACGTATAGGTACACACCCCAACTGGCGACCTTTTTTTCAAAGCCCTCAACAGTTTAATATAGTGGTTTATAGCGGTTACAATAATTTGTATTATTACCTCGTTAAATTTGAAAAGTAATTTTGACGCGTAGGTATTATACGGTATGCATTACGTTCTATAGATAAAATATTTTTCAGTATTGAATTTACCTTGAAAAAGATACCTACCACAAATAGTTTATTGTACCTACCTACCTTATAAGTAATAACTTACCATTTGTACATTTTGACGGATATATAGTATATAAAATATAAATATATAATATAATAATATAATATGTGTTTGTACATATATATTAGTATTTAATATTATATTATGTTAAGTAATGACAAAAATATTAACACATTGTAATTATTTCTAAGAAAAGAGATATATTTTATGTTTAGTTTGAATGTGAAATGGTAGTTGGATGTATAGTTAAACAATGACTAATATTTATCAGATTTTTTTTATGAACTATAGTGTAAAATTTTATTGCTTTTAAACCACAACAATGTACAACACACTGAAACCAATATTCAAGTTTATATTTTACACTTATACCCACATAACCATTACAAATAGTAATAATAATCAATATTTAGTTGCAATCGTTCTTTGGTTATAATAATAATAATTGTGAGCTACACGGTGGTCGGTGAAATTTATTGAGACTTGATATGCATTGGACGACCATTATTGTAGGTGAACGCTGATAAGTGATAACTGATAACAATATATTTTATTAAGCGTGTAATTAGCTGCACATACTTCATATCATGTGCAAACTTAATAGTTTTTTGATAACAAAAACCATACTGTGGTCATTCATTTGCACACTTTCCGTTAGCAAATTATCCACGTATGTGACTACAATATTTTTCAACTACATACTATAATATAATATATTGTATTTTTTAAGTTGATACTTTAATACCTAACACTATACTATTTTAATGTAAAATTCTTCAAAACTTTCGAAAAAAATACGTTTAAGTATGAGTAAATGAGGTATATATTATCACTATAGGTAATCTGTTTTATAATTTATTTTGAAATGGTGAAATATATTTATATATTCGTACATTAATCTTCTTAATTTGTTATATAGTTAGAAATTTAACACATTTGATTACAAAAAATTGAAGTAGGTAATGAAAAATAAATCAATATAATTTTATTCTTGATCACTCGATGAATTCGTCATAACTTTGAACTGTATATTATGTAGGTATAAAGGTAATATTTTATGTTCAACTTGTTAGTTTGACACACCTATTAATTTATAGGTAGTTGGTGAGGTACAGTCGTACAACAGACCTACAACCATATTCGGAGTCAAAGTATTTAGTGACATATTATTACAATAGTGTATAATACCTAATGATCGCCGTCAATAAATGCAGTCTTATAATATTTATAGGCGCGTACAAGTACTTACTGATGCTGAGTGTCCATTGTCTGTATGGAAATCGATTATAATAACAAGTGCAGCGTGCCTCTTAATAATAATAATAATAATAAATACGTCAAGTAGGAAAGTCATAAGCGATTATTGTAATTAGTTCAAACAGTGGTCGTCCCAAAACGGCAGCGGCGGCGGCGGCGGTAGCTGCAATAATAATGGTTACACATACCGCCTATATATACATCATTTTCTAATAATATATAATATATATTCCAATTTCTCGTTCCAAATCGATCGTCGCCATACAATATTATAATATATATTGATGGGCATATTAACTGGGTCTGCACCATTATAATAATACATAATATATTATATTATTATGCCTACGTACCTATACATAACATTATTCCGAACCGTAACCGAATAATTATGTATAATTTTTAATTTTCAAATGCAAATGGACGTTATTATTATTTTTAAAGGTTTAATTTTTTTCTTTTCTTTTCTCTTACATTCCTACGTATATATTATATTATAGGTATTCCTCCACGACAAGCAACAACCACCCATGCGCATACATTGTTAAATCCGATATGGGCATCCACCTTCGTAATTACATCATCAGTAATATTAGTAATATTATTTTTTATTATATATTATATATTATATGTGTTGTACTAGTATGCGTGTGTGTGCTATGTGTGCATGAATATACAGTGACGTCGTTTATATTAATAATATTTCTCCATCACGGCCGATTTTTTATTGCGTTTTCCAGTCAATATCAAAAGACACCGCGATTATAAAAATATTATATATCTGTACGAATAGCGTTTAATACTTGTGAATCGGCCTTCGGCTGTATAATTCATCTATAGCGTTGAGGTTTTTCGATTTTTTTTCGTTGAGTGTACTGGGTGTTCTTTCATAACGTTGCGTACCGTTTGGTATTATGTATATTATATATAGGTATGCATGATGTACAAATGTTAGTATGTATTCTATTTTATTAATAATAATTATCGTAAATATTGTTGTTGCGAGTTATAAGTATCAGCTAGGTATCACATAAACATCGTCATTCGTCGTCTTAAAGAATAAATCAACATTTAAACTTTTATTATACGTAAAAAATATATTGATTAATAATGATTATTGTTTTGCAATTAAACGATCGAACAGCTAATTTTTTTACAAGACGTCATGATGTTACCTAACGGTGTCCTCTTTACAATATTTATATACTATACACGCACATTTTTCAAAGTTTTAGGTGCCTACATATTATGTACGCTATTATTCCGAAGAAAGGTGTTTAGTGGTTGAAAGTATACGCTGTAATCGCACTAAAATTAAGCAGAACTAATAAGTCGTTATTAGATAGGTACCTACTACAACTAGTAACTATATACATAAAGTGCCTATTGCCAATATTATGGTGGCGTGTCGGCGTGATGTTTTCTTATGATTTTTCACGCGACACAGCTGTGTAGTGTAGTGTTTACTTCATAATAATAATATAAAGACATAGGGCGGGAGGGGAGGGTCCTCATTAAAAATGTTAATAGCAATATCTCAGTTCGTCGTTAAAATATCATATATCACTGTAAGGGGAAAATAATAAAACTACACAACAAAACTTTCGATAAAACAAGCCACACGATATAATTATTATATACCTAACCTATGTACTCTCATATATGATGCACGTATAACATTATTCACACACTATGTGTACACCCTATGTCTGAGCGGTCGTGGCTTGAATTATTGTTAGTCTTTAGTGTGATCCGATTGCGGCCGGAGGCTCGCGGCGCATTACATTTCGAATAATTAATTACAATAGTAGATTTTTTATTTTCCAAAAATAATTATCGCCGCTCTTGGATATTATTCCCATCAATCAGCAGGGTCGTGATTTCGGATCATTCGATCACTCTCGTCTACCCTGACGTCGTCATCAATCCTCCGCATTTGGCATCCAACCTGTATTATATCCAATGTGTGTACGTATGTGCGTGCGCTAGTGTTGTGCGTACGCGAGTGCGTATACCTAGTGACCTCACTTACCTAGTCCATCCGAATAAAGAAAGATAAAATACGGATAAACGTAAAATACACGTATGAATAAAAAAAAACAATCGTGCACGAGTCTTCAATATTTTAAATCAAAAAGTACAATAATCATCATGATATTGTCTATAAACCGATTTCTTTTACAGTCTTATTATTAACGACGTTTCGTTTTTTGACGAAATATTTTAATGGCGACTCAAGTATAATGCGTGATGTACTGATGCGTATTTTTTGTAATGCCTAATATGGTTGGTCACATTGTCACATACTACATGTCTACATAGTACATACATATTAAAATATATAAAAATTATGATATGATAATGTTACATAATACGAATAATAATATACATCATAATACGAATAATAGAATAGTACGATGGTTATTTATATTTTGTATTGTAAGGATTGGGCGCATATTCATAATATAAGTCGTAAATTTATTTTTTTCTTCGGCCAAGACTAAGCCGCAAACACCTATTATGACACCGCTCTGCCACTATTATGTGTCGAATGGCGACCGGTTATAATGTGTTCCGATATTTATGCATGAGTTATGAATTCGAAAAGCAAGAAAATTGGCGGGCATTTTTGGACTATTGTGCTATATAACGTGTTCTACAAATTTGTCAAATCACTTTTGTTTACATAAATTCAAATACCTAATAATATTGTATTGATTAATGTTTTATTATTATTTTAAATCAAATATCTTTATAGGTAGATATACTTGTACATTTTTATTTCATTATTTTTTTCAAAATTAATAAATGTGTAGGCAATTTCCTACATCATTTTTATACTATTGTCAAAAAATTACAATACAAAACAGTTTATGTTTAATCATTTAGGCTCTGGCACAATGACAATTAGTGATTATACCGTAATTTACAGCCCTGAATCCTGATTAGGTATAAATACTTATATAAGGATACAAAAAATACAAAAATATATACCTATTATATTATACCTTGTAAAAATTATATGCATGTGCATTATTATTGTTATTATTATTATTGTACCTATATACTAAATAAAAATTGCCTTTAAAATTAATTTTTTTTATCAATCATTATATCTACTTCAATAGATAATTATTTATAAAAAACGTGGTTAAGTGGAAGTCGCTCTGCTGTACAGTAGGTTACAAGTGGGTCACTGTAATGGATGGTATTACATTTGAATTTAATGATATAATATCATTGTATAAGAAAAACGATTCTGAGCGAAAACGGTCAGTCAGCCTATGATATTACTAAGTATATTTGATGATATTATTGTGAATAAAGTAATTTATATATTTTCTTATTTACGTGGAACCGGGTTTTAAATTTTCAATCCTTAGCTACAAAAATTGAACATTTTATAAATTATTAACTACAAAATAATTATTAAATTATAAATTTGATAAATTTTGTCAAGACTTGAACTTTAAATGCTTATAAATAAAAACTGTGACTAAGGATTTTTAATTTTTTTCATCTGCCTTTGAAACAATAACCTAGGAGCCTTCTATTCAATTTTCAAGCTTTTTTACTCAACAGATAAAATTTTATTGATATTTATAGAAAAAAAAACTAAAAAAATTTAAAACTGACGATGTCCGTAAACAGCTCAAAAAGAGTCAAATTATTTTCAAAATTTCGTGTATAGAAAATGCTAATACAAACATTCAGTGAAATTTTCAAGTACCTGCGGTCATTTGTTTAAGAGTTGCCCCAAAAACCAAAATCGATTTTCTCGAAAACAGATTTTGCGTAGAAATCCCTGTTTTTCCTTGATTTTTCTTTTGTTTTTCACGTTGCTTTTGAAAACTACTGGGAAATTTTTACTTTTGATTCTCCAAAGTACGAACTAGATTCACTTTCCTATCAGATATTGAAGAAAATCCAAGCTTTTTGACTGTCCTAAAAGGTGATGACAGACACAAAAAAAAAAAAAAAACACATCATTGTAAAACCAATTCATTCATCGCTTCGCTCAGAATCTAAAATACTATATATACTACCTATATACAGTATACACACCAAAAATGACTTAAATAATTTTGGTTTGAAAACAGTAAAGAAGCATATCTATTATAAGAGCTGCATTAAAGTATATAGTTACATCATTTTTACGAGTTGAAGTTTTAAACGGTGGAGGGAGAATGGACTCACAAGTTCTTGACCATTGTAGGTATACCGCGCAGATATATTATGTATTTTCTAATTAATTATTTCTTTATTACAAACAAACACTGCATTATAAATTTCGTATTTGTTAATTTTTTGTTGTAAAATTGTTATTTGGTGTTATATATCATTACATTTACATCAATATGTATAAAAGGAACTCATTAAGGATGAACTAAATTAAATACTTTGCTCTTTAATATATTTTACTCATTAACTATAATAGGTATTAGGTTATGTTCTTCATATTTTGTAGAAACCATTAACTAGGTATATTAAGGTTTGACAATTGTCCAATAATGTTTATATATTGATATGAATCAACCAAAAACATACTGATTTATTTCGTTCATATTAATAATGATCAGTATTTTTATAAATTAGTTAGTTAATAACTTAATAGGATTTCTTGTTGTATGTAGTTTAATAGTTATAATAGTTAAGAAAAATTCAATTTAGTCATTGACTGTAATATTGTGAGATTTTTGTATTTTACTTTATAAATGACCTATATTACATTATGAAATGAAAATATATAAGTATCTATTATTTCAATAAATTTCGTTTCACTTCTTCTATGTACAGATATAATTGTAACAAATGGGGTTTGGTATTTCAACAAATTCTATTGATTCATCGGACAAATATTCTATGTAACTGTTGTTATTGATAATTTGTCTGCATAATATTATGTATAACATGCCAATGACAATGTGCACCAAAAGGCATAATATTATCAACTGCAATAATTATTTATCGCATTATACGCGCCTAAGAAATAATATGTTGCTTGTGTTTTGGCACTGTTGTATCCCAATATTGAAATCTCTTTGCTACGGTCACATAATGTTATAAAACCACACGTACAGGCACTCGGTACATATTGTATATCACCACGATGGCTTGGAAATACAATATTGATCAATGCAGTATGCTGCACATAATATTATACAGCCGCACTCCGTCTATCGTCGTGGAAAAAGGGATTCTGCAGTGACCGCTTTAGGATAACATGAATGTGAAATAAAGAATGGCGATGTACGAAAAATATAATACGATTTCGGATTTACTTTTGTATACACGTCACAATACTCCATTGGTATGGCAGAATGTCACCCCGATCATAATAAAAATATAATATATATTATACATATATAACACACTTAAGTAACTCTACATAATATTATATTAACATAGTGTAAATATGAATAATACTATATACTATATTACTCTAACCTACACAATAATATAATATTACCTATACACGATGTCATTATTTCACACAATATATGCAGTTGCAATATATCGTTATGGTTCACTATAATACTCGCATCGGGGAAACATTTCGATTACGAATTGCAAAATCAAAAAGTCATGTACAAAAGCAATAAAATTTCAACAAACAATGTTTTAGGTACCTATTAGACAAAAAGGTTTATGGGTGTAAATTATACTTTTCAAGAGCTAAATAATAAAACGTGTTCGTATTGTAAATAAATTAATGACGGAATTGGCGCATATTATTGTTTATTATTACCATTTACTGTTATTTTTACTATATTATTATTAGTTATAATATAGCGACGCGCGTTGTCGACGATGGTTATAGTGGTTAAGATGTTGGACGGTTTTCTCCGTTCTCTGCGCGTGCAGTACTTGTGAAATAATTATTATTGCGGCCGAGATTATTGTAAAAACAATAATATTATAAAATATATTCGCGACAAAATGCAGTGGCTACGTTTGCACAATGTAGGTCTCGTTCGTATTTATTATGATATAATATTATATTATCGTGTTTTTATGCGGTGAAAAAATGTGTCGACCTGCGTCCCGCGATAATAATATAACAATGACATTATAATAAAATATACATAATATTATGTAAAAATTAATATTATATAGGAATGTGCCATATCTTGTTCTCGAACCTCAGTATAGATAAAGTGAAGGGGTATATTCTGCAGAATTGCAAACAAAATGTAAAATATAATATAGTAATATACAACGAGTAATATACATCATATTTATTATAATAAAAACAAATACATTGTATACAGCGTATTTTGGAATGTACCATATTAGATAATTATATCACTGCTTTATTAGCGTTCAAATTATTAAGGGGTAAAAATGGTAAAAATCCCCTATAACACCGGAAAAACTTAAATATGTATCGTGCATGTTAGTACATTTACAATGTTCAATATTGTAGTAGTTCTAGAAAATCTTGTTGAATATTGGAAAATATATAAATAGGCGAACAGCTGATATAAGTCGGTGTTACAATGTGTAGGTACCTATTTAAAGTTTGGATACAGTGGAAAAAAGATTCGTTTTCGAATCTGTTTAATTTTTTGTTCTTTTTTCGTATATTATGGGATACAATAATAATATTTATATTCAAATCAATTTATTTACTTTTAAATATTTTTTTTTTTTTTTTTTTGATTGTGAAGCTCGACAACTATGGACATTAGCTGTTTGTTTTTGTTTGTAGGGGAGGGAACACTGAAGGTGTAACACGTGTGTGTAGTTTTGGCAGACTTTAGTGGACCCGTAGGTATCTGCCATGTCCGGGTTGGGGATGGCGGCACTTCTCTCCGGACACCGTGACTTGCCCGAAGAAAAATGCCGCCCGTGAACCAAGTTTTGAACCAGCGCTCTTTTAAATATATATAGGTATAATGAGTAGTTTTAGATATAATATAATATACAATTCGTGAAAATTAAAAATGCAATAATCTTAAAAATACATTTCATAAAATATCACTTTTATACAGTTTTATGTCGTTCACAGTATTATACGGCTTACGTCAATTTTATAATATATCGAACTATGTAGGATGTTTGTAATAATATGTCGGTCAATAAACCCACATAAAACCGCATTGAATGTAACAAACTGTTGTCAATGATGTATTTTTAGGCGTTGACATTGTATAGCAGTAAGTGATTTATGAACATAAGACGCACATTCCGTTCAAAGTTTTGACGTCGGTTAAAAAAATCGTCATCGGATGGGTGACCAATATATGGGAACACTCATAATATATTTTTAATATCCCGTGTATAGAGGCGTATGTCGGCCACAACTACAGCATCCCTGTACGGCTGTGCAAAAAATTACGTTTAGTGGTTGTAAATATTATATAGTTATGAAGTGTTATTAGAACGGAATATCAAATAAATTCTTTTTTACACAAAACAAAACAAACCTGTAGAGTGTGCGCGCGTTTTTGCATTTTCCCGTCCTCCGTATCGCATCGCAATAGGTATTCGGGAATTCGCCGACAAAAGACCTCATACAGAACTCGTTCGCAGAACATAAAACAACGTATCCGCAATATTCGAGAGTAAATACCGAAATTTTTTTTTCGTCCAGCAGTAAACCACAATGGCCGGGCGTTAATAATACTTGTATTACAATTTGTGTTTCTCGTATATACGAGTATATATATATATTTTTTTTAACCCCGGCAATAAAACTGTTTTTAATAGCTTGTCGGCGGCTTACACTCTCCCCCGTCAGACTCATTTTTTTATGTTTGCTATTAAACGTCGTAGATTAATAATATTTTTAGATTATACGATTATCAGAAACATGTCGTTTAAATCACCGGAGAGGCTCTCTGCGTGCACGGTGGCCCTCTCAACATGTAATACAGCTGCTATATAGTGCAGCGCGGCAAACGATATTTCCGAAGTCATAAAATTATTCGTCCGCGCTGTACGATTTAGATTTTTAACTGGGCATAAAGTTATTTTATTATTTTTATTATTATTATTATATTTTTGCACAATTGTTCACATTTTTCATCCCGAGATATTATATGCACAATCAACATAATAATTGGTTTCAGATCATAAAAAAACAGACGAATCTACTAAAAGTAGGTAGATAGGTAATAGGTATACAATACGTATTTTATTTGTGGTACTACAATATTACGGTCGAAACGAATGATAATAAAATAAAATGTGTTTACCTACCTAGGAGTTGGGACCTAGGTAGTACTGTAGTATAGGTACCTCTTATATACAGCCATTTACATAATTTACACATATAATGAACATATTTTAATCTGTAATAATTACATGATAATAATATTATGATCATCATTTCTAAACGACGTATAGTTGTAATAATTTGCTCGAAAACTAAAACTATTAATAATAAATAGCAATTAAGTTCAAGACCGTCAAATAATAATAAATAATCATCCCTGCGTTATTATTTCTTTTTCAATGACGCACTCATTATATTATAATAATATCTTTATAACATAGTGGTTGTGCTGCATATCTATATGTATATTGTATATAGGTATAAACGTGTGCCAACTGCTGCAGTGTTTATTGTAAGCGATTAAAATATTATAATTGTTGTAAGTATCTCTAGAGTAGTATAGTACGCGTATGATATATTCTATAAGCTGTTGGTGATTCGGTACGGTCGATTTACGCGTGGTGAATAAAAAAATGGAAAAATAATATAATAACAAGATAGAGAGAGAAAGAACGAGATTGAAAGACGGAACAGGACGCATACAGAAACGTGTATGACGGCACACCACCAAACATTATAATAATATTATGTATTACAGTCCGAAAGAGTAGAGTCGAGTCGAGTCCCACGTCGGTATAAAATATTTTCGATTTGATTAAAAACATAATAATAATAAAATCGAGAACGATCCGCTTTTATACATAATATAATATTATGCGCACGGGTATAATAAAAACACGGTTTAGCCAATAAATCAAAAACCTTTTATCTTTCTCGATATGCGGGCAATTACGATCTCTCCAGGGTTCCTTTATGATGCGATATGATACCTGCGTCAACGTTGCCGTGTTTAATATTAAACACAGAATTACATTTAATACGATTATAATTTATAGTGATAAAATACACAAGGAATTGAGTTTTTAAACGTTTAATGTATCGAGTTAAAATAATAATAATGTTGAATGCAATATTATTAAAATTACGTTCGAATCGTGTATTGGAATTATTAGAAGTGAAAAAAAGTTAACACATTGGTACAATATATATAATAATTCATCTTGCCATCTATATTAAATTGAAAAATCATAATACCAGCCGTCACTGTTCCGAAGTATTGTTAATAGCTTATTTATCAAATATAGAAACGAAAATAATTGTTGTACAAAAATAATAATGCAAAGACACACTGGAATATTATAATATATCGTTGTAAATAATTTATTCCAATAATATAAAATATACACTGTTAGTAACCATTTGATAATAATATATACATATAAAGTTGGTTTGTACCTCGTGCGATTTCATCAGGCCGTGGACGCGAGTGAATGGTATACACTATATACAATCAGTACAAGTTCGCGTTCGCGGTCTGTAAATTGTAATCTAAACGCACCTTAGTAGCTTTTTGTCTTATAAATTATACATATTTCAAAGATTATTTTATAACTGTTTACTTTTTCTAACGACGAAATAGCTAACTACTAGGTAATAGTAAGTTTATGGTATAGTTAAACCATATCGTATCTAACAGTGCAAGTGTTTTTAAAAGTCTATTTTTATTTAAACGCAAAAAAGTCAAACATATAAACATAGAATCATAAAATTATCTCGAGCTTCGCGCCTCATCACCATAATACATTATATTTTATGATGTGTTTTATGGTAATTCATAGCTCGATCACTCATATCCAAATCATCGATAATCCAATTAAATCTGTCGTCATCGAAATTATAACCAACACATAATAATTAATAGTATAATAATATTGTATTGGATTTTATCAAGTAATTTATTAAATAAAAAGTCGAATGTGCGGAAGTGTTGCAGACAGTATATTATAAATTAGGTACCATACGATGAAGTAGTCGCGTTTAAATTCGGTTTTTGTCTCGTATACGACTCCGTGAAAATCGCTAATGGCGTTAGCCGCGCTTACGCCCTGCTTACACTGCAATCGTCGACACGGAACCAGACTAATGATAATGCGTATTAAAATCTAATATATCCGTCTCGTGCGACGAAACACGTGGCCAACACATTTTTTGTGCTGCACTGTTGCAGTGAGACCGGTGGTGTTTGTGGGTGCCAAAACCCAGACGGCCAAGGTTTTCGGTAGGTATAATGATAGGCAGAAGGCGAAACTATAATAATGGTTTATAAACTAGGTAATATAATATACGTATAACACAACCATTCAATAATATTATTACAATACCTAATAACAACGTGAATGCCATCGCCCATCACATTTTAAACTGTTCTGCAATATGTTGCTAGACCGTAGGCATCAATATTTGTGTCAGCATTACTTAATTAATATTTAATTCACAAATTCACAAATTCGCACGATACAATATTATTCAAAAACGAGTCATAAGTAATAACTATTAACTAATAAATAATGTATTACAAACATTTTAAGATTATCCGTCTGTTTAAGGATTATTAGTATTGGGGTTTATATAGAGAATAGAGAAATGTTTGAATTCAAAAACAAAACTGTTACAATATTTTCTATTATAGCTAGCTATTTTATTGTATTATACGTTTACAATATTACAGTATTAATACATCACGTGCTTGTGGATGTTTGTTTGATAAGGAATAGGTATGCATTAATAATATGCGTAAATAGAAACATTATAGAAACGAGTCACAAATTTGATGTTTTATGTATAGGTATTCGATCCCGAATCCGATATAGAGGTATAATATGTACAGCCATTTAGGTATAGGCTATATCGTGTTATTATATTATTATCTTAATGTAGTCGATTATTATTTATTTAGCCTTGAAAATGGATTTCGTTTTGGTGCGAGTTTATTATTATTGACGTTTGAATAATAATTGTATAACAATATATACCCACCTATGTATATACTATATATAATATATAGGTAGGTACGGGCACGTAAATAAAGCGTTATAGTCATTTGGAAAAAAAATATCGATTCTCTTTCGATTTATTTGCTTAACAGGTGGGAGAGGGGGGTGCGTTTATAATAACATTGTGATACCGATAAGAATAATAGAATAACACTATAATATAAAACCATCGCGCGTGTATATGTTATATGTATATATACATATATATATATCAATAATCAATAATGATATTATCATTAATAGCAGAGTATAAGGATACGAATATATAGGTATCCAACCTGTATATTGTAGATACACTTGTTATTACCTACATGGCTATACATACTGTAATATTATTATATAGATGTAGGATATCAAAAGGATCACAGACGACCGAGTAAACAGCTCAGCGCGTTGTCATCTGTATGCGTACACCGTGGCCGGGGAAATGATTTAATACACATAACATAGCGATTGCGTCGCGTATTAAATATTATTATCTGTGGGTTCATTATATTATAACGTCAAGATACAGGTCTTATATGGGTACATAATATTATTATATATATATATATATATTGTTGAACTTATATCCCGTTGTTTACTTCGGCAGTGTCTACGTATAAAACGTATATAGGTACTCGTCGCCGGTAAATATTATATTTGCTCCCTCGGTCCTTTTGATTGGACATTTCGCCGCTAAAAGCCATTCCGATAAATAAAAAATAAAAAAATCGGGCGTGTGTGTATATGCCCACGGTGTGTGTACACATAATATAATAATAATAATACCGCGTGTAATAACACCACGACCACGATGTATATTATACCTATGTATAATGAATATTATGTGTGTACGCGGGCAAACATCGAGAGTCACTGCCGCGCCGCCGCCGCCGTCGTTGTCCTGCATAATATGAGCACCACACCCATCGGCTGGGACGTCCACATAGACGAATATAATATAATGTGTATAATATTATATAGAGAGGCACAGGTAAATATTTGTCTTGTGCAGTTGTGCTGAGCGGGCGGTAACGGGAATGCCGGACGATCGTGTTTTTACTAAATTTTAATAATAATTAAACGACGCGACCGCAATGACTTGTCGGCCAAGACCGCTGCACGTCCGCACGTAGAGCGTCTCCGGTCCCGCGGCCAATGGTCCTATAATGCACCGCATGGAGTATATATATAGGTATTATTATTATTATTGTTAAGGTAGTATACATATTAAACTATGGGAAAATAGTACTTTCTTTCAGTTGTTCGGTGTACCTTTTTTTGTTGGTAAATTACCTACCCCAAAACAGAATGTACATACATTGTGACGTGTCAGACTTGGTCACTTGGAAGTGACCGTTTTAGTATACATAAATACTGTAAACATGCGTCCCGCACTAAAAATACAAGATTTTATGATCGACGTAGATAATCACGGGTTCTTTCCTCTCATGTCGACATTGAACGTTTATTTCTAAATTATAGATACGCCGTCCAATCCCTTTTTTGAACCCGAGTGCAATATTCTAATAGTTAAGGAGTAGTTTGAGTAAACCTTTAATAGTAACCATTAAAAAGCGTACCTATTATTATTATTTAAAATAATTAGGTAGATATAGTATAATGACACGAGAACATAATTTTCCAAATTTAAGTTTGTAAGTTAAGTTAGGTATTTATGATTTATCTTTACTATAAAAACCCCACGACACATTGGTTTATTTGACTAATTTACGAAGTGAATATTATGAATCGTGTACATATTTGATAATAATGGGATTAATCATTAATCAGTACCTATATAAGAAATAAATAGAAGTTGTAACTTGCTTCCGAAGGCCTAAGACCGAGAACGCAAATAGTTTAACAATATCTGAACAAATATTTTCCTAAACAAACATTTTTTTCCGGGGTGCAACAATAGTTTGACTCAATTATTATTGTACAATGTTTAAACGCTGATTCAACTCGCTCAGACATTTAAACGAAGCTATTAAAATATTAGATAATCGGTGACTACCTATAACAGATTATCCAAACGAAAAATAATGGCACTAAAATGTACATAAAATAAAATTGCAGCTAGTGCACTGAATAATGATTAATATCCGGGGATTCGGAATTCCCATATATATCATACACAGATTTATTCAGATTTCAGAAAATCCGGACACACGATTCTTGATTCTCTCTATTATATCTTTATGGTTAATAATATTATGAACCAGTGCCTCTTTTCATAACGGTAGAATAATATCACGAGACAATTTGTATATAATATATAAGTATTTATCTAGACCAGAGCCACGGAGGTATTCAAATTGTGCGTCGCGGCTCCCAGGGGCGTTGAGAGAATTAGTGAAGAGAGCCGCGTCAAGGCACCGGAAACAAAAATTAATGTAGATCATAATATCGTATAATTAATATAAATACTATTTAAATTATAAAGCGATTATAAAAACGATAATGAAACACATTCCACGACTATTTTAAGTTTTATTTCTAGTACTAAAGTCACTGTTATTATGACGCAAATATAAGCCATTGTGATACATTTGTTAATTGTTCCAATTTTCTCATAATAATTCGGGAGCCATAAAAATATTGTGTACACACTTAGAAGCCGGAGGATGAAAAAGTTTGAATTCCTCTGATCTAAAACATTTTGGACCAGGCGTGGCTACTAATGGCTAAACTACCTATGTGTATTAATTAAAAAAATCATTCTCTTAAAATTATTAATGATTTTGTAATAATAATTTTAGTTTTCCGGTGATTTATTGAATAAATAATAAATATAATATTCTATAATTGGTTTTTCTTATAATACGTTTAATGTTACTATACCAACGAGTACAGCGCACGCGGTGGTTCGAATGTTTGCTGGAAGTCTTAGATATTGTACTTCACAACATAAATTATGACGGTAACAACACGACGAGCACAATATGTATAAAATATTATAACTTGTAACCTGTAGGTACATATTATATTACGTTATATTATTATTATTTATTATGTCCACCTCTGATGCAGCCTCCATGTGGTACTGCAGATAGAACGCACGCGCATACAATGAGCTGGTGGCGGTCAACAAGGTGACAAAACAATACGTACCTTAATGACCGTAACCCGTAGGTATATATCCAAAACAATCGTGGCTTTTCTTATTTATTTTTTAAATTGTCTTACACACGTCCCCGTTTGACCATTTAAAAAAAAAATGCGCTGGACAAATTAACATAATAGGTATATATATATTTACAGCGGCGATATTATATATAGGTATAGCTGCACTGTTCCATATTTGTGATCAGTGGTGGCTCCAGAGACATGGTTGGGGGAGGGGGAAATCATAATTTTGATTTTATATAATATGATTTTTTTTTGTAATTTTGTTTTTAACAGTTGGAAGGTAGGGACCCCCTAGAGCCGCTACTGTTTGTACTGTTTTCGTATGTAACATGACGTTACATTAGGTATATACAGTGTGATTTACCAAATATTCACGCCAACATTTTTTACATTTAATTATATATTTGTTAAAATTCTGCTTTTTGAAATAATTAAATATACTTTGCTCGACAATATTTTTAAATGATTACATTTTTTATATTATTTGAATAATATTATATATTAAATATATATAAGCTAATATATTAGCATATAGCAATTGTTTAAATATTATAATGAGCATGAACGATTATAGATATTATGTTAAATTATAATAATTAATATTTAATATTGATTTATTAACATTTTAAATTGTGGAAAATGTTATTGAGAAAAAAGTAGACAATAACTAAATGTCGGTATAGCTATAACTTACTATAAATATTACATATTTTTTATTTTTTATGTAAAATCATTATTTTTATAGTCTTGGTAAATGAAGGTACTTACATCAGCTCAAAAACTAGATAGACGTTTGAATTAATACATCTATATACATTTTTAAAAAGTCATCTATACTTAACAGTAAAGCAGGGTAGTTCTCGTTTGCAAAAAAAGAAATTTGTATCGCCAAGAATATTTAATAGAATTATTCTTATTAATATGATACATAAAGTCCTGAAATAGTTATACTTAAAAATTCCAAAAATCATATTTTGAATAAATACATTATTAAAGGATAAAATGTTGTGAACACGCTTGGTGAACTACCCTGTATATAGTACGTAATGTCTACGTATATTGGATATTAGATGAATATTATCTATGGATGATATGATAATGATTTATACCGTCTTCTACCTTTTACTTTTTTAACAAAATACTGTAGGTTTTTTTGTTCGAGGTACAGTGTAGGTATGTATAGGTGTTATGTGTGAGTATACAGAAGTCGTCGCCGTGCGGTATGTTGACGTGCGGTATGTTAATAAAAAAAACGTCAAACCCTAAACAAGACACCTCGCCAGTAGACACGTGTTTATAATTTACACATATTATATTATATATAATAAATACTAAATACGCCTAAAAAAATACGGTCTGAAGATTTTAAATAATTTACGACAAAAAATATTATTCAAAGAAATTTCCTGTAATTTCATATGAGCCAAAGAAAAAAATATTCTTAAAAAAATGATTTTTTTTCAGTTTGTTGAAATAATCAATGTATCAATGTATAATAGGTATAAATATATACCTATTATTCAATACTTTAATATTTATCGGGAAGGATAAAATATTTTCTTAAACCTATATAGGTATGGGCCATAACTTATTAGAACGCAATAGTACAATAATATTTTACCAAAAGGTGTTGGTGCCAACTTAGGTACTGTATAGCGTGCGTATTACCTAACAATATATAAAGCATTTGTATGTTATCAAAAAAAAGAACGTTGGTTGTATGGTAAGCATGTTATATTATTATAGAAAATAACTGTCAAGGATAACAATAATAATAATTATAGGACGTGTATATAATTTAATTTTGATAAAGAATTCTATAGAGTGTCTATTCATATAATACGTGGCTGTACACTGCAATTTCTATATAGGCTTTTAGCTGGAGGAGACTGCAGTCCCACAGATATCCCTGCATGCTGCAGTAGGTACTCTATACCTGATCTTCCTATATTTAAAAGTAATTTTTTCCACCGTGTCCGCCACCACCGGATGTATGGATGGTGGATGGCTATACCTTGATTTAATATTTACTTATATTCAAAGGGTATAATATGTTGGCATGCCACATATATATGCGTCTTTATAATCATTAAATAACAAAATGATATACCTGTATACGTATTCGCATTGCTATCATATTATTATCATGGTATTAATTATTGTTATAATATAATATTATCGTTGCTGATATCGCGGCACGTCATCGTGGTTTTCCCCTTCACAGCGGCGTGGCGGCCGGATGAAGTAAGGTAGATAATATATAAAACGGGCGTGTTTTAATTCGATCGGACGACGGGCCAATGGGAACGGTCCAATGGAGAGAATTATAATCTTATAAATTATAATATAATATGCGTTCGCATGGTTTAGTGAAGTACAATATTATAATAGATTATAATATTTAAAAATATAGACAAGGTGCCCAAGGAATTTGAAAACGCTTTAAATACTGCTTGCAAATTTTTATACCTATAGGTACATAAACATAATATAGCAATTATAGATAACACTGGTGCATATTTATTAGTTAATATGTTTAATCAACTCATTCATTATGAATCATATTATCGTTTATCAATTCTAATAATAGTCTAATAACCGTTTTCAAACTTTTTGAACACTGTATAAATTAAAATCAATGAATTTATCATTGGTATATGTTTTTAATTGATAATATATAACATTATACGTAGATATATAGATAATACCTAAGTTTATTTAAGCTTGTATCAGGCTAGACTTATTTTACACGCAGGCACTAAATGGTAGAATTATATTATATTAGGTTAAAGTAATAGAAACATAATAAAAAAATTACTTAAATTAACTATCTATTTATACTGCCTTATTATATTATTATAGGTAGATAATATTATTTTATGTGCCTACCTTCGCACGATTCCGAGAAACGTGAAATTATTAAACCGTACCTATAAATATATTATGGCGTTACACAGAATCGTAAAATTTAGTATATTCGAAGAAATCGAAAATTGCTGATGTTTGAGAGTGTATTGAAAATATTTACTTCAATTGTTGATTTTCTACGAATAGATTTTTCCCTGTATCTTTTTCTTCGGTGGTGGCACCGTAAAATTTCGTCTTTTTAATTATAGGTACATTGTTAATTATTAATGTGTTAGGCGCACGTACCTATTTATTAAGTATATATTATATTATGTGCAATGACTGCATTATAGTATATTAATGCATTTTAGATATTTTAATCGTTCCGACGAATTTATTGCTATTACAATTTTAATGTTTTTTTTTGTTACTGAAGACATTTTTTATACCAGAAAAATATGGATCAATCATTAATAGTAATACTGGAGGTGGTTTCTGGTAGCAATATTGATTTATACTTTGGAAAAAATTCCAATACTTTTAAAAATAATCGTACCTATAAACATATAGTATATCATACCCCGTATATAAGAATATATATATATAATATATATACGTTATATGAAAAACTAAAACAACATTACGGACAAACCGAGGAGTATATGAAAAAAAAAATTTTGTTTTTTTTTGTTATTCAAAAATCAATAACTTTAAAAGCATAATGGAACGTAATATATTTTATAGAATTTTCTATATTATCTATGATATAATTTTAAATATTTTTGTGGTCAATATTAAGCATCTATTAGGTATAGGTATATACTTAATATATATATATATATATATATATATTAAAAAGTTTCTCTTTTGAAAACATACTACATATTATATATATAATACAATTTTTAAGAATAAAATCAGCAAATATTCAATACAATGTTGCAATGTACTACAGTTCCTCATAAGTTTACTGAAATGAAAAAAAAAAATTTGCCATGTGTGGATGATAATTTTCGTTTTTCGCTGTGTAACAGTTTTATATATAATACGCCCACATCATTTAAATATATATGATGTGTATACAGTATTATAACATACCAATACGAGTGCAATAATATTAATATAATATCGTATAATATTTATGCTTGATGGCGCGGATTGATGGTGACTGCGACGGTATATGCGAATGCCGAATGCATGCGGAGATGGCTCTAATTTCATTCTATAAACGATTCCGACAATCCAACCGTACTGTATAAAATGTTATGTAATTATCTATACATATACATTGCATACATATAGGTATAATGTTATATTCGCATAGTAATATAGTGTAGAACAACGCACGCAGCGCATCGCAGTCTGTATATAATTATAAGTCGTAAAAAGGCCGCAATAAGAACGCAGAGTCACATAAAATATTATATAGCCATATATTATAATATTGTAGGCATTGCTGCGGTCTATATAATATTATAATAGTGAACGTTATAATATTATGTACAGATCCTGTAGTGTATAATCCCTCTAAATTTTATATAGAAACTATTACTATATAGGTATACTATGTAAACATGCACACAAAATTAATACAATTTTACTATATATATTTATTATAGGTGCTTGATCTTGCGCAGTTATTATTATTATGTCCATCATATTATTTACAATATCAATAGGAAATGTCAGTTGCTGTTGTTATTATTATAATATACAATTATCTTATCAACGGACACTTTCGGTACCTATGTCGAAAAGTGCATATATTATTTTAACTTATTTGACATTTTGTTTTTGAAACAATATAATATGTAAGATAGTATACGCGTGGTATATATTATTTTCATCCTTTTTATAATATTATAATATGCTCGTCGATGAGCCCCATAACTATTCCATAATAATCTAAAGTTTTGTATAAGTATGCAAGTCTTTTAGTATAAAATCCTTACTTAACTACTCCAATACTCCGAGTTTGAATAAACGAATTATTAAAAAGGATAAAATAGGAGTTATATAATGTACGGTATAGCGTTATGGGTAAATAAATCGATAACCCTAATTACCAAAGTATTTATATATATCCCGAACCTTGCACGCCTATACTAAATATATATTATATACCAATTATAATACAACCCACTTATCAAATCAAATATACATGGGTACCCATAGTTGGAAAGATAATATAATACTTTTTGAGAGAAGCGAATACCCATATTATATGCATTATGTGCTTTTACACAGATATTTACTTATTAGGTGGAGATATTATGTAAGGCAAAACTTTGATACGAGTAAATATTTTATATTTCCGAATAATATTGCACTATATTCTATATAGTGGCTGATTTATTTAACTGCCCTACCAAAAAACGTCGTTCACTGCAACTTGCAGTCTGCGATACATACTTAATATTATAATATTAGAATAAAATATAAATAAATATATATTGCTAGGTATATATAATATAAATTGTATAAATGCGTGTACTTATGCTATACGCGCACGTCATATATATATTACAGTAATAATTGTGTATATTGCGATTTTCAGGGACTCCGATCAGCCGACTACCCATCATGGCCAAACGTGTTTTGGACCTGTACACGCTGTACAAACTAGTCGTGCAAAGAGGCGGAATCGTGGCGGTCATCACTAAAAAACTGTGGCAAGAGATAATCCGAGGCTTGGGCCTACCGCCTTCCATCACCAGCGCGGCTTTCACGTTAAGAACACAGTACGTATATATAAATGAATAATATGCAAACGCCGCAGCTGATGTAGGTGCCCATATATTATTTAAAGGCATACTAAATTTTAGCGCAATTAAAATATTATACTAAATTATTTAAATATTTAATTTAAATTTTATTAAAACACACCCCATGGTAAAGTAAACCAAGTTAAATTATTATTATTATTTCTAAATAATCTAAGTATGCATTCACTGTATACCAATACAAATTATATATATTATAAAATCGTTTGTTTATATTATGATTGTGTTAAAATTATGGTTTTTACTAGTTCCATGAGAACTATTATGAACTACTTATTATGAGAAATATTGTATTAATTTCTCAAGTCTAAGCAAATCTACATTTTTTTTATCGACATTTATAGAAAACAAATAATTGTGTAGGCAATAATAAACTCACCATTTGATGAATGCATCTACTACTCATCCTGAGCAATTTCGATTTTGAATTCACCCCTCCCCCCATGTGGTACGACCGAAATACGTATACCACATTCGTAATATTATACACCTGAACCGTTTGCAGATATGTCAAGTACCTGTACGCGTACGAGTCGAAAATGAATCAGTTCAGCACGGTAGACGAATTGAACATGGCCATAGCGGGAAACCGGCGCGAGGGCCGCCGGAACAAGTCGCTGCTGTCTGAGTACTTGCCCACGCTCCCGGTGACGACGGCCGCGGGCCAGCTTCATCACCACGGCCAACTGTCGTCTGCGGCGCACGGACAGCATAATCATCAGCAACAACAGCACCATCATCAGCAGCAGCAGCAGCACCATCAGCAGCAGCAGCATTACGCTAACGTGCTGGCCGCAGACGATCGGTTCCGCCACTTGGCAGCCGCCATCATAGACAACAACAGACACCGCGCCGCGACGGAACAGGGCAGACAGCAGCCGTCGTCGTCGTCGTCGTCGCCGCGGCCAGGCAGTCCGATGCAACGACTGGCTCAACTCCAGCCACCGCCGCTGACGGCTGCTGCCGAATCTTCGCCGTTATTCAACGGCCACCAGCTACAATTGCCGCCTTACCAATCGGCCACGATGATGGCCGCTGCAGCACATCAAGTGGCGGCCGGCGACCACACCAGCAAACAGAGAGGTAATAATTAATCGTATACTTTTTGCATGATTATTAATTTGGGGCTGCAGAGAATTAGATGTCCTAGAAATCTTTTTAATTTAATATAATACCCTAAAATGTCCAAAACACGCTATTTAAAAATAATATTCTCTAAACAAAAGGGTCAGTTCAATTATTTTGGAAATTGTCATTATTATAATCTGAAATATGAAAACTAGTATTTGTTTTAAAAACAACAGATATTTTATTTAGGTATCCTTAAGCCATTATATAATTAGTTACCTTTAACTACGTTTACTTCGCTTTATGAAATTTTTGAAATTTTTATCTAGTTTATTTTATGGTATAGTAAATCATAATAATGGCTTCATATATCTTTATAAACATGTTTATAATATAGGAAACATAATAATATTATTATTAATTTAAATAAACATGCATTATATTTAAAAATTTAAAAATCACTTCAAACTTTTTTTGTACGTTTGTAGATATTTGTTCATTTAACACAGTTTTAAAACCTCTTCGTTAGGTGTCTACTTTTATGTATATATATATATAAATATATATAGTACATTACAATCAGTTTCGGTTTATGTGATTAAGCTTTTTTTGCTTTCTATCATTTTATATTTAATTAATCAACTTAAAGATCATCAACCAGATTATATACACACCTAAATAAAGATATATGTCCTCTAGAATAATTTTCATCGTAAAAATATTCAGTTAGCTATATTCTTGGAAGGAATCGTTTTTAACTTTGATATCCCTTTTTAAACTATAGCACGCTGTCTACATTAGCAAAATACTGCATTTTGTAATATATAATTATATACACAACCGGGAGACCTGAAAATCAAGACTTTAAAAGTGGCTATAATTTTATCTTGACGCATAAAATAATGTTACTATATATAGAAAATTTTAAACACTATATCATATATTATATTGTACGGATCTTATATTATTTAAACAATACTTTTAGAAATTACAATAAGTCAATCATATGGTTATAGGACGAGCATTTGTTTTTTCTCGGAATTGTATTTATTTATTTTCTTTTTTCTATAAACTTTGTGACATTTTTATTTTCTGTTTATATAATACGGAATAGTTTCGTGCCAAGAAAAGGATAAGCGGGAAATTGGTAAACACACTGACAACTAACTACAATCCCCTTGACAGGTGTGTCCGTCTGACGCGGCCCAAAAATAAAAATGTTCAATTTCATTTCTAAATAATAATTTTACCTTTATGCTACTTTTAAATGTGTGTATATATAACGTCTTTGTGTATCTATTCATTCTGTTTTAATGTATTTTTGAAACGTTACCAAGAATGAGCAAAAAAACTATCACGACGTGTTCTAATTTCATTATATGAATATGCTCTTTCTTCCACTCACTCTCTCGACAACTTTATATAATGATTCTATTTCCCTCTCTCTCTCTCTCTCTCACCGAAGAGCTTTGCTCATTCATCAAGTGCTCTTCATTAGTGAAAGAGTAGTGTAGTAGAAAAATTCCAATGCCACTTATAAAGGTAGAAAACAAATTAATGTACTATTATTAAAAGCCAACTGGCTATAAGAAGTGTACACACATATAGATATAGTTTCAGATCTTTGTATTTATACATTGGTCAAAAAAAAAAAAAAACAGTGAACAATTCAAAAATGTAACTATACGCTTATACTGTACCTAATATAAAAAAAAAAAGTTTTGGCTGACTTTATATTGCTTAGTATTTTTTATTTAACATCAAGTTTAACACATCGTGTATAGTATTTTAATTACGTAGGTCCCCATAACGCTCTTATAATCTACAATACTGTAGTAAATATAATATATATATACGAAACGACGATAGAAAAAGGTGTTTAAAAAACAATTTTAGAAAATATCAGGCTTTATTTGATTAGAAAAAAGTCACATTATTCGTTCCCATCTTCAGGCCATAGGTTAGACCATAGACCTAAACACGATAAAAATATGAAAATATTTAACAAATTTATGGAGTTAAATGTTCTCTGTCTTACTGTTAAAACGTATAAACTAAAATCAAGCTCTCATATCAGTGTTTCAATTATATATATATATATTTAAAAATCCTAATTATACGAATAAATTATTCAGATCATCTATACAACTCCAAAATGTAAAATGATATTGCTTTTTACACGTATGTGTAGTTTTTTAATTCAGTAGTCCTTATGTTCAGGTTGTCCTGAAATTCCAACTGAAATAGAGACGACGAGTGACTATATTAATTATTAATAATTACTAATACTACAATATTATCCCGTATTCTTGAACACAATATGATGATATATTACAATATGTGGACATCGATTAGTAATGCTTGTCCAACCAGCACAGCACTACAACAGCAGAATCCTATTCTGTACACCTATGCGACTTTCTTATTTCTGCTCCATTACAATGACCGTAATTATAATACGCATATTATATTTTGACTCGACCGACGAACGCAATATTTGTGAATGCAATTATAACTGTTACCTATAAACGTCGACTTTGAAAATAAAAAATATTGTAAAAACCATTAATTTATTGAGAAAATTACTGTGTAGATAAAAGATAATCACTTTGAAATTCTGAATACATAATATATAAAAAATTCTTATTTAACTGTGCAACATATCTATATTATATTAAAATACGACGATAATTATTTTGATTATATTGCATGTAAATTCGCTGTGATAAAACGGTACTTATAAATAAATAGGTACTTACACCCTTAGATATTAAAGAATAGATATAGGTAACGGGTATATTAACAATAAAGAGGGATTAGAGGGAAGAGAGTAAGACTGTTTTTATTATTACCTCTCATTCTAGCAGAGGTCTTATCATAATATATATAAATATATAATCATTGTAGATAATATATTTATGATAAGACCTCTATATTGTCATGTTCGTTCCCATATGATATGTGAAACGGCCTATCCATTCTATAATACCTACACTTAACTTTATATGAGATAATAATTGTGGGCTGGAAAAACTACGTACCTACCTATACGTGTGTGTGTGCAGGAAGTAAGACTGGGTATGTCGTATAAGCATAGTATAGCATATTATATACCTACCTATAGTTGTACCTATATACGGTATACAACGTTTTATATTCGTCCAGAGTCGTCAGGCCCCGGTCTCGGGTCGTGTACACTGTCGTAATAATAATAATAACAATAATAATAATAATAATAATAACATAATATAATATACAGTCCGACGACCGTATCTGATGCGAACAGGCGCGGGGACATTCGTCAATGTTATCAATTTACTTACACATTGTGTTGTAAATGCGGCTTTTATTTTATTTTAATTTTTTTTTTTTACTACGGTCTGGCTGCATTTTTCCTCCTGCTTCTTCCTCTCGTCGTCTAACGAATATCCCGCGCACATACACACATACCTACACCTGTGTGATATATTATACATATATATATATATATATAAATATTATATTATATGTACGTACTCACGCATAATATCCAGCTAGGTACCTGCCTATATTATGTATATGCGTGTAACACTTTTGATACGCGCGCGACGTGATGTGTATACAACTCTCCCGTAGCTGTTTTTGAATAAATCAATTTACACCGTGACATCGTGTGTTCGTTTGAATCCATAACACAATAATAATATAATACGTGCGCCTTTTGATATTTAAATATTCAACATGGATACATAATATTATACATTGTTGGTTTTTCTTTCTCTTGCACCCGCCGCCACTGGTGCCGTCGCCACGCCATCGTCGACGTTGTCGTTGTCGTCATATCACATACTATCATATATATAAAAAAAAAAATATATAATAATATAACAGGCTAGCGCGCGCGCGAGCTCGTTCTTATTATAATACCTGTGTGTATAAAAATGAACGAATATGTATAATAATAATAATAATTATTATTTCGAGAGAAAAAACTCGTGTTCGTACATAAGAAAAAAAACGTAACAAATTACCGACACTTGTTCACGACTCGCGCGCTGTTTTACATCCATAATAATAATAATATAATAAATGCACACTGTACACTGTACGTATCGTCGGCTCCAGACGTCACCGGATGACTGACCGACTGGAAAATAAAGAAAAAAAAATTGTTTAATCCGCCGAATTCGTCTTAAATACCATATTATAATATAGTACGGGCCGTGATAATACATACACCGTTGTAGTCTAATGCACACGACAAGACGACATATTATTTTCCTGACGTGAATATTACGTTATAATTTTTAGTGATTTTACACGCACAAAGCACATTAGGCATTATTAATTATTATCACCATGTATTGTGCACCGGCCACCACCATGTAATGCTGTATATAGGAATGGGTCACTGCCGCCACATATAGTTTTTTCTTACGAAGTCGTTTTTTATCATGAATAAGTATAATTACATATGAACACTCTGTGCACAGTATTTATAAGTCTATGGTTTTTATATATTGGTTAGGTTAGGTGTGGGGTGTAGGCCTTTGTGATGACGTGTCCACGGTCCACCAGAATAATATACGTACCCCTCCGTACGATCTGTAATAGCACTCATACCAATCGGTGACTTAGATTAATCGATGTACGATTAATAATAATATTATTACCTTTTACACATGTCACCACAATATACCACGCCATCATATAATATATCGCGAATTCGATTATGAAAAAATCGATTATTAAGTTGTTTGTAATATTATAGATTATCGAACAAATACAAATGCGCAGGTCCAAGCAGGTCCTATATTGCCTCCAAAGAAATCCTATCTTTCATATATTTTTCCTTTTTTTCTGCTATTTATTTTGCAATTCTTATGAGTGTAACCGAAATATAATAATAAATAATGGAAGTATTGTATAAAATGATAAATATATCAATGTTAAACCAATTTTGTTCAAATAATATTTAATCATATATCATTTTATATTTCAGAAATTCTCAGTATGTTGATGTGGATGGACTTAATGAGAGCTAATCAAACAGCAATGCCAAGACTTTCAATACAAAGTAAGTTTAAATAGTTGTATATAGTTTACTCATTCGTGTTTTTCTTACGTTCGTACAACAGTTCTTGCGTATAAAATGTTACTTTTATAATTGCTATAAACTGCTGTTGTACAAGTTATTAATATTTATAGTTTTATTACATATTTTACTAAGAGCTAAGATTGTACCTATACATTTTTGATAAGTTTTTATGACTTCACGTTCTCATCCCCAATATTTAAACAAAGCTGTATAGTTTAGTGGGCGTAAACAAAATAACTTAATGTCATTAATCATTCAATAAAAGTGAATGTATTCTCATGGTGTATTTTGGTATTTTATATACAAACATTAAAATAAATAATAAATAAATAATGAACTATTGTTACTGCCGTCTACAATTAAAACCCACCTTACACTCATTACAATATAATAATATCGTATATTATGTAATACCATTTTAGTACGTATAATAATTAATCGCAACGTATGTATGATATTGACATGTTTGGCGTCTTTCTTTCTGTTTTTCTGCAGACTTACAGCAGTCACCTTACGCCTCCGCACCAGCCGCGATGAATTTGCAGCGCCAGTCTCCGGTCGCGTTGCACCCAATCAACGGACCGCCAGCTGTACCGGAACAGTGTGAGGCGTTGAATTTGGGTAAGAAAGATCAAGGAACGAACAACAACAATGCGGGCGAAAACGAGGACGAATCGGATCAAAGACACGATCAAAAACGAATCAAGATGGAACGGTCACCGCAAGCTGTCGTGGTTAGTCGTCCCGCGAGCCCCAAGACGAGCCCAGAACGATTTCCAGCGCCAACCGGAAGCAGCCCGGTACGGGAGTCAGCTACATCGCCTGAACGGAATGGCGAAGACCTATGCCGTGACAGCAACGGTACGATCGAAATGGACATCAACGTGTCGGCCGGTAAGTGCAATTTGTCTGTAATAAAAATTCTAGAAACACAATTTTTTTTTTTTTTTTTTTATTCCTCAACAAAAAACTCACCCCGCCATCGATGTAGGTAGATCATTTTTTCCATTTTAATAATTATTACTAAACATTGTACTAAACATAAATAATTATAGATGAGTACTTAATGATATACCTAAACCTATTATAGCGATGTACGACAACATATAGGTATATAACTATATAGCCGACTGCATGGAGGTACGAAGGTACCGTGAAAATTGCAAGCCTTCGCGGGAGTGTACTCTACAATACTCCCCAATAAAATTTTCAACATTCTCTTTATATATATATAAGATAGCTGTCCCCCGCGCACTTCGTTATCCGTAAAAAATGCCACCACTTATACATACATGGTTCAAACTTTGTGTTAAATTTCTTACTTAACACCCAGTGCATAGTGATGTTCAAAACTTTCATCCTACATTGTTTTAAGCTCTATCCTTTTTTTTTATTAGAAAACTAGAGTATAATATACAATTAGTAATAAATGTATACAATAGGTAATATGGGTTGGAGGTACAAGTATACAGGATTGGACGGCATGATAGAAGGAAGGGTTCAATAACCTTATTTCATAATTCTAAGCGGTTTTTTTTTTAAATGTGGTATATTGGATGTTAATTGTAGAACAGTGTTGGAGCTAAAATACTACCACAAGGAACTCCTGCTTTAGGGAAGTGAATTTGAGAGAGTTTGTCCTCACAACGAATAGCAACGAATTGCAAAGGATCGGTTTGATAGGAATGATTTGATTATTAGAAATAAGGGGGCCGGAAGAAAGTGAATTCTGTGGAGGAGACCTTTGTGCCAGACGCAGTCAATCGCCTGGGCGACGTCGAAGAAAACACCAGTGAAGTAGAGCTTATTTTCAAGCGATTGAGATAATATTATATCGATTATTCTGTGGACATGATGGAGTGACAAGTAATTTTTCTTGAATCCGAATTGGATGTTAGGAATTATGTTATGCCATACAGTTATGGATTGATAAAATAGAATTGATTCACATCAATAATATTTTTTCTACAATTTTAGAGAAAAACGGTAAAAGACTGATTGGACAATATGAGGAAGGTAGGTCTAGAGGTTTGTCGGGACTATATCCTATACACAATTTTGTTTTTTGCCCATTTCAACGAATTAAAATCAAAATTATTCGAAATCCTTTCTATAACATAATAAAAACATACTCTGGAAATATCAAGTCACTATAGCTATCATAATATTTCACAATTTTAGTAATTTAAGTTCTAAGCAATATTACATGTATTATATATTATAACATATACTATTACATATTAAGTGAACGATGAGCATGACGTCACTTGTGGACAATGCATCCGTATCAGAGATATATTTTATTATTTAAATATTATATAGTGAGCAATCAGAAATGTGTGTTACAAAAATGATTGCACAATATTATGATTGCCTCGTATCATTTATAGTTACATTTATTATTTTTTGACCGTAATGTCCGAAATCATAGCCTATTTATTTGGATCATTAAAAAATTGTCACCTAAGGCGGCTGCCTATTTTAGTAGGATTTTGGGCCGGCCCTTATCATAGACTCTATTACCGATATAACCCATATAGTGTAATTGTGTTTTTTCATTCAAAGTTATAGGTATTATAATTGATTTTGTTGACCCTCGCAAACTGGTCTCTTTGTACCTATATAGGGTTATAGGAAGCCAGAAAAGGTTTCCTTTTATAAAGAAGGCATAATCATATCGGTAGCAGGTAAATATAATGATTTGGAGATTAAATTATAAACTTGCAAATAGTATAGTAATATGAGCTCTGTTTTGATTTAGTCTTTTGCTCTACATACTTATAATACTTATACGCATCGTATAATTTAATGACGAAATTTACAATAATAGTTTATTAGGCATTGATTTCATAATGGACATATATTATTCATAAATATTTAGTACAACAATAGTGATTACGATTGATGTTCTGATTTGACCTACCTGATTTAGTTTCAGTGAGTATTAGCTATAATGCGAGACAATTTTAATTTCTTAAATTGTATTCTCGTGTTTAGACAGATATAGGTAGTCATTATCTTCTCGAAATAATTAATATTTAAATGCCAAATAATAATTCTATGTCGATGATTTCGGTTAATGTGTATGCATAAATCCTAATGATAATTAAACTTTGAATAGAGCTTTGTGGGTCATGTTTCCTTTGTAATTCAACGACCTAAAATGAATGTAATTTAAATACACTTTTAAATATTATTTGTAGGTACTCTTATATTATTTGAATACAATTGAGAATAATTAAAAAAAGTGGTTGAATGGGAAAATAAAATACAAGGATTGAGAAATAAGATTTACATTTTTAGATTTTCTGTTTTAAATAAATAATATTATATTTTATAGTTTATTCTATACAAACTTTTGGATCAAGTGTGGACATTTTTATCTTACAAATATTCTTGTACAATGTATATCCTATATCCATAACCAGAATAGTTACAGAATTTTTATAATGTCAGTATTGTTATAATTAATTGTACCCACCTAAGTATTTACATATACATATTATATAAAGAAATTCGATGTTTATAAGATTTGTGTGCTGTGTGGCATATAGTTTGTAAAATTAATAACATGCAATAATATGTTGTAACTTAAAATATACTTCTGCATTAATATTATATTAATAATAATTATACTATTATTTACATTTTATTAAGAATCTTGTTATTGATGTTTAGGTATGCCTAGCGGTCTCAAAATAAACGTTTGTAAAAGGACAAAAAATGGGATTTACAAAGGCCAACTCGTCAAGGTTGAATCAGAGTTAAACGGAGGTAAATTCGAATTTGTTTGAATAGGTATAATATGCTTGAATTTGCGTTTGAGTTCATAAATTAATGTTCTCCTTTAGATAAATACATTATAATATTATTATTATTACTATACAAAGATCGAATTATGTACGCGATCTATGCATTTTTGAAATTTCTATTTACGAGATTTGAAAAATGAATATTTATTTGTATTTTAAATAACATTTGACCATTATTAACTATTTTAGGAACGAAGAACTCTAGACCCTTTATTTTGCGCCTCAATGGCGAACTCTACACAGGATGCCTCCAACAACAAAACAGTGTTGTTGATCACGACGACCATCATTCTAATTAAAATAGTAGACGTTGACAAGCACAACGAATGATTTTTTCTGTAAATATAATATTAAATAATAGTTTAGAAGACAGTGTTATTAAATAACACAAATAAAATGTATATATTATACCTTTATTTCGTCTAATATACATTAAGTATAGCAATTAAATAACAATATACATAGTTGAATTCGATAATAGTTTGAATTAATTTTAATTTAAGATTATACTATATTATATCATGTCTGTCTGTTTTAAAACTACTTTTTTTATGGAAAATAAGTGATTTGCTAATACAATTATACTGTAGAATAGTTTAAAAAATAAATATTTATCATTATACTTAGGTACTACGCAAATATGTATATATATAATATTATATATTACCCAATTTTACTGCGAGTAGGAGACTTAATTTTTTTTACGTTATTTTTAAAAATATATTTGTATTATTATTATTATTGTAAATATAGTGTGTAAATTGTGAGTACTTCAAATTAATTTTAAGGCTGTGCATTCTTTAGATCTCGTCCTAATGGGAAAACCAATAACATAACACGTCTTGTAAAATACACGTACATTTTTGGATTTGAATATTAATCAGTATTAGCATCGATGTATAATGATTGAATAAATTACAGTTTTTTTTGTATTATGATTATAAAGAAATTTGGTTGTGTCTTATTATTATTTATTTACCTAATTAAAATAAAATTCCTTTCCGTTGTTCTCGGTAATAGAACCGAATATATTCAGACTACCTGTAAATAAATAATAGAAAAAAAATGTTAGGTAGGTACTTGTCTTGATGTTCTAAATCAATAATGAATACAAAATACTTATAATCACCGTGTGTTGCAGTATTAATTATTGTGTATCTCACGGAAGAGAATAATATTCGAACGTTACTACGAATTAATGACGAAAAACCGTGCGAAAAATGATAAGTAAGTCCATTATCTATAAGTGTTTAATATTATTATTATTAACGATTTCGTTTGGTAATGAGTAATGACAACTCATATACCTATATGTAATTTAATCAGATATATTGGAAATTAAAACAGTATTTACTTATTCTACTGTAATACTTTATAATAATAGCTTCTGATCAAAGTAGCAATAAAATTAATACGTTTACATGAAAATACAATATAGTTATAAGAAATCAATAACTATATTATAATCGTTATGTAGGTACCATTACGAAGTAATAAATATACGTTTTTATCAAATTGAGTATTAATGTGATTAAAAACAAATTCTTTATTAGAAAGTGTATTGATTTCAATCCATATATTACGCACTTATATAATTAATAGTTACTGTACGGTTTAAATGTGACTTCACCAGTAGTTATTCTTAATTAATTGAATATTAATAGTCATTATAATATTTAAGAACATGAGCTATATGTTCTCTTGTTTTTCATTAGTTATTTTATATAATATTATATTGTTATTTTATTACAAATACGAAATAATCACAATTTGAAGGCATAATATGTCTGTATAATGTATATCCGTCTTGAATTGCAATTTCACACTCGGGGCGCCCTTCAGTCTACCAATAGAGTGCCATTATAAGTACCATTATAGGTGCTTTTCGCGTGTGCTGCAGCCATGGTACATCGGTTGAAAAGCACTCGACAAAAGTGAATTATTGATAGTTAAATCTATTTCGCACATTTCGTCATAATATATTATAAATATTTTTTTATTTTTTATTTATAAATAATATTTTCAACCTGTGTTAGATATAGCAAATGTGATAATTGGTGTACATAAAAACTGTGAATAATATGGGTACGGTGGCCAGTCAGTGATATATTGAACCCAACGTGAAAATGTTTATATATTATTTTAGTAAGTCTCTGCAATATATTTTTCTCTTGAATCGATGGGTGGGATTTATGGGTCGAGTAATGGATGAGATTTGCGATATTAGCGGGTTGGTGTGGGAAGGTAGTTTAGAATAAATATATTTTCTCGTTTAACGTTTAGGGATCGGCTCAGACGATTATTAGTGTTAAAATTTTATTCATATTTCGGACAGGGTTTTGAAATTTCTAATATTAACTTAGCGAGCCAAAACCATTATATTTCCATTGCATCTGATGTTATATATAAGTGGCGTGCAATATATAGGGTCCAAGTGTTGCTCAGGCAACACCTTAAATATGGGTTGGTGGGCATTAATAGAAGAAAAATAGGACATTTTATAGATCGGTGTAACAATATTATGAGGTGTATATAGGTCACCTACAATTATTTGAACAATACCATTTTTTTTATTATGATATATGCCAATGTGTTATATAATTATACTCATCTAAACACTTTTACAGTTCTATTACTTTATAATAATGCCTGAAATAGTTATATTAACATAATATCAAGTAAATTGTACATTTGTACGTATTACAAACAAGTATAGGTTAGGTACAACTGTTGTCCGTGCTCCGTGTTCCGTCGCATAAAATAGCTGTTTAGTAAATAATTATTAAAAGAAGGGAGTATACTGAAATGAATCAACCAAATTTAATATTCATAGGTACATATTGTGTATTATGATATAATGAGCTACACGATACAACAAGAATATCTACAATGTTAAATCATCAAGTTACCCTATCTTAACCGTTATCTCACGATTTGTTGATGAAAGAAAAATTTTATCATTTGTATTTTATATAGATAGGTCGTAGGTACAATACGCCAGGGGTGGCCAACTTTTATAGACTTGTGATCGACCTCAGAGTTTTTCTAGGTTTTCGGCGATCGACCAAAAAAAAAAAAAAGGTTGTCAACAAACAGAAATATACTATACATAATATCATGCATGTATATGTACGACGTACGTACATGCGTGGTACACTTCTTTTATTAAGTTTATTTTATAATATAAATAAGTATTGTTAACGTTTAAATTCACAATTTTACACAACACGTATTTTAATATATTTATTTCAAATTATTACTACTACTTTTATTATTATACTATTATAAAAATAATTTATTTTCTTTCTGAAAAAATTCAAGAAAATGCGAAACGGTGTCGCGATCGACTCTAATTCATCTCGTGATCGACCTGTTGGCCACCCCTGCAATACGCAATTCGTATAAAAAAAAACAACAACAATAAGACGTAGTGGTATGGTATAGAAGGTATATAGTGACAGTGACATAATTACTTCAATGATACGATTTCAAGGTTAGTTGTTAATCATGTACTAATCATTATCTCAACAATAATTTATGAATCATAAAATTATCAATTAAATTATTATTTTCCATATATTATTACACCTATGTGGTGTAACGCAAGTTTATGTGTGTACAATATATTATGGCTTGGTTGTATTATAATACGCACTAATACCCTGCAAAGCAGTGGTGGATCTAGAATTGTTTTTTTGGGGGAGCCACTATTGTCATTATCCAAGTTTTCGACACAAATATTTAAAAATGACCTAATTTATAAAACTTAGATGCTGAGCCAATGTGGCGATAGATTTTTACAAATTTCTTTAACATGACCTGAAATTCAATCAAAATAATTCATAGCGGGCACGTTATTGTACGTAATTGTTCCTATAATTCTGTAGTTAAATATCTATACCTTGGTGTTATTATAATTGATAGAAAGCCGCTCACAGTATGTACATAAAGAAATACAATAAGTATGTAATAATTATTATTGTGTTGTGTTTTACATGGCTGATGAAGGTAGAAGACACATTGAAAAACACACTTTACGGGCTAATCAGCATTTTTATTTATGATATGTTACGTACACATATTACATTTTTGGCACTTTGATTATTTGATAAGTAAAGGAGTGTTACTCTACAGAAGTGATACAATAATATTATTTTTCAAATAAGAATCACTCATTTTTCTATACATTATTAAGCAGTTTAATTTTTTGTTTAAAATTTTAATCGAAATCCAAACGAGAAGTTTTTGAGTTATTAAACTTAATGAACTAAGAATAATATAATAATATATGGTAAGTAATAATATTTTTAGAAGACTTCTTCTCGGGGATTACTATAATTTCCAGATGCTACAAAGTATATAGATATTATATTGACGGCCAAGTGTATATTGGTTAAGCTATATATACCATTCTATATTCACTCATAATTGTTTTTTGAATACGATAATTATTTTCGCGTCTATTTAAATTAAATATAATCATATTAATACAACACTAATACTTGCGACGAAGTGAACAAAGCGAGACGATCGACGAGTCGTGTCGAAGGTATAATATCTATAACTATATGGATAAATACCGTTGTCGTCCACTTTTTATAAATATAACTTTCGAGCTACTCATGTGCACAAATCTGTGTTCCATATATTATTATAATTTGTAGTTTGTTATTAAATAGAATTTATCATACCCACGTCAAATAGACTACTCAATTTCATAAAGAACATTTTATTTAAACATCTAAAAAAAATGTCTCAACATAAAAACAAACAAAAAAGATGAATTTGTTGGTATGTATTTATCCAAAATATTACAAAGTGTGTATTTTTACCGACAATTAATTAGTACTATTACAGTTGGTTTAAAAATCTTTCACACTTTGTTAAATGAGAATGTCTTCGTATTTGTTAGACATTTTGAACCTATATAATATACAAATATACACAACTGCGTAATACCTTCTTATTCTGGCATTATTTGTTGTTTGGAAAATCTTGAAACTTCACCTAAAGTTGTTATTATGTAATATTATACATATTGTATTTGTGTAGATATAATTTTAATATATTTATAAGAAATAATAATAATCAACAGCAGTACCTAACCTGTACATACTACACACATAATAATAATATATAATGTGTCTATAAAACCGCTGTCTGTAAAAGCGTGTTTAACGATACTTGTAAGTATTTCACACTTAATGATAACGCATATATTTATTTCCTTACTATATAGTTACAAGAATAACATAATTTTAGCAGTGAATACTTTATATATAATAAATATATACATGCATATTAAGTAAACAAAAATATTTGCACCAGGTACTCATATAGGTATAGCATATAATATACTAGATAGGTGTCTACTATAGAACTACCTATTTAATGTATATATATATATATATATAGTGGCTTACAATTTCGACTAATATTGTTTGTTTAGTTTAGCGTACATACCTATAATACTGTAGTTAAAATTATATATTATATAGGTAATCTTATAACGCGCATTCCTAAGACGTGTTACCGTTAAATCAGTATAAAATAATGTGTGATTAATATTTTTACCGTTAAAATCATTGTACTGCACTGAGCAGGAATCGGAGATATAGGATACCCCTTTATGCTCGGGGTGCCAGAAAAATATAGAAGTAAGACAACAGTAAATCGTATTCGTATGTGTATATTAATAGATTGTTTAGGATAAACTATGAGGAAATTTTCGATGATTTCATGATTTCATGATAATAAAATAATATAAAGACGATTTAGTGGGAAGGTGTATTATTTTAGAGGGGAAAAAAATTAGGGATATAGCGGTACCTATAGGTACTCCCTTACTCCATACCACCACAGAAAACTGCACTGTACCGTGTATAATGTACCTATACCTATATATATATGTGTGTGCCTATATAGTATATATACTACCTATATACCTACTTAATATTATACCATAATGTTGACATTAAAATATATACACTGATTTGAGGTGGTCGAGCATGTGTCGTGGCTATGGAGTGGAAAACCACGAGGACGTCTGCAGCAGCACTGTCGCTAAATTATAGGTATGTATATATAAAAAGTGTTTAATATATACAACACCATCAGTGTAGTGAGTGGAGGTAAAAGGTAGGGTACCTTATACAAAACATTTCAGTTATCATTACACTTATCACACTTATGTAGGTGGGTACATATAGTATATGTCAATAAAGCAGTGGTGGATTTAATACATTTCAAATATAGGTAATATAACCTAATAGTACTAAACAAAATCATTAGAGAGGCTATTCAAAATCCATACAACACTTATCCATGATTTGATATATATAGGTTACAAAACTTTTTTTTGTTTTTTTTTTTATTTAGGTGGACCCCAGAATGAAATAAATAGTCAAGGACCCCGTCAGAATTGTCCAACCTAACGACCGCTAAATCCACCACTGTAGTAGATATTATGTTTGTGTTGGTATAAAAATTTGAATTTAACTATCATATTTTCATAATTTATATATTGATATAACATTAATTGGGCTCGTAGAATATAATAACTAACATATAAGTATTTATTAACATCAAAGGGTATCACACATTCGCTGCAGAAAAGAGGCTGAATGACCGCCTCTATTAAATTGGTATGTTTGAAAATGGCCTGTAATAAATATATATTAAAGAGAAATTACAATATATTTAATGATATATATAGGTGCTTCACCGGGCATGCAGACCATAATTTTTTCCCTTATTAATGTATTTATTCAAATTTTGATCATTGGAATTTTTAAATATTCTAGTAAGCTTACTCCTAGAACTATAATATTTGCAATTATTATTTATATTTATAAGTACGAAATCAACTACATAATAACTTTAGTATAGGTATAATAGGTTGTTTCTCATTTGAAAGAAAGATGCGTTGACATATGATACTCCTTATTCGATGGTATAAAAAATAGGTAGAGGTATGCATTAATTGCCAAATTTGAGAAACAGTTTTGTAGCATACCTACTCACACGTACTTGGTCAATTTTATGCATGAATATTAAGGGAAACATTTGTCGTGTCTAATAATCCAATATATATATTTTGAGTGACCAAACCCGCTCTACCCCCCAATCACTCATTAGTTGCACCTATGCGTTTATATTACCTATTTATATTGTCAATAGGCGTTGATCAAATCGTATATAAGTACTAATAAATACACAATGTATATACTTATAGGCGAGTTTAATAGTACCTATTGGTGCCCATATATATAGGTAGGTATCTTTATATTATTTTAAATTTGAATACGGTATTTATTAATGACATCTTTACTCTTCATGATATATTAGTAGTAACTATAGTACCTAGATTAATACTATATTATTGGCTTTATTATACGATTTCATGTATGCGTATAATATATAGGTACCATCTATATTTATACATATGATATGGCGTGTGCGTGTGTCGAGTATTATATTATACATAATATTATATTGTGTACATAATATAATATATTATATATGTACAGGTATGGTACCTACGAGAGAATTGTAAAAAAAAAAAAATAAATAAATAATTATAATAGTAATAAAACAGGAAGAAAGAACGTGAAAAAAAAACGGATCGAGAGCGCGCGCGCTCGCGGGAGAAGGAAACTTCGCGCGGCGGGGGGGAGAGGGCGTGGCCCTCGGCCAATGAGAAACGGCGGCCCGGCGGGCCCCCCACCCGGCACCTCGGGCGCGCGCGGTCGGCGAACACGCACATTCGCGAACAAACACGTCGCGCGCGCGCACACACGCACACAAACACCGTCCGCGGATTCGCACTGCAATAGTTATACCGACCGCCGCGAATTCCGTCGCAGACCGTCGTCGATCTTGGTAATCGTATTTTAATCGTACATTTATCGCATCATTTGCATAGGTGTTATAATTTTATGAATGTGCCGTCGTAGCCGCGTCGCGCGATTTTTTTGAATTTTTTTCGTTTTCAATTTCGTTTCGTCCGTTTTGAGTTTTGTGTGTTTTATCTCATCGAAATACGACGATTGATATCAGACAGACATGTATTGCCGCCGACGAGTGTCGTTCTCATCGTGGTCGTCGCGGTCGTCGACGTCGCCGCCTTGTACCGATCGCGCCACAATCGCCGTTTCCGGTCAACAATAATAGCATAATAATATACTACCTGCCTTATATACTTGTGACACGAAAAACATATACGTGATAAGTTTACACCTCATGTGCACCTCATATATGGACCGCGTTTAGTACTCCACTGAAGCCGGGAGGATATCATCACATTATCACGTGACATATAACGCCGCCCTTAGTAGACCGGATGTGAATACTCATTCAAAATTGGCCGCGTCAAGCAGAACCCCGTCCGCGTAGCAGCCACCGGCGAGACCGACTCGTTGGACTCGCACAAGGATATGGTAAGCACCGAGCACTTGCACATACTCTTCTTATACATACTATCCATATATATATCTACTTCCTATGTATAGACATGTATATTATTATTATGCCATGTATGACGTTTGTCTTTATTTTCGCTATAATATACTGACGCTATAGGTAAATCTGACCTAATAAAATTGTTCCGTCTATACCTATATTATATTCCCGGATATGTAGTTGCTATACATAGCATTAATATATAATTGGTTCTACTCCACATTTTTCACCCCCCCCCCTCCCCTCTTTATATGAGATGATGAGTGACGACTCTACGAAGTAATTAGAAATTCGATTGGTCTGCATGTCGTGCAGATATATCTCACCAAATTTGAGTTAGTTTCGTTATCATATTAGCCATTAGGTGTATAATATTATATTATAAAAGGTAAACGAAAAAGTCAGTCATCGATATTTTAAATTGTACATATAATTTTCTGTAAACGTTGCAGCAAACGCTGATCAATTATCTAGGTATAGATACCTACATATTAATCCATAATATAACGTCGTTCCTTATAATTCAACTTATTCGTATAACATATTGTCATATTAGTCCTTTGCTGATAACAAATTCGTTTTACTATAATTATTAGAACATTCCGATGACGTCTAGACTCGCATGTCTTGAGTCTATAAACTAATCTTGGTTTAATTTCCGACCATCGTAAGTAGGTACCTATATACCTATTAGTAATTATTAGTTATTACCTACCCATACATTCTATTATTTCATAATATACCTATATATTTTCAATGTGTATGTGAATCTAATTTCTATATTATAATACTATTAATACCTTTCAATTTAAAATTACTGCAGTAAATATATCAATACTTTAGAGTTGCACAGTTATTCCAAGTTTAATTTTGATGTGTATATCATTATAAAGAGTATATATATTTGTCTTAACTTTTTGGCTTAGCCACCTATAGTCATAAATAATTAATAATTACATTTTGAACTAATTGGATTTGTGTGTAACCATTACTTAACCTTTGCAGAGCTAAGTAATATACCTACCCGTTTCTAAATAAATCCAATTAGTAGGTATAGTATATTATATATATATATATACTAGCAGACCCGTCGAACTCCGTTTCGCCACCAGATTCGTTTTAAGTAACGTTGTAATTTTTTTTTGTTATATATTTGAAAAGGAAAATATTTATTTCATTTCACAACAGTAATAAATTCATTACAATTACCTACTAAAATGAAGTGTTATTTAATTGTTTCATTGTAGTGCTCTTTGGTAAACCACATTTTTTGTTTTTTGTCTGTCGTTAACACAAACAAAGCGGATGGTTTCCCAACTCGTGAACACGCAACGTATAACTGTCCATGTGAAAAACAATGATTTTCCAAATTTATCCCGCAAACACTAAGCGATTGGCCTTGCGACTTATTAATTGTCATTGCGAACGCAAGGCGAACTGGGAATTGCAATCGTTTGAAGTCAAACGGAAGATCAGTCGGAATCATTGGTATTCGAGGAATACATACATTTTCACCTGCGTACTTTCCGTTAATAATGTTGCCGCATCATTAAATTCGGCATAAGTCTCTTTACCGAAAGACGAGTACCGTTGCAAAGTCGCGGTGGATTCAAATTACGCAGTATCAAAATAACTGTACCAACTTTCAGTTGCAAGTTATGTGGTGGAAACCTGGTATCTCCAGAGAGTTCAAAAAAAAACTCCGTTGGATAATTTACTACATCATCGGGATTTGTTATTGAATCAACGGATTTGTATGTCACCAAATCGCCAGCAATTTTTGATTGAATGGTGAAATTCAGTGCGTGGACATCATTATTCGTTGCTGCAAGAATTGCCTCTTGACTTAACCAGCATAATTCTTATAATTCTCACTAATGTTTGGGAAAACATTTTCAATAAGAACTAATTGAGTGTCTACAAATCGGCAAAAGTCGTTGGTAAGAGTAATTAATCCAGATGTCGCATCAACTGGGACTTTTCCATTTCCAAGATCTAACAATTCTTTTGAAAATTGTGCAGCACTTTGATCATTTTGAAGTTGAACTCTCATATTAGTGGTTAGCGATAATGTTTTTACGTTATTCCATAAAGGTGATGCCTTTAGGCAAGCATTCAATTCATCTGCAGGCGTTCCACGGGGAACTACATATAATTTAACTTCAAATGCACGATCCACATAATTTACACTGAGCTTAAATGAAATTAACTGAGCAGAGAATAATGACTATCTGTCAAACACTTTATCACGCACCGTTGCTATTGGTTTGAAGTAATAAAAATAATATATAAAAGATATAATAGATGTATAATAGATGGCGCTGTATGTGAAAAACGATTTCAACACTTTTCTGTTGAATTTTTCCTGAATTTTCAAGAATTTTCTTTGCTATAAACCTCACGTAGCCCAAGACCTTTCAAACGAATGCAAAACCATGGAAATCGGTTGGTGCGTTCTGGAGTTATAGCGTCAGGGAGGAAAACCGGACTTATTTTTATATATTAGATGAGATATGGCTATATTGGTAGTAGGTACCTACCCTATATTGTACCTACTACATAATTATACGTAGGTACTCGTATATCTAAGTATATAACATTTAGCTCATAATAAAAATATTCTTACCTATTTTCTCTTAGACATCGGATATTAATTTAATTTATAAAAACTTTAACGATTGTGACAGTTCATTAAATCAAGTATTTTTTACATAACTATATATAGACAATTCTTTCCAAGACATTTTCGGATTAATCTTCGTCCATACTATTTTTTGAATTTATCCTGTTATTATCTGGCGCAGGCTAAATGATAACTATACGCGATTGGTTTTTTAGATTACAATAACGTCACTACAAAACATAACAAAATAAGAATAATTGTATTATCTTCAATGATATTATATAAAATATTTGATCGTAGTGGCGAATATCATAATATTGCAAATGCTATTGGTATGATAATATTATACGTGAAAATTGAGTAAATTTTAAATTCTTCTAAGACCGCAGTTCGTACTTTAAAGTAGTTATACGATATTGATATTTACTAAAAATAAGTATAATTTTATGTTCTCGCTATTTTTAAGTTCTAATGTTGACAATATTTTTTTAGTAATATAAAATATTATAATGACTTATTAATTGTACGTATAATGTGTTTTCATCAAAACATTATTATACATATATAAGTGATATACATAACTATATCGCCTATAGGTTATAGGTGTATTCACTCATCATTATATACATAATAATGTCTAATGCTCACTCTAATGTCTTTACGTTTACTCTGCGACGACGGTGACAACATTAAGTACCTAAATTTTTTCAACGTTTTTTGTTAGTTCAACAATTTATACTGTTGTAAACGCCCTGTAATATAATTATTATCGTACACGTAGTGGGTTCATAAGACGTATCGTAAACTCTTGTGTAATTAATTTAATAAATTATAAAAGGCGTATCGAACATAATAGAAAGATAATAAAAACAAATTAATGGAAAAAATATTAAATGCGTATGTTTACCTACTGTTAACATTATAAAGATGATGCCGACGCTATATAGGTACTTCGGTGACTGCAATATATATTATATTATAATTGTTACATAATATTATGGTCTTCACCCTTAATATGTACCTACTCCCTACCATGTGTGTATAACAATATTATGTATAAATGTAATGCGTTTATCGTACAACCTTGCCGATCGGTCACCATTAATCGCGTCGTAATGGCGGTTTAATGACGATTATTGTGTTCATACTTTATACACAGGATATTATCTCTAATAACCCCTGCAGCCATTATGAATCGAAAGTTTATAAATGTGATATAATAATAATAATATGATATTATATTATATTTAAATAAGTCGCACCTGTAATAATAATGTCAATGTTATTTCGTGTTGATTTCATATAGGTATATATAATATCTTAAGTATGTTTTAAATTTAGTTCGATACTGTATGCGCATATTGTATACTGTATATTGTGATTTCGGAATCGCTTAATCCTAAACGATCGATGTTAAAATCTCATAAATAAATAAAAAATAAAAAAATATTGACTTTAAACTGCAGATGTATAATATTATACCCATATACTCCGATTTATTATATCGAGCGATTATATAAAATCACCTGCAGATTAGGCGCAATAAGAAATAATTGGAACGTGCCAGAAAAACGTCACTCTCTTTTGCCTTTGATAAGTTTGCCAATACGCGCAGTGATGTGTAGACACACAAATATATTATATATATATATATATATATATAGGTATGTGGTACGTATTTTCCGGCGTGGCGTTTGTGTATAATATTATTACGCGATCTTTTTTTTTATTTTAAAACATTTATAACTAGGTACCTATTCTTGTATTATTTCTCGGTAGTCTGCACATTTTCAAAAACAACGACCCCTGAAATATAGTTGAGATGAAATATTGTGCGCATAGTGTTTACTATTATTGTAGGTAGGTACTGCGATGATATAACAATATCATCATTTAACTGTATATAGATACACGTTAAATTGTGTGGGTGTGTGCACTGGCAGTCGCTCATCTTTTCGAAGGAGCTTCAGACATAATATTTTTAAAATACATTTGCGTATCATGTGTTATAATATTACTTTGATATTGTTAATATAAGCATCCGGGACTTAAAAAACCGCACGCTAAAATCGTGTTCAAAATCTATTGAAATATACCGGGTGTTTCATAAACATGAACGGAAATTATTTGTATGTAACTTTATTAAAGAAGTTTTTGTTTTACAAAAATACATTTATATGATATATGTATATTAATCTCTTGTATAGCCATAAATACGATATACTCGGATTTAAGAGTGAGACACAATATCGGGCATATGTGCACCCTGGCAGCACTTTCCCGAGTTTATTTAATGCATTTTGAGTAGGTACCTACTAAAATGTGCACAAAAATGATGCTCGACATTTAAGACGCACTACGATAACAGAATAGTTAAGTACACCAAATTTAATCTCGTGAGCCGTTAAACATTCTCAAATCGAAAGAATACAACGGACCCTCACAACAAAAATAAAAAATGGTGCTGACACGAAAACAGAAAAAAATACCCCTCATTTCAATTCCCTCCATGTTAATGAAACACCTATTATATCATAATCCTTATAATTGATATATATATATATATAACCGACGTTTTTAGTTATGCAATTGAATATTTTTCCGTTTTTTTTTTCGTCGAGTTGTTTGAGTTGCTTTAATTATAAACGCACCTACCCCTCCAGCTCCCAAATATTTCTACGTCACCATAATTTTCAATTTTGTAGCCAAATTCGATGCATTAACTTTGTATTGATATGCCAAACGAGTTCAAATTATGTGTTCCCGATCGGTGCTCTATGCGTTTAGTATCTATGCATATGTTGTAAAAAAAAATTACACGCCGTAGTGCAACCGGGAGTGGGAAACCTCGCTTACCATCAACGAAATCTATTAGAAAAAAGTTATAAAATAATATAAATAAATTCGTAGATATAGTCAGTTAAATAATTGGATTATAAATACCTAGTAAATGGTAAAAATATCCGTTTATTACTCGAACGAAGCCGGGTAATAATTCAGCTATAGTATTACATAAACTGCGCACGGGCTCGGACGATTATTATTATTATAATTTATAACCGATGCGGTAGCGTAGCGTTCATACCGTGTTTGATAGGGTGTGTTGCACACGGTGATAATATGGTTCTGTACTGGCTCGTTTTATTTTATTTTTCAATTAATGTACTCGGACGTACTAAAAATAATTTAAAAAAAAACTATTTCTGACCGATTTTCGTTTACCGCAATTCGATATTTATGTACACGGACATGAGATGCAGCAGTGATATAATAATATAATTATTATGTAATATACCGTAGCACGTCCCCAGTCACACCTCTCATCATTCGCCGTCCAGCACTCGGACGTAGTGCAGGTACCTTCATAAGTTACCATAACCGATGTATATATAGATCACAGCATAAAGCCGGGGTGACGAATATGATAATATATTATTAGTATGTTATAGCGTATAAGAATACGTCCTTTTTTATCGTATACACAAATACAATAGTGAGGTCGGGTTTATATTGAGCGCCTATATTATACTACCTAATATACCTACATCGGCCAATATATAATCCCGTAAAATTTATCACGCTGAAAAAGGCAAAAGAATCTCGGCGGCGTGAACAGACGTCCCTCCACGTCCTTGGCCATAACATAGGTATTATATATACATATATATATATGTGTACATGCGCCTGTAACGGGTCCAAGGATTTTTCACGTTGTGTATGATAATGTGGTGGATGTACGTCGCCGCCGACGATTTATATTTATGTATATATGTGTGTGTGTATTGACACTCGCTATGGACGTGTAATAAAAATCCCCAAAAAGTAGTACACCGCTTTTTTAAAAGAGAAAAAATACCCGCACAAATCAAACGTTTGTTTAGTCCTGACGTATATATGATATAATATAATATGTGTATAATATACATTGTATATATAGGTACTCATATTATTATAAGGGTGACCTGCTAGTTCAAAGGAACCGAAGCCTTTTTAAAAAAAAAAGGGGAAGTTTATAGACTCGGAGGAAAATAACGTACAACACGTATAAAGAATAAGATATCACGATTCCTATTATATATGTATTTTATTATTATTTGTGCGGCGCACGAACCGATAATAGCGGGTGGTATTTTTATTTGTACAAATGATTTCGTCCTTTTTATACGTGTTTGTATGTGTGTGTGTGTGTGTTGACATTTTGACTCGAGAAAAATAACCCTTTTGACATCTTAAATCACACAAACTGCCGGTACCTATAATACGTGCACCTAATGCATCGTCGATTAAATAATGTGTACCTATTATATGTTTTGACTGGTCGGCGTTGTCTGATAAATACGTCGTGACTAACATCAATACACCTATAATACAATATAATATAATGGAACAAAATGATGCATTATAACTTACAATAATAATAATAATAGGTAATAAAATCATGTATATACTCTATTTCTCTATGTATTGTATTATGATATATATATGTATATGTATATAATGTATATAGTGAGTAGAACGAACCAGAAAACGCGGATTGTTCTACTATTATTTTGACGTGAATATTTATTTCATAAAATTTATTATAATATAATATTGTCCGTGTACATACAGATGAACTGTACATTCATTTTTCACTGCCAATATTATGTTTCGTAAATTAGTTTTAATTGATATCAAAAACTGATATTGATTTCTAAACGTGTTCGTGATGGCGTTCGTGCTTATTATAATTTATGAAATAATAAAATCAAACATATAACAAATATTATTTTATTGTCAATACAATATAATTATATGACATAACGTGCACATTGCACGTCGTAAGTAAATATAAGTAATATTATATACAAATAGAATTCATGGAAATAAAGATATTTCAAATAGAAGGGGTGATAAAGGTCGTTAACTTAAAATTAATAATTCTATAATAACAGTAACAATGTGATATAAGTGATACAATATATTCGTGAATTTCCATTATAGAAAAAAAAAAATGTTAATGTGTGTAAAATTAAAGTAAAATTATATTTCAATTTATTTTTTTTAAGTAAAAACTAATTAGGTGTATTATTAGGTACAACGTGTAGTATAAAGTAAATAGTGTTAATTTTAATTTTATAACCGCTTATAGGTCTATAGGTAGATATGTCTATACATGCTCCACGTGCATCATACATACAAATACATACTATAGTGATATTAAATATACGTATTATTAATCTTAACGCTAAATTTGTACGGTTCTTATTTTTACTATCGTTCGGTAAACAGTTTAATACGAGAATAAGGTGTACCTACATATTATTATATATCAGGTATGTGTGAACACCATAATAATATGATATATTGAAATTGTTTTACGAAAAAACGGCGGAATTGGCGCGTTTTTCTTGGAAACTACGTGTATAATGACGAAAAAGGAAGTTTGCTCAGAGAAGGTTTGGCAGTGCAGCGGTCGCGCGTGTCATTTTAAAATACGTCATAATGTATAGTTGTACACGCAGATACTGCATAATATTATTATATTACAATGAGAATTATTATTTTAATATATATATAATATTATAGTCGTTGCAGTATAATATAGGTACGCTTGAGTAAACGACATTAGAAATCAATAATAATAATAATAATATATTTCAGTAATCTATAGGTGCTCTTGGTTCTTATATTATACCCTCCTAATATATTATGTGTATCTAATAATATTTTAACACTTGCACGTCAGACTCTTTGTAGCTACACATGAATGATTCACCGAACAGTGGGTATCGACCGATTTTTTTCATTTAATAGGACTACCTACGCCACACCGTCACCCGTTATTAATTATCCATGAAAATGATTTTTCGGATAAACTTACGGAGACAGCATTCAAATTCTACCTTATATATATATTTATCGAAGAAATGTGCCCATGCAGATATTTATTACTCGAGGACAATCCAAATAATTAATTTGTAAAGAATCTTTTCATTTTGTTTTTTCATTTACTTATCAATTATTATTGAATATTGATAATATTGATATTAAAAAAAAAATTAATCCTACAACACAGATACAGTTTTCTTCTCCGTAGTTTGATAATTTGGTAAATCTGCTGTGGATAATTTAGATGCTCATAATAGTTTTTCCCAAGTGAAACCGATAATCTCATTACCGCGCAACTGTATAATATTATACCGCCGTTGGTACTGACATAGGACCACTTTTAAAATACTTTAAATTCGTATATTATTTAAGATAAAAACATTTTAATTATTCACAAAATATATCATTGGAATTTCTTATTATATTCAATCATTAAATAGCAGTTATGTAATGACCTTTGAATATAAATCTATTACAATTTTGGAATTTTTAAGTATAGGTGTACAATGCACATTCATCTAGAGTATATACCTAGGTAGGTAATTGATATTTTATTTAATAAGTGTGTTGATGGAAACTTTTTTATGAGAACCATCCTTTTTTACTGTACACTGTTAAGCGGATGTTTTTTTTTTTATTAAATCTATATACAGTTTAAGATATAAATTCAAACTTTCTAAGTTATTAAACTGTAGGTATAATAGACAATAGTAGTTAAAAATGGTTTTATAAAAATATAAAATGGTATACCTAGTGTAATAACGTTTAATCTAGTATTTATAATATGAGGGTATCCATTCAATTTTACAAATTGTGCAATATTAATAAATAACTATAATTTTAAAATCACCATAGTCCCATATATTCCAAATATATTATTATCTTAAGTACACAAAATTAAAATAACTACTTGTTTTAATTCCAATTTTAAACATCAACATCAAAAAGTTATCGACTTAACAATTTATAGGAAAAGGGTATTTTTCATTTATATAAGGCTTAAATGATATGCAAAATAAAGTATTGTGAAATATAGTACTTATATACACCTTATAATAGTATACAATATTATTATTCAAAATTCCAAAAATTAGAATTTTTATAAATTCTTTATTAACAAAACAAATGGGGATACACTTGTATATCCATGGGTCCCATGTGACTATATTATTTCGATATTGAGATAAAATATATTGGTTATATATTATTATGTTACAAGTAGGTATAATAAAAAACACCAATATATTATATGAATATAATAATAGTATTCGTGCAGTCCATTGAATTTCACCACATGAAGCTGTTCTTCTGCCTCATCCATCTCCTTTTTCACACTATCATATCCCTTTTCCTGCCCTCCCCCAAATTACGATAAATGTTATCTATTCTTTTCACAAGTCTTTCGCCGCAAATTTGGCCTAGTTAGTCCTGTACTTGTAAATCTATGTATAGACGCTTATAACACGGGGCCCCGACCAGACTTATAATAATGATATATTATTATTTAAAACATGTATTTTATTCTATGAGCAGTGTGTTGTGTATAAATGTATCGTTTCGCCTGTCTGATTTCTTTTTGAGCGCAAGAAAAAAATTACCACTTCGCGTGCAGGTCAAAGACATACATTCGTAACGTTTTTCTATAATAACAATTTATGACCGACTGTCCAATTTTAAACAGTTTCCCGTGATCTATATATTTTAGTTATTTTGCGAATTCTATAATCTTGATTTTCTAGTAGGTAGGAACAATAAACAGGTACTTTGATTATTATTAGAGCGGATCGCGAAATGATTCACACGCGATCTCAAATTCGGAATGATATTATATTACATCAAAGAGATAACTGCAGCATATATACTTAAGTATAAATGTATGGGCCATACATCCAAAATATTATACAAGATGTTAAGTTTTCAAATTAATTAACTGATGAACTTTATCACCACTAATATTTTTAAATCACGTTATTGCTGCGGTTACATAGGTAGTAATACCTATGTATTATATTATGTTTACATCATCACGAATAGCTATACACAATATGTTGCCATACGATCGACACAGGATACCTAATATTAGAGAACTATTGAATTATGAACTATGTTTTTATTGTAATTTATGAATTTATAATCGTACATTTATACCACAACCACCACCACCACCACTGCCAATGTACTAAAGTAGGAAGCGGTGGTTCTTATTAAAAAAAAAAATAAATAAAATAAACCATACCTCTCGTCAATGGACACGCTTTAAGTATCATATATAAAATCCGAGTGTTTGAAAACACATAGTCTTAAAGTATTCATAAGAATTTCAAAAGTTATTGAAATCAATTTGAATAGTTCAAGGCTAAAATGAGGATGAGTATGATTGGTGAATCAGCCTATGTATGTATAGGTAACGCGTATACATAAAATATACATAATTATGATTAACATATTATTATACTGAAATGATGACGTCGACGTCTCGTAATTATAACATACGATATCAAAACTCGTATATAAATGTATAATGAGTAATAATATTATAATAACGTCCGATAACGACCTGCAGCAATCCCCTCCGAGCGTTGACAAGAAAAAAAAACGTCGACTACCGATGTAAATAATTGCGGGATCATTAAATATAATATTACATGTAAGTTGGTACGGCATACACGGAATATATTTTCTCGTGTAAGATTATAATATGTGAATTTAATGTAAACGTACACTCGTTTGGTACGATGTACTATACTATACAAGTTATAAAATTATTATGATGTGCACTGTAGGGTATGAGCTGCAATAGGCGGATATCGAGGGAGACGTGTTTATGAGCAACAATCTCTCCTCCTCCCACACCGCTATAAGTCCTTAGGAACTTACAAAGTCCCTTCTCCTCGGTTCACTGAGTGTGTTATGAACGAATCGAGCTTCTGCAGTACCGCGCAGATAGTAGGTACAATAGGTAAAACAATATGTACCTATATATTATAATAAATATCCTCAAAACAATAGCTGGTGTATATTGTATTCAACTTGTGGTTGTTTCCGAAATGTTTAACAATGTAAAATAATATACTCTTTTCTGCTTTATTTTAGTGTGTAAAATATTATAAATAGCACTTCACCGTGCAGTCCACGTCCGCCCACTATAATACACCGCGATGGAATCTTTTCTTTCGATAAATGTTATCGCAATAAAATAGCGAACATTCGACTAATTTATTGTTAGACAACAAGAAGTTTTCAAGATTTGAGCATATTTTAAGTATACAGGGTGATTCGCCAAACATGCTCACCCCTTTTTTTTCAATAATGCAGTTATTCAAAATCTGATTTTTGAAATTTTTAAATACACTTTAAGACCATATTTTAAAACTTTTGAGATTTTATGTACTACTCACAGTATCCTGTGGAGACACAAACTTCTGTTTTTTTTTCAAATGAGAACACCCTTTTTAACTATAAATTATACAGTGGATAATTTTTCTGAAATTTTGAACGTATCAGAATCAAAATTCTTACGGGTAGTTTTTGAGTTATTCAACATTGTGCTCTGTGGATAAACGGTCCATGGTAATGGTTTCATAAGATATGGGACTTATTAATAATTTGTAAAAGTAGCATGGAAAATGGGTGAGGGGTGAAAAAAAGAATTTTGAATCGCCACAAGACACTATCCTTAGTAGTACAAAAAATTTAAGAATTTAAAAATATGGTATTATAGTCTATGAGTATGTTTACGCCCTATAAAATGTCATAAATTCATAATATACAAGGTATTTCGTTAATCGTTTTATACATAATAGTTATTATATATAGGTACATGGTGATTATGTTGTCGTAAGCCAGATCCAATATCCAAGAAATGCGAGGAATTAAAATTGTATTTATTTCTATATTTAAGCACAGTATTCCATAATATGGACAATTTGCTCGATGCAGGTATATCAGTGTATTTTTTTGCTATAATTAAATAAAAAATAAAAAAAATCCACATATTATCATCTGAGATGTTGTTCGGTTTACGATGAAATAATCACACTAGTTATTATACAAAGGTACTGCTGTGTAATTGTAGTGACGTAGGTCATTCAGTATTCTGCATAGTATAGCCACCCAAAACGATCACACACACACACATATAAACGGCGAAAAATCTGTCTATAGATAGGTATAGAGAGTATAACTATTTGTACCCTTGCACGCAGATTATAGACATGTAAATATATAGTAATATAAAAAATAAAATCCCATATGGAATTCATTTTAGTCTCCCGTATATAAGCACTTTGCATCGGTAATATGTACCTACCGTTATGTTAAATTATAATTTATTTTAATTATTTATATTCATTTCGTTGTTTGACGCGTACTTACCTAAACAAACAATTTATAATTATACAATTTTATTATACAGGAGTTTAGAAGTCGATTAAAAAAATTTGTTAAACTCAATAATAATTATTGGTGGCTATTTTTTTTTCCAACGATCTCGTTGCACGCAAACACGATTACACGAATTCTCGATTTCGTTAAGACGACGCGCGCGCTACTGAATAATAATAAGAGGTTCTCAAACTGTGGTACACTGCAAAAGATCGACTAAAGGCGGTATGAAAATCAAGGATGGGCATTAACGAGTTAAAAAGTTAAGTTAAAAAGTTAATTTTATTTCAACTTTTTAACTTAACAAGTTACTTTTGGCTTTTTATTAACTTAACTGTTAACTTACTAAATTTCTCTCTTCATTAACGTGAAATTAACGATTTAATTTTTCATTTTGAGAAGTAAGTTAAGTTAATTTATTTTGTTTTTAATTTTATAATATTTCACTATTTCAGTCTATTTCGTTTTCATGTCAAAAAATATGTATCGTAAATTGTTTGAAGTTCAAAATGTATATCATTCGAATCTAACTTATATAGAAATACTATATGAAGTATAAACATTATATCCTATAGTTTAGTTTTGGGTTGAAAAAAATTAAGTATACACTGACTTAATAAAAATTTAACAAAAAGTGTGTATTTACCTTAACTGAGTTAACCTATAGTTAAATTAACTTTTAACTTTTAACTTTTTTTTTATAGTGCATATTATCTTAACCGAGTTAAAAAAAAAATCATTAACTTGCCCAGCCTTGATGAAAATAAATACAATTTTTTATTTTATTTACTAACGTTTATAAATATTCGACAAATGGGTATATACGCGTTTGCTGGTAAATAAATAATAGATAAATAAATCATAAATGATTACAATATTTTACTGGTTTATAAAAAATGTCAATAGCCATAGGTAACAGCAGTATTGTGTAGTGGGTACGCGAGTACGCAACTTGTTATAATATCAAAATCATAAAACAAATATATTATGTGTTACGGAAAAATAAATAATTTTGGTTGTCTTTGTATACAATATGTTTTATCTTACCTGTTAAATATACACGTTAAACGGCTGTTCCGGTGAGCCAGACAGCGTCTATACTTAATAATAATAATATTATAAGGTCGGCACACGCCAATTATTGCACGTGTCTCGCGCGGCTCACAAAGAGCTTAACTTTCATTTATATGTAATGATATACATGCACTCGTGTACTTGTTAAAAATACCTTAAAAATATATTTTTTAATGCTTTTGTATTTTTCATTCGAGTATTCAAAATTTAAATCCGGTAGATTTACGATAAAATATTGTCTATGAGGTCGCGAGGACCGGAATCAACGTATACAAGTAATTTATTATTATTTTTTTTTATTTCTACATAAATATTTTAATACACACAATAAAACACGTTTCGGGCAATTATTCGAATAGAATTTATAAGTATTATATAACCATGGTACATAAAAAAATCTGAATTTGTTCGCCAAACCTAATAATATATGCTCTTTTTAATAAATAGATTACACGTGGCCTGGTCCGTAAACGCAGAACCTATAATTTATAAACATATTCAAGTATTCAACTGTTGGTAATTCGTTTAAAATATTATTTGACTGGGATATTGAATGTAAAATTATTCAGAACATTGTTTTAATAACGTATATATTTACTTTTTATAGTAGACCGAAAATGTGCGTGTTCACGCCCAGATAAACGCATTACTAATATAATAATTCAAAACTTGACGATGTGCATACAGGTAAATGAAATGTCGTAATTGTAATTTTTATTATCCAGAACGTAATAATAATAACTGTAATAATAATCGTATCCACTATTGTTTTATGAGTAAGTTTATTCTGTCTGTACGATACATAATAATGTGTGTGTGTAAGTATAATATTGTGTACCTACCCGTACAACTGGCATAAATTTCAAAAGTTATTTTTTCGACCCCTTACCGCGTGTTGGCTATAAAAATTCTCCTATATAGTATATATAACACACATGATTTATGTGATATGTGAAAACGTTTATTTTGACTTTTCAAAATATCGACAATGGAATGATATTGACTGATAGGTCGACATGCCTATAATGTGTGGTCGTACTTTAAAACTAAAATTGACTTTTTTCACTTACAGTCTTAAATGATTTCTAACCTATGTAATATTTACCTTCGCATATAATAATACGTCAGCATATTATCGTCGATAATATTTTTTGAAAATATTTCCCAATATATACGTCAACTAGCTAAGGCGTTTTCAGGTAGGTAACCGGTCAAAATATTTTTGAAAAAAATATCTAAACATATATATTATATTTTCTACAAAGTCAAAAGACCACACAATTGCTAAAAGGCTATGATTTAATGTAGTATAATATAATATATTATAGTAATTACTAGAGCGCGGATTTATATGCATTAAAAACCAACCAAATATGCGCTAAAAAATCCTAAATATGCATAAATTTATGCATTAAAATGTTAAAATATGCACAAAAAAATAAAAATATGCATAATGAAATTAGCAAAAAAATTATCGAAACCCTACTATAAATACAAATACTTATCTACTTTTTTTTTTGTAGGTAGTTTTAATCTATAAGAAAAAAATAGGAATCAATTTATATCAACAATGTATCCTAAAACAATTTTAGTCTTTAAAATCTTTATCTTATTATGTATTTTACTACCCAGATTATTGATCTGAGGTCATATTTGGGAAAACCGTTTATACCTACAAGTATAACTATTAATTTATTTTGATATTAATCGAAACTATAAAAATATGATATTTTTTTCTTATATTATAATACTATATATTTTAAAAATGTCTAAAAAAAAACATCAAAATATGCACTAAAAGATGAAATATCCTATTAAAATTGTAAAATAAGCTCTTAAAATAGAAAAATGTCAAAATATGCGCTTAAAATTTTCATTTTTTAAATCGTCATGTCTTGAAACAAATTGTGTGCTCACTTAGCATATCATACGATCAACCAGAATAAATATGCAAATGCATACTAATCCGCGCTCTAGTAATTACTAATTTATAGTACAAAACCAAGAGTTTAAAATTTAAGAGCTGTACCTATGTCAAATACAATTTAGCTTTGACTTATCTAGCTCATTTGTTATATTAGCGTTCTTAACTTATTTTGCATTAACATTTATACAATGATAAATATTTTTGATAAAACACACTTTGTTGCAAAGATTTTATTCAAGAGTTGTATTGACAGAGATATTTTCGACAAAATATATTGTTTTCTTGAGATACTTTGACCTATCGCCCGTTTCCGCGCACGCGCATTTGTAGGAGACAGGAGTTGGATAATATCGATGCACGGCCAAACGCTTGTAATAATAGTAATAATATAACCTACCGACTATGTATATAATACATAACTACTGCATAGAATTACCGGCGCAATTGTGACCAGAAAAACATATTATAATAAATTGAATATAATACTATGTACCGTCGCCGCCGTCGCATGTCGTTGTTTCGGTTAACTCGTAAAAGTAATAGTTTGTAGCAAACGCACATGATACAGCCTATATATTATTATAATAATAATAAAATATAATAACTATGTGTGGTAGGTATAACAATCCGTCGTTTTGGAACAGCGCCGGTGATTCGAGGGGCGTGTACCACCGCGTGGAACGAAAACGAAAACGGAAATAATAAATATACCTATCTATATACACACAAAAGGGATACAAACAACACACGGGGAAATATGGAATAATAAAAAATTCATTTTTTCGTTCCTTTATGCCGAGTCGCGTATTGTTGTGTGCGTTTATAACATAATATATACATATACTTGCACCTCTATATATACTTAACGGGCGGTGGGACGGTCGGGCGATGCCGACACGTCCACATGATAACCGACTCTATCGATGTGCCTACAAATCACGATAAACAATATTATATTTTAGGTATATGGTCGCAATGTTGCAAATATAAGAATATAATATATTGTGTACTATATTATTATGCGTGTATAGTCCGAGGACTCGGCCACAAGATATTATATAAAATACGAGAGACGCCTCTCGCTGTAAAAAATCAGAACGCATACAACACATCGCTCCTTTAGATTGCCATATATTATCTTATCATCTGCGCAACAGGTATATTATGATCTCACATCGCATTGCACTAGATCGGTATGATTAAAGGATGTCGGACGGTGGAGGCTGGCTATGCTTAGATCAACCGTAAACGATCCAAGGGATGTTGGCCGGCTTTGACTTGCGTTAAATATTTGAAACGTCAAAAATATGCGTTTATAGTAACGTCTCTGGACTTTAGACTTTCGATTCCATCGCTGTTTGTTTGCCGTGACGTCGATCAAGACTGCTCTAGAGGAGTACTCAAGTGATGACATAATATTGTAATATAATCGTACAATTATAACCAGCGGCATATTATGATGTACCTATATCGGTTCAAATCGTTTAAGAGCATTATAGACTATATACAAGAATGCTGATAACGAGGAGTTTGTGGATTTGTGCGACCGACACGCATATTATTATGTTATACCTACTTGGACGGTCATTGTGTGTTGTTCCTCGTGCGGAAATAAAAACACAGCTATACGAGTAAATCAAGTGACTATATATTACACCTTCACGACGTGGTGATAAAAATATGTCCATTACTCGCTCGGCTAAACGACTAAAATACATCGTCCGTTTGATGTAATATACAATCAAAACCATAATGGTCGTATTACACTGTAATATGACCATTATAGATGATGCGTGTATGTGGTGTGCCCAAATTCGCAAATACGTCCAAATTTACGTGCGACGAATTGTTTAAGTTGCGTGGTCCACATCGTCTATACCAGTGTTTCCCAAACTGGCGGTTCGAGAACTCGCCCTTATCAGACCTTGTATAGTTATATGAAAGTGTATAAAAAATATCTCGAAAAACCATTTAAGAAAATAAAGCAATACGAATTACGGTTATTATTGTTGTCGCATTCATCGTTGTCAAGTGGTATAGGCAAGCAATTATTTTTCCATCGCTGAGGTCGGGAATGCGAACGAATGCGGTATAGAATGCCGACGGAATACAGTAAATCTTCCTTATTTCGGAATCACTCGGTACCAATAGATTTTTCCAATATAAAGGAGTTTTCGTCGTAGGGTGACTAAAATATAGGTATGGGATATACCTAAACTACACGGGACAGTTGTTGTTTTCCGTTGTGAAGAGATTTCCGCTTCTTATAGGGGGTCCGTTATAAGGAGGTTTTACTGTGATTCGCAGCAAATTTGGTAGAGATTCGGCTGCACCATTGAAACTATTTTCGTTCGTGTTCGTTCTCTATCGTTTGCTACCGAATTCGGCCTAAGTATGTGAACGCATTCGAATCATTGTGACGGGCCGAATGTCGTTCACCCTGAATAGCATTTTATTTGATCTTACCGCAATAACCGGCTCGAACCGCTCCGAATGCGAACGAATGGTAATAATATAATATAATAAATACCTATATATAATAATAGTTATTATTGTTATAACCGCAGGCACCATTATAGAGCATGGAAATTGCTACCCAACCAATTTTATTGGGGTTGCAAATAAATAGCGACGGTACCCTATATGAGCAATTTGTAAAAAATATATAAATTCATTTTTCTATATAAACTTTTTTTTCATAAAAATTAGTTAAATTGTCCAACCTTAGTTAATAATTCGAATATGTTAATAAATTAGTTAAATATGTTATTATTATATGTACATTTAATTAAACTAAATAATAATTGAAACATATTAATAATAACAATGAAAGTGGATGTAAATATAATATAATTAATTTTCTTGAACACTTCCTTGAGAATTAAATTGTGAGTTTTGCTATATATTTCTGACTGATTATGATCAACCAACAATTGACTAAGACTTTTCGATCCATCGAATTCTCCCTAGTCCCTGGCTTCATTTATAGATCTGCACACGTAATTAAATTAGAAATATTTTTCAAGATGATGCTTGCCTATGATGATGATTATCCCATGGTTTTACTCTAAATGACGCCACTAATAATAATAATGTCGAATGTGATATTATTAAAATTACGTATTGGAAGTAAAAGTGAAAATAATTTAACACGTTAGTTAGGTTAGGCACAATATACATTTTTAATCTTGCCAATTGTAATAAATTGAAAAACCATAATAATATCGGCCGTGATGGTTCTGAAATACCTATTGTTCAAATATATAAAATATACATGTATTATTATAGGTTTTAAAATATATTTTATAATATTATATGGAATATGGATACAAAGTTGCCATTACGGATCCGTTAGAAGAGATGTTTAAGAAACGTGTTCACAATATATTTGTAATTAAATATCAGTAATAATAAAAAACAAATGATATGACTATGCTAAAAAAAAAAAATCAGGAGTTAATCGCAATGGAGCTGAGAACTTTTCGAGCTTTTTAACGAAATGTACATGACGGCCGATTACGTATATTATACGCCATCACGGTGGTCACGTTCGTCACCAGCCCTAAGATTTCGACAAATCGTACTACATTTGGCGGAGGCTAACGACGTCGGGATACGATGAAACGATGCTTTTATCAGCTAGTCAATAGGTGTATTGTCCGCGATCAACACGACGTATGAGGGGCCATGATCGCGTATCGGAACAAGAAATAGACAATAATATTATAATTTTGTGGCGAGTGCGTTGGATTCGGCGTCGGCGAGTGGGTATATATATACAACGCACGATGCACATTATAATGTTATTAAACGGAAGCTTTATAAGGGTTTATTATTATATTTTGTAAGTATAGACGCTCTTATTATGTATAAAGGAATCCGTATACTATGAATCAATTGAGCGGCGACGACGACGACGACGACGGCGGCAACGATGACGACCACGAAGTCACAATATTATACAGCAGGAGTCCCGTCTTGGATTAAACGGCAGACTTGTTTTACAACATAAGAAGCCCGGTTCTGGACGTATTATCATTACATCACCGTCCACCGAGTTCTAATATCATTATGACATTATACGTACGTCGTATAGGTTGTTTAATTTTTACGATTTCCCCCCCAAAAAACACACACAAACACACATTATATTATATTATATAGGTATTAGCCGCAGTATTATAATAGGTATATATATATATATATATGTGTACATATATCACACGTTAACCCACTGCGATCGCAGTCATTGTCGTGTATTATTATGTATAATATGCATTATATTTCGTCGTTATCGAGACCTTCGAAAAAAAAAAAACTTATAATCCGACGACCTCCTTTTATACATAATATCATATACACATATATGATGTAGGTATGACGTGCACATTATTATGATATTATTATTAAAACGTATAATATCGCACAGACGTCTTTGATGTTATGAGCGTTTTTCGTACGGCTTCTACTTTTTGCGCTTTATTAGCACGACGTGGCCAAATATTTAAAAGAAATATATTTTGATTTCTTAATGCGAATTCATTTTCGGCTGCGTTTCGGGAAAACGATTATCCCGTCGTTACGATCACAAACAAATAATATGCTCATTTGTTACGTCTTGTCCGAATGGTGTTATCCTTAATATCGTCTATAGTGACTATGCTAAATTGTACACAGGTACTCATCGTTCGGCATATGATGCATAGTTTTCACCATTCAAACGTTCCGATAAAAAGAGCTGCACATTGGACGCCGAACGGATTCGAAATTCGTGTTTTTTTTCAGTGTTTCGTGTGTGTATTATATTAATTATTGTTATTATACAGCACCTACACACCTGCAAGTCCGCTGAACGGTTGTACACCCGCCCTGGGATCGACATGTGCCGTTTGGAAGCGACCAGCGATATGTTTAGAAACGGTTTGTCGGATTACCGCGTATTAGAGTAAACAATCGTTCGCAGTGGTCAAAGAAAATTATACGTTATCGTAAAAAAATGTACCATAAAATATATTATGTGAATGTTTGTGTATAATACACGTTGTAATTATAAGATTCTGGACAGGTGTGTCCACAGCAGAAAAATAACTCACATATATCCCTCCAATTCACCGACGTACCCGGTAACTACCCCTTCAATTTACCGACGTACTCGGTATATTGTTGATTTCTCAAGTTGAAATTTTATTGTAATCGTTTTTGAGGGGGAAAATATATACAAGAAGTAATTACACTGCAGTTAACACATAACATGCCTATTACAAGACGTGCCTACGTATATACTATGCCTTTGTAAATATATATAATCTATCATTTAACGTCACGTCATGGATATGCTATGTGTTTACTGTTTTTTATGCGTTTAATTTGCCGAGGGTATTTCCGCTGCTATTAGTGCAGCCTAAATATGCATAAACTCTTACGATCGGGTCGAGTAAACTCCGTGTCTCTGACTCACATTGTGAGGAAAATAAAAAAGGTGGAATCCCTTAAATCCGTGTCCATAAATTACTACGCGTTTAATAACACACTTTATAAAACCCTATATGAAGGTTATCAATTATTACTTTAATGAAATCCCTATAAATGCAGTCACAATGCAATACACTGGAAATATTTAATGCAAAACAATATCCTAACAAAAAAAAAAAGAGTAAGAAATTCAAAATGGAAGTTTTAAAAGTGAATTCACTATTGCATGATTGGAATTTTCTGTCAAGTATATGCCATGATTTACAATGAGCTAAAGAAAATCACTTGGCCGCAAATTCGCAGCCCTACCTACCCATTTATTAATAACTATTAAAATTCAAAACCGTACCTAATATCATTGGCCCCGGTGATCGAATATAAGAAGACGTTATTATATAAGTGTGCAGACCGGATATTGTATCAGCTAATTATATACGCTGCGCAGTGCGTGTATGATACTTTATACAAACATAGCGCGCCGCTTGCGACGTTTGATATTAAAATATTATAAATTATTTAACGTGTCGTCGCGATCAGATTTCTATTATATTGTGCGACGACGACGACGGCGCTCGCGTAGTTTTTATTTATAATGTCTTCTCCATTTCGTTTAATTCCGTTTGAAATGCAAGTCGTCTGGGAAATTTAACGACACGCAAAACCGCGTAAAAATACAAAACACTTACTCGTATAATACACGTGATATAATATTATGTACACGACAATAATCGAACGAACGATATTATGTGCGCGTATCGTGTTATTCAAAGCGCCAGTCCAGTGCAGATGGATCGAATCAATCGACGCGATACTCGGCAAAGGTGGCGTGATCGGATTTACCAGACTCCTCATCGTCGTCACTCGTGTGTATATCTATCGTGTACGAAAATTTATAATTTTTTTCACCACTCGCTTGTCAAACTTTTATCGTTTTTCACGTCACGACACTACACGCATGGATATTTCATCGTATCTCTCCGTCGACCGTTGGTCAAACGTATTTAAATAACTGTAGAGTGTATTAGGTATAAACAAAATTATCGCTGCCAAATAAAATAATAGTTTTACGAGAAATTTCGAATTATTTCAAAGACCATCAGTGTTAGGAGCCGTAGTTTTGAATTAGAATTCGAAAAATTATAGAAAAACTGCCCTAATGGGTCATTGTTAAATATTCCAAAAATTCTGTGGGACGCAAAATCAAAAATTACCATGTTCAAAAAAAACCACCCCAATATGAACGTTCTATGACTTTAGGCCATCAGACTCGCGCCAAAATCTTATCATCGACATTCGGTCCATTCACGAAATGTAAGAATAATAATACAATTTCATCGAACAGATATCGTTGCAGTCACGACGATATCATAATATACACTCGGAACTCCGATCACGACTATAGCGTAGCGGATAATCGATTCCGCGACGGAGGAGGGGGCGTGTACAGCGATTACTACAATATTATTATATATTAGAATATCAACCAGAATCGTTATCCGTATAATATATATATAGTTGGTGTGCGTATAGACCGCGAGAGGACTTTGGCCGGCACGCAGTTATTGGAAAATAGTTTTGGCGCGCGAAATTGATGAACCGATACATTTAGGGTTGCAGTCGAATAGTGTACATATATATATTATATAATATATATAAATGCATCGATAGTGGAATGCGCGACGTCGAAAGAGCTGACGGAACGAGAGCGCAACAAAAGTACATTCATCATTTGGGTCGTTGTATATATATCTACTAATCTCATTTCGGCGCTACATCATGGCGGAGGGGTGACCGGCGGAAAAGTGTCAGACGGTTCCATGGCGCGTGTAATTAATGATGTCGTAAGAATTTGTTTAACGAGCGCGGCTCTTCCGTGGCCGGCGAAAAAGAAAAAAGGAAAAAAATATTAAATGTAAAATTAAAAAAAACTATCGTATACGTTATACCTATACGTATGTTACGATCGGCGTTGACAACAAGCGACCGGCGGCGAACAGTTTTTCCGCGTGTTCCGAATAAGGTAATAATATATCGTATAATATTCATAATATATGAACTACCAGTGGTAGTAGGACTATGGTGTTCCCGTTTGTGGCGATAATTTTATCAATCATCGTGCAGTCGATTGTCGAGTGAGGTTAGGCAATATTTGCTGGTCAAGTACTGTATATAAATACTTGTAATGTCGTTGCGTTTGAGCCGAATTTTACATTTTATTACACTTATATTAGATTAAATCAATTAAATTAAACATGTATTGAGTAAATTTGATACGTTTCGATATTTTTGGTAACATAATATAACCACAATAGGGTACCCTCAAGAACACCTCTCGTTTCCCTATTAACAGTTGTATAATAAATATGATATTATAGGGATACTATATCATAACTATATAAGTAAAAAAACTTAAATTAAATCTTATGCAATCTATGTCACGGTGTAAATCTATCAATTTTATACATTTCTAGATCACAATCGACTGGCGGAACCTAGTTAGGGTAGATAGTCTGAATAACGTATATAGTTAGGTAATACGTCCACAAGAGCTGGCATCCGTGTTTGCCGTTTTTCCAACAAAGCCAATGTCTCAGGCGATATCATATTCGATTGTTGACGAAAGTCTTCTTTTCAGGCACCCTATTTTGAGCTGTTCCACGGTTTGATCAATGCCCATTGATGACTGCGATATTGTCGAGACTTGAGACGTATTATATGATAGAAAAAAAAAACGGATGTTCATTTTAAGAAGTCGACATTTGCTAATTTCGTACTAGGTATTTATTTATAATTGTTAACATAAATATGTCTAACACGGTGACCACAATGAACGTAAATCGCCTAAACTATAAGAATAATCGAATTACTTTATTTGTACGACTGCAGTGTTATAATGGCTAAATCAAAAAAAAAAAAAAGCTCCCGTGCTACATAGTGTGCAATGTCGGGCGTGAAGCCATTGGCGAGTGTGACGATAGAGGGTTTATATAGGTATATAATGTATACAGGTGCAAAACAATTTGCCAGTGGGCAGTCGCGGTCTCCCCGGAAATGAATTTACCAAAATTTCGGCTTACTGAGATAACGTCTTTTTAGCGCGCCAACACTGTTGACACGATTTATTTCAATTTACGTCGCGACGTTGTATAGTCTATAACGATATCGTGTTGAGCCTTATTATTATATACGGAGGGTGCAGCTGAACTTGTACTGGTGAACTCTACCGGTCGCCCTGAGTGTTGTACATATTGAATTTGTCAGTACGCCGATAAATAATGACTGCCGCATAGTGTAAATAATATAGTAAGTTTTGGTTGAACGCGATATTGCGGAATTCTGCGTGGCTACAACCCAAGTTCATATGCACCCTTTTCGCTGCCTCATCCCCCGTAGCTGCCTGTAGTGTCGTTGTAGGTATTTAAATATATGTTATAACACGATGTATAATATGATAGTATATTGTACGCGATGTATAACACGTCACGACGCCACGCCAAAGTCCGTTACAACATATTATTATGTATTTAAAGTTTTAAAAGCTCCACCTGATTCGCCCCTATCATATGCTTCGATCTACGATGACTTGAGTACCTACCTATATTTACGATACAGCTTTGCCCGTGATCGGTTGTTTATTGTTTTGTTTTCGGACGATGATACGTATAATTTTGTATTCAAATTTTATCGTTTAATGTGATCAGCAAGTAAATATAAGAAACGGTCAATGAAAACGTATATTGAAATGTTTCTAGCGGTATTATAATGGTAAATATATTTTTATAGCAGAACCCATGTTTTTCATTACCCGTAAAAAATCGCAAATCTTAAAAAATTATGATCGCTCAACTAATTTTGGGTATAACTTGCAGCAGCCTGCAGTAAGTGCAACTCAGCCACCCTGGTAGATAATCCGACTACGTCGGATCGCGGACAAGGAGCAACTCTTTCACCAATCGCCTTGGTAGACAATGTTCAATAATTCAATTTGATGCAACCTTCTGCGCAAATACCCAATGGCAACCAATAATAAATAAACACAAATTTCTACCGTTGACTGTAACCAATGGGAACTATTAAAATTAAATTTCCTATATAAACTTTAATGTCCCTGTTTGAGCACCTCATTTAAATGCGAATTTTGGCAGATCCTTTCTTATTGCACGATGAAAGTGTTAGAAGAACCACTATTCCAAACTTCAAATTCGTACGTTGAATAGTTTTTGAGATACAGCGATCAGGGAGTCAGTGATGTATTTGGATTTTAGATATAAAATATATAGATTCCCTTCTTCCTCCCCTCAGACAAAAAAAAATTGAAAATCGGGCGACGTGGTGACACTCAGGAAGGTATTTGGAACAATTCTGTGATAAAAAATTAGAAATATATTAAATAGTGTCGTCACAAAATTGGAATAATACAAATATAATCCTCCTCTCTCTCCCCTCAGACAAAAAAAATCGGGCGACGTGATAACACTCAGTAAGGTATTTGGAACAACTCTGTGATAAAAAATTAGAAATATATTAAATAGTGTAGTCACAAAATTGGAACATAAAAAAGGCTGTTCTTTTATACACATAAGGATTAGATTAGCTTTGTTTTTTATTTTTTCAAGAACTTTATACTTATTTTTTAACTAACAAAAGTAGTTCTAAAACCTTCAGCAGACTGTAAAATTAAAAAATTTAAAAATTTCAGCCAAATCGATTCAGTAGTTTTCCTGGTTAGCGCGGTCGTAGAAAACCACTTACAATTTTATACAGTAGTAATATATAGATAACATATAAGATATACGCGCCTGCGCAGGTCTTGTCATGACGCAACCGATGTATTTCACTATATGCACTGTATTATTATGTATTTTAGCCACAATAATATTATAACTTTGATATCCGACCCGTCGCGGTAGTCGTCGTGCAATCGTGACGTGTCTCGTAAATAACAGTTATTAAAACGTGCCCGAAACGATAATAATTATTATCGTCGTGGCGGCCGCGGTGTAGCGTGGCGCGCCGCGCCGTATATAATAAATACATAATATTATTATAATGTGTACAAGAATACTTGGATTTAATTTCGGAAATTTGGATTCGAGAGAGCGTAGGAGAATGAAAAGTCAACCGTGGCCCGACCTCACGTAAAGCGTTTTGCCAACAGGAATAAAACAATATCGTTCGAATGGCGTCTGCGGCGTTGTTCAAGCGACGCACGTTCTATGATATAATATACTAATAACCATTAAAATATACATTCGCATATATATTATATCATTTGTATGCACAATATATTCGCCAAGCTTTTGTATTGTTCACGAAATACAAAATAAATGTAATATTAAGCCTCGGTCGCTATCAAAAACATTCATACCCTTTAACTGGCGTACAACATGATGATATTATACGCGTGTTCGTAAACGATGTGTTGTTTAGTTGTCGTGTGCCTGCCTACGAAATATCATTGTTTGGATGATTTCGCGTCGCTGCAGAAGGACAAATTTGGACGTGTTTGGTGAATCACACTCTGCTGCAGTATGCGCTAGAAAGTTGGCCACCGAAAAGACGATAGGTACAGCATTTTACCGTATGGCATTTGTGCAAGGGTGGCATGTACCTATGCATTTACGTCACAACGAGTTGAATTCGCCTCTGCGCACTGAGAAATAGCTCTTGGTGTCCAGTCGTCGGAGACTCTCATCGTGTGTATCTGTGTATAGCGTGATCCGAAAGGGAATTCTTATATTATTATTATTATTAATATAAAACGAATTATTAAAACGATAACCCGCGCGTGTGTGTGTGTGTGTGTGTTATAATATTATACACTGACGTGACACGCAATCCCAGAGCCCAGAGCTATCACGATCTTCCAAAAAAACCATAGTCCCGTAAAAACCAGTAGTCGCTCCCATCGTCGTCGTCGCCGTCGTCGTATACGATCTTTAATAAGGTCGATATCATTATATACCTGCCTGTGTGTTTAATAATATTATACATTAATCGAATCGTTAAATGTACATTATACGTAATATACGGCGCATAATATGAATCCAGACGATTGGTATCGGAATTAATAATTAGGTACGCGTCGTCTGCTGCTGCAACAGTAGTATAGGCACAACTGGCGGCGGCGAATATTATTATTATTATTATTATATTATGTTTAGCATGCGATAAACCGTCGTGGGGTGTAATTATAACGCGCCCGCGTTGGTTCTCGTCCGATGCTTTCTTGTTATTATTATAAAATTATAAATAATAATAATAATAATAAAACGAATCCGTTTGATTCCGACCCCGCGTGTATCGCATATAATATCGTAAACTCGCGTGCACAGGTATCATAATAGGTACACTGACAGTATTAAATAAAGTTAAATCAGTGCGAGCTCGAACGCATTTAAAAAATGACGCGATAAATAATTAATAAACGATTTTAATTTTTAGTCATTTATCGTACAAATGTCTAGCCTGTTGTGACCAACTCGGTGTTATTATAATATTCAATATTGGTATGTTTATGATTTTGAACGTCTGTGGTGAGAGAATAACATTTTGTAGGTATCTTGAACTGTCGCTTTCCGTTTATAGGCTTCACGAGAACATAATATAATATTTGAGTAGCATAATTATAATAGAAACCAAACAGAAAAAGTTATATTTTTTACTATTGAAAAGTCATAAACTTCCTAGTCCTAATTGTAATAATTAATAAGTATTATTATTTTATTTTATTATTATGTCTACGTCTTCCCATTTTATACATAGATACGATAGCATAAGTAGGAATGGGTTAGAAAATTTAAAAACAAAAAAAAACATGCAAAGTCTGCTGCCACCAGCACGATATAATAGTATACGGCCTACTCGAATGAAATAGGACTATATGAGGCCAGGTCCACTATTAATAGTTTTCTTTCTTTGACCTACGAGCAAGTAATATTCTCAACTTTAGATTTGATAATAGTAATATTAAATTGATAATTTGATATAGGTAACAATAATAATTTCAGTATAATTTATTAAGCGTACAAGAAGATTAGTTTTGCTGAACGCAAATTTACCATGTTGCGCGTGGGTCAGAGAGAAAATAAATAGTGTGCTGACATCATATTAATCATGCGATCGAATCACGTATATAACGAAAGGAAAATTAAAATAGTATACCTATCTACCACTTTATATGCACTGCTTTACGTGACACGTACCTATACGGTTTTGACATATTTTTCCACTACATTTATAATATTATATTGAGTTTCGTACGAAACGCTGTCGTCCGATGTTCACGTGCAATTCAATATTTTAATCGATTTCCGACGGGCAGCCTTGCAGCAGACGACGAGAATAAATATTCTTAAAACGTGGACCGCACGCAAGAAACCAAATCGTTTGGACGGATCGTATTTTTGGCCGGTCCTTTTTTGATAAATTGCTTATGACATTCAGTTGACGATAATATGACGATTTCTGAGTGAATTAATAATAAAGCTCGCGGCAAGCGCGACAGATGAAGGATATATGGAAAAATAACACGTGTTTCATTAAAATTACATTAGTCCACTTGGCAGTCGGCCACACGTCATATACAAATAATATATATACATGCTTATTTTTTTTCTTAATACCAGACCGTTAGAATTATAATAATAATAGTAATAGTAATAGAAAATAATGCCAGCTAGTTTATTATTAATTAACGTGGCGTGATGTTACGCCAATTTCGGAGTTTTTGACGCCTTCGAATCGACCTGACGATAAAACGATAAAATATTATGTCGTCGAATGGAAAATCGTGAAGACTTGATCGAGTCCTTACGCTTGATAAAAAAAAATACCACATCGCAGCGTTTTTGGGAGTTTAAAGCGGATTCGAGCATAAGGACATCGTGTGTTTTAGTCAATACTACAGTTTAGTCTACACCTTGTTGAAATTCGCATAAGAACATTTCCAATTCGTTCAGATCGATAAGGTCGGCACGTCGTAAGACAATATTATGTACGTGTAAAATATCGTACTATATATCGTACTGCGTAATACGAATATCGAATAACATATGCACCACTGGTTAAGAGTACGATATAATTTGTATATTATCATAATTATTAATAAGTATTGTGATTATGTATATATTTTTATCATGAGATTTGATGTACGATTATGTTATTATTATTATTATTATTAGTGACATGACGAATTCGAACGTTTAAAGGTATTCCACGTGAGACTATTACAATGTGTAAATGGTATTACATTATATTATAAACTCGATGAACCACAGAAGGGTTAACTGCCGGATACAGCACCATAATATAGTAATATCGTCTGCGCCGGTGCATCATTGTTGACATAAATTAGAATATTAAAGATTGAAAACGGTCGCGACACGAACAAAAGATGAACAAAAATTATTGTTATTATTATGATTGTTATTTGATCGTATCGCGTACCTACCTATATTATTCCGCTTCTTATTGACGTAAAAAACCAAAAGAATATTATTAGTAGAAAAGAGGACTGCTGTCATTATTCCATCTGTACAGTCGCCCGCCGATGCCCACTCGATCTGCGCTTGAGATCCAAAATATATTATTCAACTCAGCTGCATGTCTGACCGGTTGCGTTTGAACAATTATAAACTATAACGTATAGGTGAAAATAATATTATTGGTGTATAATAGTATAATATATTGTTATATCTTACTTGTCACATATTACTTTGGCTATACCTGTCAACGAATAGTGCATGAAATAGGAAAATAAAAGTTTAAGGACGCAAAAATGTAGTAATGTATATGATAAAATTAATGAACAAACTAGCGTTTCCGAATAATTCTTGACTAGGTCTACTTGATTGCGTAGATAGTGTTTATAACGTGTATTAATTATTTCATATTATATATGAAAGACAGAACATTTTTTAATTTTTAAATGTTTAAGTTCTCTTCCTTGCCAACACAATAATTAAAATGTAATCCTCAAATAGTATGATGTTTATATAACAAATTTATGTTTTTGGATTTTTTCAGCTGAATAGTGAACCGTCGTCTGAGTTGGACAAACAACATCGCAACGCACAGACAGAACAAGTGAAGATGGCCGCCACCGAAGCCGGAAGCCCGAGACGACTGGGTCTCAATCTCAACCTGAGCGTACAACCGCACGCGAACGCATATCACTGGCCACACTCGACGGTGGCCGAAGACACGTCACCTTCCCGGTCCAAAGGATGCACGGACGACGATGATGACGACGACGAAGATGATCGTGACGTGGACGATCGCGATATGGACGACGATGACATTATGGACTGCCGGCAGGATGAAGATTGTTCACCCGAGGACGAGCAAGATATTTTGGAAATGCAGGTAATACATGGTATGATCAGTTTGCTGAAACAGCTGAAACGTTTGATGCGCCGGTGGTGTGTAGAGGGGTGAAATGAAAACTAAAAATAGCTTCGGCGATAGCTTTACTGCAGTTATGAGTTTGGAAATTCCAACATATTAGATTCTAATACGAAAATGGTTAACGTGTTGCAAAAAAATTTTATTCTACTTACATGAGATTGAGTTTTTCGTCGTCAATATAATATATTTTGTACTTGCAGCGTGAGGAACGCGAAACCCTCAATCAGCTTGCCAGACAATTGGCGTCCGGTTCGCGACTGATAACACCCATGCTCCAGCATCTCGTGTACCAACACCCCGGACTCTCCGTGCAGCCGTCGCAGATGCACCAGCAGCAACTGCAACTGCAGTTGCAGCAACCGTCCTCCGTGGCCGTTTCCTTGACGACGGCCGCGCTCAGCAGACACGCGACGGCGGCTGCCGCTGACCTGTCGCCAAAGTCCAGCCACTCAGGTGACGTGCCGATGTCCGGCGGTCGTTCTGCCGACGTTCAGTCGCCGTCCGCGTCCCGGAATAACGAGGCCCAGTCATGGACGTTTGAGGAACAGTTCCGACAGGTCAGTGACGTTGTAAAATATTAATACAGGTCTTATCGTCATATCGCCATCACCTTAATTGTCGCCGCCCATAATATACTTTATGTATTCGAATCATGTTTTCGGGAAATCATTACCGCGTTATACAGTGGTAGAAATCGTGAAACCTACGATTGAAATATAACTCTTTTTGGTTTACTTAAACTTGAAATCAAAAGTGCAGGGAAAAATGTTAAAAGTTTAACAGAGAATTTCCATTAAATGTTTAAAAATTAATAAAAATCTTATAGTAGGTATGTATGTATGTGCAGGAAACGGTTAGATAGGTTAGGTTAAGGGTAAAGGTCAGCGGTTAGGCTGCATGTATAGGTACCAGCAGAATAAACCCTACGAGACACTGTAATAATTATTGTATATCAATTGTATTTTATAGAAGCGTATCATAATATTAGATATATCAAAATTATAATAACGGCATCAGTATTTTATCATTTTAAACTCGATAACAGGTTGTAGGTACGCATACAAAACAAACCGATATTCGAAATAATGGTGTGTGGAGCGGATTACTATATACTCCGTTTTGGACACATATTTTACTACTTCTGTAGGGTTGAAGAACCTTCTCAAATATAATATAACGGAGGCAAAAAGAAGAATACGCATAAAGACGAAAAGGAATTCGAAAATACGAACCGAACACTTATGGTTATATTTCGTAGGAACTTCCTAATAAAGTTAATACTATAGGAAGAGATTTCTGGTTACTCCTACACGGTCTAATAATATGTGAATCACATGCGCGTGTTATCGATTACGCGGTCTTTGGCATGGCTGTATAATACCGTAAAGCTGAGCATTAGCTATATACGAGTACTTAACTGTCTACGTATTATACATAATTAAATATACACGACCGACGATTATTATCATATACGGCCGTGACTAACTATATCGGGTCCAGTCGACTGTATTTTCGAACGGCAGCGCAGCTGCTGATGTTATGCGGTTTGCACTTGAGTTAGACTCATTTTATGCTTCTACTTTGGACACCACAAGGCACACACCGAAATCCTCGAACATCGTCGCGTGTCGCTCGTGACAATTACGCACATTACACCGCCGCTATAGATTACAATTACTCGAAAACGTGGAAAGTATAAAAATCACTAATATAATACACGCGTATTCCGATCTATTTTCAGCGATAATAATCCCGTGCGGGTTTGTTGGTTGCGAGCCCTGAACCGATCGGACCTCGAGCTTCCTATGCACACGCATTCGTTGCGGGTATAATCCGAGCGGGTACAAGACACACTATAACGTTTTATTATTATTTGACGAATAATAATTAGGTAGGTACAATATATTACTATGATGCAATGCAGTCGTGAACGCATCTCTCGATCCCCAGATGAGAGTAAAACGAAATTTATAATCCCGACATTACGCGTGCGACATTTTATATGTAATATACAAGGCTCCGTCTAACTTTAGAGTCTTACAAATATACTGAATATCTACGCAGTTCTGCACTTGAAAAATAAAAGAAAAAAATCGCTTATTATATTTTCTTATCATCGAATTCGCATATATTTTTACATTCGAAATTATAAGAGGTTTAATAGTTTGTTTTTAATTTAAATTTAAAACTTTACAAAATATTAATATAAAAATCTCTTATAAATTCATATAATATATAATACATTTAAAACAAGTAGCTAGTAGATAATATCAAATAACAAAGGGCTTTTTTATTTATTAAGTTCAACAAAATATTAGTGATCATGTATTTTTGCTGAACTGCTACCAGATTAAAACCTCAACTAAATGACTTATTTTCTTTATTGTTTTTTTCTATATTTATATTATGATGTCTTAAAATGCTTATAAATGTTATAATAGTGCATATAGTTACTATAGAAATTCTATAAATCATCAAATATGCACAAAAAAAAAAATCGTTATTGATATTATATAATAGGTGATCAACTATATTATATTAATATATAATAATACAAATAAAAACATGTGAAGCAATAAAGTCTGAGTCTTATTTAAATATATACTAGAACGTTTTTCGGGGCACAAAAGCATTTCATAGTGACGCTTTTTGAACAATACTGTGGTCATGAGCCTTGTAAATATAATATAATATAATAACGCATTGTCATTCAAATACGAAGTACGTTATAAATTTACTATAATACTATATTATCCAGAAGTGACAACACGCGTGTCTCGAACAATTATTACAATAGTGCCAGTATTACACAGGGTGATTGTTTTCACGTGAACCACCGTGATTCATGAACCAGCCACCGGTCAATATCTATCACATGAAACATTGAAATCGTATATAGATGCGTTCATCTAAAACCAGAATGCAATAACAATGGTTAATCGTATGATTATAGTCCATTTTGACTTTAGACCGGTGGATTGTCGGAGGGGAGGTCCAAACATTTCTCCTCCATACATCTTGTCGCGCTCCGAGTGAATATATATTATAATGGGTACCTGTGCGTATTATCACTGATTATACATAGTATAATCAATGGTATTATAATACCTAGTTATCAAGAAAAAAAAAATTATATATTTTACCTATGCAGCGGATTTGTGCCCCGACTCGAACGTCCACTGATTTGGCACGTCCGCACTAAATTATCGCCGAGTATTTATAATAATTATAATAATAACATATACGTCGTGTACGCGATGAGCAGGTCACTCGGTACCTGCAGCGAGGGGTGGGGGGGGGTTCATCCGAGTGATGTTGCCCGCTCACTTTCTCCACTTCGTGAACCCGCGGGTCCTGGCACGAGCGGACCACGCGGGCGGGCGTCCATCCATCATGCGCCGCGGTGCAACCGACTTTATACCTTATAATGCCGACCCGGCGCGTGCCCAAAGAAGAACGGCGTGCCCGAAGACGTGTTCGCTACGACGGCACTGCCGCTGCCGAAGTGGCATCGGGTATTGCCCGAAATAAGTGGCGTCCACTTGCGAGGTTGTCGCAATGATATTATTATCCCGTTTGTTCCGATACGAGCCGTCGCGGTCGGTAATATTTTTCAAAACGAAACTTCTTCGGATCGGCAACGAGACGACACACTTTTGAGTTTGTATCATCGTAAGTCGTGTATTGTATAGGAATAGGTGAATCTCTTCGTTCCGGGGTAGTGCTCGTGGGAGATGGGGGGGATGGGGTGTCATATACTCCCTTTAGATTATTTTTGTCGTATAAAATATACACGATCAAGCAATGAGAGTATACTTACCACTATATGACGCGTGTCCGAGAACAGTTAAAAATGTATATCCCCCCCCCCCCGCTTCAAAAAAGCTGAGCACGCCACTGATTTGTTCTTACTATTAGCAGTCAATTATTAGGTACACTTAAATTATTCCCATGTTACCAATGGTGGATACGACGAATGGGTTAGGAGGCAGATATTTTCTAGTTATGCTATAAAAAAGAGTGTGATGTGTACGTCTGTGCGGTAAATTGGTATTTTAAAACGTAAGTACACATATTTTGTGTCATACCACCCTTTTATTACTATACTGGTACATAGTAATAACTAAAATAAAAATAATAACAAATTGTACGCGTGGACTGTATACGTATCTGATAGGCATGCATATTTAACATCGACATGGCGGTTTCTGCGCGGGAGTTGTTGTTTTTTGTTTTAATCAATTGGACTTGTGTACAACTACAGCACTACAGCTGTAGTAACTACGGAGTTGACCGATATCAAGATCAGTCCAAAGTCTGCTATCCTCATAGGTAGTATAGGAACATCATAATAAAATGACAATAAATAATAACATTAATACAATATATCACCGCGTTACTTCGTGATTGCATTGTAATATTATATAATAGTCGTATACCTACATGCGTTAACAGGACGTCAACGAAAGGAGAACTGCACCCATTCAGCGTATAGCGCACTGACGCGGTGGTCGTACCATTGCTCGGACGGGGAACCAGCGGTCATGTACTGCACATATTTACGGTAGAAACTACCCCACGACTAATTGTTCCTGTGCGGGACGACCCTTTCGTAAACACTCTCCCGCCCACGTGGGTATACTGATTTCCAGACCCTACAAACCCGCCACCAAATTAATAACGAGACGACGACATCGGCGGAGGAGTCTGGGCCGCTTGGACAATACGGCGTAACACCTCGCGGTTATTATATCACATTATCATCGTCATTATCGTACAGAGACGCGCACATTAACATATGCACATGAGCAGGTGACTGTTGGGGGAATTTCCACTCGTCCATCTCGGACCGGGGTTAGGTGGCGACGACGTTATTGTGATTGTTATTCACACGCCGCCGCCAGACAGACGAATTTCGATCTGTTGTCACCGCGGAGCCGATTCTCGTCCCTTTTTCCTTTCGCTTTTATTTCATTGTCTCTCGTCTCTGGACGCGTTTTTCATTTTCACCTGCCCCGCCGTCCGCGTTTCCCATCGCGACACACATGACGTGTGACTGCATGATAATATAATACGGGTCGACGATCCACGTTCGTCCGCCGCTCCATATACCTCGTTCCATTATAACGTATACCTATACGACTATATCATAATTAATATCAATATAAATGCACACGTACATCGCATGTAATGCGTGCATATTATGTACTTGTTGTACTACAACTGTTGAATGCAACGTCCGCGGGTGCGACTGTACGGCATGTGTGGGGCGAAGAAGATACCCACGTCGAACCCACCCGAGTGTAACTCTTGCACGTCCAACTTACCTATAAAAACATGCGCATACGACGTTGCACATCACGTGGTCGGTTTCGCTTTTTTTTACGCCCGGAAATCGTCATTCGACCCCTCGTGTGCGGCCTTTTTCGTTTTACTCAACCCCCGCGGCTGTCCCCGACGGTAAACCAAAAAAAAAACCTATTCAAATTTTCATCTTTTGTTTTTCGTTTTCCCCCGATGACGCTGCTGCAGCAGGTGACGCGCGCACCAATGCAGACCCGACCGCGCACAATCATAAGTTATAAACATTGCGATTTGTCGACATTTTTTTAATCGTTTCGTAGAGATGCGCCCGTAGAAGGCTCCTATTAAAGGCGCTTAGGCGCATTGCACCGTTTAAAATTCTTTGTCACACTTTACGCATTCTATATTAATATAATAACAGTATCATCATCGAGACTTATGACGTATTTAAAAGTTTTAACGATATTCTATTTAACAATTAAAATCTATCGATTGATGTATGTGGCAATTTATGATCGACGCGTTTTAATGTCTAAATCGTAACACGATTCGAATCCCAAATAAATTCAGATTATGTGACAAGAGCTTCATTAAATGCTCGGTCACCACTCACCAGTTGTGATGGCCGAATAATATTATACGTACCAATAATACTATATTATGTACAGCGTCCCTCCGTTAACGGTCTTATTTTCGTCAATAGGGGATATTGCATTATACACTTTGAAATCCTTAAACTTTATCATCGCATATATCGACATTGAATTGCGTCTAACCTCACATAGGTATATAAATAGGAACCGTATAGGGGTGAAAAAGCGATAACATGACGTATATAATTGAAAAACGGAGTAGCATATAATATATATATTATATATTATACGGTGGTGCGGGCGACCAACAGAAATTCTATCCTCTTTTCACCGCAGTTTTCATATTATCTCGGCGTAAAACGTTTTATTATATGAAAGGATAAAGCAATTAACCTAGTTCGTCAGCCACTAATCGTTTTTGGTTCGAGAACTTCTCCAAAGCTCTTAAACGATTTAGAAGAATTTTCGCGAATTGAAAAAATAACTTTGTATGGAATTCTCAATGATATACTCGATATTACGTCGACTTGTGTGTCCCAACACCTACAATAGTGTCTAAATGTACTCTCCGGATAATTTAGAAAGAAAAAAACCATTTATTATAAATATATAATTTAATATAATATAATATAACAATATAAATTTTGAGGCACGGAGTGGCCGAGCGGCAACCTGGGGGTCGCGAAATTTTATTAGGGGGTCGCCAGTAATCACCAAATGAAAAAGTTTTATACTATGTATATTGTATATTATTTTATAGTTTTATACGAAGTAAAATCATTTTGTACCGTTGATGGCTGTGTCAATCATAATATTATGACATTATATCATATCTTAATGTTGCGATAAAAGTTCTATTGAACCACGCATATATGGGTTATTTTTAAATTGAATTTAATCAGTAATTTTATTTAATCTTACCGTTATTATGAAATAGTCCGACAGTCATGTACGAGCCGTTGAGTTGGTCGTATTAATGCTTATAATTTTGTATAGCTTGTAATAATTATTTGTATTTTGTATTATTTTAAACTAACATTTTTAATATTTTAATTATTTTATAATATATAAACTAAAACGATATGGATAAATTTTTAATTAAACGACCGATGAATAGTGATGATGAAAGTGCTATAGAAATTAAAGTTCGTAAGGTATCGGAAATGTCGTCAGATGTAAAAACCAGTCGAAAAGTTAATAAAAAAGACCGTAAATACCAAGACAGTTACATCAAGTTTGGATTCACTTTCGATGTTGAAAAAGGTGAGCCAAAATGTGTTATTTGTTTAGAAAGATTAGCTTCAGAAATTATGATATACTATATATAAAGTAAATTTAAATAACACACTTACATAATGTTGGTATATAAAGGGGGGGTTGTATTAAAAATAAATTAATTTGGGGGGTCGTGGATCAAAAAAGGTTGCGCACCACTGGACTAAGGCATTCGTAGCAACGCGTACAGTCGCCGGTTCGAGCTCGGCCACGGCCGGCATTTTTTTTCGGGCATTCACGGTGTCGGAGAGAGAGGCCGCCACCCCCACCCGGATATGACAGATACCTCTACAGGTGCCCACTTAAAAATTCTACCAAAACAAACACACACGTATTCAAAAACCTACAGTACCCTCCCCACAGTTTCACAGGCTAATAACCTCAGTTGTCGAAGCCTCAACCCCCCTCAAAAAATAAATATATAACATCAATAACAAGGTAGAGATATTTGAAGCTTGGGTTACCCGTGAAATCGTAATATATTTATTATAATTTTATTGCGGTAATAGTATTATAATATTATTAAGGTATTTTATAAACATTTGCATTAGTCAATTTTGTGATTAAAAAAAACTTGGAAAACATTTTCAATATTTTAAGATAAGTCTTTAAAGGTGTAAATCAAAATGTTTTATTTTTAATTAATAATATTATTATAAATTCTGAATTCGCACTTGTTTATGAAAACCATTGCTACTTACTAGTATATATACTGTATACCTAAATTACTTTTTTACACAAATGTTGTTCTCAATATTATAATCGTATAGATACGTTGCTTAATCATTATTGGTATGTAAACACATGGAGATTTCAACCTGTAACTTTTGTAAGTACCTTCATAACATTATACGAATTTAATCACATCGCGTTAATAATAAGACGTCTTTGATAGGACGCGTGTCGGAGGGGATCGCCTGAGATGACCGATTATTTATTCGGCCAGTCGATAAGTTATAATAAAAAAAACTTAAAATTCTCCGTTCTACATATTATTATTATTATTATTATTATTAATATATCCCACGCTGTGGCCGCAGTTAATCGGCTGCGATTATTCATTGTCCGTAATATAATTGGGCGAAAGCAAAAAATAGAAAATAAAAATATTATATATTATCGGCGGCCGGGGAAACAGATGAGCGTATTATTATAACGACGACGATTCTCGTATAGTTTTCGAGATCGACGATCAATCAGCCAGCTCGCATATGTGTGTGGATAAACCGCGATTAACGCGTTCGGGATTTCGTTTAGTATTATTATTATTATTATTATTTTCTCGTCTAATCAATATTTTCCCTGCACATATATATGTGTGTGTGGTGGGCGTACGGTTCATCAGTCAACGACGCGACTACGGCATACAGGCAGTAGGATCCCGGACAAGTATACCTAGGTATATAATACGAGATAATGGTAGTACATATATAGGTACGCGTATTACGTTTTACATTAATGGTACGCCGACGACCGACGGATAATATTCCGTTTTCCTATAGTATAATATTATAAATTACATAATGTTTTTAATATGCACAGTTTTTATCATGCATATCCAGAAATACATATGTATAGGTAGTAGATATTATTATAATATATATTAATAAGTCAACGACCGTCGCGCCACACGTCGTTAGTACATAATTTATAATATTATTATGTAAATATTAATAAACGGGTACGAGAAAAATGATAACCTCAAAAAATACCGATAACAACAATAATAATAATAATAATATTGTAATGTCGTGTTTGGCCAAAGGCGCATTACGATTTTTCGAAATATATCGCAACGCATATACCGTAGTCCGTCAACCGCGTTTACCCGAGACCGAAAATTCGAATAGTATATTATGTGCACTAGGCATATATGTATACAATATATAAATATAATATGACTGCGCGCATCGGGCGTATTCGATTTTTCTTGTCTAGACACTAGACCATTAGAACAGGAATACGCAGGTAGATATTTTTTTTCAAACCAGAAATATTTATAATAACGAGACATTTATTTGATCTACACGCGATGATGTACCCACGTTGTATAGTTGTGTTATTAGTATTTTATAATATAGTATTACTTAAAAAAAAAAAAAAGTAATGATAAAGACCCCATATTTATATTAATTATTATCGTATATTATATTACCTATATACATTATACGAAGATACTTTTCGTAATAATAGGTAGGTATAATAATAATAATAATAGTATGTGTCATTGCAGTGGCGCGCACTATATTATATTGAGTCGTTCGCGTGGGTAATTCAAACAGAAATTCCTCGACTAATGTTAACAAATAAGTATTTACGCAATTAATCTGATAGGTGATAAAATTTTAAGATACATCATTAAACCGTTTGTTAGGTATACTGAAATGTGCGTTGAAATCGCGCCGCGCCACCTGCTGTTAAAATCGTCGGGTTTAAAAACGGTCATTAAAATCTTATGTAAATCATACGCACTGATGTCGTTAGAATTATTACACACGTCGCGCTATAACTTTGTATAGTCGTCGAAAAACGGAAAGATGCACAGCACAATAATATATTATTATAAAATTATCGTCATTGTCGTTCGTATATTATAATATTACATAGGTACTATATTTAATGTGGTAGCAGCAGCAGTAGGCAGTAGCCGTTTTTCGTTTGGTGGCGTCGAACACGAATGTGTTTTCTCGAACCGTCGTTTTCAGAGGACACGTATCTTGTGTTTTACGGTATACGTCTTGTACCTATTATGACGTATACTACACTAGGTGCAGTACACACTGTCAAAACATTATTTTATTATTAGGTAGTATTTTTGAAAATGTTACTATATGCTATGTAAGTGCCCCATTTATTATGACTATATATATATATACATACATACATATTTTATACATACATATTCACCAAAAAAAAATAAATAGAGTTGCTAACTTTTACGGCTGACTTATGTATATTATTAAAAGTAGTAATATCGATTTTCAGTTTTCACAGAGTGATACGCGTAGGCGGGAAATGGGTACAGTAGAGCACAATATAATATATAGTAGACGAGCGAGTTGTACAAGGAAAACAACAGAGGGTAACCTTGTTAAAACAAAAAATAGATAACACTGTAAAGGCTTCATTGCTCCATCATTATAATTATAGTTAAATGTCTTAAGTTATTCCGAGCCGATTTTTAATTATTCGTCTAGCCTTATGGGTAACTACTGTTGCTCGTCATAATGAGAGTATAATGATCGGTCGATGACCAGTATAATATTATCACAAAATAATATCGGTGTATAGACATAGTATAACGAATATATGTGTATATAGGTATAAAGGTTGTTATATTGTGCTGCACTTCTGCAATAATTATTATTGGTGATGACACTGATGACTGATAATTTTTCATGGCGAAATTATACATTATACATTTTTACTCACACAATTTATAGAATCTATATCGGCTTGGAAAAATTGCTTATATATGAATACATTTTATAAATTTTGTTAATTGTTTGTACACTGTTTATACAGACAGTTGATACGAACATCAAATATAATGTAGATTACATACCTAAGCGTATAGATGATAAGTTTTTGTTTAGCAAAGCGGTGTTCAACACTAATCCCCCCCCCCCCCCTATGGAATTGAATTGAAGAAGCCCCCGATTGGCTATTATACCATTTCAGCTAATAATATCGAATTTGATAATATAATATTCGAAAGTGTCCGTGAAGCTTCTAGATAATTTGGATTGCGCAGCACAGCTTAGAACCGCTGTTATATACTATATAATATTATATACAACAAATGTTTATATTTTAAATACAGCGTTGTCAAAGTTTATAATATGTTCTATCAGGCATTAACTGATGCTAATATAATTACTTTGTATATTTATGACTTTTCTATATAAACGTATGTACAAATTGTACACAAAAATAGTATAATTTTATTTAAACAAAATTTAACTATATCTATTACAAAACAATAAATACAAACATTGAAACAAATAATATATTGTGCCGAAGTGATCATTTAAAAATGTAAAAATAGTTTTTTTTTTTTTTTAATTTAGGACGTATGACAGTTGTTTTTATTGCCATCATATTTCTAATTTCTATAATTTCAACGTTACAAATAAAAAAGTATTTTAAATGCCAATATTATTATTTATTAATATAATAGTCGATAAAAGACGGTCGACACAATACAGCAATAGTGGTGTGTTAAATTATTTATAACTTTTTTCATACAAGTATACGTCGCGTGTAAGTAGTTCTCACTGGAATTCAGAATAACGGACATTTTTTAAAAATATTACAGTTACAGGCTAAAAGCTCCTACCTGCTTATCCAATTCTGGAATATTCGATCGTGTCCTTCCATCATGACGTGTGTGCAGTCTAAATTCAAGGGAGTCTAATAAAAATGCAATATTACACTGCACACGCATTGACACTAGCACAGTATAGTAGGTAAGAGATACGTGGAGTTATCGTAGATGTGTAGCAGTGGTGAACTTTTCTAATGGAGCGGGGCGCATAACATTTTGTATGTACATCATATTTCGTGTAATGTATACACTTTCATGTTATTAAAGATTTTAGATTTTTTTACGAAAAAATAAAAATTTAATTTCCTGCTTGACAGCGAGTGCGCAATTTTTTTTGTAGCCCGCTCGTGGATATTGCCCCCCGGAGATCCGCCTTCGATGTGAACCTATACAGTATAATGTGTATGTTTTCACGTATTTGTTGGTTAATTTTTTTTCGTTCCTATACACGTGTTCGAGGTGAGGTCGACGTCGGATATTACAAACGACGTGGTGAGACGGGCGAAATGTAAATTTTTGTCCACGACCGAGACCGATCGGCTGTCGCGTGTGTGCACGGAAATACGTGATTTCAATTACGCCGCCGTTATTATATGCATCGTCTAGCTATATAGTTATATGGAACTTTGTTCGGCGACGTTGTTTCATGCTCGTCGTCGTTGTGGTGCGATGCTCGTCTGTCGGTTATATAAGTACACTATCGTGGCGTTTAATATAGTACCTATGAGTACAATACTGCTGTATAATTTCAGAAAATTTTTTGTTTTCTATACCACGACTTATTAATAGGTACCTATACCGCACGCCCAGAAGACTCTTTAGCCGGTTGACCTATTTGTTTCTGATTCGATTTTTGATATTTTCAATTGCATATCATATTATATAATATATTGTATAACGCGATGCCCGAAATCGCCATACAGAGTGTTATCAGCGCCAACAAAAAAAAATTTCGCATTTATGGGTTTGAGGGGTCACAATATGGGGTTTCATCACTTGTACCACTGGGAACAACGCCATCACGACAGTCATTACACACGCGTACATATTATGTCCCATCGTTGAACACAACATGTAAGCCTGTTTATACGACAATATATAAAGACCCTTTGAGATCTTGTTGAAAATCCGAAAAACAAATTTTACTGAATTCGGAACGCGCGTGACGCCGGTGTTAGTTGTTCTGTATTATAACGTTTTGAGTGTATGCAAAAATATATTATGCACGTGTTGTACAGCATAAAACAAATTGCTGTACATACTTATACAACTTTATTACGTACATACCTAATATTATAATTTCTAATCCGATCGCACGCGGGTGATGGATGCCAGCTGTTTCGACGCGTTAAATTCCATTACGGCGAGGACGGTAGCAAAATTACTGTAAATTACACAGCTGATATCGCGTGCTAGTCAAACGCATTTTAATGTCCGTCGCGTATAATAATAGTATAATAATAATAATAATAATATAATATTCGAATAAAATACGATTATATACATACCGGATTGACGAGATTCCGTCCGTCAACGGACGATTGAAATTTTGTTCATATAATAATAATACCGAGAAGAAACTCTTTATTTCGTCCCAATTTCCGAACATATAGGTAACCGACCAGTATAATAATACGTATATGTGTATGTATCTATTATATAGGTATGTGCTATGTTCACACGAACGTATACGCTTGTATGGTGTGCGTATATTATAATATTATATACTTACATCTAAATAATATTTTAATATTCGATCGCACGAAGACTCACATGCACGATAGGCTGATACACGAATATCATAGTGATTATGAACAAATATGATATTATTATAGATCCGAGTATAATATAATATACTTGCACGGGGATACGATCGAAGTTCGAACGAGGCGTCCCGAAGAGTTGTGGATGGACGAAAAAAAAACCCGAAAACAACGTACCTATCATTGCGCGCGCCGCAGAACGGCGCTATCATAATAACAATATGATAACAATAATAATAATAATAATAAAATAACAATAATAATAATAATAATAATAATAATAATACGATGATGATGATGATAAATTCCGAGCCGTCCGTGGCGAGACTCCAGACGAAATCCGCACTGCTCGCAGCACGCGGTCCGACGTTCACGACACCGCGGATCGGTCGGTCGGACGCTGATGGTATAATATAGTAATACGAAGATTCGTCAGCACTCGGCGAACGGGAGTGTGATATCGTACCGTGCGTATGATATTTGTCCGTGTGTTTATAATATCGTATCATTGTTGTTAATTCGTATCGCGTGTCAACACGCCACACACGTGTGCGTACAACAACAACGATAATAATAATAATATAAGTGTTGTATTATACGAGCAGTGTTATTATATTATATTATTATACAGTACGCGCGTTTCGTCGGCACCGCGGGGATCGAGCGCGCGGCCACCTCTTTCCGCGTCTCTCCTCCTCCCCCCCCTCCACCGTCACCGCCCCTTCGTACCCGATCGGTCGTTTTGCTTTTACGTGTCCGATATAATAATATATGGTCGAAAGTCGTGACCCCACGACGATGTGTATACACGCGTACATTATGTTACGTTATCGTACAAAATATTATATCGTACTGTGCGGCGGGGGCGAGTTTTAATCGTCCGCCGCCGCCGATACACATACGTGCGAGCAACAGTATACACATCATCCGGTAATTGAGTCGTGCGCGGTGCAAATCGAACGCGTAAATATATCATGTTCGGCAGAGAGAGGGACACGTCATTACGCGATACGGGAACACCGGCGGTGCAGTCGAGTCGTAAAAACCGGAAGTGAAAAGTGCTCTGCGTGTGCGATACGTGTGTGCAGTGCTGCTGCTGCTGCTGCAGGTCATAATACGCCTTTTACGTACGCAGCAGACGGAGCCGGAAAACGGTGAGAGTCCGAGACAGCTGCGGCAGCACACACCGCTATACGATATAGTATTGGTCACCGTCCTGCTCCCCAAAGACCTTAATATAATATACGCGTCAAATGTTTCGCCACTATATTATGTATTCGTTCATCGGCAGGTCAATCGTAAACTCACCGTTCCTCCTACGAGAAATAACAAGTCTAGTGATTGTTTCCGCCCATAGTCAATAAACGAAAACGGAGAGCGGACGATATAAAAAACACCGTGTACCTGTGTGTACATATTTGACACGTAGTCGTCGACCAACGCCCGCGGGATTTCATACCACGCCGCAGTATTGTGATAATATATGAGCATATCGAGTCTTGGAAATCCAGTAAAAATAATGTCTGAATTGAGGGATTTAAACGCCCGTCGGACGTTTACAGCCTCCGCAGGGATATGGCACGGCATAATACATCAAGGTATATATTATGACACTGCTGGAGTGCCAATTGCACAGATGTGGTCGTTATATATTTATAATGTTGTGACGTGATCAGTGCATGCGCATCGTCAATTGACGAGGTGAATATATCGCGGAGATATGTATTATATATACCCATACTACAAGAATCTCGCTGCGCTTAGTACGCACGTGGACCTCTCATTTTCCCAATATGGATTTCCGTTGACACTGTCTCGTTTCGACTAAAAATGCATGTGCAAACTCTTGCAGTATTGCTTAAAATGTCGTTTGTTGTAATGGTTTTTACAATATAGTTTCCGCCATGCCAGGTGTTGTTTTGAATTTTAAAAAATGTATTATTTGGTTACCACTAATAAATAGGGGAGGGAGCAACAAGATTAAATTAATGGAAGACGAATCAAAATTATTATTTAAATGGTCTATGTTTATTATATTATACAACCGCATGGGAGTGGACCTTGTAGACGTCGTCGTCTGCCCGCGCCCCCTTAACCATATTGTATACCGCAGCCGTAGGCTTATTTCAAGTATACCTACGTTTTTATCGACCTGTATTGATGAAATTATATTTTATTTTTCAATCAAACAAATAGATAATATTAGTTTAAATACGACCAGACACTACGATATGCATATTATCACATAACACATCTATGATCAAAAAAAAAAATGTCCGGTTGGAAATATTCGTAAAATATAATAATATAAAATCCAAAAAAATACATCGATATAACTTAACCGAACCTAACTGATAAATGATTTTACTTTATTAAAGTACGAAGTATAAAATATAATAGGTAGGTATCCATACTCATTTGTATAATATAGAAAAATACCATATATACGTACTTATTGTGTATTTAGGTACATAATATGCACATATTCTGCATTGAATAATCCATATTTAATATTATACACTTAAAACCGATTATTGAATTTATGTGTCGTGGATCGTGGTTTGTATGTATTATCGCTGTTCCGTGTTAATTGGGAAATACGTCGTTAGCTCGTTAATGCCTATATTATATTATAGTATTGTAAATTAAAAATATATACCAAAGCACGAAACACATTTCGTCATACATCGGTGAAATCAACGAGTGTGTTTTATTCAAATTATCATCGTAACTCGTAAACATGTTTAAATTAAGAGCTTTTAAAATATTCTATGATTTGGTTACCTCTAATGTTAATAACCTTAAAAACACGTCGCAGTCAATTTGTTCCCGAAAACACACCTTATAGTAATTACTAGTTATATCTATACGACGCATTATTTTATTCAGTTAATCCCATTATCATTATATATTATTGTACGTACCTACATAGTTCGTATTTGAAATATATTTACATATATAACACACAATATACAAAACGCATAATTTCGTATGCACGACAATAACAATTAAAATATATTACTGTGTTCTTTTTTTTTTTCACGTGCAGGTAAGGTTCCTATACAAAAACAGTAAAAGGTTGTTGCTTTTTTTTTTTTGGAAAATATCTACTTCACAATAGTATAATACATAATAATAATAATAATAAACCTCATCGAGTGACGCTTACCGTATATCTTCACTGGTCGTTAAAAAATCGGTCAGAGTTCTTCGGCGAGTTCAGCTAACGGATTTTCGTCAATGTCCGTCAGACTCTTATGGTGTACAGACTTTAAACGATCTTTAATCGTCTACATAAATACACACACACACACACATTTAATCCCGTAGATTGAAGAGCTACCGTGTTACGAAACGTATTCTATTATTCATATAGGGTCGTGTCCTGACCGGTTCTCAAACACACTATAGGTACCTATTTACACGCTGTTGCCTGTTAATGAGAAACACTACATCATATTAAATGATAAACGAACATCATAATAATATGTTTTCACCCCTCGCGTTATTGTCATTCGTATCGCCGTGATATATTTCTATTTTCATTTTTTTTTTCGAGTAGGTTGTGTGAATTATTATTTTTTCTTTTACCTATTTATCGATATATTTTGGATGGATTTTGATGTATTATTATGATGGTGCCTTCCGCGGTGTATCGCAGGCGAATAAAAATAATCTCACTAATTGATAATAATAAAGAACTACCGAGAAAATTGTGTTCCCACTTCGTTAAAACAATATCATATAATAATATTATATTATATTATTATATACCTATACACTGTCGGTAAACGGTGTGTTAAACGGACGATCTGTTGAAGTCGAATGATAATTATTTTTCGCTAAAAATGATCGCACACTAAAATAAATACGAGTACTTATCATGGATATGACGTATATAGGTATAGTTGGTACCTACCATAGTATAAATGCATATACCAATATATTATTAGTATATAATTGAGCTAACGAGATGGACGTCGAATCGCGGTATGCAGCACTCACACGAGAAAAGGGAATTGCGCAGTGGAACGAGTAGGTACCTACATATTTTGTAATAAACGCGGTCGGGGACGGCCAAATAATGATTTATACATCGGCGTGAACGAACATATATATAGGCATCTAATTAATTAGACGTCCAGTGAACGCTCAACTCTGTTCACGTACACTGTAGAGGTATACTGGTCAAACTTTTGGACTCTGATGTCTAATTTGTTTACAATAATGACTTGCGACCCGATGGGAAAACAACAAATAGTGTTAGTAATAGTACCTATACCTCTACCAGCCGACTGTTTGAAATACTTCGAGGTTAAGAAAAAGCAATACAGTTTATCATCCGAAACGTCTGTAAATTAAATATAACCAGTAGGTAGAGAAGTGTTGATGTATTAGCGTATTACTATTACTATTATTATACTGTACATGGGAATATAATGTGTATGGGAACAATTATTATTGATCGTTATTTTGTAATCTATGTAAATTCACAAATTATAATATAAATTAAAAATATTCTAATAGTATTTAACTAAAAACGTTATGTACAACAATTAACGGTCGACTAAAATAAATGCATACATAATAATGTTACATATTACGTTGTAGGTACAGGTAGAACCTGATGTTTATCGTCTATTAAAACTGAATACCGCTCGACTTTATTCGTCTTATTATTATAATATAATAGAATAAGGAAAAACCAATATAAATGTATAAAATATTTGTCCATATAAAGGTGTATAATAATATGGTGTAGGTTGTGTATGCAACTAAAAGTAATTATACATAACAGCTACTGTTACATTGGATGTAATTTTTTATTTGTTTTTTAGTTGTACTCGGCGGGCAACGAATCCGACAGACGGACATTTCTAGACTCGCTGTTCAGTTTTATGCAAGAACAAGGTAAGCGCCAAAGAAAAAACGGCTCATATTTAATACTTTTAATATGTTGATAGATAATTATTGAAATTGTCCGCGTTATGTTAAATTTATCAGGATTATATGATGGTCGTGTATTCGTATAATACATAGGTGTAGGAATAAAAAATGGTTTCGGCATTAATTTTTACTGAATGGCAGTAAAATTCGTTGAAAATAACATATTTTATAGGCATTATTTCGTGTATCAACTACCACCCAATAGTATGCTCGCCAACAACCATCGCTTATTCTGTCACATTTGCGGTGGTGGGACAGGAACTGCGTATATTTTCCTATAATATGTATATTATACTACTAGCTATAATTTATGTCCAGGTTATCGACCGTCGAAATCGTGGAAGTTTCTCGATCCTAATCTAAGCTAATATAGTATACCTATAACCAGACGAATCACACATCAAAAAAAATATTCTTTGTGCGAAATGTTTCATTTCTGTAACCCGATGCCCGACGGTCGCATGTGGCGCTCATTGTAAATCTATGTGGCCCACTAGTAAAATTTATGATTTGTTTCTAACTAAGATAGAATGGACTGGAAACTGCGGATTAAAACGTTGTTTGTCTGTAGATGCCTTGTTAAATCAATAAACTTAACAGTTGTGAGCTTAAATAAACTAGATGTAGAACCACGAGAAACAAGTAACTTAGAACCGCGAAGAAAAAGGATATATTATATAACTTTTTCAAATTTTCTATTATTCATGTATACATTTCACAACTGTACTATATAACCGCTGATTTCCAAAACTTAATCGATCGATAGTTAATATTCGTTTAACGATTACGCGTTTGCCGGCAAGTGCGCAAGTTCAACAATGTCCGTTTTAACAAACAAATTCTTTATTATATCCGCAAGTCAGTGAATTCGGGTATAGGTACGGTATAAAAATCAGCAGTGTAATATTTGTATCGACAAAACTCAGTAGGTGGAGCCTGAAGTACACGCAGGTTCGATCGTTTCGTTCTTAAAAAAAGGATAATCGTGAAAAACGCGATACCATTGATCGTTTATGTAATTTCGAAGGTTTTGCATGATATGCTTATGCCTTATACAAATGGTAAGCACATAATATTATATGTAAAATGTAATTATGATTTATTACATTCGACTATATTGCAGACATTATAATAACAAACGTTGTCATTGACAAATCTTTTTAAACTATCTTTTATATAGAATCGATAACTACTATTATTGCGTACAACAATAAAATTATGATGAAAATATGAAAGCAATTAAAGCCAGTGGCGTGGCGAACGGTAATTTCAGAGGCCTTGGCCTCTGAAATTTTTCTCGAACAGAGGGGTGGGTGGTAGCCACCTGGTGGGTCCCCTAGTAAATTTAATTTGATATTCTCAATAGGTAGTCAATAACGATCTGAAAAATAACTTGTTACATTACATTAATACATTATTATGCATAAATACTTGGGATAATTGTAACTAGCCTCTGGAAAATTTTTAGTTCGCCACGCCACTGATTAAAGCCATTCAGGTCTAAAAATTACATTGGTTAGGTATTCCATTCTTAATGTCTGTATTTAATAAAATATAATATTTATAATATATTATACGTAAGTACCTAAATTATTAAAAATCATCGTCGATTATTAGAGCATATTGTATTGTTTTGTCGATTGAAAATGCACACGTTACAATTTTGTTTACTTCTAATTACATTTTTATGTTTACGAAAAAATCAACCATTTAATTATAATATATAAACCATATGGATACTGGTAGTGTCAAAATTTAGAATCGTTTAACACTAATAAATAACGCAATTCAATACAATTGGTGAATCTATTTATAGTTTATACTGCTCAAAAATATTTAGCCTATTAATCGATGGAGACCACCGTGCCAAAGTCACATCATTTTGCCATATTATACGCTAATGTGGACGTTACTATTATTATAGATGTCAAACCTGAGACATGTCGATTTATACGTTTTTCGTAAGGAAAATCGGCTTTTCGAGATCAATTATTTTGTAATTTTGTCGGTTGAAATAGCTATATACGGAACAGATGTTCTATACAGTATACATGTAAATAATAAATATTATACGATGCACTACTTCACATTTTAAACGTCAGTATGGTCTTTTTTATACGGTCTGAATTGTTATGTTTACCATAAACTCGAAAATAGGGAGAGAAGTAACAAAATACGGACGATTCAATGTTAAGACACACTGCGACGGTGTCATTATAAACACGTCGGCCGCGGTGGAGGCGCTAAATAATATTGTATTATATTATATTATATTATACAAAATAAAAATGATTACACTTTTATAGCCAAATAAAAAAAAAAAAAAAGCAACACGCAATGAAATATCGATTTCTCAAAACGTGTTTCATTGTGAATAGATGTTTTAATATGCAATATGAAAATTTACTAACTATAAACGACGAGTCTATAAAACATTTTTGAATAATTCGGGACTCGGCTTTGAAAATCAAACAAAACCGTACGCCATTGTAAATTATGTCATTAAAAATGTATATACATATTATATATTATTATTATGTTGAATGAGCAATAAAAATAATAATATTAAATTTCTAAAAATTAAATAAAAACTATTATTGTATAGTACTTTTGAAACCAACCGAATTTTTATGTCACGACAATGACTCGTTTTTGAATATAAAATCTGTTTTGAAATGTTAATTTTCCTATAAAGTACCTACCTACTTCAAAATGTAGTCCATGTTTAATATTATTATAGTTTCTCAGAACACATTTTTTTTTTACATTATTATTATTGTTGGATTACGTTTAAGAATATAGTATATAATCGATAGAAGCATAATATAACGAAAAAACCACTGTAAATATCGAATAGTATTGTCTTAAATATAATAAAGTGCACTGTATAGCTATACACATTCGTCGTTCGAGACCCAACCGAGTCATGCAGCACAACCTAACCGATACACTTTGCAGAACTTATAACGAATAACGAAATCACCAACGGACTCAACTGAATATTAACGACAATAATAATGTGTCATTGGCTTTTGACATTTCCGTGGGATTTGAGGTAAGGCCTCTTATCGTTGCAGAGCCACCCTAATCGCTTCAAGTGGTGTACTGCAGTTGGTTTGATTAAAATTTTGTTTTTTTTTTACTATCATCGCAGTATTACAAATGTATCAATAAATAATGATTTTCGGGTCTATGTCTCCGGGACAAGAACAGAATAAGTAAGTCACGAACGCGTTCAGAAAATCAAAAAAAATAAATATTTGTATTGTTGATTAAATGTTAATTATTCAAAACAATTAATGATATATGTGTGTGTGCGTGTGAGTGTATGATGTATGTGTCTACAATTTTCTGTAAATTTCGATCGTGGCCGTCATTGTGTGACGCACATTTGTAATGAAAACTATCAACGTCGTATATCATTAAATTTATTATAAAATACGTATATTAGGTATATGTTTTATATTATAATGACGCTAATGAACTAAAAAGTACATTTACATACTGTATGTGTAGCAATTGCGAAACATCATTAGGAAACATTTGTCGGATTTCCGTTGCTTATATTACTATATAATATGAATATCATATCTATAGTCGAAAGAAATAATAAATTTGAGAGTGCTGACACTACGTTGTATATTATGTATTTGATATTTTTAGTTATAATGCATGCATGTCAATATAATATTATGAGCATAATTATTTTGTTCTTCTATTCCGAAAATCGAATCGTTTTATTGTGAACTATTTTTCTCTTCTCACCGCGACGATACATCGAAGATAGCGATGGTGGCAGCGCGGCGCATTTCAAGTTCCTGTTTGGTCGGGGGAGGGGGTGCGTGGAAAAATAATCCTTTTTTTTCTCATACGATTCCGGTGTTTGACGAATAACGACGGGAACGCTCGCACCTTACACACCATTATTATACTCAGTGCACTGACTACTACTATGTAATGCTCAATGGTAATACATAATATTATGAACGGACATAGAAAAAAAATAACTTCATCATAAGCGGATCGGGTTGAAGGCGTTTTAACGGAAAGTCGATTTATCAAAATCTACATTGATTGTATAACGCTGTATATAGCGTACATGCGTGTATGATAATCGTTTAATTACAACTATTCCGTCTAAGTTTATTTACTGTTTGCCTTTGTCTGCGGCAGCAACAGCTTTGACTAAATTGCATTTCTCCTCTGATAATTTCGGTTTATATTCATTGTACCTATATGTACGATCGACGGACGTATAAACAGCTGCGTATAAACATATTATGTACGGAATAATATAAATATTTCACTGGAACATAGAATTAAGGTGTATACTTATCGATCCACCAAACCCGAATATCCGACAGACATAAATCGGACCAGAAATTAATCAATAACAAGATACTCGAAAAAAGTCCATATCAACAAAACTATAGATGACAATTATTATTCATAATTAAGATTTAGGCCTTAAGGTATAGACTTTGTATGACCGTTCTAATATTATCCACAATTTATTATTTTAAGAATTTTACCCTCAACTTTGGTTGATTCTACATGACAGGATCATTGTTCCTGGAAACTGTATTTTTGTGGATAAAATTACATGATTGATACTTAGTGCCTTAATAATATAAAAATATCTTGAATTCAAACTCTAATTTTCTATACATTAAAATTATATTTTAATTCAAAATTAACATTTACATAGCATCCATAAAAGCGTATATATTATATATGTTTAAGTACTGTGGTTGCACACTATATGTCTTTATGAAGTTCTAATTTTTTATCAACATTTGTAATTCCGTCTTAGGTACACTGCAGGGGTTACAGAGTTTCTAAATATCATATACTTCGAGGCGTACATAGTTAAATACCGCGCAATGATTGTGACAGACAGACAGACAAGCTTATTAATTGCATTATCGTATTGATGATTTATGGATACATTAGATGTGTTAAATATAGTAATTATTAATATAATTACATATTATATTATATTGTTTTGTCGAATATTGTGTACCACATTTGGAATAAAGACTATAATATACTCAGCATATTGACTACATATTATTATGCAGTATATAATATAATAGTATATGTGGTCATGCAGCGTGGCACACATTGCACTGCAGTTTAAAACCGCGGTTGATGGGCGTGTGAGCATTAATGAGCAGTTATAATATTATATATATTTTGTTGGGTGTATAACGTACAATGTAGCTGCGTTTCGTTTTCTCTAACTCGAATATTTACTATAAACTATAATAATATACGCACAGTAAACTCTTAATTTTCTATACGTCCGGAAGTGGATCGATACAGCACGTGCAGGAAACCGAACGAATATTCTAAGTAATTTTCCTTGAAAACCTGCAGCTGCGGTGTAGTACATATTATTGTAATTCCTCAAATATATGCCCAACATATTATTAAAGAAATCAAACTTATACCTACTACATATTTAAACGTGTAAATAATACGATATATTCAAATAGCTCTAGTTATTAATTTTGATAATCGAAAATATTTTATTTTTAGAATTTCAACGTGCGGGGGAATCGATTGTTATACACTGGCGATTGGAAATAATGAGTCTCGAAAATATACGTATACATAAGGCTCGTTCCACTGGAAATGTAATCATCGTGTACATAACTTTTATAATACCTAAGCAATGAAATAACCTATAGGTACCTATATACATTATCCTAATAAGATTGATTGACCACTGACGACGGTGGAAAATATCGTAGTTATACGCTGGCAAATATACCTACCACGTTTACAATATGGTCTGTGGTCACTGTCGGATATCCACTATAACGAGTCGTGTAGAGTTGAATATAATGTGTCTTATTGTGCCTTCACTGCATGCAGCTCACTGTGAAATGTGATTTCTTTAAACAAATTGCCTATATGTACCTATTGTTGTGATTGGTTGATTCGGTGATTGCCTAGAGTATTACAATGGTTAATCACTGGCTAACCGCCATTTTCATTTTTAATACCATACCTTTTTATATTTGCTACACATAGAGTTAAGTTTAATCCTACTCGGACCCTGTGTTCACCATAATTATCACGTTTCACGGTGAGCTATATTTTAACTAATAGGTAAAGTGGTACTGACATTTCGTTACCTATACATATTGAATATACGGAACACGACACGTTATGGTGTCGACCTAAGGGGGTCGCGAAATTTTATTAGGGGGTCGCCAGTAATCACCAAATGAAAAAAGTTGTATACTATGTATATTGTATATTATTTTATAGTTTTAAACAAAGCAAAATTATTTTGTACCTTTGATAGCTGTGTCAATCGTAATATTATGACATTATGTCATATCTTAATGTTGCGATAACAAGTTCTATTGAACCACGCAGTATATGGGTTATTTTTAAATTGAATTTAATCAGTAATTTTATTTAAACTTACGGTTATTATGAAATAGTCCGATAGTCATGTACGAGCCGTTGAGTTGATAGTATTAATGCTTATAATTTTGTATAGCTTGTAATAATTATTTGTATTTTGTATTATTTTAAATTAACATTTTTAATATTTTAATATTTTATAATATATAAACTAAAACGGTATGGATAAATTTTGAATTAAACGACCGAAAAATATCAAACCAAACATAGAATCAATCATGTCTACAATGCAAGCTCAGGTCTCATTAAAATAATTAAAAAGTAATTTTATAATTTTAAAAATATTAAAATTTTTGATTATCATTATAATGATACATTTTTTTATTTTAGATTTTATAAAACTCTAATTTTGTATTTTTTTTTCATGTTTTTGATTAATTAAATTAAAGAAATATTAAAACTGCTCTAAAATTAACGATTTAATGTATATGAATAAAATGTGTGTATACATTAAGACTATTAAGTAAATTTAAATTACACACTTACATAATGTTGGTAGGAAGGGGGGGTCGTATTAAAAATAAATTATTTTGGGGGATCGTGGATCAAAAAAGGTTGCGCACCACTGGTGTAGAAACCCGATATAATAATATAATGGTTTACGTTACTCGTGAACAGATGACCACAAAATTTTCAGTTGGTCAGGTCATAACTCTTAAGAAAAACGGTGCCCCCCCCCCCCCCCTATCGTCTTTTCCACGTCCGACGTGCGTTTGATACACATAGGTTCTCGATAAAACAGTTTTCGCGTCACCGCGGTCTTTCGAGAATGTTTTCCAATACAACGAAATCCCGGTAAACGAATTTTGTTTGTACTTCAAACTTACCTCAAGGTGATATTATATTTGAGATCTTCATAACTTTCGGTCCGATTGAAACGTGTAGTCAGATTTCTATTAAGAGTCGAGGGCGCCGCGCGTTGGTAAGACCTAAATCAGTCGACTAACTATTGCCTATATTGTTATTATTGTATGTTTTTGTGTTTATTATTCACAGGGTCATGTCTCTAGCATTGTTTTTTTTATTATTTATTGTAGTTAAATATAATTATATAGTTTATAATATAGTATAATACATACAAGTTATATAGTATTTAAATAATAGGCACTTTGATCAACGAGTCACGTGATCGTTAAGTCTTACATGCCCGTATCCATACGGAAATAATTGCCATTAAAAATTCTATTATTAAAAAAAAAAAAAAAAAAAAAAACGGTTGAGACTTTTAAGGATTACACAGATTCTTTCGAAGACGTCTTGGTCGCTAGTAACGTAAAGTGCTCAGTCCGTATTATATGTATAGGTCATATTATATTATACCTACGTGCGAGCATTTCGATGTCGGTGGTTATATTTCGCAATTAAATTTCGTTTCGTAATACTTTAAAAACGTTAATAATATATTAAACGGACGTGACGAATGTCGCGAACAATGTGTACACACGCACATATTATGCACTCGCTGCATTGGTCACCACCGTTTATCTCGTTATATTATATTATTATATATAGAGGTAAACGTAATCTCGGCTGGCAGTGGCACGTGACGTGTATAAATAACGAAAATAGCCGCCATTTTGTTGTCGACTGCAGCGAATATTGAGGTTTTATTTTGCACGCGCGATTTTTATTATTTTTTACTGTTCTTATACATCGTTGAGCGAACGCACGCGCAGCACTTATCACGCCATTTGTTCGGACGCGGTTTGGCTCGTTTACCGGCTAAAAACTATTATACATAGATATATATGTATACGAGGGAAACAACTTTTTCTTTGAAATTAACTACCTAAGGCGTTGTCATTATTGTTATTACGATTATTATCAAGTCCATATTTTATTGCCACGATATCTCGCAGTCAGTCGTATGTATAGTAGAATATAACTAATAAGTAATATTCGAATTTCAGGTACTTCTAGAAAAGCGTGACCTTCCAATTTGCTGTCTCGATTTTTTTATAACAATTATAACGAAAGCAAATCACAAATGTGACCTATTCAATAAGATATAACCTGTATATAGGTAATTGACAATACTCAATATTATGTACCTACAAAGTTATAGTAGGTATAGGTACATTATTTGTTGTGTATGCAAATTATCGTGGTTGTCCAAAATAACCTGTAAGTATTTTTATTTTGAGGTTAACTACATAATAATATGTAGGTAGTTGTGTAATTTTTTTATTAGTTTTTTGTTTCATTTGCCACCCGCATTGTTGACGTTTACCAGTAAAATGTATTTTTCCACAACGCTATTATAAAAATCATGAGTTGTATATCGTATATATAGGTAGCCAGGTAGGTTTAATACTAAAATACATTAAATAGCCGGATACACGATAATATACCATAAATATGTAGGACTTATATAGGTATATACATGAAAGGGGTTTTATACCAGCATCAATTTTACACGCAACATCGTCGTTGAGTTTCCAAATTAATGTATCGCCAATATTTTACATTCTAAGTGGAACACGGGAACGAAAATGCATAATATAATGGTTGAGTTCAAAATATATAGCATAATATTATACTTACCGTTTATGCGATCTTCTGCAGTAATCTAATATTGGACGTTACGCAAAATCAATAAAGTGATGCACTTTGTGTTCTGCGTGAAAATTAATGTAACTATATCCCTATAGTAATATTATCAATGTGTATATAATATTATAGACCTATCTCTTCTTTGTGTTGGACACAATATACCCATTTTTTATAGAATAAAAAAAAACTGAAAACAACCACCATATTATATAGGTGGATATACCAGTAACTATTATAGTATAAGATATTTGGTTACTATTATACGTATACACTTTGATAGCTATGGATGAAATATTAGTATATCATGCAATATTTTTAAAACTGAAACAGCGGCTGTCGGAGGCGCCTCAAAATCTGCAAATTTTATTTTCAACAGAAATTTGAATCAATTAAAAACAACTTAACTCTATGGTGTCAAACTGTCAAGTAGTTTTCACGAATCTCCCGAGGTTTTTATAATATATTATGTAGTATGTTTCTTATAATGTTATAATGTTAGCCTTTACTGGTAGTCTGTACTCATAATAATTATTGCAGTGGTATATGTCGTGTGTACTATCTTGACGACACTATTGTGAGTATTATTTTCTATCGGTAAGCCTTTGCATATTAATATAATATTATATAAATATAATATTATTATATTATATACCAAGGAGTGCGATGTTTTCTATAGTGTCAGTGGACCATCGTAAAAATCCGCCAGGGACATATGTAAAAAAAAAAATAAAAATAAATAATAACAACGAAAATACAAAATTATAGAATAGAATATTATAATTTATAATATCTTCTGTACGCATAAAATCCATCAAACCTCGACTATATACGTATACGTGCTGCCGTTTACGACGATCTGATTCAACACTATTATACAGGTACTGCAGGATTGTAGCTGGCTGGACGAGTCGAACTGTATTGTTATATACGTGGTAGATTATTATAAGGCTATAATATTATATATTACTAAATAATATGATGTGCTATATGTAAAGGTGCTCTGGTAATCATATTTTTATGGCTTTGGCTTGATACGCTCGGGCCCTCGGCCGGTATTATATATTATGTACCCGCGCGGTCGCGGAGACTTAAACGACACCTCTCCAATAATCTAAAACTATAATATAACATCGTTGCTTATAGTTATATAATATTATTGATGATAATAATAATAATAATAATAGAAGTAGAGGCATTACTGTATAATATTATTATTATACTCGTAATATTGTTATTATGTGTTGTGCGTTTAATAGCATACGATAAAAAATACTAAAAACTAGTCCGTCCAACGACGACGAGCCATTAAAATATCGTTTAACTGCGCGGTAACCGAAACGCTAGTACTTATAATATAATATAAAAAGAATACTATTATTAACGCCGAACCGCATTGTAGAGACGCTTGTTGGGGCACTTGAACGGATAACACAGAAAATACGAGGATATGCGCAGAACTACTTGTATATAATAGGTATCATACAGACATTTATTGTAACACTTACTATAGGTACTAAGATATAAGTTTGAGATTGGAATCCGCGAATGAAATAGATCCGTCTAGTCGTTTAGTGTACCTATATGTTACGGGTAAGGTACAAAAATGGGTACTGTATATATTTGTATAAAATATTTTAAATATTTAGAATTTCTGAGTTATTCCTCCAGCCTGCCTTACGTTTAGATTTACTTGATAAGCATTTACTTTTACATAGACTTTTTTACATTTTTTAAAACTCTATCACCGGAAAAATATTGTATAAGTACATTAACTACTCCAGACTTTTTTTTTCTAAAACTTCTAAAATATCTATTATTGCATGCGTTTCATCAAAATCAATAATTCACAATCGTTATTTTATCGATGTATATTTATATGTACTTTACCTACTCAACCGTGGATAATATACAAATTATCAGGGTAATTAACGAAACAAATATTTACAAATAATATTTTTAATTTATCTAGTAGGTAGGATAAATATTGGCAGTGTTCACCGTATACCCGGATAGTGTAGACGTTATCCGTCTTTCGTACGTACTCGTTACATGTTTACAGACTACGGCAGAGTAGGACACCACCTTTTTCTTATTTTCAACAAGGTCAGCAAAGGAAAACAAGACAATAAATGGCACTGTATATTAATGTGTAATTATATAATATATAGATACTTACATTATACATTGATATGTTTGGTCTTCAAAATGTGTGACATGTATATAATAATAAATTTGGTTCAGACTCGTCATTATATTTTGGAATTCTCACGCTTCCCATCTGTATATTATACAATATTATACACATTCGGTGGTCACCGCCTTCGCTTTATAACGATCTAAAACATAGTAGCGGGTCCGTATGTGCATATTATATACTTATATATATATAGTATATAATTGTATATATTTTTGAAAGGAAAATAACTTTACACTGCCGTATTATATTATATATTAAACCTACATATTATTATAATAAACTGCAGAAAAAAAAAAACGAAAAATGACTACGATGACGACGCATGTTTAATAATATAATATATAGGGCGGCTTATTGTGTGATATACATGTAATGCGTGTATCACAAGGCATACTATATATTTAGGTATAGCCGGTCGAATTTTACGACTACCCCTGAGGGCAAATAATATATTATTATTATTATTATAAAAATCCGATGCGGCGCGCGGTATCGTATGACACGCACCGCTGTTGCTGCTCCGGCAAAAACACATGGCCGACAGATTTTTGGGACATTTTTATATATACATTATACATAATATTATACACTGTACGCCCGGTGAAACTGTTGTGTGCGCGTGCGTGCATGCGCGTTTGTATGATAATATTAAAGTGCGAAATACGCACCCAGACAGCAGACCGATATATATATATATTAATAAACATATTCGGGAACCCTCCTCCTATATATTATATATGTATAATTAACTTCTGTCTAGAAACGGCCGATATAAAATCACGGACATGTGTGTGCCCTTTTGGTGGCGTATGATATACAGAGCGATTTCGTAGTCCGATTGGCTTCTTTTGAGAATTCACAAAACGAAAACATTATTATATCACAATATATAATTTACTGCGGTAGGTATGCGTTTTCTCTACTGCACCGCCGCATGCATATTACAATATTATGTAGGACGCATCTGCGAAATCTCAATTAGTCAATTATTTCGAGTAACTATACGTCTGTCCTATCAAAGACCGTTCTCGTTCTGAAACCCGATATTTTTGATTTCTCGATACACCTTGACTCTCGAGAGCCTTTTGTGTCTTTCATAAACCGATTCTCGCGCATATCGACCTCCGGAGGAAAGAATCTGATATAGTGACAGTATGTTTGTATACAGAACGTGACAACAGGATAAGACGTATAACCGCCATTCGCCGCGAATCAGAACAGATTATTACGTTCGTCCATTTATGATATTTCCTACGACGTAGTAGGTGGTTTTTTTTCAGCCGTTCGGATTATAATATTTAATAGTGTTAAATATATGCGATGCACTCACGCACTAGTAATAATTCATAAAGGTGTGAAATCCGTTTAACTCTTGGCCGCGATATTTAAAGGGAAACGATATGACGTTTTAACGGAAGCCAACGGGTTAAACGACACTGCTTAAAAATAATCCCAGTTTGAAGACGAATCGCGAACTCGGGGTCGAATCGATTTAGGCGGCATCGAAATCGTCGCGGTGGTTTTAAATATAAGAGTTTGTCGTGGGCGTCCTAAACCGCTCTGTATACATCCGACGCGCACCACCGTGCATAATATTTTATGTACGTGTGCTTAATATATAATATATATATATATATGTACAAACCGGGAACATGTTTTGATACCCTCATTAGCCAAAGGGGCTCTGTTGTTTCCGGCCCACGCCGTATTCGCGTATCCAAGGGTTTTTAATTATCCCGGAAAATAATAATTTATTAATATTATGTGAACGAGTCTGCAGTGTGCTGCAGCGGTGGTCGGAGGCGTATACAATATTATGGTGAATACGAGAAGAGAGGTGAAAAAACCGACTCGGCTGGTCTATAAAATTTCCGCAACCCATTAACATTCCTTTTGATAAATAACGTATGATTTCGTTTTAATGACGTCTCGATTGTTGTATAGACACGTAGTCTAGCCGCGTATAAACACACAGCCGTCTGCTGCAACTCGTTCCAGTCGTTAATATAAAATTATTGCATTTCATAACAATATGACCCGATGTATTTATGTTTAGGTGCATGCATTTTATATTATTCGATACGTGCTCGCTAACGAATAACGATCGATTGTGCTCGTACATTTGATCGAACCTATCGTAGGTATACGTTACGCAGTCCTATAATATTATTAATCATTATGTTATTATCGTGGTAAATGTACGATTTTAATCTGCACGTATGTTGTGTGAAGTGTGGTGAACCCGGTTCCGGGTATAGAACATACGCGAGTCGAGTTCAAAATGTACGTCCTGGTACCGATATTATTCAAAGTTCATCTTTGCACGTGAGGGGAGGTCTGGTTTTATTATTCCACCACATGGGTGACCTTTTGCGGCGAAAAATTATTCACACATGGATCGTATAATATGGTCCTGTACCAGATATACAGAACAATCGTCGATGCCTATTTCACGTTCGATTCGTGAAACCGTACGCATGTTTATTTGACGTGCTACGTGTATTACAATAGTTATATAACCACATAAAGGTTCAATATTTTTAAATTAATTTAAACTAAATAACTACTTAGGTATTACGTTTGACAATAAAATTGATAAAAATGCAACTTGCTGCTTACTCACTGTATTCACTTACTGTAAACCAATAAAATGTTTAATGTAGAAATAAAAAATAAATAATGTAGCAGGTTCTACTACAAAAATCTTAAAATAATAATATTTATTATATTGTTATGCCTTTCACGTAGACATAGAATGACAAAACGTTTCACATTAAGGAGATTTTGAAATCTAAAAAGTCCCAAAATCATGAGAATTCGAAATGAAACTTTTTAAAATTTACACATTTAAAAATAAACATTCCGCGAACTTTCTTTTTATAAAATTGACACCATTGTATTGACCGCTATCATTATTGAATCATCAATATCATAAAATTATGTTATAAACAGTAGTTATACACGTCTGTAATAACACGACGTTTTATATAAAGTAGTATAACTATTCAAATGTAGTTTTATGCTATGAATGTCGACAATAAATTAAAGCAATTACGTTGGTTATAATGTACAGTAATTATTAATTATAATTACCGTAGCAGTTAAGTGATATTCAAGCGTTTTATAATTTTTTGTATCTAATAATTTGTATCTAACCTAACCTGTCGACAGTGTTAAAATTTTTTTTAGAAAGTGTCTCCTCTTCGGACAGAGTACAATAATGGTCACACCGTAGGAGTTCACCCCGTACGCCGAACGGGTGTAACAACAACCATAATACCGCGTATACCTAGGTATATATATGATTTCACGCGGGACACACTCTCCGCCGGGCCACCTCCGTACGCGGACCTCACCTCACTGTACAAAGGCGCCGCGCACGAGATCAATCACGCCACACACGCGGCGATATTTACACGTACACACATTATAATATTATTATATCACATATTATTATATGCGATCGTATAATACTGCGGCATATAAGGGCGGTGGGTACGTCAAAGAGCACCAGCAATTGTAAATATTGATAGACTGGAAACGCACACACACTGCACGTATATTACAATAAACACACGATAATATTTTATTATACATATACGGGTACACGTGTGTACAGGTATTTTATACATATAGTGGTCGGTCGAAGGCGTACCTCGTATACGCATATATATATAATATTGACGTGTAATATACGTACGCGCGTGTGTGTGTGTGTTTTTGTGCAAGTCGGATGACGTCCTAAGTGAGACGACCGGTGCAGTTGTTTTTTTATTGTATGTGTGTGGTATTAATAATAAATTCAAACGGGCTGAAAAACGACTCGCGCCTCCCCGATAATAGTTCGCGGCCGGCGACGGTGGAAGGGGGTGCACATGCCGGTCTGGGGGGGGGTGTGGGGTGGCGGAGGCATATATTATATTATTATTATAGCCGTGGCGGTCAGCGGAGACGGCGGCGGTGGCGGTGGCGTGCGCGACAAACAACAATACTTGGCTTAATGACCCGGCCCAGCCCTCCGAGCCCGGGCATTCGAAACAATCACGTACGATTTTTTATAATAACACCGGCCAGTATTATTTACGTATACGTAAATACAATATTATTATACACGCCGACGACGCGGTTATGATATTATTATAATATGACGCTATACGGTTCCCAGAAGTCGTGAGTGTGTGTGTCGTTGTGTCGTTGTACGCAGTGCCGTACACAATAATAATATCGTACACGGACGAGCCTTCTCGTCGTAACGCCTTTTTTCCTGCGGAACGGAACGCATATTTTTGTACAATAATAACAGCAATAATGATATAGACTACATTTTATTATTACATAGATAGGTAGTGGCGATGGCGATTTTTTTTTTTCGGTATAAAATATACGTTTCGATCGTCGTCGGCGTCGCGTGACGGATAATCGTCTTTCGCGTTCGCCCGTCACGTCTTTCGGCACTGCACTCGTCGCGGGAAAATCGCGTCGTTATTCATTTTTTTTTTCATACGTCCCTTATCGGCGTAGCTTCGACCGATCGACCGTGACGGTTATCACTTATCACTTATCAACGGTCTTGTTGTAAAAAATACTTTTGAAAAAGTATTAAAAATATTATTATAAAAACGTATCTCACGAATAATCACAAAGTATTTGAATACAAATACAAGTATTTTCTTTAGGTTTATGCTATATAATATATAAATATCATATATATATATATTGTACATCAGTACCTATTATGTTACTATATACTTACCATAGATTTTAACAATTACTATTAACATGTCTGTCGTCTGACTATTTACATTTCATTCTGCGTTTAGATATATTTCAACTAATATTGATTAAATTTTAACGAAAAAGATGAAATAAAAAGTGGTATTAACTATTAATATGGAACTATTTAGAAATTATTAAATTTTCAGTTTTCTTAAAAAATTCCAATACAGAAACCATATAAAATTTGATGTGATATTTTTTTAATTTTGAACATTGTTATTACCTACTTTTACTATACAAAAACAAAATATTATTTTTCAACGAAAACAATATTATTTTTATTGATGTCAATTTTTTTGTGAAAAACTATAAATTAAAATTAATAAAATGGACTTTATTGTATTTTAATACAAGTATTTAAATTTTGTTAAAAATACTTTAAAAAATACATTAAAAAATCGTATTTAGAATACCATATAAATACTTCTATTCGAATACTTTATCTTAGACTTCTTATCAATGCCCGAATGCGTTTTGTCGGGTCTGCTGGGTTAGACGGGCGTTCCAAGTCGTCCGATCAAAATATATTATATTATAATATTACTTGGTATTTGTATGATTTATGGACGTTTTATTTTAGTATTATACGACTCGTTGGTAAAATAATTATGTATATAATATAGATTTAACTCTCATATAATAAAAAAAAAAAACATAATAATATTATATAAAGCGTACTTCACGGTAGTTAAAATTTTGATTGACATTCGCTTTCGTGTTTCGCACTTGGACTAAATTATACATGTGTAATATAATTATCTTACATTAATCAACTAGTCTAATTTTAGACACTTTATACGTTACATGTATCATGTATGTATATTATATTATATTTATATTTAATACAATGCGGCTGCAGTGCTACCACGCTTAAAAGTATAATAATATGTAGACATATAAATATAATATACGACGCCAAACATATACGTATTCAATTAATGTTTTTTTACATCAAGGTCGTGAGTTTTCGTCAGAATATCGTGTTGGGTAAAAAAATATCGTTTCATAAAAGTTAGATAATATTTATCGCATATCTATACCTATATGGTATTCACGTCCGACATAATAATAACAATATGTGCATTTAGAAAAAGGATTTTTTTTTTTATAGACGACTATATTATGGTATTCTTTATATTTATATTCATTACATATTTTTATCTTTTATCGTTCGTCTCTAGACGTATACGTTTCGTTATTATTATTTTTTATGTTACGGTGGTCTACTGGATTTTTCACGATTCGAGCGATTTCGCGTGCATTCGTGTAGGTATGCCCGACATACATTACAGTAATAATACGACGTATATAGCATAAATACAAACCGTATAATACATGTATACGCACACTGTTAGGTGCGGTGGTGGTTATAGAGGGCGGAATCACGAGCAAACGAATAATATAAATTATAATGGAACGAGTCTAATTTTTTATTACATTATTCCTACCGTACGCGAATCGCGTAGGTAACTTATATATACATAATAATAAATATAGCCCGTAATTATAAGTCGTAAAAAAGAACCGCGCGGCCGGCTGGAAACGGCCCGAGGGGCTCCACTTCGCCATTTCAGATCCTCCGCACGATTTCTGTATTTTTTTTAAATTTTTTTTTCGTATTAACTTATATATTATATACCAAGGTACACGGGCATTATTATATGCATCGGACATTATAGCTATACGCAATAAAATGTATCATTATATTATTATAATATTTTGTGTGTGTGTGCGCCATATACCTAGCAGTAGGACGTATTCTTCACTTCGTTATATACATTATTATTATTGGGCCGCTGCACATTCGACGCCATATTGTATAGACTTAACATTATACTCGTATTAAATTAAATGTATATAATACGCGCTCGCACCTATAACATGTACAAATACTGTGACGGGTTTGAAGTTACGTTTTTTTTAATCAGATTGTTATTATTTTTTCTTCGAACAAATGGGAACAAATACCTATATATATATATACGAGTGAAACTCGTTGTATTTAAGTAAGTTTTTTTTTTTTTAGATAAAGACATTATATATTTACACGGAAACGCTTTGTAATATATTCATTTATTCGTTTCGACAACGATCGATAGGTCGGATTCGTACGATTACACGGCTCGACGTGGCGCCATCGCTATATACGCTTTTCAAGATCTTTTTTTTCATCCCACGCCGTTTACGATGACGCGTAAAGTTCGTATGATTGAATAATCTCGATTCGATCATATACTTATAGAACAACTTATGATAATATGGTTCAAAAATTGAATTAGCTCTGTCCTAAAACGGGTTGCAATCGGTTGTGCCGATTTTAATAATATACCGTTTGCTATACCTATGCCTAAAGTATACGATGCACCTGTCTATGCGGCTTACAAAATCACAACCAAACAGTATTATTATATAGATACGTGTATATTGTAATTTGTCGTATTTTACACGCACATAATGTATTACGATTTACGTTTACGTATTATTGTCGTGTAGAAATACAATAACGAATAATTAATTATTGTCTATAGACCGTGTTAAAAATATTGCCAAAATTATTAGCAACGGTTTTTGTCTGTATTACTTATAAATTATAATTACATTACGGTTGACTATATATTATAATATATATTTTTTATAGGAACTCCAATCAGTCGTCTACCCATCATGGCCAAACGCGTGTTGGATTTGTACACACTGTATAAGTTAGTCGTCCAGAGAGGTGGCATTGTAGCGGTCATCACCAAGAAGTTGTGGCAAGAGATCATCCGAGGCCTGGGCCTACCTCCTTCCATAACGAGTGCCGCATTCACATTACGCACACAGTGAGTACATAATATTATATAATATAAGTTAATTATTTGACATTTACCTCGTCTAATCGCGAACAAAATAAATAATATCAAATACGTTCAAAACGATAAATATTATACGCATACGCGTACAAGTAAGCGAAATACATAAATGCTAAACGAATATTATGTAAAATAATATCGTATTCGACTATCGCTACTTTCTAAACATTTTGAATTGAAGTATTACAATTATATTTTGAAAGACCATAATATTATAAGTGTTAATGTATACCTAGTAATAATAGATGAGTCTATAATCGTATGTATCGTATTAGAATAATATATACCTATATATATATTAGCATTATGTATGTATGTATTACATTTTATATCTACTTAAAGATTATTGAGATATTCTTCAAATTTTATCCGAAGATACAGTATAAATTTATGAATGTCTACTGGAGTAATATTCAAAAGTCAAACAAATATCAAAGGCCAATTTAAGTATACAATTATAAGTACTCGCCTACTAAAAATTGTCTAAACTTCTCAGTCTCTCGCTATACATACAGCACTCGTCACCGCAATACAATCGTAGGTACTACATAAACCTATCGAGCGGATTGATTTTTATTTTTGAGAATATAAACACGAATAAAATGTTTAAGTTCAGGAAAATTCCTTTTAGAATTCCGTTTTTCGAACCTCCGACATCACCGATGATGGGCATTTCCACGTGTAATGATATTTTCGACTTTACCAGCCATCTTTGCCCATGTACAATACACGTACTTTAGTGGTTCCTGTGTAATGATATAGAATTAATAAACGAAAAAAAAATGTACAGATACGTCAAATACTTGTACGCCTACGAGTCGCGGATGAACCAGTTCAGTACGTTGGACGAGCTGAACATGGCGATAGCGGGCAACCGGCGCGAGGGCCGGCGGAACAAGTCGCTCATGTATTCGGACATGCCGCCGCCACCGCCCGGGCACCCGCACCACCATCACCACAGCCATCACCAACAAGTGCACGGTGGCCACCCGCACTCGATGATGGGCGGTGGTGCCCCTCCGCAGCCGTCGTCACAACAACAACAACAGCAACAACAGCAACAGCAGCAGCAGCAGCATCAGCAACAGCAACAGCCGCCGTCGTCCCATCACCATCACCATTACGCTAACGTGCTGGCCGCCGAAGATCGGTTTCGTCACCTTGCCGCCGCCATCATCGACAACCACCATCACGCGGCCGCCGCTGCAGCTGCCGCCGCGGTCGGCGTTGGCGTCGACCACCCCAGGCTGCGGATGCAATCGTGCAGTCCGCCGCAACATCAGCAACAACAATTGCAACTGCAACCGGAATGCAAGACGTCCGCGGTCGCGTTGCACCAGACGCCCCGATCGCCGGCCACCATCGGACTTCCACCGCCGCCGCCCATGCCACCGTCGTCGCTGTTCAACGGCCACCAGCCGTCGTCGTACCAACAACTCCATCAACAGCAGCAACAGCAACACCAGTCCAACGCCGTCCAGTCCACCAACGAGCAGACAAACAAACAAAGAGGTCAGTAGCGTATAATATTATATCGTTTAATATTAAATTCGATTCAAGTTTAATGCGTCGACGAGTACCCAAATCCAACGACAGAACTTAATCGTGCTTCTTATGTTGATAAAATAACTGTTCATACTACGAATAATATCGGTTCGTCGCGTTTATATTTTTTCTCTCTAATAATATTAATAAATTGATTTATATTTATATAAAAAGTTTCATACACATTTGATTCAATTTAAAATTTTAAAAGTCAATTTTTATTCGATAAATAACAGTAGGTACGAGAATTAATTTAAATTAACACACAACGTTATAAATTAAATTTAAAATAATAAAAAAAACTTCCATTATAATATTTTAATGATAGTGATTATAAATACAATAACATAAGTGGATTTCAATACTATTCTCACGGCTCTTTATCTTTAGATAATTTTGTGTAGTACATAATATTTTCAAACATCAAAATTCTTTTGTCGGTAACAAATAATTATTACTCGCCGCGTGTTTTGTCAATAGGTACACAGTTGGTGATGACTAATAAAAGGAAAAAAAATATGTTTTTTCTTTGTGTAGACACTTAGATTTCACTTTATAGGTACATTTTAGGTACCTATATAATTGTTATCTCTTCGAGTTACACATATTATTATTATAAATTTTTTAGTCGTTGTTGAGTGGTTTCTGTGTACAAATATTTTACTTATAAACGCACCGTATTAATAATTAAAGACTATATAATATTATAATCGAATTTCGACGTGAATGCCATAAACTAATTCAGACCACACAGATTTGTGTTGTGACATACCGATTTGAATAATGTGCGCTGACGTGACGTAGTTGGCAATCGATACAACATGTTAACATATGTATATGCGGTAAATATTATATTCCGTACTTAATCCGAAGTTTCTGAACGATTATTATACTGTATAATGTATGTAGATAAGTAAATATACACACAATATATATATATATAGACAATGTTTGACCTATAGTTGATGATTGGTTTGTATATACCTAATTTTCTATTTACTATACAATGAACATAATAACATTATACCACAGTGCCACAGTGTCTGTTCGTTACGTTACATCTTGTAGGCACACTTGATAATAATACGCATGCTTATTAAATTTGTTATTTTATACAATTCGTAATTTAAAACGTAAATATTGTCCGTGGCTGCAGCACGACGGTTGAAATATTTGTGGTTCAATATAATATATCAGTCAATGATACAGGTCTGCACGGGTTGACAATATTTCTTCAGGCCTGACCCAATTAGTTTTTATTCACGGCCAGGCTCGGCTCGAGATTTTCGTTCTCGAAATATATAGAACCCCTGTATCAATTTATTTTGAAAAATAAAACATGTAGGTCGCGGTATACTATTAAAATACTATGCAGTGTATTTTATTACATAAATCGTATACAACCTAATATTATAATAGTAGTTTATAAGAGAAATCCGAGCGAAACTCGGTGGCTGAAATATTTCGTCAACGTTTCGTATGTGCGCCACTTAATAAGACGTATAGACAATATGAAATCCGCTGACACTATTGGATGGAACCGTCTTGGCTGATAGACAATAATATGATAAAAATATTTACTAAACTAACCTGACAGCACACTGGCCACGTCCGTATCATATTACGCGCAAATTTCCAATTTTTTTTTTTTAGGGAGGACTTAAGTCTCAAATAATGTTGATAACAAAAAAATGGATTCCGGGGCCATGTCTCCCCAATTCTTCACATAAGCCATGATCATCAAGGTTTAAATACAAATGTATTTATTGAGATAAAATATTTTTTGTTTAGATCTTAATAATATTACTTTTTACATAGATGGATGATAATTCCCAATTAATATAGTTTATTGTTCGTTGTCTGGATCTTAAAGCGTATTGCGCCATAGTTATAATAAGCATTACAGCTGCACTTATCAGTAAGTTATCAGAAATGCCATAACATTGAAACAACATTTCAATGAGTTCTAATATTTTAATAATTATTATTGGTTATTTTTTCATAAATTGCGTGGGTACAACAATAAACAGAGCATCTTTACTTTAAGATGACTTTATTTGAGGGACTCGACAGAGACTTGGGGGCATCTATATACCTACGGGCAGCAAAACGGACACGTTGATAATATTTTTTCAACGTAAACCAGTGTGACGTTTGTTATTTATTTTTTCGTCTATGTTGTTATAATATCTACACACGCGGTCCCGCGACAGATAGACGTGTGTTAAGGTATACGAATCGTAAAAATACAAAGAACAAAATAAACCTATATTGTACCAATTCCGTGGTAACAATTCAGTGAAAATGCTCTGTCACAGTGCGGCGTGGCTGAGGAAAATCATAATAATAATAATATATTATTAAATTTTGCTGGCCGTCGCCGCTGCCGCCGTTTGACAGCCGACAGGTCTTCCGAAGAAATGAGTAGGGAGATGATGATGACGTATAACACTATATACCTTTAATACAACAATATCTAAAAACGGCTTCTGTCGTACTCTGTGTTCTCATTGTTGACATTGTCGGTGGTAATAATAATATAAATAATAGATTGTGTTATACGCACGTGATTATAATTCATTAACTTTTAGCCTGTGGTTTTGAAAAACCGTGTAGGTACCGGGTGCTCGTCTATTAAGAGTCTATTTTACATAAAATATACCCGTGTATTTGCATTATTGCTATATTAGATTTGATGAAATGGAATATTCATCGTTAGGTAAAATATGACTAAAAGCGCTACAAAAATATAGTATAATATGATGTGTGGGTACCTCTTCCTCAAAAATAAAATTAAAATATCATAAAATTGATATTAATATTGATAGATAGCAGTTAATTATTGTACTAGGTATTTATAGTTAGTAACATTTCTTATATTTATCAGGACAATGATATCATTAACAACATTCAAATATTTATTTTGAAATTAGAGAAAAATTGCTCCAAAATGGTCAATCACTTATCATTTATATAAGAACATAAAATTAGATACATAAAAAAAATATTAGAATATTTTGTAATCAGGTCATCATGCTTAATAATAAGAAGAAAAAAAAATTTAAAAAAAATTTTAATAATCTAACCTTTATTTACTTATTTTATGTTGATAAATATTAATATAATTCCTGTTTTTTTTTTTATTAGGTATAACAAATTTGTTGTGATACTCAAATAATTAAGTAGCTAATTTGATAAAAATAAAAATAATATACCTATATAAAAACCAGTAGGTATATAGGCGTACCATTAAATTAAGTTTTTAAAATAATATAAAAACAAGTTTTTTTGCCACAATGCCAAATTGCCAACGAATTATAGATGATAGGTACGCGTTATCTTTAATATGGCACTTGGACATCTTTCAAGTCAGAAACTGTTCGATTATAGCGATGAGTCAAAGTGAGTGTACCAAAATTGCCTTACGATGATTTAGTATTACTATTCACTATTACTATACAATTATACAACATTTTTGGTATAGTCGAAAACACTCTCCTATCGGGAAATATCGAGACACATTAATCTTAAGTCCTTTTACAATACATTACATTATAAATACATAGCACACTAGCAGAAAAGGCACATTGTTGTAACGACTGCCTTTTTAAAAACCCCGATATTTTGAGCTCGGTAATATAGCTATAATAGGTTCAATGTCCCATCGGCCGTCATATACGACCGCACATTAAAATCAACATAATTTGATGACGAAATTTGTATGACATTATGCTATACGACGAGACAAGATATCTTAAATTCGATGGGTATTTCGGTGTTATGCAATGCGCGGATAGGAAGTCGGCCGTCTGCGATTTCATATAATATTATTGTGGTACACAGGCCGTTTTTGAAACTTTACCAAGAACGTAGTGGGTACCACTAAATGAAAAGAATACATGCGTCGGCGACGAAAAGCAGGAACTATATACGTCGGAGTATAGACAAACAAAAAAACATAAACGTATATATAATATTATAAACATATATAGGAATATATATATATGATATTGTGAAGAAACGAAAAAAGAATATCGCGCGATGCGTGTTCTATGTAGGTAGTTTCTGCTCATTCATCAGACGTCTTCATTAGTTACGGTCGCGGCGTCGATCAAAAACGCGTTAAAGGTAAATCCGTTGGAATCGTATCAAGAAGGCTCCGAGCTGAGCTTCTGGCCGGTTAATTATTACACGTGGTGTATATGCGCACGGAACACATTTCCCGTTGTCACCCGTTAGTTGTCCCGCCGGTCTTAAGTCTTATTCGAGTATACATTATTATTATTATTATTATTATTATTATTATTGTCTGCACGAAGACTGTGTCGTATTTATATCCATTCACGTCGTGTCCCCGGTAAATCGTGAACGCCGTCGTTTTCGGGACGTGTGATGAGGTCAACAGTCATCGTTTCACGGTTATTTTTTTCTTCTTCTTCAACGGGATGCAAATAATCAAACCCATAAACGCACCAGTGGCGCAGCCAGGATTTTTTGTCGGGGGGGAGGGGCTGATCGACTTTTAAACTTTTACGCATTAAATACGTAGCGCAGATTGATAGCTGAAAAGTGTTAATACTTATAGTACGTTTTTAAATACAATTTAAGACTTTTTGAGCGACTATCGTAGACCATTAAAATGGTTTTTAAATTTTCTTAGCATTTCGGGGGGAGGGGGGTAGCTGCAATCCCCTCAACCCCTCCCCTAGCTACGCCACTGACACACGCGATATGTATAGGTACATCGCTCGCGGTTTCACGAGTTTTCATGAGTTAGATCTTTGGGAAACATGCGTGAGTTACACGGCATTATTACTGTCAAGGCCGGGCGAGTCAATTAATGTTTTTCACTTCGTTGATCTTTTAATCAAAAAATTTATTCAATTATTCCCATTCAAGCTATCAAAACTATCATAAAATTACTTACTTGTACATTGCTTTATAATATATAATATGTATTTCCCTCTAGTAGCACAAAATAGAATAATATGAGCCAGTGTTGCGTGCCAACCGGACGATCATGATACAGTGGTACCTATAATAATATAAACACTCGATGTTTGTTTCAATATACAATTATGCTTATTTATTAAGCTCCCAATAATAATTATAAAATATAAGATATTATACTGATCCCGATGATTTGTGAGTGGCGTGTTACGACCGACTTTTAAATACCACAGCCATCAGACTTTTAGCGGTGAATGGTGATCGAGGTATACTATCTTAGCTGCTTATACGTACCTGACAGTCTCTCATAATGGACTTCTTCATGTACTATATATGCTGTCAAAAGAGTGGTGGCTATAGGACACTAATATAGGTGGGATGTAGATTTATTATTCGAGTAGCCTGCTTTTTTTGTAATCCCTAAGTCCGTATAATTTCCTTAGAAAACGTGTGACACTTGTTCAAAATATAAATAAATCAATGCTATTAAATCGATAAATATAATATTGTATTCTAGTTATACTTGGATCACGCATGCCCATTTTGAGAACCGAAATCGGCTAGTACAGTGCAATTAATTTAATAACATTTTTAAAATATAATTATAAGTTGCGTACGCCCGCGTCGAATAATAATAAAATTAAAAAAAAAAAAACATTAAGAAACGGATACCATATGGACGGTTCCAAGTGTAATTCCGCGCACCGTGTCAGAACATGTACGTACCTATGACGCATATTATATACCTATGACCTATATACCTAGATGATGGGCTGCTAAATATGATCTATAAATTATGTGTACGCTCTTGCCCAGTGCAATGAAATGTGCGATATTGTGTGGCGGCCATCATGGTATGTGGTCCGATCAGTCATGTCCGTTTGTCATTCACATTATTGGCGACGTCTATTATAGGACTTTTAGATCGTTGTGCGATACAAATTTCGCAGAGTGCATTTAATTGCTACAGTACGCGTTCGATTAGTTGTGCCGATAAGAAAAGCGTCCATTGTTATTAATAGCGTTCTAATATTTATTCGTCGGTTATATTTTAGTCATCACATTATGCACAGGAACGGCAGTAACGGATAATATTATGTGCATACTGCGCCATAGCTGTACGTAATATAGGTAGGTTAGTCGTTTAATCGGCCGAGCCTGATAAACGTTTTACGGCTGTGGATTTAGCGTTTTACAATATCATATTATTATTATATTATATTGATGCACCGCCGTGGTTATAATATCGAAATACCGTGCATTGTAATATTATTTTATGTATTTTATGCAAACAATTCGGTATTTTGACTGTGGCAATAATGAATATGGCATGCGGTGAGTACGATATAAAAGTGCTCGTTACTTGCCCAGCAACTATGCCTAATAATATTAATAATAATAATAACAGTATTATTACTATAGTATCGGGTATTATAAATATTTGTCGTTCGGTGTCCCCGTGTGTGATTGACGTCAATTCGCGTTTAATCGATGTGTACGCAAGTTTCACGCGTACGAGTTATTATTAATTACACGTAGGTATGTATAATTTAATTACGATTTGACGAATAAAAAAATGTGTTTTTGCTAATCAAATATGATAATGTAGAAAAATAAAACTGCAATATCCAACTATCGGTAGATATACCTGCTTGTGCTCATAGGTACATCATTTTACGTTATCTAATACAAATTTCGGGTTTTTTAGTATAAAATCGTAGTAAAACGAAAAAAAAAAATAGTCATAATTAAAAACGTGAAATTCAATTACGGAAAAATATTATTCCGGAACAATAAAACGTGTCTTTGATTATTATATACTCATTCGTCGTATTCTATTGCGTGTCATGTGTATAATAAAACATATTAGATTCTGTATATTATTATAATGTATTCCTATTATTATAACGTTTCTGAGGTGATGCGACGTGTTAACATCCACCGATCATTGATTGCGGTGTCCTCCGATAACACGTCAACTGCTCCAGTGTAGTTATTCATCCGACGACAGCGTGTGACACGTTATTATAAATTATAATGTACCTACTACATAATAAAATATGTATAACAGTTTGATAATAATAATGTTTAAAACATTCAAACGATTATGCATTCGAAAATGATACATGGGTACTCGCAGACCTACAGATGGATGGGTGCGGAGGGGGGGGGGTGGTTTAGTCAACCCCTCACCGCCAAAATACGAGGACACCCTCCTCCCCCAAGAGCTAATAAAATAAAGCGTTATTCATTAGGAGCGATAAAAAGACCACGACATTTTTTCAATATCTTCCCTCCATTGGACATTTTTTTCAGCTTTTGTCGCAGGCTCGTCAAATCGCCTTATGTTTAAATGGTCACTCGCGTACACGTCAAGACGTATAGTTTGTGCGACGATACAATGACGATTCTCTTAATAGACATGTACAGTTTACACGAGTGTTGCTCGATTTTTACCATATATAATAGCGCTTTTTTACGAGAGTCAGAATAATTATTCGTAGCGCCGACGACGTATCCGCATTGATGACAATACCGAAACGTACCCATGTGCGTAAAATAGTTATAGTTAAATAGACCGTTTTGATAGTTATACCGTCATCGATCATATATCAATAGTTAACACCATTTATATAGGTATATAATATATTATTATACGGTATACGATATCGTGCGGGGCAGTAAAACACATGTGCATCGAGATTAATATCGTTTTCGGGAACACATTATAATATAATATTATTATATATAATACGCCGACACATGTGGTTATTTTGATGTATCTTAGGCGCTGAATATTATTCGAGACGTCTGGTTTTACACGAAAACGTGTTTTATTCGGGATGAACGCGAAAAGTCACTAGCAGACCCTTTGCCTAACCGGTTCACCGTCTCGTCGTGTGTATACAGCCATACTGTGACTTATTAGTTATTATTATTTATTTAATTTCCCGCACAGGGACGACGAATTCCGAGTCCGCTCAAACGACAGACCGAAGTAGGCCATTATTTTTAAATATTATGTCGCACGACGGTTCGTGCACGAAAATCGCGATTGAACGATCTATTCACTTTATTGCAGTGATGGCGGCGTGTGACCAAAAAAATATGCTCACGAACAATGCAATAATTGAACAAAGTCTCGATGGCTTTTTAGGGCGCGATAATAATTACACGATACTTCCCAAGTCAACACGCCGTAATGATATTATTATAACGATATAATAATTATGTATTACAATAGGATTATAGTGAATACTTTTTTTAAATATTAACAACCGCGCTCTTATTAAAATAATCGTTTAATGTGAACGCTCGACCGATTGTATCGTAATTTGTATTAAAATTTTCGTCTAATTTCTTGTGTTTTTTCGTTTTTCAGAGCTCCTCAGCATGCTAATGTGGATGGATATTGTCAGAGCAAATCAAACCGCAATGCCGAGACTACCCATTTCGAGTGAGTGAATTAATATTATTAACAATAATATTTATTTTCGATTTCGCGACGACTAGCTATTGGTACATAGCCTGCCATCTGTTGGCGAAGTGGCACGTCTCACAACTTGGTCAGCGCGTTTGAGAATCGGCAGAGGGAGTGTACTGTACCGCAAATAAGTGGTCATAGCACGAATGCTTAGGCAACCGATATGGTTTTTTCTCTACAGACATACCTACGAACGTGGTATACTGGTACCAAACCAATAAAACTGTATTCAAACGCATTTACAATACAATGTGTTTACATGACCTCTCCACTATCGGCAATTTCTGATGGAAGAATTCACGTGTGAAAATTATTATGTCGGGGTTTAAAACGTTCAATAAAATATAATATTATATATTTCACACAGAATAACCATTAACCCACAATGTTTACATATCATTATCAACATTATTCGTGTATTTAAATTGATTTGGACCATGGAAAAAATGTAAACGTTTCCATTTATCGTACAAAATAGTCTACTTCATATTGTATGCTAAAAATTCGTTCATATTTTACCATATGAATATACTATAGGTACAGAAAGCGGGTCCTTCTGGGTCACACATCGAATATATATTCGAATAAGACCGTAATATAACATACAACGTCGAAATAAAAAAACGTATAGCTTATATTTTTGTAACGCTCGTTTGTTCATTGTCACATACAATTTTTTTTTTGTCGAACTCAAATTCTAAAAATCTAACCGTGAATGTTGTGACATCGACATGATTGCCATTACTTAATTAATACTGCCCGCGGTTCACGTTGGCCGTTTCCAAAGACAAATGGTGATCATTAATGAAATAAATAATAATGACTCTACATTGTGTTAATAATCTTAATTCATTTAGAACAACATTGGTTTTCTTTCATTATACCTACGTCACACGACTGGTCTGTTTAATTTATTACTATAGGTATAAATCCCCCACTCCAAATCCAAAACTATCGATGGCAAGTACAAGAATGCATGAAATAATTTGTTCGTGTTTTTAAAAAATGTGCTAATGCCCAAAAACAAAGCAGATTTACACGCTTTTCGTCTTTAAAAATCAAAATGCAGCGATGTTACGCAATCACTTATTGACATTACTGTGATATAGTGTTTAGCGTGACGAATTGAACGTTCTATTTCGATTGTCACGACGTCCTGACGGCTCGTTCGAATTTATAGCTTACAACGGATAGCGACCACTGGTGGATAACAATCTAATATATACTAATGTAGTCGTAACTTGGGAATATCCAAGTACTGTGTAGTAGTACGAAACAATAGTGTCTTCTATTCGAGACGGGTCGACCTCAAAATGTATCAAACCAAACTTGTTTGATTTAGTACACGTCGAACCCGAGTTAAAGAACATATAATGTGGATACAGACGTAATTATACTATATCTACTACAATATGCCTTGTAAAATTAATTTTCCGCACAGAACTGTCATTGGTATTAATATATTAAGGTAAATTTATTTCGGATTGAATTTTGAAACTTTACGTATCCACCCTGCCCATACCCATATACCAGTGGTTTTCAAACTTTTATCGAACGCGGCACACCGTGCTCCTCAAAAAATTTTCACGGCACACCGACCTTTTTTTTTGCACCGAATAATCAGATGATCAAAATTGCATTGATTTATAATTATATACGTACCTAATAATTAGAAATGTGTGGTTGATGGGCTAACAAATTTTTATTAATTATATTTTTATAATTCCATTGCCGTACGAATTGTTGAACTTTCCGAAAGACCGCGGCACACTCAGTGAATGCTCGCGACACACCAGTGTGCCGCGGCACCCAGTTTGAAAACCACTGCCTTACAATGTATAATATACTTATAGAGAACTATTCCGTCTTTCACATAACTTCGCAGACCTCTTACATATTAACCGTCCATAGTTATTAGTAGCATAGCTTATAATCAATATTCAATACACAACGGTACGGTAGGACATGGTAAATATTTATTTTTTTTTTATATTCGCCTAGAAAAATGTGTTTAACGATCTGTCGATGCACTTAGAACATCATAACATTATATTATGTACATGTCGTGTTCGTAAAACAATATTCAATGGACACTGTGCTACAGTACCTGTTTTATCCATATACCATACCGAAATAAAGACAGTTTAAATTGATTTTAAATATCCATTTGTTAAAATGTGCGTCGTATATTATTATTACTGACATGATATTTCTTGATTGTATCGGTACAATAATGCAAAACTAATATTGAACAACTAAAGAAAATAATCGAAACGATTAATAAATTAAACAATAATAATAATTTCTATTTCACTGTAAATAATATTTATATCGTGATGGAGGTGTGCTGTACACCATAATAGTACATAACTTCGTTGACTAACAAGACGTGCGATTGTGGTTTTCGCAGGCTTGCCGTCCAGTCCATCGGCCGCTGCAGCGGCGGCCGCGGCTGCTTACACGGCGGCGGCGGCGCTCAACCTCACGCCCACGTACAAGGGACAGCCGATGTCGGTGGTCGTCGTACCGGAACAGAGCGAAGCGTTGAACTTGGGCAAGAAGAGGACATCGAACAACAACAACAGCGAGGACGAGGACGCGGACGGCGACGGCGACGGTCCGGACGAGTACGATGGCGGACGCGAGTCGATGTCGTCCGCGGCGAAGCGCATCAAAATGGAAAGGTCTTCGCCGCCCGTCAGCGGCTGTTCCAGCGACGACGAAAAGGCCGTGGCAAAGGCGACGAGCAACGGCAGTCCGTCGCCGCCTCAACCGTCGGCCGCCGACGACGCCGCGTACAGATCCGACACGAGGCGTAGCTCGTCACCGATAGACGAGGACGTGGTCGAGATGGATATCAACACGTCGGTTTCGGCTGGTGAGTATCAGCTGCGATGTTTGAAACACAATATTTTTGATATCTTTTATTTTATCGCAATGAGTCGTATCAACGGGCTTAGGGCCCAAAAACAACGAACCGCGGCCCATGTTTAATTACTATATAGAAATGTGAATAATCCAATGCTTAACAGCATAACAAATATTGACCTTGTAAGTTGTACCTAAAATAAAATATAAGAAATAATGGTCGCGACGTCCAATGCAGAGATAAAACGCGAGTGACCCATTTCTGTTTGCGAGTTGATTACGACGCGAGAAAACTTATAGATAGGTAGGAGGAGACTTGTTACAGGCGAGAAACGAAAATGAGGTTAATTCGACCAAAGGTCATGTATTGACATGTATTTATGAAATCAGAATAACAATCCTACTTATAAACTTGGAGTTCGATGTGTTGAGCTGCAGGACGTTGCGTTGTCTATTAATAATGAATCAAAAAAAAAATCTTTTATTATTATTTAATGATGTGTAATGATATAATTGATATACCTGACTATAAGACTGCCTGGTATAATTTGAACATAATTAATTTGTTGTATCCAAATTTTCCAAACGTCCTAACTATATAGCTTCGCCGATGCCGAGCTCCTGAATTCCATACCGACCTTGGAAATATATCGTATACACACACTGCATGGTGCCTGACGTCTTTTGCCATTTCGCGCGTCACGAGAAACAGTGACCCACTATTATAGTGTGTATAATATTATACTCTTGTTTACTGGCTATGTGTACATTTCTCGTGTAATTTAGTCCCGCACGGGCAATACGATCCGTATTGATTTAAACAACGATGATATCCTATATATAAATATTATATTATAATATAGCCCATACCGCGAATTGGAACGATACTAGTAGCATAATATTTTGATGTACACAGTGTCTCTAACTTTCCGCATTTGAAGTAAATTGATTGTTTTGCGCAGTTTGACAGTACCTACGTGTAGTGTGCACTTTCGGTATCCACGTCCCCCGAGGTTGGAGAACGTACGGGTAGATTTTCGTTGGCTGTCGGCAAACACGGTCTATAATACAATCGGTATTCATCAGCAAATTAGCTGCCATGCACAAACTTACCTGCCTTTACAAATAATTGTAAACGGGTTTCTAATATTATTTTTTTCATACGTTTTTATCGATTTCATACTCTAATACATTTTCAACGCTTTTATTTTAGACTATTTATTTTTCTTGAATATCCTAATACCTTATACTTGAAACAATTCCTTACATTCAAAACTGTTATGGTGTTATCTCTTCCTTTTGTAATTTATTCTTGACACTGAGTTCCAATAATGAAAATGAGTTTAGTTTTAAATTTTTAAATGCATACATATAGGTTAGGAAATTAGTCTGTATTCATAAAATATTTCGTGTTAGAGCTAAAACGGATGTACGAGACAAGAGTTCTCAAATAATTTAATCTAATGTTAATGGTACTTAAAACATAGGTACTCTTCTTAATATTGAACTTTTTAACGCCTTGTATTTAGTTCTACTCTTGTTTTATAGTCTATCACTGAAACGACATAAAATAATTTGGTCCACATTATCCATTTGCAATGCATTTTTATAAACAACCGTTAAATAGAACACTTTAATCATAAGAATGAACATGTGTTTTTAATTAAAAATTTTTAGTGCATAAATTGATTTTTTAAAAACTTTTTAAGTCATTTTTTTTACTTCATAATTAAATCCGCATCGATGTGCGCCCGCCACCAAAGGGAAATAACGCCCATCTTCATTTTTTGCATCTATTGTTAGCAATACTTTTCATGCAACATTTAATGCGAAACATAATACATAAGCAGAGATTGATAGAGAGACACAAAGAGACAAAGGGATGAGAGAGTATTTATTTTGTGGAAAATGGAAATGCAAAGCATTCTGTCCCTGGTATACTTGGTTTTCATTGAAAATGTAAAAAAACAAAATTTACATCCCTATGTGTATTGTATATACATATAATATGCATCTTGCTACTTGTACTTAGAAAAGTTGACGCGAATACGAGCGTGGGTAGAGTTGTAAATATGTTTATTTTGCGCGGTCAAAAGAAAAGAAGTCAGACTCCGTGATTCCTTTTTCAGAAAGTTCTGTCGCGAGTTTTTGTCCATAATAATATATACTGCTGCACAACAACGTCATTGTACGCTATTACTATGATATTGTTGTGTGTGCATGATAAAAAATGTGTTGTTTTTGCGGGATAAAAATTGTTTTATGCGCAGTAAATAGTTTAACTTTGACGGACATGTTTGTGGCGGTTGATCTACATTGCCGTGGAGTGTGAACCGTGGTAATTTCGTCGCGAGAATTTCATGCACATATTATTATAATATAGTCATGTGCCCACATTGTACGAAATACGGGTCGGAAAATGTATCGTTAATATAATATAATTTTATACGTTTGTCGTATCACGTAATAATATTATAATTTGTATCCGTGCACGCGCGGAGTGCAGACATATTAATGCAATTTGTAGATATTTGAATATACCCCATACGCTATACGAGGGAAACACTAATTTTATCGGAAAATATTGACGTTTTTTAAGTAATAATCTAATCATTACGAAAAAATTGTTGAAAAAATCATATTTTTACCACTAGTTGTCGTTATTATTTTTAAGTGTTTTAATGTGTAAAATGATACCAAAAAATGTCTGCAAATAAATTTCGATGCGTAAAAATTAGACATCAAAAGAGTCGTTAATTAGTCGTAATATTATTTTAAGTTTAAAAAGGCAGTGTACCTACCCCGCAGCGTATCTGACATCTGTACACCATTCCACACTAATCAAAATTTTAAATATTTACAAAGTAATAACTTCGCTTAAAAATTTTGAGTTTTATGGATTGAAATTCTTAAACAAATATTCTACTTCGGAGTAAGAAATTAAAAATGTACGCTGTCATTAAAAAATAAGTGCAAAAATAAACACGAACTCCATTGGAAAATCAATATAGGTACACTCGTCGCTCCACACAGAATCTAAAATAACAAAAAAAACGGTAGCGATAAAAAAAAAAAAATAGTGAAAATTAGATAATATACTTTTTGAAAAAGTTACTGTTTACCTTAGAAAAAAAATCGCCTTGTAGTCTACTCTGTGCAATCATATCACAGGCGCGCATTGTTCGGACACACTTCAGTTGTTATTTTATTCGATTTGTTTTTATTATTACGCAGGTCCGTCCAGTAACAGTGGCTTGGCGATTTCCGTGACACGCAGAACGAAAAACGGCGTGTACATTGGTCAACTCACCAAAAACAACGCATTGGTCAACGGAGGCAAGTATTATGCGTCTACGATATTATAACAGACGTAACCAGACGTGGTCGTTGGTCGATCTTATGACCCGGTAACCTGCTGGCGTAAAATTGTTATACCTCGGCTAATTTTCACTGGGTAGAAATAATATTAGCGTTTGTCGGTTTAATGCACTGCCCGCTAATAATTGCTATAATATGCGTGAATGCGCGATGCACTATATAGTGAATAGGTCGCGGCCAAGTAGTTCAAAAAATGATTTTTAGCTTTCGATATAAATAAATATATATAATTTATTTTAATTTTCGAAGAGAACGATTATCGCACTCCGTGTGCACAATAACCGGTTGTTACGATGGTTCGTCACTTATTTCGATACATTCAGAGCAATTAAACATATTCGGACGTTGCCAGATGATTTGCAAAATAGAATCCTAACCCGCGGGGGGTGTACACTTTACGTTGTATATCTTATTATTTTCGGTTTCCGCTCGGAGTTTTTTTTATGGCCATCACGTTTCACATCGTAACTCCTCGCAATATAATATTATAACGATTAAAGGTAATATAATTTTATTTTTTTTTCATCGGGCTATACCTATCAATTATTATTAACTATTATTGACCGGCGACATAATATGACCGTAATGCGTTGTCGCGATCGGTTCGCGAGTTATCGAATTCCATTTGACATTAACCGTCTTGTTGTGTGTATTGAGCGTTTCTCGATCTTTTCGATGAAAAACGTTTCGACGGCGGACATAATATTATTTAATATCGCAGCATGCGCGTAAATATAATGTACTATATTATTTATATCATAATAGGAAGGTAGGTACCCTGTGCAGATTAGTCCATCGACCTAGACTGTAAAACGTATTTCCGAGATCCCCCGTCCCTCTTCACTCAAGACAACTACACCATAATAAGGCTGCTATTTATAATGTACTCCATATTATTATATTATAGTCGCGGCGTTTCATTATTTCGTGGCGTTTAATCCCGGGGTGACTCGAGCGAGAACAAGAGTAAATCCTCGCACTCTAAGTACTATGCCGCCGCCGTATTTAAAATCAAGTTTAACAAACTATATTATACTACCTACTAAACTATACTATTATAGAGAAGGATATACATATTGTGTGCACACAGCTTATGATTATTTAAAGAATGCATCGATAGTAGTTATAATCGTAGTATTCGATACATAGGAAATTATTTAAAAACAAATTAAGTAAATAGACGCTTACAATATATATTATTAAATACACCCAAATCACTGTTACAAACCAGGTGCTTTTTTCAGATTTTTTTTCTCTCCAAATCTCTTTCTATTATACCATCAATTAATAATTCAAAACATCACAATAATATACATTACTCATTTTACGTAAGTCAAAACAGACAAGAAATTCAAACAATCATCGTTCATTATTAATGGAGTCCCTTATTAGTTTCCTTTTATGGTTTTTAATGCGGAAAACTTACATTCATTGCTACAACTAATGAACACGATAACTTGACATTAGAATATTTTATATAATTTTGATTCTACTTCAAGTCTTCCAATGTATAAAAAACCCTGCATTAATTACTTTTTCAATAAAAATGCTTAATAGATAATTATTATAATATGTAATTTAATGCTCGTTGCTCAATTTCAATTTCTGCTATGGCTTCGAAGAGTATTTCATCCATCAACTTAAACAAAATTAATTATTTCAACACTAGTTCAGGACTAATAAGCAGTCAAAGTTGTATCCGTAAATAAATTATAAAAGCTAAAAGTCATTATAATGCCTACCTAATTTATCAAGTACTTACTAAATCTTCGTGACTTCGTTTAAGGGAATTAAAATATTAAAAAAATATAACTTGCTAATTGCTATTCATACGTTTTATGCTTTTATTTATATGATTAATTGAAGCCGACAGTTTATCAACGATATACTTTCATATTGCAATTTTTAAAAAATTTTAAGTTTATGTGGGTAACTCAATCGTCTAGTTTTTACCCAAAAAATATAATACTAGAGCCCTTACTTCATTTTTCGTGGATCGAAGGAACCCAAAAATGTTTAATGCTCTTTGGTCTAATTAGTACAATATAGTAACCTTACTACCTCATCTACTGGGTATAGTACTGCTAATTTCTTTAGCTGCTACCTACTATTACTGTTATTGTATATATGCGTTTATATTTATGGAATATATATGTATTATATATAAATGTCTGCGGTGCATGTCTTATACGCAAACAAAAACAAATCGGAGCGGCGTAGAGGCAAAATTTAATGTACACAGTACACACCCGTTCAAGACCGAAACAATCAGTAAAAACCAAAAAAATACTTTTAATTAAAATCCTTACAGCATTTGGCTAGTCAGTGGTTTCCGGGTCGCTTGCTTCCGCAATATTTCGACATATTAGTTATTTATGTAAAGTAACTCATTATTTATGAAGTTTATATCAATAAAAATCAGTTAAATTAAAAATTAAATTTTAAAAAGTTAATTTTAACGTAACTTTAATTTTTTAATTCGTTTATGACCAGGCTTTCTATTTTGTATCACTATACTTATTTGGTTTCTTACTTCTTTTTCAACCATACCGCGCATTTCTTATTTCAAAAACTAAAAACTTAAAAACTATAATTTTTTTTTAAAAATTATATGGCCCCGGACAATTTATATTCTACTTTATCTGGTGTTTTTCTATTAACTATGTTATAAGTTCGATATTTTACATATTATTTTTCGTCTTAATCACATCGATTCTAATAGTTGTTTTTCGGACGAATATCATATATTACAATGATTATTGCTATATCGAATTTAATGAGTGAGGTATTATATACTACTGTTAGTAATAATAATATTATAATAGTGTAGCAATAGTGTAATAACGAGATAATAATATCGTAACACCGTTATTATAATATACGGGTTTACTGAACCGCATATAAGTCGCATCACGATCGAGCACAATATTATACTTAAAGTCTTATAAAGGGTTATGTTTTGCGCGTATGATTTATAAGTTTATTTTTAATCAACAAGCAATCGTAATCGTTATTATTATACTGTATCATTGTATCTCACAGATTATTTTCTATTACCTATTATTTATTACTATAAATTATTATTCGATGTCTGACTCGTTCCGTTTCGTTTCACAGGATTGAACAATAACGTGAATCCATTCGTTTTGCACCTGAACGGCGATCTATACACCGGTCAATTGCAGTTGCAACAGCAGCAGGTGGCCAATAACTGACGACGCGATGTTTCTCTCGCATCGACTATCGGAGAAGTGCTCCCATTCAAAAATGATAAATTCATCTGATTTTGATATAATATTATCCTTATATGAATAATACACATGTAATATATGTATCGTGTCATTTAAATACAATTTGGATGTCGAAATAAAGAGACACCATGCCTATACAGATCATATTATAACGCTGTGTAGGTACACTACAGCATTCGACTAGAAAACGAAAAATGTATTATTATCTTCGCAATTAGCTTTTGACTGATTTTATACTTGATGTTAATATTTTGACAGAACATTGTCGAAAAATGTCCCGTTGACTAAAATATATCCAGCTGTATCCATGGCTGATTTCATATTATATTATAATATTAGGTTGGCCAGTATAGGTAGCTGTGGTTTCAGCACACAAACATTTTTTTCTATAATATTGTCATATTGTAATATAATTCGTTTCTAGTTAGTCTTTCGTTCGAAAAATACTTTTCTGCCGACATGTTTTGTATACGTATTTGAGTTTGAGATAAATAGAAAGTTTGATATTTACACATTGTATGATTCAATATATTATAAAGAAATTGAAAAAAAAATGTGAAGTATCAGTGTATAATATATTATAGTAGTATATATATATATTATATACAGTGCGTATAGTGTAGTTATTTTGAAGGTTTTGTACGATTTGTGTTTCATCAAAAGTTTCTTCCTATAGATTGATAATAATTGTATTATACGGTCTCGTTGGATTGAGGACTTTGTGTTTGTGTGTGTGGTGTGTGTGTGTGCGTAAAAGTATATTGCGTATAAATATATTTAGAATGTGTAAATCGAAATTGGAAGGGTTCGAAAGACTTGTGGACACTTTTTGTACATAAAAAATTCGATTGTGAAAGTTTTTTTTTCGTTGACTCAATTTTGGTCAGCTGTAAGGTTTGTCTGTGACAGAAATAAGACCTAAAAAAGATTTTATAGAATCGTAAAATAGGATATTTCTGAAAAATAAATGAAATCTCTAAGTCCTTCGAATTTTTGAATATTATTCCTACACAATATTATGTAATATAGTAAGTTATTCGAAACCACGTTCAATAATTGTACATACTAATATAATAATGATATTACTAAAAATATATTATTCGACATGATTACGATATATTATTGTATACCTTTAAATTTACCATTGAGTGGTTCAGTGGTTGTAACTTTATAACTATAATAGTTGATCGATTTTTCGTGTTTCTAGCTTATTATATAAAGTTTATTAAGTATAGAGTTAGCTCTTTTTCCTCGGTATATCTTATGATGAAGTGTAACATAATTTTTGGCAATTATAATATTAACACAATGGGGTGTGACGAATACGTTTCATAATATTATGTTTAATTATAACAAGTTTTTAGTTAAATATAATAATAAATTATGATGTGCTTGTGGGAAGTGAGATCTCATGTTCAAATGAATAAAACTATCATATCGTCCGGCTGTATACGTTTTACAACGTGACCGTGTCGTGCATCGTTATTTTCATAAAAATGTCTGTATTTGCGTCGAGGTAATTTCAATGTTTGACTTTGATAAATGAATGTGTATACGAATCAAGTAAAAATAAAACAGTCGATACAACCTAAAACCATCATATTCGATGTCGTGTGCATGACCATATTTTATCAAAATGTATTAGGTACCTTATCCGAGACATACTTTATTGCTGCCCATAATATTATACATAGTTTTATATAATATAGTATTACCGTGTACATTTTATTATAATATTTATCAATTTATCATCGTATCATTGTAATTTTACTTTATATATTATATTATATTATATTAAATCATACAAATATAATATCTACGTTTATTATCATTAGGTACTTAATATAATATAGGTATGTGTTAATTATTATTTATTTAAACATTTATTGTCATCTATTTTTTTTATCATTCTCATCCATGTATAATAATATTATTACGATTTAAAGCCAATGGATTATACCTAATAAATATTTTAATAAAGCAATACTATTATGATAGTATAATACATACGCGTGCCTGTACGCATACGCATATTATGCACATCGATTGTAGTACCAAAATAATACATTACCTATTATTAAACAATTTGTCCTCGTTATATAAACTTATTGTATACTAATATATTGTACTATTCATGTTGCATATACATTTTAAATAATTGTTTAGTACCGCACCGATGTGGAAAACTATTGCTGTAAGGAGTTAGAGGTATGGGAAACAATAATATATTCCTGAATCTCATCTACCGACTTGACTTATCCAGCTCGTAGTTATTATAATGGTTTTTGTTTTGTTTAAATTATTATAGACTAGGATATAATATTATATTCAATTTGTATTACACCGTGTAACGCAGATAATATTATTAACATTTTGATGTACTGAAATTTAAATTTAAATATACAATGTAGATACAATTTTCACGAGGTTATTTTGTTAATTGGAAACGTGGAACTGATCCTATCATCTCAGGGTACAAAAGGAGAAAATACGGAGCAAAATCGTGCCGGAATACGTCCATGGTGTAACATTATACAAGCATAGTACCTAGATGTTTTTATGAAAAATTAGCAAAAATACTTTCATCAATCGGTAATATAACTGATCTTATTGATAACCCCTTGCAATACTATATAATCTATTCTGAAACGATTAGACATAAATACATTATAGTAAAATACATTTTAATTTTTGGAGTATTTTAATTTAATTTATAGATATTTTACCAGTTTAACCCTTATCTATATAGTTTATTTGGGTAAATGGATTTACATTTTACAGTAAATTCGGGTGTACTAAAAAAAAAAATCTGGAGGATGATTAAATTAAATTAGTAACGAAGTTGGACAAGTTAATAACCATAAGTAAAGCATGAGTTGGCTCTTTTTAAAATATTTATAGACATTGTTATTTAAAAAAAAATCTAAACATATCGTTCATGTTTAAAGAAACAAAAGTTATCAATTTTAATCATATAGGTACAGTAATATGACATTACAAATAAAAAATGAATGTGTAATATTATTATAAGTGTGAGATATTATTAAAAGTCTCAGTAAAAAACATGAATATTGTTCACATATTTTTAAAACATTCTCCCCCACTATTATTATTCATTATTTCTACGACCACGCAATTCAACTGATAAAAAATACTACACAGTTTAATGCCCATGATGTATTGTAGGGTTAAAACAATCGCTGTAAACCAATGCCATGCGTTTTATGTGTTGTTAAAAATTGTATAACGAATTCATCGCCACCATGGAATTTTGTGGGTACTATTATACACAATAAAGTATAAATGAGATATTTGAATTTTATCAGAAACACGATATAACAATAAATTGCTTATTTTAACTTCAATAATTGAGGGACGTTAATGAAAACAACTATATGTGATTAATGTAAATCGTTCATTTTTAAAATTAATGAAAATAAATGAAACTGTTAGGTAAGCGTATTCTCGCAGAAGTTATTATTTATTTCATAAAAAAACATGTGGTATTCTTAGAATGATGATCATAATGGTTCCCATCGATTTGTAATGATAGTATTGATATTTATTTAGTATCATTTATTTCCTAAAAGTGTCACAGAACTTTACGGTTTAGTAAATTTAACAATGAACACGTCATACATTACCGTCCTGATTTAATAACGTTTTGATAGAGTCACTTACAAATAAATTCATTATTAAGAAATAAAAAATCTTGTGAAATTTTTGATATTGAAATAAATGAAGCGTTTCTCAACAGTCAATACGGTACGTAATCGTACAAAGGAGCTTGAAAATAAGAGTGTGGTCAATCGTATTTTACTCAACAACACATTTTATAAGTAGTTGTTATTGTCCACTGTCGACCAATCACGGATATTCGGCCAGTTCACGATGATCGATATTATTCGGGTTATACATTTATATATTAAAGGCTTTTTTTTTGATTTATGATACCATACGATTTTCATCAGCTAGATTGGCAGTAATATTGTTATGTCATTACGTATTATAATTTATCTATTGACTATTGACCAATGCTTAGGCAATAATTAAAATGAAACATAAACATAATATGGAAATTACGGTTTCTGGACATAGTTATGATAGTGTTATAAAAACATTTCGGGTGAACGTTACCTACTTAATTTTACCATCATCTTGTAGCGTTAATAATAAAATAAAATATGAATTTACTTATGTGTCAAGTACGTATAATACCTAATGTCGTTATAAATTGATACAGTCATTGTCAATAAATACTAACAAATTAATTTTATAAAAATGTATCATACACCCATGATACTCTTACAATAAATAAATATAATTTGTTCATTAACTTTCGTGGATAACGATTGATTGCCCTGCTCAGAAAGACAGTGCTCGTGCACTTTGGGGAATTAAATTATTTTTAAACCATTTAATCTTGTTAAAGTTTCACATACGTATCTAAATCGATATTTTACGCAATTTTGACTGTACCTTTAATGATTTCCAATCTACACAACCACGTATTCATATATAGGTTAGGTATACATATACCTTTATGATATCTTTAATGTAGGTATATGTGTTTTTATTTGTATTCACTAAATGCGTGATTACTGTAAGCCATAGCGAAAAGAAATGTGCCTTTGGAAAAGTTGCGGAATCTTCAAGGTTTGTATTGTCCAAAGCAAATTTATCTCTCCGAGTTTTGTCTCTAATGGATTAATATATTATGTGTATGACGTCAAGGGTACGCCAAAGGGTTATGTAAGGTCAGATCCCCCATGGCTTTATTTTTCAAAAGAGATTTTATGAAATAATCTTAGTTTAAACGAATTTTAATTAATTGTTGAGTATTTCATTAAAAAATGTAGTTATTTCACTAAAACATATTATATTTCACATATTATTATAACACAATATACGGCTGTAATATAATGTACGATTTTTGATATAGTACAACTTTATTATATATATTACTAGCTGATTCTGCATAGCGTTGCTCGTGACAAATTAAATGCCTGTGGATTTCCTCCTGCAGTTCTGCATGAAATCCGTTTAATTTAAACTGCGATGATTTTGAACACAGTTATTTTGCGTTGTTTCGATCAAATATAAAATACAAGTCTAAAATTATATCCAATCATAATAACTATTTTATTTCAGTAGCCAATTTCAAAAATAATATAGGTAATCAAAAAAATTATAGTTTTTCGTGAGTCAAATAAATAGAAATATGTTTAAAAGTAAAAAGTTATAAAAAAAGTAGCCTATTACTTACTGAATCTATTGACGAAAATGTTATAAATATCGATCGAAAACTGTGGATTTCTATAAGGGTCATCCGTCCGTTTTAGGCCTTTGATTTTATATAGGTAGTAGGTATATATTTTATTAATTATAATTTATAGGTGAATACTACTAGACTTTGCCCAGATGAAAATCAATCAATTTTTCTATCGTTATCCGTTTTGTTTCAGTTGAAATATATTATATAAATGTTATGTATAGGTACACCGCCAGATTTCGTACCTAATATTATATTTGGAAAATTGGCTGCGTACAGTATAATAATAATATCTAACTGCGATCATACTCATATTATAAAATTATTTGCGTATAAATCGATCGAAATCATATATTAAAATAAATTAGCAATTAGGACACGTATTAATATGCAAATTATTTTGATGATGTATTTTACTTGGAAAAGTTTTGATTAGATATCTATTAATTATGCAAATATACATCTGAGAAAATAGTTAATACCTACTTCCTAATAGTATTAAGAAGTTTTCAAATTACACGATAATGAACTAATGATCTACAATAACAGCAGAAGTCCGTACTTTGTTCGATTTTCTGAACATCACGTCATTTCGGTGTGCACACTCACACAATATATAATAATATACTCCGTTCAATGAGAAAATGTGGTTACTCGCACCGAGGGCCCTCAAAAATTGTCATCGTTGGGGGGGAGGGAATATATATTGTATATAAAATTATAACTATAACAGTATCTTTTTTTTAACATTTACTTTAAAAATATACTTTATAAAAACATCGGGGAAAAGGGTAGAGCAAACAACTGGAGCAAAAGAATTGGGATTTAAGTGGTTGTTTTGGGTATAGCGCATCTTAAATTTGTAGACAACCACATTTTCCCGACGAACGGAGAGAAGGCGAATAATCAATTAATATTGCTCTATAACCGACAAACGGGAGTTGTGCGCTCCGCGTACATTCCTCAGATCATTTTATTGATATAATACACAGAAACTTTATGAAATACTTACGATAAACCGTGTACGCATGTGAGTTTGTAACTACCGTATAAATATATAAAGTTTACTTGTTTCATGTATAATCGGATCCAAAAACATTTTTGGTTATGATATGCGACCGGTATTATGCGAATTTTATTATACGATACAGTACCCACAAACTTGATATAATATTATGTATATATTACGTAGATATACGTAGGTATATTTGTTTTAACCGCACTCCAGCGAATGGCATTTTCCCCATGTGCACACGAAAATTCTTCGAGTTACCATATCATTATACGTAGGTAGGAGCCTATTTATGTTGTATAACCCATGGATATTGCTGAAATATTTATTACGATTTATTTGTTTAAAATAAGTAAATACTCTATGCCAAATTGAAGAGTATTAATACATTTTTTCGATCGCTATCTGATAATATTATAACTTTTCGACGAACTCTTATCCGAAAAGTATTGCGTGGAAAAAACTAACCTGTCACTCTAAAAAGTACTATAATATTGTATTTCATTACAAAACAATATCCGAACCTTGCAGCAAAACCACGTTTTAAAAGGAACGGCATATTTATATAGTTGTTGAAAATGTATGCGGGCTCGTTTTGCGATATTTAAATTATGCCCATCACGTAATTGTTTTTTGTTCATACTTGTTAAATAAATATTTTATTTATTGGTTTAAATGTTTAATGTTCCTTAAAAAAAAAAAAAAAAAAAAAAATGATTTTTGTTGTATTACTGTATGCATACTAAAGTTATATGAATAGTTGTAAAATATCACGGCTATAATAATACATTCTGAGATTTAATTAAATATATATTATTGTTAGATGCGTTCAGCGTGTGACAATTTCCGGGTAAATTTTACATTTAGAGATCGTCTGCGTGGGGAAAATGGACCAAAAGTGTGTATTGAACGTGCATGCACGATATTCTAACGCACCTAATACTCCATGCACAAGAAAACCCTCGTTTTATATAACGACCTATATAAATTATATGTTTTTTAATGACGTTTGAGACACTCGTACAACACGTTTTGACGTTAAACAATTCGCGTGAATCGTACGATGTAAGCATGTGCCGGGAACGACGTCACGTGTAAACGACGGACGTGTTCAACGAATCGATTGTAATTATGTTTGATGAACTAAACGCATTTTCAATAATTTACTATCAGATGATAATAAGTGCATAATATCGGTTTTCAGCGCATTCCTTTCGTCGGGGCCACTGTCGTCTAACTATGATATCGCCACCCGATACATTTTCGCACGGATATGGCGAATTACCCACTGGAGAAAACGCTCCGTAATCGTCTTTGGCTTACTGCTATGGATTGCTCTCCATCCACATATATTATATACACCACAGTGGTCTGACCTGCAGAGCTCTAGACTTCGTTGGACTCGAATACCAAGTCTAACTTTCAAATATTATCAAATCAGTTACAATCAAATATCAAATATGAAAGCAAGGAGCAATAATAATATGATTCGGAGGAATGAAATATTTCCTATTCTTTACCTGATTACACATTGCATATAAATACAGGTGGTATACCTACTAAATTTTCATTGAAGTCGTTAATTACTTATAATTAAGTGATCCATTACTAATATAATTACATCAACCTAATTTGGTAATAGTAATATAAAATAACTTACTTGTTATATAACTACTTATATGAATAATAAATTATCAAATGTTTATAATATTGTTGATCAAACGTTTTATGAATAAAATATTTTAGGACTTTTTCAATTAAAAATTCTGCATGCGAATAATGTTAAAATTCCATCTGAAAATAGTATGTTCTGTTATCGATACATAATAAATTATTATTTGTAGGAAATAATAAAAATAATTTTAGTTTCATAAAACGATTCCGCAGTAGAATGGTATATTCACCACGTCTTTTGCATAACTGATGTGTTAAGAAAATATAATTATAGAGGGTAAAATAAAAGGAGTGCGCGCGCGAGAGAGAGAGAGGGTTCTACTAAAGAAAAACGGAAAAAAATCTTTAGATAATTTCATTAGAAGATATTAAAAATAACTTAAAAGTGGTATTGGAGAATTTGAAATTGTATAAAAACTTGAACTCTCCTGTAAACGTGTATTGTGAATTATTTTTATTTTTAAACTTTCAGAAAAGAAAAACACTGTTTTTTAAATTACTATTGAGTCTTCAAAGTTCAAACTAAGGCTTTGCAGTTTACACCTAAATGGATTCAAACGTTTTTTTTACATACAATTGTTTAAAAACCATTTTAAATATTAAAAATATTTATTCATCCGTTAAATACATTCGTATGTTAAAGTTACAATGCTTAGAAAAATGTATGGAAGAAAATAATAATATTTGTTTGTTTTTACAATGACTGTACATGAATGATAATTGAATAAATAAATGTGAGTAAGAAAACAAAATAGATAAACAATAAACATACATGATACATATTTAAATATCTTAATCTCATCATCATGAAATCAAGAATATTTTAAAATTTTAGTATGTATAATTCCTACATGATATTATTACGTCCAATTAACTGATAGAACAACTACGACTATATAATAATTGAACAAGATTTTATATTGGGACTTTGTACATCCCTATAAATTTACCACTCACTATACGCTCGTAACAGTTCCCTTACTAAAATTGTAATCTTTGCCAATAAACACTCCTTAGTTTCATTTAATTATTATATTCTTGTTATTTATTTTGTATTTAAATTGTTTTAAAATCAACTGACACTATACTTTTAAGAATAATTATGATCTAGTACCATTCATGTTATCACATGTAGGTTATCCAGTGATTTACTAAATAAATATATAGATTAAAAACATTAGATTCTACCTAATACTCGTTGTCGCGGTTTTTGTATAGATTCAACTCTTATAGGTATTGATACATCAACAAAATCGATCTGCACTAAATAAACAAACCAATATACTATACAGAATATAAAATGATTCACAGAACTTCACAATACTTCATAGTTCACTCAGGAACATTCGAATATTTTCACGAGTTGAAGTGTTAACACACGTGTCACATACTAATAAAATATATATTATAATATAAGATTTTTCAAAGGTATACGAAAGTATCTCCCTGGTGAAATAACTCGTGGAGGTACTTTCTGGACCTACCTGCCGAACTCGAATTTTACTGAGTTTACGGCGAAAATATTTAGAATGAAGATGAATAATATATTACACGATGTATATATTATATTAAATAAGTACAAACTGTAATATTATATTTCGTTAAAGTAACTGTCCTAAAAATGTGACAAACAGAGAAGAATGATTTCTATGCTGGACGATCGTTTAAATATGTAAGACGGTAGAATGAAAATGGAATTGAATAAATGCTCGGGCCCAACATTGTATTATGAGTGACCACTATTACATACTATAAATATATATTTATATGTTCTACCTAAAGATAGTTTTTCACCACCAAAGTTGATGAGACTTCATAGCGGTTCAATATACCATAATTAGACAGTGCATATAGTTGATAGCCAGATCAAAGCCGATCGCTATATTTATTTTGGTATTCAGTCGAAACGCAATTATTAATGTGACAATAATACGGTAGATTCAGACACGCACCACCGCCCACACAGAGTAAATTATAACGTGTTTAACCGGATAAGCTGCCGTTTGGTTGGATTAGATGTACAGTGCTCCGATGTCACAAATCGCCTATCGATAAAACTGATTAAATTTGGTATTTTTTTTATTGATCCGATGCGTTTATTTCATAATTTATTTTTGACTGAAATAGGAATCATTATGGTTATATTGTACTTATACTGACGAGTGTTTTTAATTAAAAAATTAGCATTCAGTGTATAAACGCGCGGAATGCTCAATTTGTGCTTTCAGACCCCAATAATAACATCATGTCAATCGCAGCTGTACCGCTTAATGCTTATGTCAAACATGACATGCTTATAAACTTCGGTTGACAAAAAACTGTGTAACTTCAATGATATCAATAATTTTTTTTTTTTTTTTTATTACACCAATTTTTTTTCGTTTACTATAAATGGCCTTAAAAACAAAAATACATAACATTATTTTTGTGTACGTAGCACGGTAGGTTGAACATAATTATACTAACGATATTTTTTTTATGAGCTGATTTGTATACAGAACCGTTAATTAAATTCACAAATAAACCATGCACTTATATTGCAATTTTGTATAATATGGTCAGTGCGTTTAATTAACTCGATATTTTCATTCCAACGATTTCCATCGCCGGGTAATGAAGCTCACGCATCGCTTGTTTACAGTTTTAAAGTACCTACACTTTACGTTGTACATTTATTGCGATTTTTAAAATCATCATTATTCATTGCATACAGATACTCGTTACACAGTTTTCGCCTTTTCGGTATGGTAGTTTATTATAACTTTTTTTGTTGTTCTATAAAAATGTTTAAGCCATCAATCTGATGTATTTTATTTTAAATACAGTAATATATTTACAGCATATATATTTTATTTTTGCAATTTTATATTATTATTGGTCAACATGGTTTTTTTTTGCTCTGTAGAGAATTCAACCATACAGAGTGATGATAGAGTATGTGCTTCGATTTTGGCAATAATCTATTAATTTTCATTTCACAGCAACAAATAATGTTTGTTCAGATGACTTGTAAGTGTGTTACTGCTAGAAGAAAAAATATATACCATGTGAAAATAACGTTAGCACGTAGCGTACGAGCAGATGTTGGTTTTCCGATAGTAATATTTTGACCTTTATGGTGTAAGACTGAATTATTGAATTATTCAATGGAGATTTAAGAGAAATATAAAAGCCAAATTACCAATGAAAATCTCACAATCGATGTTCTAAATTAGAACTATTTTACTTAACAGTAGGCAATACCGTATAGATAATGTTATTAATAAATATTATAATAATTTACTCAATAAATAATAATGTGCTGTTTAGAGACCTTATATAGATTGTCAGATACCACGTGCGAACTGGAATTTTGTAATGTGATTAAAAATGTACGATGATAAGAAATTATCGTAATTAGATTCACATCAATATTTTTTAATCTATTGTTGAACATTGTTATATGCGTAGGTGCTTCATAAAACCAAAACAATTGCAAAATTGGTAATCATAAAGAATAGCCATTAATATTATCTTATTGATTTGATGTTGTATGAAATAGACACTATATTATAGTAATTTCATATTCACTTGTTAGTTATTTTCATTTAAATCAGGTGATGATTGTTTCGGTGTTGTGTAAAATGCTTAGAATATAATGCAATTTGTACTAAGAATTTACATATAATTTACATGTTGGATTGCGCAGCAAGAATATCCGAACTCAATTTAACATTAATTCATTATTGTAATGTTTTCCAATTCTAGAGCACCGTACCAACAATGCAGGTGTTTCGAACCGCTTCATGGAACATTTAGGACAAGTATTTTACTGTAACTAGTTCAACAATTGTATATCAAGACTAATAAATAATAATTAATACAAGTCAATAATATATACAGTTGGTTTAAAATAATCATGTGACTGAATATTAATTCTTTTTTATTTTTAAAAATTGTTTTGGCCTTTCTATGTAACATGTTTTCATTTCCATTTCATTAGAGATTAATGTCTTCGCGAACAACAGGTAGTATATAAATGTATATACTAATTTAGTATACTTACATAATATTGACTATTGTATTCTTCGTAGCAAACAGATCGCGTCTCGGTGATTTTAAACAACAGTTGGCGTAGGTACATATTGTGTCCCCAGCTTTTAAGCGACAATGACTACTACAACATACTACTTAATTTGAAACATTAACCATTATTCGCGTCTTATACAGACTTAAGACTGATGTGACCATAAAGACTTTTAGACTATACAGGTATGCGTTTTATCTAATGAAATGTTCAGGTCTTTATTGATATGTTGTTATTCCGACGATTCAGTCTAAGATGGTAATTGTGGTATACATATTATTTTGTGGCATATCATTGGAAATAATTATTTTTCATTTAATTGATTGAAACAAAATATGATAACCCTCTACGGGTTTTTTTATAATAAATTTAATTTTATGGATATAATTTTTGTAAGTTCTGAAACTTTGGTTCGTTCACGATCTTTGAAGCACAATGTATAGCCGTATAGTATATTCAAGTGTACAACTTTTGATTAAATTAATATTTAAGAAAATAATATACATATTTTGTGTATAATTACTATGTATATTATATTGTATACTTGTACGAATTCAGGCCATGTATATAATATGATATATCATTAAAATACTTTTCAAATATTTATATGATATTCATTAATTGCAATTTAAATAATAGAATTTTGATGTTTTTTCAGATGCTCTTTGTATTAAATCAATAAAAACATTGTACCATTATGGCAGAAAAAGTGTTTCAACTTTTATAACTCTGGTTATTTTAATTTAAATTTTATTTTCCATTTTTCTTGAATAATATCTGTTACCACTCATTTAACTTGTATCTGCAGACTATACCATGGATAATATTATATATATATATGGATGGGACATCTCTATAATTAGGACATACGGTATAATGTGCTTGAAGAGAATATAATATTATGTTACCAATGTAATTTTACTGCAGTTATTATCTATCAGAGTTATCAGTTGAGATTACCACAATTATAACTATATGTAACTATTGTGGCAACACATATTATTATCATATTATTTAGGCGCACTAAATCATAGAGCAATAATAAAACGTTACTGAATACCTACTTATGTCCTATCCATGTATATTGTATATATTGCCTATGGTATCTACAGCTTGTCGTATAAAATAAACGATAAAACCAATAATAATATAATACATTTATCACAGTATATTATTATATATCTCGGAAGATATTCTAGATATATGATATTTGTTTCAGTTGTTTCGGCGCAACTTATTAAACGATACCTAATCCTACAAAATTGAAACTTTCACAAATTGTTTATTTATAAGCACTTAAAATAAATACACGGAAAAAATATATACTACTTATTGACTGCAAGTAATATTGGAAATTGTATGTAATCGGAGAAGCTGGTGTATCAATAACGCGATGTTGATGCTTTCACAGTATTTGTGGACAGAGGGCAAGACTTCTGGAATTTCAAAAGAATTACGTTCCTTGGTAGGTGATTGGTCGTAGAATAAATAGTCATTGTTTTTGTATAATATCTCATGTCGTTTATTGAAATTCCAATGGCTAGAGGTGAACGTATTATGTGAATTTAATAGTCCCGTAAAGAGTTCACCAAATAAATTATACAATATTTACAACCTATATTTTAATTATTAATTTACGTAAAAGTAAATTTTTGTTTCGTTTGGTTATTACACAACAATATTATCAGATGTCATGGAATATGAGCAGCTACATTCACAGTTATATGCAGAATAGATACAGTTGGTACATATGATTACATTAGAGAATAATATGATGGTATTAAATTTATTTCGGCAAATAATTTCATCAAGTCTAGTGCTTTGAGATGAAAAATGATATAGTACATAAACAGATGATAATTATTAAAAAAAATGTTTATGGTGTATTGATATTACGCATAGAATAAAATAGTGGATTTGTTTGATTGTTCTCTTCGGTAGCTGTTTTTGGTTTTATGTTATTTTTTTTATTCCCACATCTGACACAGCTAGATATCTAGAACTTAACTTGGATAAGCGCCTCACTTGGAATAGCCATATCCGTATTAAGAGACTTGCCTTAAACGCCTGTCTTTGCAGGCTACGAACTCTACTCACAAATAATAAACGCTCCAGCTTAAAAATAAAAATTCTCAAGTATAAAAATTGCTCAAACCTCTATGGACATATGGTCTTCAACTATGGGGTACAGCAAAGGTGTCCAATACCGACAAAATTCAACAATTTCAGAACATTGCCCTTGGGAAAATAGCTAATATGCTCCATCCTTTGTTTCTAAATACACTTTACATAAAGACCTGTCAATCAAAACCGTGAAAGGAGCAGCTACACGCTTCCTCAAAATCTTTCATCTACAAACACACCAAAACCCACTCATTAAAAACCTATCCACCCAAACATTACCCGGCAATCCCAGACGTTGTCTAATAAGGAGTTGGTATCGTGACTTGTCAGGAAACTAATATGAGAGAAGAAAAAAAAAGTATATATAATATATAGTTAGATTCATACTACACCCAGTCAAGTGCCACTAGTGGGTGGCTTCTTATCAAGTACTCATGTATTATAGCCTTTATCAAATATGCTTATTGTGCATCAACTGAAAATTATTATTGTGTAAAAAAAATGTTATTTTTGTAAATTTTGAATTCTCTAAAGTGGCATAAGTTACATAGAAAGCTCATTCTGGATATTATCGAATAAAATAATATTATGTACATAATACTAATACATTCAGTTAGAGATATATGAAGTCATAATACACTGTTATTGTATGTAACAATAAATTATCGTCAACGATTTTAATATAGGTTACTACGTTACTGTCTAACCATAATAATAAGGTACCGATTGACTTCGGGATATTTATTCATTGGGAAATATTATCTACTTTAAAAATAGAATAAAATTAAATCAAATAATACTATGTTATTCTTAAAATAACCACGAGTAACCTAAAAAAAGAAAATAACACACATAGCTTATATTTTTAAAGAAAAAAAAACTAAAAAAAATGGTAGTTTATATACAATTAAGTAGGTACTATGGGTTAATACTTACTACGTGTGCGTAAATGTGTCAACGAAAATGTTAAGCGTTACTATGGGTTAATTAATATGTTTTGGAAGTTATTCTAATAACAAATTTTTGTTTTTCTTTGTTACTGACATAGTAAATATGATCTATTTACGTATTTTTACTGTACATATTTTGGAGAAATTTACAAATTTTGTTGGATACGGTTAGGTACAAATAGGTATAAATAGTTGTAATAAATAAACTTAATAAACACATCTATGTATATAAAAATTAATGATTCAGTATGTCGCATGTGTGTCTTTTATGCATTTCTAAACGGCTGTACCGAATTTGATGACATTTTTTGTGTGTGTTCGAATGGTTCCTGGGATGATTTAGATTCAAAATTAGACCCAGTAGATCCAATCCGGGGAGGTGCTCAAACAGGGTTTTTGAGATTTACGATGAACATTGTTTTTTATAAATGGTTGTTATTGGTTTTAAAAATAATAAATAATTGTTGTTTTTACATTGTATTTTTCTTATTTTGAATGATAACTTATTTATCTATTCATACACATGTTTCGCTATATATTGGTAATGTTAGGTTAGGATTTTATATTACTTGATAATTTTTTTCGAACGATAAAAAACCACCGGATTGTATTTAATCCACCGTAGGTTGAATAATGTAAAAACGACCATCTTTGTATACATTTTATACATTAGGGTTAAACCCTAACTTACGTACGCACCACATGGGGTCCACAATCTTCCACTGGGAGATTGCCTACCTGATAAGTGACTGCTCGCATAATCACAAGCTAATATCACGGACATCACAATTTTTTTTCTGGGCAACGCCGGATAATTCAGCTAGTATATAATATGTTGACATGAATTTTCTTCTTTTTTTATTCATACATAAGTCAGTGAATTATTGGGCTAATTAGTTTATGGTTTATACTAAAGGTATTCCATAAGTTATAATTATAAGTACTTATAATGATAATAATATAATATTATATTGTTTGATCTGACGTTTCAAAAATACAATAATAATTACTAACACACGGCGTAATAGATAGGCAAATCAGGTACATCACTGCTATGAGTTCATACTTTTGAATAATATAATATAATAATATAATGTTGGTTTGGGAGTACAGGTATAAGTTACAAATATGATTACATTATATATAACAATGTTGAATAAATAGATTAATATTCTTTTCTAATATTCCCTTAACTATGTTGGATTTTGAAGATTGTTAATAGTAATACGAGTAGAAACACAATTAGTTTGATATTATAAAAGTCATTTAATTAAATAATAAATTAACTAAACCGTACTAACTTCAATATATCATTATTAACCGTAATATGTTTAATAAACATAAAAAAAAAATTGTGCACAGTTTTGTTTCTGAATTCTAAAATAAAAGTTAGTAGATATTTCAGTTTAAAACATTGTATTTAAAAAAAAAAATCAGAAAAACTATTAAACCTTTATTTATATTCTTAGGATTGAATAATAATAGCGTTCATGAATTTAGAATAGTTAATTACACAGTTTTAAATAAATCCACTATAGTAATTCCATTGAAGTACCTATTCATGGTGTATGCGAAGGATGTATTGAACAATGCAAATAATTCAAATAAAATGATGACAGAAAATCATTTCAAAAATAAAAATAAAATATCATCGTTCTGTGGGTTCAACCTTGCCAGCTATTCAATAATATAGAATCATTATTTTTGATTTATTATCAACGTTTTCATGGTCAGTCTCGCAGAATTCATAACAATATTATAATAGTAATATACACACTTTGAGGAAGTTCCACGATACATACACATGAGCAATAATGGCAATATTTTTGTTTGTAAATATTATTTTATCTTGAATATAGAATACAGTATCACGCTGTGTACAAGCATTGTTTGATGCATATGCTCATACCTGATCTGCCTGAGTAACCAATGGAAATCCTTTATAGACAAAAACAGTTTCAATTTCCACCGTGAATCTCAAAACCCCTTTTTGACCACCTCTTCAAAATACGTATATCGGACAATCCTTTCTTATTGCACATCTAAAGCATTATAGGAACCACTATTCCAAATTTCAAGGTTGTACGTTTTGTAGTTTTTGAGATATAGCAATGAATGAGTGAGTGGTATTTGGGTTTTTATTTATATATTAATTATAATTAAGTAATTAAATATATATTCATGATATGAACTTGGAGGTTAAGAGGATTGTATCAATGATATTACTAAAATCGTATCTGATTCTACCATTTTGTCGATTTTATGTAAATATGAAATACTTCATTCAATTCTAGATCTTAGGTATTTGAAAAAATAAAATTTAATTCTAGGGCAGATTTTTTATCATACAATAATTAAACTAAGTGCACTATATTAGATATAAAAATAAATCAGAATCATTTTACAACATAAGATTATTGGATCTTAAGACTTGTGCGAATGTGAACATTAAGTCGTTGATGTTGTATGTTTTTTTTTTTGTAGTATGCCTATTATAAAAGTTTTATAAAAATTTTGGATAGGAGGTACTGTTGATGGACGGTTTTCCCCCCACAAGACATTCAAGTTATATTTTACTCATGTCTCAAATTTAGCTATTGTACAAATTGTATAGATTGTAAATATGCTTTTCAAATAAATATATAAAAAAAAAAAATTTTGGAATTAAAACTACCACCATGATCTGGCTTATAAATACCCTTTTATTGTATATTCTTTTACATTTATAATAGGATTTTTTTTACCATTAGAACGAAACAGGAACGACTTTTCTCAGAAACGCTAATTGGTTTTATCGTATGCTAAAGATAGCATAAATTCCCATGTAATTCTCTTAAAAGGTTTTCGTTTGAACAGAAAGAAAACAATATTGACTATAGATTTTCGTTTAAAAATAGATTTGTATTTGTCAATATAGGTATAATATGTGCAGAGTATATTATGTACACTGCACAGATCTCGAGTGTTTGGGGAGAAAGACAGGTTTTTTTTTATTATCAATAGAAAACTGTAATATTTTAATAATTCAAAACATGACTGTATGATTAACAATATTATTGTAAGCATGAGATGTTTTGTCACCTTTTTTATATTTTTACAATAACCACCGATCGTATCAACCAAAATTGGTTGTACCGTATTAAATGTATAGTTCTAATATTTTAGATTCTGAGCGAAGCGATATTGATTTTACAATGATGTGTGATTTTATTTTTAATTTTTTTATTATTTTTTTATTTATTTATTTATTTTTTTGTGTCTGTAGTCACCTTTTAGAACAGTAAAAGTTCTTGGATTTTCTGCAACAGTAACTTTTCTGATAGGAAAATGAATCTAGTTGGTACTTTAAGTAGCTTTAATTAACTTTGGTAATTAAGGAAAAACGAGAATTTTTACGCAAAATCTGTTTTTGAGAAAATCGATTTTGGTTTTTGGTACAACTCTTAAACAAATGACCTTAGGTACATGAAATTTTAAGTGAACGTTTATATTAGCATTTTTTATACACGATAAAATAATTTGACTCTTTTTGAGCTTTTTACGGACATTATCAGTTTCCATTTATTTTAGTTTTTTTTTCTATAAATATCAATAGAATTTTATTTGTTGGGTAAAAAAGCTTGAAAATGTAATACAAGGCTCCTACTATATTGTTACAATGACATTTGAAAAATATTAAAAATCCTTAGTCACAGTTTTCATTTATCAGCATTTAAAGTTCAAATCTTGACAAAATACGAAAAAATCACGAAAATTATAAAATTATTATGAGTTGAGAATTCATAAAATTTTTCTTTTTCAATCTAATATTTGAAAATGTAATACAATATACCCGTAAGATTGTCTACCTTTATCAAAAAAAAAATGTCTACAAGAAAGTCAAATTAAATTTTTATGAGCGTTTGAAATTCATATTTTTCAACATTTGATATTTTCTTGATATCTCGTGTAACGATTTTCTTATTTTATTGTAATTAAAAAACGAATGACTTTAGATACTTGAAAATTTCACTGAATGTTTTTATTAACATTTCATATAAACGATAAATTTTGAAAATAATTTGACTCTTTTTGAGCTGTTTATGGACATTGTCGGTTTTTAATTTTTTTAGTTTTTTTTTCTATAAATATCAATAGAATTTTATTTGTTGGGTAAAAAAGCGTGAAAATTGAATGTAAAGCACCTGATAATATATTGTTACAGTTGCAGTTGAAAAACATTGAAAATACATTGGCACAATTTTTTTTATAAGTATTTAAAGTTAAATTTAGACAACATTTATCAAATTTAAAATTTAATAATTATTTTGTAGTTAAAAATTTATAAAATGTTCAACTTTTGTAGCTAAGGATTGAAAATTTCAAACAACACTCCACGTAAATAGGTTATATATAAATTACTTTATTCACAATAATATCATCAAATATACTTGGTAATATCATAGGCTGACTGACCGTTTTCGATCAGAATCGTTTTTCTTATACAATGATATTATATCAATGAATTTAAATTTAACACCATCCATTACAGTGACCTAATTGTAACCTACTGTACATCAGAGCGACATCCACTTTCCCACTTTTTTATTTTTTTTTCACGGAAAACCGCATAGTCTCTATAGCTTGGTGGTGGATAAGCATGCCTACTAAACTTGATTACGAAAAAATGGATTCAATAGCGACGGGGCCTCGTAATGTTTGATCGATAAAACAGCGACTAGGTCGCAATACACGTCATCATCCACCGTGACCAGAACAGTCTTAGTACGTTGAAGTTGACGTACACAACAGTATAATATTATGTTGGACACGTCGTCGACCACGTCTACAATCACGACTACGACTGCAACGACAACCACTTCGGTTGTCGCATCGTCGTCGGCACAACCAAATGCTTCCATCGCCACCGGAGTAGGTTCTCAAACGGCCACCGCAGCATTGTCCTCAGTGACGTCAAATTGCACGGCCGCAGCCATTGCTGATGCTTTTGACATATTCGATCATAGTGGCAACAGGACCATTGATGTACGTGAACTGGGCACAGTACTCCGTTACTTGGGTAAGGCAGTAGACACATACATACTTGGGATTGCAGATCGGTAGAGGGATACTAGAGAGACATTTTATGGTAGGATAGTAAAAACCACATTATTATTATGTGCTGCAAGGTGATTTTTGAACAATTAACATTTTTTTTCTGGTAAATGTAGTTTTTACTTTTTAAATAACAATATAGGTACTTACGTTATTTGTTTCAATTTCTAAGAAAAACATTTTTCTGGAGAATTTTAATTCATACAAATTGAATTTTATAACAGATTAGTTAGGTACCTTAATACTTTATATAACTTTAAATAATAAAAGATAATTGTAAAAACAAGGGACGTGTGAAAATGATAGGTATTGATTGAAAAGAGCCTAGATGGTTCATAAAAATATTAGGCTTCAAAATATTTATTTTTTTTTTTATTTCACTAACGCACATACACAATCTATACAATTTTGTACAACAAGCATATAGGATAAGGGTTAAAAAAAAAACATGGATTTCTTGAGTAAGATGCCACCCATTAGTGACACTTAGCTTGGTGTGGGCTTACAGAAAAAAAATTTCAAGTTTCAAATGTATATGATAAATATATCGAAAAATACAAATTTTTAAAATGTTGAAATGTTTAGAAAATATTAGTAAAAAGATTTTGTAATCAAAATTGCAAATAGGCAATTACAGTTATTCATTTTTGACTAATAACAAAAAAAAATCTATAGACTTGAATCTGTATTGCTTAAATATTCCCCTTTTCCGATATTTTTCGTTAGGATTTCTCAACTTTTTTAAAAAGAACTTACTATTTTTTATGTCTGCCACCTTACAAAAAACCTATAAGATGAAATATTAACAACGAACTACCCTAAAAGTAGATTATGTATTTGATAATGTAATGACATGAGTTTTTGATTTGATCGAATTTTAAATTCAAAGGCCTAACATTTATTCTTAAGTATTTTTAGTTGTTATAAGAAAAAAATTGTCTTGTTCTATTCAAAATCTTAAATTTATGTCGAACAATTATACAACTATAATAATGTCACTTACTATTTGAACAAAATCATTTTAGTATTTTAGTTTTAAAATACTTAATTGCTAATTTGTCATATTGATGAAAGGTGTAAAATAATATTTGGAAATATAATAGAACCTTCAACTAAAAGTATGATGATAATTAATCAGTAGGTATTAATATAATTCAATTACCTATCTATACTAGTTTTAGGTTCATTATTTTAAAGCTCATACAGATGTTTTTGATTAATAGTGTTGAGTAAAAATTATAGTATGATTAAAATTTGAACTTGAGACGACTTACAGGGATATAATAATATATCTAGAGTAAAAACGAAACGGTGTTAAGCTGTCAGTCAACACCACTAATCCACTTTGGCATGAGACGTCCTTAACTTTTGTTTACTGATTGAAAACTTATGGTATGTAAAGTAGACGTATCTTGAATGTAAACAATCAGTGTTATAGATTGATTATTGGCCCAAGTATAATCTTATAACGTGGAATGTATGCGCAGTCATTGACATGACTTTGTGCCATAGATCGAGCTATAGAGGTAATGTGGTACAGTACATTTTAAAAGCCATATATTATATGAAATATCAAGTAAAATTTATACGTATACCTTTTATATTTTTGTGATTTATCGCTGTGTCCAGTGGTTCGTGTGATAGATTTATATATTAATACGTAACCATTTTTTTCATATCAATAACTCCTCGTTTACCAATAAATATAAGGGAATAAATATACATATCATTGGCATATCAAAGTATTGCCGAGTAGAGTTGCATAAAAAAAAGTTTATTCATATTATGTGGCCGTTGGGGCAGGTAAAATACGAAAATATAAATACTCACCTAGTAAAATAAAACCTTTTGTAGTCATACTATGGTAATCGGTAGCGCAAAATTTATAACACAGTAACCTAACAAATGTATATAGCTAAAGAAAATTATAGTTGTTCCATATAAATGAATTATTCGTGCGAATAAAAGGGGTAGAACAACAAACGTCGATACCGAACTCTGTGTATGCTAAGAAACGCAATATTTTAGAGCGTGTGGATTTTACAATTAAAATGATTTTTCTGGTCGAATCTCGACCGATGGAGGATATTGGTAATAACGGATATTTAATAAAATATTTGAAAGTTATGAGATTACATCATTGTGTTGAAATAATATGACAATAGTTTCATAAGTAATGTGGTATTTTAAAAATTATCACAGGTTACGTACCTTCGCAAGCCGACCTGAGAGAACTTGCTGTAAACGTTGAAGATCACGAAGCGACCGGTACAGTACATCTGGCGGCATTTTTACCATATGTCGAAAACGCTATCAGTGAATACAAGTGAGATGGAATCGAATATATGTTGATATTTTAATGTGCATGCTAAACAATGAACATATATATACAAATGTATTATTTAATGCTGTTGATGTTTGAAAATTCAACATAGATAATGGTGTAGAATGGTTATTAAGCATTTGATGATTGGACAACACTCAGAACGTAAAATGAGGAGGAGATGGACTATGATAGGCGTGTATAATTATAGTACCCAATTAAATTAAAACGTATCGGCAAATTCAAAATCAGTACCTATAATAGTCGTTACATCGACAGTGTATTATTTTATACACAAGTTTTATAAAGATTCTAAAATTTATTATAATTAGGCGTACGATAATGTAGGGTACTTGATGTTTTTTCAAGCTGAAAACTATTTCACTTAATTTTTGTTTCATGTATTTGGTCTCGGGAATTTGATACGTATCAGTTGTTTATTTTAATGGTACTTAGAATTAGAAAAAAACGCAGTTTTTAATTAACTTCATACCCTACAGACAACATAATATTTTATATGCTCGTAGAATTTAATTAGTTATACCTACTCACTGTTTGTAATTTTGCATGAATATATTAGACGTAAAATTAATTTACAGGAAATTAACGCATTGAAACCTTCAGTGATTAATTGGTTGCATACATATTTCTGAATGAATTTTTTATAAACTATAATGTTAAGGAGGAAAAAAATTCATTTTTACTAAACTTCATCTAAAAATAAATTTATATTATACTGTTACCTATACCTTTTTTTCCATTAGGAACCGGTGACACTGGGGGAAATAGTTTCCTGATTTCCTATGGCTTTCTTATACCACCATTGATTATTAACACAAATACAAGTCTTTTACAAATACTATATATTTTATATATAATTATCGTTAAACAATGAACATACAATATTACATCGCAATATATATTATGCATATTATTATGAATCTGGAGTTTCCTTTTTATTCATTTTTACTACATGTTAACAAAAACCTCTCCTAGCTGTGCAAATAATTATTATATAATATAATAGTGTAGTACTTCTCTACTTCAGAATGGTTGATGTTTGTAATAATTCTGCGCTCGTATAAACGATTGAAATTGGATCCAATAAACACAAGTTCCTAAAATTGATTTTAACACGTCGGACGTCTACAACTTTATAGTAAAGTTATTGTTCTATACAATTTATTTATATGTGTTTTAAGACAGAAAAATATCGGTATGTATTTTCGTATAAGAAAATATACGGAAGACAAAGTATATTTTAAATAACGGATTGTGACGTTAAAAATGGTCTAACATTATTTTTGGTACACAAAGAGACACCGCGCTCAAAACGACACCGGTATAATCAATCAACATATACTCGCTCCGTAAAAATTTTTCTCTCTCACAGAACTTCGACACGTCCTACCATTGATTGAGAATGTTTTTTACAATCCAATACCTGGAATTCGAAAATATATGATGTCCCAGGTCCCTGAAAGTGTACACCGCACTGCAAACCATGCTTCGACGTCATTAATAATAATAGGTATATATCGAGGACATTGTTTTACCAACAGATATCAACCGGCGTCAGCGTCTGAACTGCTCAGCGCGTTTCGGGCCTTAGATCCAGAACGGACCGGCACCGTAAGCCGTGAGTGCATGGAGTCGGCGCTCCGTCACGATGGAGAACCATTCGAAGACGAAGAACTAGAGGAAATGATGTCTGCAGCCACCATCGAAACGGCTGCAGGTGGCACCGTCATACCGTACGAGCTCTACATCAATAAAATTTTGGTGAGTGTGCACTCGGTAAAGTCCTATTTTTGTTTTGTATCTCACAGACATGACGACATCTATGTGCGTATTTAATTTACATATTATGTAATATATGTATATATTAACGTATGCAATAGTACACCAGGTACTAGGTACTCCTCTACACGAGTGGTATACTGGCCTATCGCCACTATCATGAGACTTCGTATTGAAATTTGTAGGCCACAATACATGTTTTTACATTTGGAAATTAAAAGCAAATATTTTATTGTTTAAAAAAGAACTCAAATTTATGAATAAGTATAATCATTGGTTATATAAACAATGGTACGATTTATAGATGACGTAATACCCTCGTTTTTTAATAGGTTTGATGATTATAAATATAAATTAAAAATCAAAAAAAATTATTATAATAAAATAAGCAGAAATTTAAACTGTTCTATATATTTATGATGTATGTTAGGGGATCACTGATTCTTATTTTTGTAGGGACATTTTATCAGGAAGTTTTAGGACCCATCAAAATCGAATATATTACATGTTTATCCAAAAATAATGTAATCAAAAAACTAAAGAAAATCTCATTTAATTCATTATCAAAAATTACAATATTTTAAAAATAATTTTTTTCCGCGGACCGCCATTTGGGCAACACATGAAATATTAATTGTATCGGTGAATAAGGTGTAATTAACCACGAAAATAGACTGATAATTTTCAGTTGCGTTATTGAACATATTTTATTTTGTGTTGAAAATAAATAAGTGGCTTATAGATGTTTATTGTATACCTATCCCCAAATACCCAGGTATAAATAAAATCCATAGCGCATTGTCAAAAACATTTTAGTTTAGAGATACAAGTTTTAATTTTATATTACATGTACAAAATTAAAGCCCTCGCCATTTATCTGCAGCTACCATGGAAACACCGAACACAATTTATAAAACATTTATCCATCAATCTTAGATAATAGTAGTATAAAACAACTACCAACTGGTAAGTAGGACGATGGACTAAGGGAGATAATGAGAAAGTAAACAAAAAAAAAATCTAAAACACACATTTATTATATAGTCACGAAACACTGATTTCATAACAATATTATACATTTTTTTTGATACAAATACGAACAATATTACAACTTATATTATGATTAGTATAAAATTGTATACGTAAATGATTTTGAATGATTCCATGAGACCTATACTATAATATTATATATTTATATGCATTTCAATTTAAATCATATACAACTTTTATTTAACATCAGAGGTTCAGTTTGAAATCATATGTACCTTTGAGGTTTTTAATTTTTTACATGTGCGTATACGGTAGGATTGAATTGAGAATTTTAATGAGCTAAATACAAATATTTCAACGCAGAGACCGATCTCCCAGACGACGACGTGTATTACCTACTAACCAGCTAGTATGTTTATCTTTCTCGTCGGCCCGCAGCATTAGAAAAATTTCGAGCGCGTTATTTTTTCTAAAGACCATTATTATTAGATAGGTATTGATACAATATTATTATACCTAATATTTTGACGAGAACAGTTTCTGGTATTACGATTTGTATATTTATTTTGTGACTAACTCTTAGGTGATCTTTTATATTATATGTTACGGGCAAAGTAGGAAACTGAGCATGGTCCAATTAGATTTGGGCACTGTAGGTTAAATATTGAATATATATTAAAAATCGTATAAAACATCTTACTGAGTACTTAAATAAACATAAAAAAAACTTGAAATAGATCCTTCAAATATTAGTTGCCTATTTATAGTTTTTAAATCTATTATTCAATATGGTACCTCCTACTGAAGAATTAATATTTTTTTATTTAAAAGTGGTTTGACATGAATGAGATGATTGATGAATATTATTGATTATTATTAAATCATAGTTATTTTAATAGTTTAATTTAAATTAATTATTACTAAAAGGTAATAATAGACACACATGGTAGCATTATATTATCTTATTTATTATCACATTCACAACTATTATGGCACTTTGAGTTACAAAGTCGACCAGAATTTTTGTACTTCCCCCTATTGGTTTTACATAACCATAAAAACTACGCGACGTTGTGACAATAATCATTCAAAAATATCGAATAGGACCATAGGGGTATGATTAGATAATGAACTATTATCTAGATTTATACATAATATTATGATAATAATTTTAAGATTCTGAGAAAAGCGATTAATGTATTGTTTTTACAAGGATATTTTTTATTTTTGTGTCTGAAGACAATCAAGTAGAAAAAAATCCTTTGATCATCGATTTTGATGGAGGTTTCTTGAAGATAATTTGATCTATATAGCTAGTACTTTTGGAAGGTAAAAATTGAAAATAATAAATGCTTTTTAAAATAGGTAATCAGGGTAAAAAAATGAACTCTGATGTTTAAATGTCGATGTATTCACGTGCCACGTCGTAAAATAACAGTAGGTACATATCTCATCCGACGATTTTCTTATTTTCTTATTACTGCGTTTACATGTTCTTCAGTACTTGTCTATACTATTTAGGAAATTACCTTAAATATTAAATGTTTTATATTAAACGACCATACTCGACAAGATGGCTCTTTTATTTAGCTATATACTTATATAGGTACCTACTACCAGTATACATATTATTGCGCAGACGGACTGAAAACAAGTTTTATATCAGTTTTATTATGGTGTATCTACCTGTATGTATAGGTATCTCCATTATCGGATATCGTTATTCGTCAAATCATCGAATAAGAACGATTGCAGTGTGATTTTATCAAACATTCGTAACATTCATAACGTTATACATTACATACTTATACCAAATATTGTCATCTGTATTTTGTTTAGTTTAATTGTTTTAATTAGTTTAACTAAGAAAAATGGAGTTTACGCCAAACAAGAGAAGGAAACAAATAGTTGTAGACAAGGCCACAAGTGCCAAAAATATATATATTGGCTATATTGTGCAATGTGTATTATTTATATTTATATTGACTACGATTTGAAAGAAAAAATTGTATAATTGATAATGTATTATTCATAATTATTTTTAAAAATTCGTATATTGTTGTCTATTGACTATGTGCAATGTGTATTATTGTTATTAATATTGAATATGATTTGAAAAAATTGTTTAAATGTATTTTATTTAAAAAAACATAAGACAAAAAGAATGTCTACAAGAAATTCAAATTAAATTTTTATGAGCGTTTGAAATTCATATTTTTACAACATTTGATATTCTCTTGATTTCTCATGTAACGATTTTCTTATTTTGTTGTAATTAAAAAATGTATGACTTTAGATACTTGAAAATTTCACTGAATGTTTATATTAGCATTCTCAAAAATGTATCAAATTTAAAATTCAATAATTATTTTGTTGTTAAAAATTCATAAAATATTCATCTTTTATAGCTAAGGATTGAAAATTGAAAACAAGGCTCCACGTCAATAGTTTATATATAAATCACTTTATTTACAATAATATCATCAAATATACTTGGTAATATCATAGGCTGGCTAACCGTTTTCGCACAGAATCGTTTTTCTTATACAATGATATTATATCATTGAATTTATATTTAACACCATCCATTACAGTGACCCACTTGTAACCTACTGTACAGCAGAGCGACATCCACTTACCCACCTTTTTTTTTTAATTTTATTCGACCCACTAAAATATTTTTTACTTAATTATTATTTAAATATTCATATGTTTGATTTAACTATAACTTATAAGTAGGTTCAATAAGTCATATCGTATTAAAAAAAATATATTTATACCAGTATAGAAATAACACATTAAAGATATTTGTTTTGCATTTCCAAAACAATGAATTATGTGAAATAATGGATCAATTGATAAACATTCAGATTTTTTAACTAAACAAATTTACGTGGAATTAATATTACTATTTATTTGACTGGCTGAATCTCCATGATCTTTTCAATGAGGAAAAGTAAGTTTTTCTGAAGATCTGCTAAAATAATTAAATGTTGACGAATGTTAGCCACATGGTGTCAAAATGACAAAATATACTCAAACTAAAAATAGCAGTTGGTCGAGTAGCTCTAAGTGGACTTTGATTTGAAATCCGAGTAATTTATTTACCTTTAGTTACATAAAAATACACACTGAAATACGATTCGCATTGTTTTTTTTTGCACTCAACACTCAACGTTATAGTTCATTAATTTTTATAGAATAATCACTCTCAATTTACCGTACATACAAAACATGTCCTACATTTTTTTTACCCAAGTGGAATTACACTATATATGTAATACACAAAACGTCATTTAAAAATTATTAGAATTGGTATAATCGTTGTTGAACCTCTGGGCTCTGTTAGACATTGTCATAGACATGGGGCATGGGCAATGCGATCTTCATATACAAGTGATATAACAACAAAATTAATAATAGTAAAAAATAAAATTTCTTAGAAAGTCAAGTTTGAAAAAAATTTATTGCTGTAACATTTTATATATTATTATACTTTTAACAATGAAGTTAAAAAAGGGAAAATAGGTAGCCACTCTGTTATACAGTTATGGGTGTTGAATGTACCTTGTAATTTAATCACTGCTCTAATATACGTAAGCGTGTTAAATTTTAATTCAATGATAAAATAACATTGCTTAGGAAAAACGATTCAGAGTGAAGAAGGTTTTTTTATTGCTAATAATATTAGTTTACGGTAGTTTGGTTTAATTTTTGCATAAAACATTGTTTATTATTAACTTCTACCTTACTGTAAAACGTTGAATAGGTTTGTAGTATAAATAAGAAATAGCTAAAAATATTTTGAAAATTATACCATTTATCTATAGAAATTGCTGTTATGAAAATTTGGTAAAAATTTAAAGTAAATAAAATTACCTGTTTTTGAATTACAGCAAAAAATAAAACTTTTCGATGAGAAATCGTCAATTTACCGGTGAATATACAGAGTCATTAGAATTTTCACTAGTTTTGTGTAAGATTCTAGTTTTATCCAATTTTTTTTTGTTTTTCTTTATTATTAAGGAAAGTATTGGGTATTCTTACTTCCCCCCACCTCTTCCCCCAAATTATCTACTAAACTCATTTTTCTAGTAGAATAAATATCAGAGTTGAATATCTAACCATTTTTACTGCACCAAAACGTGATTATAGACACGTAAATAGAATAATAAACACACGTCATCGTAAAATCAATACATCCATTGCTCCGCTTAGAATCTAAAATTGAGGTACCACGTGTGCTTCGTGTCATCAGGTAGCTCACGTGGCCACGTGTCACACAAATCCTATTTATATTTCGTTATTCGTTACGTCATTCCACTGTATGGCAATAACATCATGTGATAAATGTTATATAAATAATAAATAATTTTTTTTTTACTAATAAATTCATTCCGTTAAAATAAAAATAAAACAACCACTGTTTTAACTCATAATAATATTAGTAGTTATCTTTGATTATATAATATTACATCTTTTTTTCAGGTGACAAAATGGGACACTGAACAGTATGGCAGTAATACCATGACTACTACAACCACTAACTCAAAAATATCCAACAGAAATTAATTCATAATATTAAACATCGTACCTATATTTTCTACGTTAAATAAAAATATTATTGACAAGTAATTCTTAGATTTATTTACTAGTGTAAACTAATTTATGGTAATTATGTTGAATATCTACCTAAAATAATCGTGAATAACAAAGCACCCACAATATAATTTAATATTTAAATAAAAGTATACATAATTGACACTTCTTGAAGACAGTATTGTTCGTTGATTCCAAACACTTACAATTTATAACCACCTACTGGATCATAAGGAAGATTAATAGAGGATACAATTAAGTTTTAACTAACTATATTAGTATATAACTTGAAAAATGCAATAATTGCCTGTTTAAGTTACATAGATTTTTTATAAAACATTCAAAAAAGCCATTAATACTAAAATATAGGTTCTTACTAAATTTGAGAATTTATTATCTCGAAATAGACCTTAGGGGTGTGTTAGTAAGCAGTAGTTACTAGTTAGTAGCTGCGTCAACTGCAAAAGGGTTCCTAGTGTTCCTACATTTTTTAAATTTTCACTTATTCTTTTAAAATTATCTTAGGTACTTTTGTTTCATCTATTATTGTTACATCATAATAAACGTATATAGTATAATTTATACATATTTATTATAACATTCACTTTGTTCTGGGTTTTTTAGAAGTGCGTACGACTCTATTTCAAAAAACAACTTTACGGCGCATGATCAAAATAATAAGCCTCGGGATAAACATTACACATAGTTTGATAAGTGGTACACTGATAACTTAATGAATATCTTAAAAATTGTATATAAAATTAAAATTCTTCTTCAAATGCTATAACACTTACCTAATTGGTTATTATGGCATCTTGGCATTTTTAATAACTAGAATTGTTTTCCTCTTTAAAGCCGTGTTTCTTTAGACTATGGACTACTTCCATCACACATTCGTCTATTGAAATATGGCATCTACACATAAAACAATCAAATGCGTGGTACGTATAGGTACATTAAATATAGTAATTAATACTTGTTTGAACGTTTTCATTTTATCATATCAGTTTAGAATCAGAGATGGTCTTCATTTGTTCACATAATAATTATCATAGTTATAGTTTTAATGTAATTATTTACCTACGATAAACCACGTTTTTAGGGTTCTGTAGAAAAAACCGAACTCTTATAGATTCGTCATGTCTGTCTGTCTGTCCGTATGTTAAAGCCACTTTTTTCCGAAACTATAAGAAGCATACTGTTGAAACTTGACTAGTAGATGTATTCTGTGAACCAAATTAAGATTTTCACACAAAAATAGAAAAAAGCGCGAGAGACACTTTCAAAATGGTAAAATGTGTGTGTGTCCCTATAACTTCTAAAATAAGAGAATGATAAAACTAAAAAAAATATATGATGTACATTGCCATGCAAACTTCCATCGAAAATTGGTTTGGACGAGATATAGTAAGTAGTTTTTTTTTTAATAAGTAAATAAGTAAATGAGTAAATAATAATAATTATAAGCCGGTTTCCGACTGCGCTTACCCGAGTGGGTAATATTATTATAATATTAAATAAGACTTCTGGTGGAAGGGCCAAATTTCGTGCCGGCCGAACGAAACGACAATATAATATATAATAATCGGATCGATAATATTTTTATCGGAACATTATATTATTATACACTATTATTAAAACATCAGTCAAAGTTACTTATTATTTATGTTACTTGCTGCTACGGAACCCTTCATGGGCGAGTCCGACTCGCACTTGACCGCTTTTATTTCATATGATATATAGTTTTATCAGTCAGTGGAGCCTAAACTGGCCATTGTGCATACGCGAAATTAACATATATATATATATATATATGAACATTATGCCATAATACCATCATGGTTCGTTACAAATTTTAGTGGTGCCATTTAGCGAAAAACGAAGAAATTTAAAGATTATATTATATAATTGCTTAAAAATAACGCAACATATGTGTAAGTTAGGACTAAAGAAAAGGTGTTACGTATGAAGGAAACACGTGTGTCGCTAGTTAATGGATGTCATTACAACTGCAATATAGCGGCGGCGTACTAATCGAAACAGCACGTGGTGTATTTTGATCGTAAGCCGTCAATTATGGCCTGAGAAAAAGTTGAAAATATCCAATGTTGTACTATTGTTGTTTGATCTGAATTTATCTTTCAGGAAAATTGAAACTTGTCCATATGTACTATGTATAGCACACTATGATAGCGTACTATCTACGCGTATAATAGTAATATCATTTCTCCCGCAGAGTGTGCAATGGGTATGTTCATCCGGTGGTTGGGCATGAAAGGTCTAATAAAATACCTACATCAATCGAGTGTGCAGGGCACAAGAATGACTGTACTGGCTAATAACCCAACCTACGATTGCAAGTATCTACCTATATAATATATTATTATGATATTGATGCGGTTCGCGAGCCACGACGGTGAACAATGCCGTTCGGCGAGACGTGGGTGGTGAAAGCTCTTACAAATAGACGACAGCATAAGTAAAACTAATCCTGAAATATTCGACGAGATTTTTCGAATTAATTCCTTTTCATCCCTTACGCACGCCCGTTCCACAGGACAACTGCATTATAAATTAGCCGGTTCTCTCGTGTACTCGTTGTGTCGAGCGAAACGTTATAATGACCGAAACACAGAGAGCCAGAAATTAAATGTTTGTTCTCGTGTAAAATGTATATCGTTGTGTATAATATATTATGTGAGCTACTACCGCCCATCCAATAATTTATTAATACGTTGTGCGGTTTTCGATATTATTAGGGTGGGAAAAAAAAACGACCATTTCGGACGTTAAGCAAATAAATAAAATACAGTAATCGGTGGCATGGTTGTGTGTTTTTTGTTCGGTTCAACGGGCTAGGGTTTCGAATATTAATATTATCGCATTGACGACGTGAAAATTAAATTTCATTTGGTTGGGAAACTATTTGCAAACGGTAATCGATAAAACTTGCTTAGCACTTATATTCACGTATAGAAGTCTAAACAAATATTCGAAACGTTCGTCTGTTTTATTATTTTATATTCTGTAAAGTTAACAAAATATGTCTATATATTATATGCACATATTATTATCATTATTAGTGTGGGAGTAATGGTAAACTCGAAAAATAAATCGAATGATAAATAAATATTATACAAAGTATTATACGTCTTACCACCAAATACCATTTAATCTTTTCTTATCGACTTTACACACGTTATTGACAACATCTGATACATTATTTATTTTATGAGAACACTTGGGTGTCACTGTAGGAACGGTGGAGCACACTACTTCGGAATTCAACATCAAACTATATAATTTATGTGTATAATTGTTAAAATAAATATACTTGTCCGATGAAAATAAGCGATGTAGGTAATCTTAATTGATATAAAAAAAACCCCTTTGATATACTGGTTAGTACGGAAAAATGTAATTAAACAAAAACGTGTTTTAATTTTATTATTAAATCAAAAGCAGAAAAAATATGTTGATACTTGTGAAACATTACACACCCGAGTTTTAGTTAAATAACATTTTTTTTACCGTTTACCTACCTAATGTCATATTATTATACATATTAATTTGAGTTGATATAGTATGGGACACTGTACGTTTCTGATCACCTTGTGCTACCTGTATATATATAATTTTATAGTAAAATAATATATTATATATTTTTGTGTAACCAATGAAATACAATTTTTTTTGATTAGGTACGTCATGCATTTTAGTTGTTTTTTAAGAGCATTAAAATATATTGGTTATGTTTTGGATTAAGTTCCAGCGCTGCATCTAAGATTGGTGGATAATAATATGGATGCATTTCATTTTGCAATTAAAAACAATTTGTTATTTTAGAATATCCAATTCTTATAGTCTGTTCAGTATTCTACATTTCGTGTGTTGTTTGATTTCCGTTAGTTCAGATTTTTATTTTTCCACTGTGTTTGTACGCTTTTTATAGCTTTTAAGCATCTTGGTTTCCTTGTATATTTCTAAAGGCCTGGTATTCTAATAAATGTTATATTTTGTATTTATATTGTTTTATATTGCATTAGATTTACAATATTTGTAGTATTTTTTAAGCTTCTCAGTGTGGTCAGTAAATTTATGAAAATAGTGTTATTTGTATTATGCTTATTTCCTTAGATATATTCCACTGTTTTGGGAATTACTATTGACTACTGCAGTGCAAACGAGACAATGTTTAGATACCTAGTTTATATTTTTCGACTATGAGGTATTCGTGGGTAATTACGACTTATAAATCTATTTCTAACTGGAATGCGTCCAAAAATAATTATAAAGCCAAATGAAGTGATTAATGGTTTTTTTTAAGTTTAAACTGTTATTATCTGTCTATATAGATATATTTTCGTAATATCATACATTCAAATACAATTATATATATATATATTGCACACAATTATTTTTGTATATATTATTTGTGCGATATACTTTTAACTATTTTTTAATATTTTGAATCCAAATACATTAGGTTTGTTTTCTTGTAATTACACAGCATTTTGTGATGCAACAACGGCTAATATAATAGGTTTAAAAACATGAAAATAAGCTAAAACAGGAGCTGTTGGTTATGAACTGTTTAAGCTTGTTAAAAAGTATTAAATTATTATTGGTCCACTACGACGTTTGAAATACATGACCCTAACTCCTAAGTAATTCATTATACCAGCTTAAAATATTCTTTGTAAATCTCTATACATTAGGCGGACCATGGACGCATTTCTAAAATGACTTCAAGTTTATCATTATATACTATAACTCCCTCATTATTTAAAATATTATGTAAAAAAATAATTAATTTTATTAGATTTAAAATGTATTATTTCTGTAGCACTTTCAAAATTTTTTATAGTCTAGATTAGTGGTTCCCAACCTATGGTCCGCGAGACATTTTTTGGTGGTCCGTGAGCCGTTATAATAAATATAATAATATTAATATATACATTTTTTTACAATAGTAATTTTCGTTAAATTTTTAAAAGTTTTAAATTTTTACTTAAAATTGATCAATTATAATTTATAAACATTATTATAAGCCTGTTATAAGAAATAAAATGATTCTTATTTAAAAGTAAAATAAAGTCTAAAATTGAGGTGGTCCGTGACGAATCGAAAGTTCTCTAAGTGGTCCGTAGTGTCAAAAAGGTTGGGAACCACTGGTCTAAATACTATAATGTTCTTCATTATTAGAAAACAGTACATCCTATATAATAAACCCTATAAATTTAACTTGAACAATCCTATGAACAATTTCTGAAGCATAATTTAATCCATAAAGTAACTTTAAAAAATGTTTACTTACCTTATGGTGTATGCAAATTACATAGCTTAGAGAATTCCTCATTGAATGGCATTATCCAAAATCTGAATCAAATTGCATTTTTATTGCTCAAAAGGTGTGACAGATAAAAAAATTATGAACCGTCTCCGTTCTGAATCGTTATTCATATAGGTACAATGATTTATTATTGAATTCAAAATCAACACATCCAATATCCATATTAATGACCTAGTCAATAAAACGAGGTAAACTCAGAATCTTAAATTTTAACGTAAGTAATGAATATGTATTGATTCCACAATTTTTTGTACGATTTATATTAGAAAACCTGCTTTGATTTTCAACTTTAGTCATAGTTTCAGGTGTCCAGTCAAATATAGATGAAACTTTCAAGAGATCAGAATTCAAAAATCCTAGTATTTTTCAAAATAATCGAGAAAAACAAAAATGAATTAATTCATTTTTATAAAAGTATTTTTTATACATAATAAAATGTTTGATGTTTTTTGAGCTATCTTATAAAATACAAATTTTAAGTTAAATAGACATTTGACATTTTTAACTACGTCAAAAACCTGAAAAATGTAATTCAAGTTAAACCGAAAAAAGATTCATAATTGCGTAATAAAAATATATTTTTATAAGTGATTAATTTATGAATTTCGACTAAATTCGTGAAAATCGTGAAATTTGTAAGTTATTTTGTAGTTAAAAATTTATATAAAATATTGATATTGATACCTAAGATTTGAATATTGAGTACAAGGTTTTTCGTGATGTTCATTACTTATTTTAATTAAAAAAATTGTTGCACGTAAATCTACAAATATTCTTTATGAGCACCTGACGTTTAAGTTTTGACGTAATTTGATATTCATGCGTAGTAGTAAATACTGTAATCAAAAAACTAAAAATATGTATACACACTAATATCTCTACTTGAAATCGTCTTTTCGTATGCAATGATTTATACAGTAACCTAGCTACTCAATGACGAGGTACACTTGACACATATAACTGATCAGCAGAGCGATTACATATTTTCTTCAATTATATTTTTAGTTTCTATGTTAATTGTTAAGTTTATCATATCTGGCTTTTAGTTAAAAATAAAATCTGTCAATAACCATGAAGAAAGCAAAAAATTCAATAATGTACCTATAGTATTGAAATGCCTTGAATCTATATTTTTCATTTATAAATGGTGTTACGTTCGATGAAATACAAATAAAATGTATTTTAAATCTTGGTTTAAATTTGCAATATATTTTTGTTATACTATAGAAAATCACCATCATGTATATTGAATACTAAAAGTCCTGTGGTGTGTATTTTATTAAAAACATATCACAGATTTTTATTTATAACATTCAACGAAACCGTTATTTTTTTTTATGTCGATTGGTTTCACAATAGTCAAGAATAACAATAGTTATGAGACTGCAATTTGTTTTTTTTATATAGAAACTCATGAATTACTACACTTGGATTCGTTTTTATATTGTGAATAATATATAACTAAAAAGCGTTTTGAGTCGTGTATAATTATTTTGTATGTTAAACTTTACAAGTTTTTATTGTTATTATACATTGTTGAAGGTGCTTATATTTTGACTGTAGATAAATAAATTGAAGATTCGTTTACGTATTCCTCAATGTTTTCAATTTCAAGTTTTACGAATGTTAAGAAAGTTAAGTTTTGAATTCATTATCAGATATTATGATGGAAAACAAATTGTATTTTCCAAACAAGACGAGTAAAAGGTAATTTAGATTCTGAGTGGAATCACGAAAGTATTGATTTTACAATGATGTGAGTTTTTTTTTCATTTTTTATGTATGTGTACACGAAAAGTAGATCGGAAAATGCTTCAATTTTTGACTTTGTGGTTAGTTTCATATAGAAAAATGGATCTAGTTCGTACTATTGATAGATAACAATTGAAAGTATTTAAAATGTTTAAATAATAATAATAATAATAATTTTTTTTTGACAAAAAAAAAACAAAATAAAAAACAGGGATTTGTACAATACGCTAGTTTTAGGCAAAATGGATTTTGTTTTTTTGAGGATAACTCTAAAACGAATATCAGTAAGCTCTCAAAATTTACGCTGGAAATTAACGATTTCTCATCAAAAGATTTACTTATTTAGTTGTTATTCATAAAAAAATAACCAACAGCCGTAGAAACTTGAAATATATTGATACCCGTCATATAATTTCAAAAATATATTTTTATTCTTGAGCTATTTGTAGACTTTTGGAATTCCAAATTTTTAGTTTTGTTCTATGAATATTGATAAATATTTGTTGGGTCAAATAGCTTGATAATTTAATACAAGGATTTTCATCAAGTTAATATCACTGCAGCTTATACAAATTAAAGGTACAAACTCATCGTTTTTTTTTATAAATAATTTAAGTTCAAATTTTGTCATAATTCATCAAAATCATAAAAATTTAAAAATAATTTTGTAAGTCAAAATACATGTATCTCTGTTTGAGTGTATCGCAATTTTAGTTTACCTTAGTTCGCGGACAAATCGGCGTCAGTGTACCTAGATTTGTGAAATAATTTCTCCTAGATGGGCAACCGCAAGTCGCGCTTTGGATTTAGTACTTTGTATATTTTTAATGTGGCTTTAACTACCTATTTACTAAATAAACTTTTTTGACATCTCTAAAAACAATATCCGAGATTTTCGTCAAATTTAATTGACTAGTTGTAGAGTATGTGTGCTACAACTGCTACATATAGGTATAATACATTTAGTTTTAAAATATTATAGTTTCTTTATTCGTGGCCATAACCATGACAGTTTGAAACGCCCATTAGTATACAAAAAATAAAATAATACTATAAGGAAAAAGGACAGTGGCATTTGACATAATATACCGAATGGCACAAAGGAAACGGGGCCTCGTAACAGCCGCTGCCGTCAGTCTGAATGCGCGAACTTCTCACGTGGCGCGGGGTATATAATTTCTATTACTTTTATAATAATCTGCATCTAATAGCGACCATTTATAAACAAAAAAAAGTTTCAATTTTCACCGTGAATCTTAAGATCCTTGTTTGACCATCCCTTTAAAACGCGAATATCGGTAAATCCTTGCTTATTGCACATCTAGATCATTTGGAGATACCTACTACTATTACAAACTTCAAGTTCGTACTTTTTTAGTTTTTGAGATTAAGCAATGAGCGAGTGGTATTTTTTGAAAACGTCAAATAATAATAAACTATAAAACTAATAAATCAAACCATCAAACATATTATTCTCTTTAATTTTAGTCATAGGTGATTTTACTCTAAGATCATTCAAAAGTCATAAAAATCGTTTTATCTGAGATTTTTGGTAGTAGTATTTCTGATATTTAATTCTTATACTATTATTGTTGTTTGTATTTTAAATCTCGGTGAAAATATGCATTATATATTTATATCTATATATATACAGAATATAATATATTATGTTATAATAATACCACATATTTAATATAGAACAAAAATGATGGAATAAATTATAATATGAGGTACCTATTATAATGTATTTATATAATAATATATGTTTTATTGCACTAAAGAATATTATTATATTAAAATAGTGCATTTGTGTCACTGTGTTATAACTTTTAATAATTATTATAATACATTAAGAAATAAAAAAAATACAATACACATCATACTAAAATAGTAAATTTGGAAACTCAACATTTTCAGATTGCGGTGGAAGTACAAATAAATATTCAAGTTAGTGATAGTAGAGATTTTATAAATAATACACCGAAATTTTAAGAATTTTACTATTAACTATTAATTATTATGGTTTTTGTCGTCATAAACGTGGGTAGAACTGCACATTATTTCTCTCTGAAAAATGTAAATGCTAATTGTATATAATTAAAATGTTGTTCTGAACATAATAAATATTAAACAATTATAATAATATTATATTATAATACATTTCTATTTTTGCATATTGTCTGCATTATAGCGGTATTTTTTTGTTTTACTTTTATTATTCATAAAAGTACAAGTGATTATTAGCTGTAATATGTAGTGGTTAGCTGTAATTACTAAGTATTACATTTTTTCCTTAAAATTGTTGTTATTAATATCTATAATAATGTGTGTATATTATTAATATGTTACTTTGATTTAAAAAAAAATATTCTTGTTATTTCATCTATTTGTGGTCCCAAGTGAGTTGGTCAGGTATATTTTTTATTTTCTTCTTAGTTTTTGTAAGAATTATAATATATCCTAAAAATTCATTTGGAAAACTAACGAATTTCCGACTGAGATCTTTAAAAGAAATTAAATCAAGCCGAATACCCTTATTTCATGTTAATCCACCCCAAATCAATGAATAACTCTAAAACTTTTATGAAACATATTTCCCTGAAGCATATCACTATATCAGTTAGTAGTTACTGAATCGTTCAATGACGAAAAATCAACTCAGGTGAACTTTTCCAAAAACAAAATGGAATTCCTCCACTAAAATTCAATAACAAACCAATTCCACTTCACCAGTCAACTAAATACCTAGGTATCACGCCGGATAAAAGATTATCCTGGTAAAACCACACCAAGCAAAAACAAAAACGACCCTCGCCTCCATCTACTTAGACCTCTACTTAAATCTAACTTGAGTCTCAAAAATAAATTACTGGTATACAAAGCAATCATCAGGCCAGTATGGTTATACGACATCCAAATTCGGGGCCCAGCTAAACCCCTAAACTTTCATATTATTCAAGCCTTACAGTAAATTACCCTAAGACTTATTCGCCGGTGTTCTGTGGTTTATAACAAATGCAGCCCTCCATAATGACCTAAAAATGGAAACAGTAAATGAACTTGCAATAAACCACTGTAAAAGTTTCTATTCAAAATTAACAAACAATATAAACCCCAGACCCCTTCAATAAAAACATATTCTCTCTCATGTGACCATAAATTCACTGTCAATTAAAAAAAACTGGTCTATAGACCTCCTGAAAAAATAATGAATGGTCCCCTCTTCGCGTGATTCAGGTTTGAAAATACTTTTCTATGTTATCCTTATTACTTATTGCTTTGGTTTTGTGTGTAGATTAGATATATTTAAATAAAAAAAAAAGTTGTTGAACTGTCTTTATAATATTATGTATTTTACATTTTTAACATATTGTACAAAATATATAATATAATATTTACTATAAACAATTGTTCTTTCAAGTCATAAATAAAAACCTGCCTAATAAACAAATATAGGGAAACATTCTACAGCCCACATCATTCTTTGTTTTTCAATATTTTATTCTCAAACTTTATAATATGTCTAAGAACATACAAGATAAAAAACATTTTGATCGATGCGGGCTATAGGAAGTCTTCATCTTTCAGATAAAAAAATAGTCATCAAAATCTGACAATTCTACAAAGGTTGAGAGTTATTCCCGTAAAGTCATTTACAACATCCTAATATAACACCCCCCCGTAAATAGGTATCGGGTAGTAGGTTAGTGAAAAAGTCTTATAACTAAGATGGAAACTAAAATATAAAATTTAATTTTCAAATTTTATAGAACTGTGGACAATTTGAAAAACTGGCAACGGGACCCTTAAAAAGTTATATTGTTTCAAAAAATTGAACATTATTGCGGCGAGCATAATTGAGTTATATTGATTGGTATCAATTAAATAAACTAATACTTATTTTTTTACATTTCATACATTTATTTTGTTCTTGTTCATTTTTGACACTGACAACAATATTGAACGATGTAATAAAAAAGAACCCAACTCTAAATATTATGTTCTTACTCAAATAGTCAAATGTGATACCAGTATACCACAGCATGTTATTATTTACTATATATTACTATCGTACATAATTCCACCATTACGACTTAGTTTTGACCATATCTCATGGTTGGTATTTTATTTGGATAATACTAAATTAGGTTCAATTTGTTCTACGTTTAAACTATTTTATGCAAATATTCTGATTCTGAACATAAATTAAGTATTTAGACGATTTTAATTTTAAATTAAAGCTTAAATAACTGCAAAACATGTAAATCATTCGAATTTATTTTGACTTTTATTATTTTACGCGTAGGTTTTACGAATACCTACAACCCTACACATTCATTTTATCATTGTTAATGTTTCTGAGCGATGAGACTGGCGTAGCGGCGTTTTTCTATTTCGCATTTCCTAAAACAATACTCTTTATAGTCTTTATACCCGAAAAATAACTATAAACATTTTGTTTGAAATATATATTCTTATTGTCCTTATATTAAATTATTTTTATTTGTATGTCTACATTTGTTTTTGTTTTTTTCATTTTTACTTTAACTCAATTTTTTTTATATTCTCCCTAAGTTGAAGAAAAGTGGTACTTACAAAAACAAAATTTGAAAAAGCAACAACTATATTTCCTTTGATCCTTCCAAAATACAATATATTCCATCCCATTTCATTTAAATTTAATTTTTTTATTCATGAAAAATAAATAGTTTTTCAAGTATTACTTATTTCTGTTGACGTGAATTATTAAAAAATAGTCAAGTTGGGTCATAATCCACTACTGACCTACCCAATGAAAAGCCTCTGCACACGAATGCAAAGTACAGAATGGGTTCGTCAGTCTGTCATTTTGTAATATTTATATAGCGTGTATATTATATGCATATTATAATATAATATAATATGCATAGCGCCTATATATTATAACAATTTCAACAGTAGGAGTTATGAGTGTTAAAAGACATTGATCCTTTTTTGATTTTTAACACAGACCTAAATATTATGTATACCTAATCAATCTTTATTTTGATGGATTCGAATGGTTTTAGTTAAACTGATAAACGTATTTCAGTACACATATTATTAATTTTCACGCTAATAAGTAATTTTCTCGTTGGACCCAAATAGATTATAAAAGAGGTAACATAAAATTATTAAATAAATATAATATATTCAATTTGAATATTATAATTATTTGCCACAAGTTGCCACAAATTCCTGATTAAAAGTCTAAAATTTACTATAATAGTTTTTAAAAATTAGGTATTTATGTAAATATTGAACGTTTTGATGTCTATAACATATTCTTAGTTCTTATATCGAAATAATAACTATTCATTATAAAACTATATAAATTTGTATTTCATCAACTCATTAATTATTTATAAATTATTATACAACGAAACTCCCATAAAATTGTCACTGACAGGACCAGGCGTAATAGTCGCGTTTATAGTTGACCGTCCTGTAATAAAGGTGACCGTAAACTTGATTGGTATACCACAGGTATACCACTTGGATATAACACAGAAAAACTATTGTGTATAATGTATATTGTACAATATAATACGTTTAAAAAATATTACTCATCAAAGTTAAAATGATTGTTTGATGTCTGTTTTAAATTTATCTCGTTATTTAAACAGATTTTTCAAAATTAAATTTTTTACTAATTTAAATCCATCTACGTCACATTATTGAAGACTGAAAAAGGCCAATATTTTATTTGATCAACAACCTCTAAGCAATTTGTTACGTTGCATTGTATGGCTAAATTTCTTAAACCACAGGATTATTTTGACTTGTTTATTATCAGAGATATTTAAATTCACTTATTAAGTTAACTCATTACATAACTGTCAATCTTTCTTTAGATGTTTTCCCGATGTATACATTTCGTTTTTAAAACTTAATGTTTTATTTGAGTAAGCATTATAAAATAATCTTATTTCATCGTTTACATATTTGGTGATTCGTAAAAAATAATTTATCTTTTGATTTTTATACCCCAATCATTCACTATTTCTATATCAACTTACTTGGGAGATGATTATTTTTTCCGAAAAAAAAAAATTTAAATAACTTTTGTGCGTGTTTTAAATTTATTTATCCTATACCATTTGGAATTTTGTCCTTATAATTTGTGTGTATCCGTGGTTCCATGGTATTTATAGCTAATATATTATATAAGTTTGATAAGATAACTTACAACTGCCGTTATTAATTAAAAATAATTTAACATTTTTCTTTTTTAAGTCTTTGGGCACAATTTATTTATATTTTTAATTATAAAAGCCACTATATAGAGATATATGAATTTTTACATATAATTTTTTCCTAAAACATTTTAATGGGACCAAAAATATGATCGTTACGTCATATAGCCATATAGGTGACTTTTATAAAAGAAGCCTTACTCTACTTTGTAAAAAATCACTATAAAAATAAAAAAAGTTTTATCATCTGTATATTAGGACACCTATTCAAAATTCAACTTAAAAATATTTAGAAGTAAACTTTTTTGAACATCTTGTATATTTTTGTATATTCACACCTGCGTGTATTTTATCCATCTTGCAAGCGTTCAAATTTACGTTCAGCAGTTCCTATTATGTGTTGTTATGTTTAATATTAGAATAAATTGTCTTACCATCAAACTTAAAGGTTTGAATATTATCTATGTTCTTTTGTTAGTTTTGAACAATATTTAAATTTTTTAGCGAGTCATACATAAGCATTTTAAATATTGATGTTTTATAAAGGTACTCATAACTTTCTTAACAATTAAAATATTGTAAAAATCCATAGAACATAGATAATGCTTATAACTTTGATTATATAAGTAAATTCACTACAATATTTAAGCTAAGAACATAAAATTGGAACTATTGGACGTAAATTATGGTATGTAATGCGTCAGTAAGATGAAGTCAGCACAATAGGGCTACTTTAGTCAACTGATATTTTGGCTCTTACCAATGAATTCTAATAGTCATTAGGTGTGTAAAAATTCTAAATATATTTGATTGATTTTTTCTTATCATTATCTACAGCTTAAACATGTATAATGAAGAAAACTATAATTACCTAAATCAATTAAATATTATACATTTATATACTCTTAATACTAAACTAATATCAATCACTGAAAAAGTGTGAAATAAATAAATTATATGTATCAAAAGAATATAAATATTATAAATCCTTAGTGTGCATAATGATTGTAAATACTACTAGTTAGCAGTATATTACACATTTAATTTTAAATCAGAACTTAAATAAATTGTAAACTAAAAACTAAATATATTTCACATACTCGTATATTGTACAATGTTGTATATTATGTAGTGAATTAATTATTTTCTCACCCATCAGTTATTCTATTGTGCATCAAAATACCGAATACACTTTTGAGTACTGAGTAGGTATATTTAATAATATTATTGATAAAACTAATTTTTATGTTGAAAAGTAGTTTAGTACGATAACACAAAGAAAGTTATATACTGTGAGTGCATAATGTGGTAAATTCTAATTTGAATTTTTGATTTAAATAAGAAAAAAATTACACACTTGTTGAATATCAAGATATATACACTATTAAGATATTACGATTTAGTCATGTGATCTTTAATTTGAACATTTTGATACATCTATCGTTCCGAATGGTTTAGAAGAAAATATATAAACTATATATTAATATATCATTGATGTACTCGTATCATGTTCTTACGGAGTTTAAAATATGTAAAATTTACATTGATAAAGTTAAGCTAGGGACTAGAATAGGAGGGATACACCACGCCACTTGGTATAAGATGCAACTGAATTATAAAGAGCACAAAACTATTGATACGTTAAAATAAAACAATTAGTATATTTATATAAAAAATAATTAAAAAGGAAATTATTACAAGTTAAATCTGATTAATATATAGTTTTTAAAGGACGTATCGAGGTCGAATGCGTTTAACGACCTCGTCAGATTGCATGCATGTTTTACGTCACGTAAGCCTACTATTAATTATTAAATATTAAGTGATTCAGACAGATTATTGAAAATTAAGCCGGACATGATTTGCATGTTGTTGAACCAGGTCTAATGTATGTAAAGATGATTATGAAAAGTACGGTTAACTATTTGTACCGTTGTATGTGTATCAGAAATAGTAGATTTCAGCTGAATATCCTCGTATTGTTACCAGGTGGATGAAAGGGCAAACAACTAATATTTTTCATGCTTACAGACAAATAAAAAGTTGTACATTACATTTACGTGTTTTCGGAAAAATACCGATGCAAACTTTTCATTTCAAAAATCATTATATGAATAAAATAATATATTAAAAATATTATTATAATTACGGTGTATGGTTGTCAGCTGACGTTGGCGAGGTTATGACATGATAGACTGAACAATCAGGACGTCCAATACAATATGCTGCCGCTATTTTACTATTAACACGGAATGAAACTATTGTTCATTAATTGTTATATCATAAAGGTATATTGTTTTATGGTTTTATATATTATATATTAGTTAATAACTTTATCGTTCAAACACAGCGGCAGTCCAAAATTCCAAAACAGACAGTCGGATATGGCTATAGCCCGAATTCGCATGGTCGTGGCACAGACAGCTTAGCTGATACTTTGAAAGGTACATGTAACATTATAAGTTTACAGCGTATTGTTATATCTAGTGTTATTATACTTCCATAGTATAGTGAGATGGCTTGCATTTTCAATCTGTAGCTATAAAAGTTGAACATTTTATAAATGTTTAACTATAAAAACATTTTTAAATTTTGAATTTGCGATGTTGATAAAATTTGAACTTTAAATGCTTATAAAAAAACTGTGAATAGTATTTTTATTATTTTTCAACTGATATTGTAACAATATATCAGGAGCCTTGTTATTAAATTTTCACCAAAAAAATGGAAACACAAGTAAAAATATTTTGAAACTTTTATCAAATATAGAAATAGATAAAATAAATATATGGTGTAAATAAGTATTTACAGTTATTCGTTTTTAAATTACAACAAAAGAAGAAAATCGTTACGTGAGAAATCGAGTGAATATCCAATGTTGTAAAAATTTGAAATTCAAACGCTTATCAAAATTTAATTTAATTTTTCGGTAATCATTTTTTTTTTTTTAATCGTTTAGTGAAAGAATTCCCGTTTTTTCTCAACTTTTTTTCCATGCGTTTTTGAAAGCTACTAGACATTTTTACTTACCTAACCAACTAGATTCACTTTCCAACCAGAAAAGATACTGAAGTCGAAAATCGAAGTATTATTTCGATTACTTATCGTGTGCACATGTACACATGTCTGCAGATACAAAAAATAAAACAATAAAAATAAAATAACACACACATCATTATAAAATAAATACATTCATCGCTCAGCTCAGAATCTAAAACGAGAACGTAACAATATAATATGAAAATTCAATATTATACAACAGCTTAGGCACAAGTCGCAAACACTCGAATTAAACGTCTCGCGAGTGACATCGGTTCATAAATTCCGCTCGGGACACTCTACTAAATTAATTTAATATAATATTACAGTCGCTCCTATTATGTAACACTAACAGTATTATGATTTAATGGGCTGTGTGCATACTACACAAGTGCTGTAGCTACCTTGTATAGACGCATTATGTGTGTATATTACTGCAGTATGATTTATGATTTAAACTGATTGACATTTAGAGGCAAATTTCTTTTTTTTCAAATTTACTCGATGAAGAAGTGGACAGCTCAGCCTTATAGGCTGATATTATAGGCGCCTTCTATGATTCCTATGTCACTGTGCGCTCCTCGCGACAACGTGTATTCCATATTCCTATATATTTTGTGTATACTTTATATATTCCGTATTCCATAATACAAACTACGGAAAACCATAGAAATAACCCTGCCAACAACCGTGTATGGTGTATCATTCTCAGACTAAAGTCGTTTAGTTATATAATGTTTATTTTGAATATACGTTGTTACTGTATCTGGACAACGCCCATTTTATTATAAATAAATAAAATAAATGATTAGGGGTCAAATGTTGTTGCGTAGGAGTTTTTTATATTCTTAGCTGATGAATGGCATGACTTTACGAATCGAATATAAAAATTGTTTACTGTCTTAGGGCATACAATAATAATATGCTATTAGCGTATATTTTGTCATGCAATAAAAAATAAAACATTTATAGGGGGACGGAGTGGCCGAGCGGACTAAGGCGTCGGTTGCGATGCGCCCCGTCGCCGGTTCAAACTCGACCACGGGCGGCATTTTTCTTCAGGTGCTCACTTAAAAATTCTGCCGAAAAAAACACGCACGTGATCAAAACCTACAATAGTCTTACCCACGACCCCATGGGCTATGACTTCAGTTGTCAAAGCCTCAAACCAAAAAAAAAAAAAAGAAACATTTATAGTAATACATGCAGATTAAAAATTTAGTAAATTGAAATTCATATTATCGTAATTTTAGATTTTGATTCCACGTGGCTCATGTCGTAGATTCGTGCAAATCAACAATATTAATTGTACTTTAAACGATTCATCTTATATTACAACATACCTACATTATGTTGTAAATGGATTGTCGATGTTGAATATTTATAACACTAACCAACTAGGTATTATAATTATATATTGTCAATATACAGACATGCAAATCCAAGAATAAAAAAAAAATAAAAAAGTTTTTTTTCTCAAAGTGCATATTTTTGCTTCGAATTGCGTAGCTGTATACTTTTGTGAAACTCTTTAGTAAATTTTTATAGCGTTAATGTTCGAGCCCAGGTCTGCGTCATACCTAGCGAGTTCACTTATACGCAAACCCTGCAGTGGTTGTACGAGCGGAATAAATGAAATAATAACACCCCCACGCCATTTTCAAAAATGGGCTACGGGACGCCTCGCCGCAATCGTAACACCGGACATTAAAATAAACCTACTTGTACGACGCCAAAACGAGCCGCGTAAAATTGTACACCAGTTCACCTGCTACCTATACTACTGCTGTAATGGTAGCGCGTGTACACATTATTATTTAAATGCGTTGATAATAAATTATGTTATTAACAATATATACGTCATATTGTATCGGACATGTGTGTGTGTATATAGCGAGGAATAGACGTTATATTATACGTTTAATTGCTGTACCGAGAAAACTTTACAGCTTTTTTACGCACCGCAAACGCGTGTACAAGACGAAATATTGTTATACGTTGCCGCCAGAATGGGTAATAAAAACGCAACGACGTACACCACCGTTGAGCCCACGTCGTCAACCTGCAGGCCTGTTTTATAGGCGTCTCGGTCCGCGTAATTAAAAAATATTTGATTGTGCGCTCGTGCGCTTTTGTTTGGGATACGCGTTTCGGGGTCGATGAAATCACGCACCCGCGCACAGGTCTCAGATGGAAATATGAAACCTTTTTGGGGAGTGGAGCTTGAGGGTATTAGTTTCTCCTTAGTTTCCTTTGGATCGAACCATGTCCTAAAGGCTACAACGTACACTGATTATTATTGATCTTTCTTTCTATATATATTTGCAGTTATACGTTGCATACATAGCAAATATGATAAACACTAGATCTTATATAAAACGAGATAATATATTATTATGTAATATGTATAGTAGGATATTACCTATGTTGAAAAATATTGTTAAAATGTAGAAAATAGTATTCAAAATAAAATTCAGTAATTGAATCCTCTGTACTTTAAAACATATTTGTACGCAATTGCACTGAACTGCTGTTCTATTACATTCCATACATTGAATATGTTAGATTTGATTCGAATTGATGACGATGTTTACATTTGATTATGTTATAACGGTATGTTTACGGATCTATAATACATGAATACAATATTATTTTGAAATTCTAATGAATTTGATATTACTAATATAGTGTAATGTAATACATGTGTAAAATACAATATTAGTAACATTAGATGTCGACAATGAATTGATTTGGATTGACTTTGGTGTAAAAAATAATACAAGTTAAAAATTATTTTACACTCCAAGTTTAGTTTTATAAATTGTCCACCTTTGGTACAAATACGTGTAGTATGATGCTTCATTTTTGTTTATGCCATTGATCTGAACAGTTTGAAAGCACAATGAACATTTTTTTTGAAAACTTTTAAAAAACTATAGGTACGAACAAGTTAAACTCAGTTCGTTTTTGTTGTGTCGTAGGTTTTTACGGTCACGTAATACTTTGAAAGTTTCAAGTATTTTTTTCATGACAGATATTTGCTTTCCTAAATGCGTGGTAGATATATATAGTATTCGTTTTAAACTAAAAAAATTAATTTCCTTGCTGGCTTTTCATTGTGTCTAGCAATTGATTATTTAACTGCTGTACCACGAAATCAAATTATAAATTGAAAATTAACATATAGATTTACACCACATCAATATGCTCCATCGCACTAGGTCGACTCGATATCATTTATCACGGTTAAATATTATGATCGTTAAGATTGTAATTTTATTATATTTTTGTATAGAAAATACACGATTTTTGAGATGAATAGCAAAGTTTATAGTAGTAATAATATATTAGTTTCAAATAACAGCCACCGCTAATGACATATTAGTGTATTATACTGCACAGAATTTAACAGTTATGAAATAGTATTTTTTATAATCGTATGTGTATAATAATATTATTTACTATCAAAATCTACATTACAGTGATTCGAATGAATATAACGCCAACAGAAATAATACGTTTTTCACGATACGCGATTATATCATCGTAGAGATAATATCCCTCCCGGGTGAACAACGTTTATAGTCGTGATAGGTATATAATGCCAATTTTATTGTGATTATAGATAATCGCTCGATCTGCATACCCCTCATTGAAATAATATTAGCGTAGTCTCTTTACACACGCCGATTCGTGATACAGCGACGTGATATTATACCTATATACAAAGTACGAATTCGTCAGTGTGCGCACATACATTTATTTGATGGCAAATTATTAGTGTTGTTTTTTTCGAGTCAAGTGATCGATTTGAACCTGAATTTTCCCGCACGTATTGAAGCGCGAGTATACTGCGTCATATTGTGTGATATGACGTCACGAACATTTTACAACGCGTTTCGGTTTTATTATTTTTTTATTCACCCCGTAAAACTTTTGATACGTTTTCACCGATTTATTCCGACGTAAAATTGTTTTATTATTTTTTCATAGAGCTTTTCGTAATGCCGGTGTCCGTGGAATAATAATATTTCTGATCGAACATTCACTCGCACAACGTTCGCTCACCCCAACCTGTTCAGTGGCGCCCATTATCTTTTCGAAGAAATAAACAACATACCAAATTTTGTCGGTGACCATAATATTTGCATACGCCGGACACGTGACACAACATAAACGGGACCAGAGAAAGAGAGAGAAAACGGAAACGACCAACAATTACGAAAACATGGCATCCCAAAAATTGATGGAATCGTATATAAAATTATTATAAACAGCGAACGGACTACAAATATCGTGTGTGCCGCACCCGATCCTCAGAGTGATTCACAAAGAACGCTCACCCTAGTTGTTTTCATTAATAATTGATTTATTCAAATTCTGATTTTTAGGAATTTTTAAGAATCTATATTAAAGGACTTAATTTTCAAATATGCTGGCATGTATAATTAAAGGAGTGTTTAGTGGTGACATATTATTAGTATAGAATATTTTTTATTCGTTTTTATAGCGAAACGCAAAGCGTTGTTTGAAATTAAAATCCCGTTTTTAGCGGTTTTTCGTCACTTGTCGGTGGTTTTTCCAGTGTCATTAAATAACTATTGAGACAATCGAAAAATTACATTTTTAAAGTACCATCTTGATCCAATTTGCTAAAAGATAAAATACTATATGTTGAAATTGAAGCACCTTCTGGTAGAAATTTTGTGTACAAGATAAAAAAAAAAATAATAAACGTCATCACTAGCGTCCTCGCTCAGCTCTGAATCTAAAAACTCCTCTGTTTAACAACTTAAAGAAAAAAGGATAGTTCTCGTTTGAAACAGTTTGTATCTTCCTATAAGATTGTTCTTAGATGGTATAAAAAATGATGGTGGAAAATATAAAGGCAGCGAAGGAGGAAGAAGAGAGAACCAGACACGCGGCCGTGGGAAGGTGACGTGAAAATTCAAGGAGGCGTTTGTCCTCCAATCGTTGGCACGAGACTACAAGAGTGGTGGGCACACTCTAGATCACGAAGATGAAACTCAGTACGTGACGTCCGAAATAGGACGTTCTACTCTATGACAGTTGTGAGGGAATAAGACAGGGTACGTCTTGCCTTTCCCCATGTGGCAAAGCCAGTCCTAACACTGTACACTCTCAGATTGTTAGAGACCTCCGACCTACACATAATACATACTAGCAATCGCTACGGAAAGTAGTCCCTAGCTTCCGAAGTCCACGGAAACCAAATTTCAACAAATTATGTAGGTATTAATTGTGAAAAAATGTAATAAACTATTGCGGCACTGAAGATTTAATGCTTAAGCAGATATGGCATCGTCGTCGATGTTAAAAAAAAGAAGGTATAAAAGATGCTTGAAAATATGGCATTAATGTTAAATTCAAAATAATAATTTGAATAAATTCATGATTAAAGGATAGAAATGGATAAGTATGATGCTTGGTGAATCACTCTGTATAATATATAAGTATAGTTACTAGGAACCTATCTACGTAATACTTACGACTATAATTAATAATCATATACCACCTTCCTACAAATGCAGCGTTTATAGACGCTTTATATAATAGATAATGTATAGGTATTATAGCAGTATAAAGGTACACCCACGTTGGTTCTTAAACCATCCATATTCGATGGCAACAACCACATCAAACAGTACGAAAAACGTAATATTAAATTATAATGTAGCCATGCAAATAAAATAAATATAATAATGCTCGTATATATTAATGGTATAGTCCAGGGTTTATAATGTTTCTGATTGTATTGTAGTTAGGGTGACATTTTGGAAAAGGCAGGTAAAAAAAAGTATAGCTTCCAATACCTTATTGATCGAATTTACAATATATCACATACAATACAAACATTAGTAAAATAATGGCTAACGCCTAACAATAACGCATAAAGCTATTGATATTTATTATTCATAATTTTCGCTTAAACGAACACAACATTATTGTTAAATTGGTTTACAAAGATCAAATATTTGCGTGGAAATAATATCCAGTGACCCGTTTGCATTTGAGAACGATAAGGAGGATTATGTATCGTATTTTAAAGACTATAGGTACTTTGATATTTTCTCGCCAATCAAAAATAAATGATTAATAATCAATTCTAATAATTTATCTTTGGACATAATGCATAATAATATTACCTACCTATTACATATTTTAATTTTTATACATTGTATTACATTCGATCGATCGTTAAGTTTGCATGGTATTATATCGAAAGAAAAATACAATCTCGAAAATGATTTACCTTAAAGGAAAAAAATTCAGTGAACAACAGTCACTGGGTACTAAGGTAACTTGTTGAATACTTCAACAAAAGTAATGAAGTAACCTTATAAGTCGTACAGCTCGTGCAGAAACTTGTACACTCGTATTATAATAATTTAAATATATATCAATTCTCTACCTTTTGAATATAAAAACTACACAACACTTTTAAGAACGTTGACTTCAATTAAAAACTTCTTTCGACATAAACCATGGATTCCGAATCTGTATAAAATATGTTTTGTTAATTTCTTTTCTTTTAACAATTATAATTATTCAAATTCTTGTTATTACATGTTTAAATGAATAATGCATTGACATGAAAAAAAAAACACTTTTTACGTTACCATATTATTTGCTTGCTCCTTTGATGTATATTAATATATTTATATAAAATGGTTCAATGTAAAACATTCTTTGTTTTTAGATAATAAAATAAAAAATATTTCAAATACCTAACCTGCCCACCTAGCTTTGTATAATGCATTTTCGTATAAATAACATACATGCGTCTTTTATTTGTCCCGTCATATTTTTTATTTATTTATTTTTACTCAGATTTGAATATATGATATTGTTTGTGCATTTTTATTCGCCAACACAATTCTCAAACAAAAAGCTTTTAAATCAGTTGCATTTTTTTTTTCATATTTTATAATGTACTCGATTCGGAACGAACTAGAAGAACAGTTATGTTAAATTTTTACTGTCAACATGATGGAAAATATTGTTAGGTATATGTATAAATGGTATTTTTGTGCATAAATAGCAGTATATTACATTATACAGTATACATAAATACCCATGTCTGATAATAATATATTATTGTGGTTAGTTGAACATTCAATGTGTAATGAAACTTGAATTAGCTAGACATTTGGGATACTTCAATATTTATAGTATAAGTAAAACCCCTACACTAATGGAACTCTAGTACATTATGATGTGATAGGCTTGTTAGTACTATCATTGATTATGAATACTATTAACCGCTTACTGCGGTTGATAATAAATTTAGCGCAGTGTATTTTGTATTATTATGATTAGGTATATAGTAGTAACCTCAATTATTATAATATAACTAATTACTTGTGTGTATTTTATACTGTTGTATAAGTTAATAAATAACAATATTATGTTACTCCAAATATCTTTAATAAATATCCAAACTGTTATTTTATATTATAGTGTATAAACAATAATATAATAACATATTATTATGGCATGTAAAACAGCAAAATAGTTATTTTTTTTTTATTAATAATTCATGGATGATTAATGATTTTATGACTTTTTATTTGTATTTAAGAAAATAGCACAATTTTGGATAATATATATACATTTTAATAACAGTTAAGTACCTACCTACTAAATAAATATTGATATTTTAGGCATGTTTAAATGAAACAATCGTGAAGTCTTCATAATTTTTTGCTCACGTATTTAATAGTAAGAAAATTTAATATTTTGTATAAATGTATCTATACCTAATCACATTCTTGCTTATTTTGAAAATGAATCTATATCAAGGTTGTACATAACAAATATAATTATTATATAATTAAACTCATTGTAGGTATATAATAAAGAAAAGTATGTTCAATAGTTATTCTAAAAATGATCAGTAATCTAGAATTATTATCTGAAAGTATTATAGGTACTTAACGTGGTACATTGTCATTAAAAATAGTGAATGGTCTTCGCCCAAGAGCAATTGGTTAAGGTTGTGATAATTAAACATAATACGTAGGTACAGTTAATAGTTGCCATTTATTTTTGGATGGGTGATAATTGAAATTATGCAATAATATAAGAATAATTATTGAACTCAAGACAATCTACGTATATGATTAAGTATTTTATATTATAACATAAAATCTATTATGAATTATACTATATAGGTAATTTACATTTTTTTAAAAAAAATTGTTTATACTACAGTCATGATTAAAACCCTACCTGTTTTATAATTACACCTATTATTATAGGTATTCTAAGTGACACAGGTGTGTGGTTTTTCACGCGCCCAGTTCAACTTACAATAATACATTATAAAGCCCACGTTGAATCACAAGACGTTAAGACAAGTATTTTCTTTTTACATCAAAGAACGGACATGACAAATTATTACAAAATAAAAGCATAATATGAAAATAGGTGTATTATTTTTAAATCATAATGATATGAATTCAGAGAATATAATTTATTTCAATAACAGTGAAGCATATCCCTTGGAGAATAAAGAACAAACATAACGTAATCAATTCAGAATATAGAAAGGTTCATCGACATTTTAACGAGTGGACAACAACTGTATTATTAAGTACACTTATTTGTATACGTCAAACCGACGGAAAAAAATTTATATCTTTACTCGAAAACGGACTTCGTATATATTATTATTATTATTATTTTGGTGCGGAAGCTCATTTGTCGCATCGTTTCAATAAAATATAACCATTTGTTATTTTTTCTTTCATTGTATATTACTACCTATATATACTGGTAATATCTTGTGTATTTTTGAAATGTTTTCAAATATGTATTTTATAATATATGGGCAACGTAACCGTGCGGTTGTCATAACAAAACGCATTCGCTCGGTAATAATTGACGCAAGTACCCACATAATTGGTCCGAATATTGATGTTTTCTTTTTCCATATTTGTTCCACATAATAAGAACCTAACAGTGAGTTTTCACACCGCTTTGAACGGATTAAATAGTTTAAGTTTACTTTAATATGCACTCTTAACTAGGTATCAACAACTTAAGATGACTATAAGATTATTTTTTTTTTTTTATTACAAAAGAAGGTTTATTAAAAACCTGTATTCATAGTAATAAAATAAGTAAATTAGATAAAATGAAAACAAAAATAAATATATGGACAGAAGAAGGGAAGACGCCCATTGGTTACACCCCGGGACTGTTAACTAACCCTAATAATACAATAATACCTACCTTGAGACACCAAGAAATATGTTTTTCATCAACTATAATTAACCACATATTACAATTCTAGTACATAATATTATTATACCTGGAAATTCTCAAAGTTAGAGAAGAAACATTAGGTAAGTACTTAATTTAATATAATGACAAATTTTTAGTATACGAGCCCATATTGGTCTTTTACTTAAATTACCTAACGCATCCAATTCTCAAACAACCCTATTACAATTAGCGTGATACTATATATAAGTGTCTCTAATAATAAAACAAAAAATGTTAAAAATATTAAAAATATTTTACTCAATATTTAAAAAAATAAATGCAGAGGTGAAATAACAAAAGTGTAATCGATAAATATTATATGTATAACATCTACTATCTAGTTATGAAACAACAATAATTTAACTTATAATTAATCGGGCATATTCGTATAGGAATAAATTATTATAAAATCACCATGTTTGATGTTTATACCTACTTTTGATAATTTAATAGGTATGATTAAGTTGACAAGGTTGAAAAATTCCGAAGGCGGTGGGCATAAGTATAACGGAATATGTTATAGCGTATATAGGTACTAAACATAATATTATATAATAATTTGAAAGTGTCCTTGTTGAGTATGTACAAGTAATTTCAAGTATTTTTGTTACATTTCAGCGGTATAATTATAATTATATAATTACAATCTAAAATGCATAATATCTTAAAAATTTTGAAGCATTTTTCTGAATTCCTATTTAGCTTTAAGACTAAAGCCAAGAATTGAATCATCTGTTTGCATCATCGTTTTCAGAATACATTAATACACAAGTTGGAAATAAAAGTAAAAAATAAGGGTAAGTATTCAGTAAAGTAGAAAATATACTATTATATAATACCTAGTAGGTATACTATTGTATTCAGTTGAAATGCTGATTCGATACAGATATTTAAAATTAATACTTGTGGGCGAATTTAATATAAAATATCTTTCGGAAAACATCTCAATTTTTTCGTAAAAACCACTTGAGTTTTTTTCGAAAATTAACATTTTTAAATTATTTTTGTTTAACCTAAAATGTTTAAGTCTGGATGTTTTTCTGGATTATCTTGGTTTTTTCAACTTTTTTTCGGAAACTTAACTTCTATGGCAAATATTTACCTGCGATATGTAGCTTGTTGCGTGCACCCGACTTACAGGAGAAGGTGCCAGGATAGGTTGATGGTAGAGACGTCGAATGAGCAACAAATTGTGGTTCGATGTAATATTTCATTCGAAAATTGTAAAAGACAAAGAGCGCATGCGCAAACTGGCTCCTTAAGTTCAATCGTCGTTTGTTGCCCACTTTGCAAGCTTTTAGTGACAGAGTTATAATAATGGTACGTTGATTTTAAAGTTTGAACAACGCATGATCCGTCTCAAAATACTTGCACAAGTGGACCATGCACGGACGACGCTTGTTCCGTCGGAAACTTGCAGCACCACACCACCATTTTCCATAGAACATTACACATCGTTTTAAATCGACTTTCAGCACCGGTTAACGTAGTATTATATGCAGTTTTGATGTATGATAATACAGGTGCTATAAAACCTTATTTGTGCTACAAACGCCAACCGTATAGAGTACCTATAGCTTGCTCACGATTATAACGTGAATAATATGTGAAGAACGAAACCCTGGACGCTGGTTCGTCTAGCTCAACTCTAAATACTTACACGCAGGTCAGGTATATATTGTTTGACTATACGTACATAATAATTCTTGAAAAAATCTGTGCCGCACCAAGGTGAGGACAAAACAAAAGGAACACAAGGAAAATGTTGCGTAATGTTGTTTGGTCCAAACGGAACAAAACTGACCAAAATAGGTTGTATTATTTTTTTATTGGTCTAATCTGATCCAGCCCAGTAGGTACTTAAACACACATAAACGTCCTATCATGGCACGGTAACATAAAATTAAAAAACCAACAATATTTATACAGTCATAAATAAAATACAGCCTACGTCGCGTAAAACTAATTTATTTTTCATGTTTCGTCGTCACAGAGGGTATTGTATGTAGCACAGCTGTAGTCAAGTAAATAGTACATACAATATTATGATATTAGCGCATTTCAGTTATTAGTAGCACGATCCAGACAAAAATATATGGTAAGTTATATTTTAGGATTGACGATATGATGATTTGTACCTACGTCGATTATAGCGTTGTTCGTTAATGCCTCGAGCAGATAATTATGTACATTTTTCTAGTTATTATTTTGTCGTTTAACTGTGTAAAAAAAAAATAATGACGTTGGACTTAGAGATCAAAATTTTCTTTTTAGAACACTAGCTGTAGGCAGGTACTTATATGATATACTTATCATGATTTATAATCTATGCGCAATCTTATTTATTAATATTAAATATTGTCATACCTATGTTTATTTTATCAAAGTAACCTATATCGATAGATATAAATATAATACGTCAGTACACATATAATATATTATATTTTTAATAACTATTATCATACATTACATCATGTTGTAATATTTATATAAAATACACCGTAAAGCGATATAATAATGTATGAAATAAATTATCAAAAAGAACGAGGAAGATTGAAAAAAAAATAACATAATATAGACGTAACAAAAACGCAAAGATATAATACTTATATACACAATACATATATTATAATACCTATACTATAATATAATATTATAAAACCAAGTACGATACGTATATATAATATGTAAAATGTACAGTGTGATCAATGCATATTATTATATAATTTACGGGTGAAATATAATATAACGTAGAAATGTCGATTGGGGGTGTCTTATTGCATCGTATTATAATATAATACCACGGTAAAAAAGTAGGAACCTACAATAACAGATTTCGGGTAAAAACCAATGATACCCGTGGTCGCAGGTCACGGATGATAGTATTAATAAACGTCCAAAAAACCATAACGATATTACTGTAACGAGAATTTTTTTTTATAGAAATGTATTATTTTGTTTTTGTCAGTGCGATGAATGATTGTTCGAAACGTTGTACTACTGAGTACCGAATGATACAATTTATTATATCACAGAAATATTCGAGTGTATAGAACAATAAAATATAGTAACGTGAAAATATATTATGTTATAATAATAGTAATAATAATAATTGGACCCTGTAGACTGTAGTGTAGTGAAGGTGTGTATAGGCGGTGTACGTACTATATATTTGGAAGGCACATAGTGCTTCCTATATAGGTACATGTACGATAATAATTATTATTATGAAATACACGAGAAGGAACGATTATTTGATATCCCTCGGCCAATAAATTAATAATGCTACGGCTGCTGCCGACTGTAATACAATTTGCATTGCGCAATACAACAGACTCGGATTTTGTGTTTTCGATGCGAATACAAATATTATATTCGTCGTGTGTTTACACGTCTACACTTTTATTTCGCCCGTTCAGAAAGAATCGCTTGAACGGAAATGTTTTATTTATATCTGTCGGCTATCCATCGTATATAATATATTATTTTAGTGTTCAGATAAAGTCATTGCGGATACAGGTAAAGCAAACGGATGTTAGTAAATCAACAAAGCATATTCCCATTCTCAGTATATACCTATTACCGTTATTTCAAAAATAGAGTTTGACGTTTGTTTTACATGCAGCAGTATTATAATATACCTACCAAATGGACTTGGCTATCCGTTTAAGTCGATTGCAATGGTATTATGTAGTTCTGCACGTTCAGAAACAACGATTTTATTAACGGTCGACAGCCGCGTATCTTGTATAATATCGGAAGTCGTTTAACCGGAAGGATTCTTACGACTTATTTTTCAACCTATTATAAACTTCGGCAGAAAATGATCGCGGTGAAAATCTTGAATACGATGCACTTGTTGGTCTTAACGACGAGGAGCTCAAGCGATTCGATTGTACGACGAATTTAGCGTACTTACTATCTACATATTGTGTGTCTAATGTAAATCCATCGAAAGTCAAAACAATAATAATTAGTACCCTAACCGAGAGAAGAATATCGTAGAACGAGGAAAAAACAGTTTGGTCGATTACGGAATGATTAATATTATAATATTATACTATACCTAAACTACACTTCATTTAAATTCTTATTTTATAACTTCATGCAAATTATGACTTCGTTATTGCATATCGACCGGAGTCGACGTACGACAAATTCGATAATAAATTTTATAATATCGTTGTTTGATCTGTAATGCGTTTGAATTATTATACAATAAAAATATTTAAAATGGACGTAGATATACATATTTATCGGAGTTTTTTGCACTCGAGAAAACGAAAAACCACAAAACGCATAAATATTATATAGTTCGAAAATAGTTTACACAAATACGCAAACAATGAATAAATGTCGAAATCATCGATTAAAACACATTTAAAATTTGTATTTTTAATAACAGAATACGGATTAGAATAATAACATTATTACAATAATATACTACGCTAAACTAGTGGCTGAGAAGTGAATCGTGACACTTCAAATTATTTTTTCTCTTGCGACAGAAATAGTTAATAGTAAAATAGAAACGTATTTTTAAATTAATGGCGACGTACCTAAATATGTTCAAAAAAACGCCCCGATAAACGGGTGGTTCTAGAATACCCGTACCAATCGGTTCTCTCGAAATACTTACGAAGTATGTGGTCGTGTATTGGATGGCCTTCATCATGCTCGACGACGAGTCATACAGTGGTGCCGCCATATATGTCTTAAAGTTATGGTGTAACGATAAATTACCAAATTATACATACTCTTTAGTCCTTGATCCTTATACCAGTTGTAGAGGTTGTGTTGCCTTGTCGTTAATATATATTTAATAATTTTACGGTATAGGTACACAACAGTACAGTTGCTAAAATCAAATCTAAATTATTTTGTATTTATTCATAAACATATTATTATATTCTGTCACCTGACCGGCATCACCCACAAAATTTGAAGGCGTATCGCACGATATTTACAGTAAGTTGTCGTAAAAGGTACAGGTGTACCGTTATACTCAGGTAATAATGGAAAAGTCTGAGGTCCAAGGTCACACAAGCTACGACTTATCAAATTTGTAAAAACAAATTGTATTGAACAATTACTTTTTTATGTTTCAGGACCCGGGCTTAGGAATTTCATTTTTCGTTATCAGGGTGTGGGCGTGTTTCGGACTTAGAAGTAAGGGGGTGGATAAAACGTCGGATATGGATGTCAGTGGTGGTATATGCGATGTCATCGTTTCAATAACTCCATGCTACGTGTTACATAACAATGACGTGTAAACGACAAGGCAGAACCTTTCGCAGACGTGGATCGATAGTGTTGTGCATTAAGGGTGGGATGGGTTGACTGGTGCGGGTTCGAGCCGTAATTTACGCGTAATACAGCATGACAGGGTTCTTGACGACGGGCAACTGTTGTGGTCGCTTCTTCGGCGTGGCGAACCGCGGGTTGAACGGCCCCAGGGCTGCCTCGTTGGTGGACGAGGGTTGGCGGCTGCGCTGGTGGTTATTGGGCTGTCGGTGGAACAGCAACCGGTTGAGCCGCGTGGGCGTGTGGTTCTGCGACTGCCGGCAACCGGTGCCGCCGCCGCAATCGACGGCACCGCTGTCGCCGCAACTGCCGTCGCCCCTGCCGCATCCGAACGCCACGACGGCCCCGCCGACGACGCAACCCAACGCTCCACATCCGAACCCGGCGTCGTCGTCGACATCGTCATCAAACTGATCGTCCGAAGACCAGCACCACGGACAGGCGCGCAACGTGTGCCGGTTCAGCCACCAGTACACCACAGGGTTGACGGCCGAGTGGGCGTGGCCCAGCAGCATAGCGGCCACGGTGATCAACCGATGGACCGCGTGCCTGTTGCCGCCGGCGTCGTCTCCGTTACCGTTTTCGTCGACATCGCCGTCTTGTGGCGACGAAAGAAACCAATTGGTGTAGAGTAACGCGGCGGCGTACGGTAACCAACAGGCGACGAACACGCCGGCCAGTGCTACCAACACTTTGGCCAACCGCCGCCGACTTCGTGCGCTCGGCGTGGGACGCTGCTTCTGCTGCTGTTGCTGTTGTGCTTGTAGCTGCCGCTGTTGTTCTTGTTGAGTCTGCTGATGGGACGAATGTGGCTGTTGCTGTTGTATCACAACATCATTTGTCACCTGCGAACAAGCGTTTGGATTTAATAGCACGAGACACAGAGTGGTAGGTTCATTATACTATAACTACACATTTTCCTAACTAAAAATATCAGGATGATAAACTCAATAACAAACTATTTTAAGTACATGGTATGTTATAGCATAGTGGATAATTTTTTTTTTTAATTTCACCTGCAGGTTATTATCGCTTTCAAATGACCTAATATAGTAATATACTAATATATGATTGATAGTTGTAGATAGTTTATTTATTTTAAATTGTTTTGATGTGCTAATTTACATTTTAAAAGTCGCATATTATAATCATACCATAGTAGGTACTTTTATAGCTCTTTCCCTCTAGCTGTTTTAGCCCGCATTTTGTTCAGGGTCCCCGATAGTACTATGAATATTGGATATTGAATATTATTGTATATTCCATTATAATTTATAATACTATTATCATTTTATCAAAATTACTGATATAAAGAAAATCAAATAGGTACACAAATTATATCACATTAATAAATATTACGTTGTATAAAATTATAAGGAGTATTATTTATATTATTATTTAGAATTATAAATAATTACCAAGTATAACTATGTAGTTAACTTAAATGTGAATTTTAAATAAGGTAATTTTAAAAAAATTTAATATTTTGCACTACCTACTTACTTATAAGCACTTTTTTTTTATCATTTTATGAATTAACATTTTTTGGGGCTCTCCTGAATAAATGCATCTGGGGCCCTAAAAGTACCAGGCCGGTACTGTGCCCAAAAGGAGTTACACAATCACAATTTTTTTTTCTGGTTAAGGTCAGCTAGTAATAGTATATAATATGTAAGCTATAACCATTGTGCGGTTGACGGCTGCACCTGTAAAGCCGGTGACGGATACGTGCGCGCACGGACGGCGGCTAACACGTTACGCGTCGGGCGTGTAGTTACTTATGTCGTACCCGTCGATAACCCTGTAAGGAGGGATAGTGGACTGTAACTTAAATGGAGTTGGATAAGAGCTGATTGAAATAAGAAAACTTAAATACTATGGTGATGGTGCGAGATACCCTAATACAATCTAAAACAATCGTTTGCGGTATAAAATGTATAAAATGGTTTATTGCAATACTCTGCAGCTCAAAATATCTTACGCTCTAGGTTAGTAAATTCGAAGTAATAATAAATGCGCGCGATCACAATACGATCGGCGAGACAATATAATTCAACGGAATAGTTCGATGACAAAAAATACATAAACATAAACAAATAATCGTGTGTACGACCTGATACGAGCGCGGACTGATATCGTGACGGTGACGCTGCCGTTGATCCAAAACGACGTTGTAACAGCGGCGGAAGCCCGCGGAAGGTAACAGCGGCGGGCGGCAATCGGGGCTGACGTCACTTAGCACTCCCGTCGACTATGACGAATGGGTCGACACACTGCGTGTGAACGGCCGGCGATCGACGGCCGGAAAGCACGTGGACGCGAGTAAAGCGCACGGCAAAATCGAACGTACGACGACAAAATAGCGGTGCCTAGGTCGGCGGATTCGCGCGACGCCGAATGGACGGGCGAAAGCACGTGGACGCGTGTAAAGCGCACGGCAAAATCGTACGTAATGTACGCGGGTGGCCACGGCTCGGGGTCGCACTGCGATGATCGGACGGGCGACGGACACAAAAAATTAAGCCGTGGTGTCGGCACAGACGGCCGGAACTCGAAACGCGTAAACGGTTATACACGACGAGTTAGTGAGCAGCGAGGCTCGGGTGCACGGAACAAAATATGACACAAAGACGGTGACGGCGCACCGGGTCGCGTTAGGTAAACATGTGGTTTACAAACAAAATTGCCAAGACGGCGGAAACACAACTTGTTGCCTAGACGGCTCAAAAACGACGACGTTTCATAGCGGCGGGTGCGGATAGCTGGAGGCACGACTGTGTCGAGACCGTCCCCCCTCTGGAGGTACAAAGTTCGCTCGCACACTTTTCGGCGGCTGGGCGGCAGGGTGACAACATTGCGACCTAGTCGTATCGCATACAACCGCGCGGAAATACGAACCGCCGATTGTGTACCCAACATTTCCTCCCCGCGTTGAAAGACCAGGGCGTCTTTCAAGAGATCATCAAACATGAAGATGGACGTTGAAGTTCAGATCGTACACATTACAAAGAATACGGTGCAAAAAATGCATGATAACATAGAAATATAATAATTAAAATATCTACATAGTACCTGACACTCATCACTAGACAAATACATAAATAACGTGAACCAGACTGTGACTGTTGCATACAAAAAAAAAAAAAAAAAAAACCATTACAAAAATTTACATAATGAGGACCTTGGGAGATGAGGACAAGTTTAGGGCTCGACTGGTAAACGCACAAGTTTCACGACCGGGCGCTTGTAGATACCGTCCCGAGTGCGCACGGACACGACACGGACAACATCATCGGCACCTGGGTGGACCTCGGTGACACGGCCGAGCCGCCATTCGGTAGGTGGTCGAGATGGGGCCTCGACAATGACCATATCGTTGACCTTCAAATTTGGAGATGACTTGTACCATTTTGAACGACCTTGCAACGACGACAAGTACTCACGGGACCACCTCTTCCAGTAAGACTGGTGGCATTGGCGTATGAGTTGCCATCGGTTCAACCTATTAATCTTTATGTCAGTGATGTCACGTTCTGGTAGGGCGTGAATAGGTTCTCCGATCAAGAAATGCCCCGGAGTCAAGGCGCTTAAATCGTGCGGGTCAGATGACGCCGGCGTGTGATTGTCGAGAATTGAGGATACCCTCGACGCGGGTAGTCAAAGTAACAAATTCTTCATGAGTTAATATCTGCTGACCAATAACATGCTTGAGATGGATCTTGGCACTCTTAATTCCAGCTTCCCAAATGCCGCCGAAGTGCGGTGTGGCAGGCGGATTAAAATGCCACGTGCACGCCAGATGTGAAGAGATTCGATCCTGCTCTTTGGCGTTGCGAAATAGCAGTTTGAGTTGACGCGCAGCACCCACGTAATTCGTGCCGCAGTCAGAATAAACATCGGTAGGAATCCCACGTCTAGCGACAAAGCGATCCAAGGCCGCGAGAAACGCATCAGTGGTTAACTCTGTGACGATTTCGAGATGAACTGCCTTCACAGCCATACATACAAATAATGCCAGATATACTTTCACTGATTGGGCGCTGCGACGTTTATGCTCTTTCACAAGAAAAGGACCTCCATAGTCCATACCAACATGGGAAAATGGTCGATGAGGTCGAACTCGGTAGGGCGGCAAATCGGCCATGATTGGCTGAGGACGGATGGCCTTGTGACGTGTGCACGGAACACAAGCAAAAATTTCACGACGCACTGCGGCGCGGCCAGACATGATCCAAAACCTCCTGTTCAACATTGACAATATCAACTTCGGTCCGCCATGGAGGAACGACAAATGATAATGACGAATTAACAATGTCGTAAGATGTGAATCTCGTGGCAGCAGAATCGGGTGCTTCGAGTCAGGGTGTATAAAGGAAAAACGTAGGCGGCCTCCGACTCTCAAAACTCCTGTCTCATCGACGTAGGGCGCTAATTGAGCTAACGACGGAGGTATATCGTAGACTGTTTCTTCAACATGTTAATAAGTTCGGAAAAGTAATATTTTTGTGTCTGGCGTACGACAACGGATAGTGCAGTTTCGTATTCTAAAAACATTGGTGGCCCCGAACAAACGGGCTGTCGGCGTGAGCGACGTACAAAACGGAAAACGAACGAAAGGACACGTTGCATTCTGGCAAGCGATGAAAACCGAGTGAACAACTCAAGTGGAGATGACGATACATTGACGACAAGAGTCGAAGTGACGTTAGGCCTGGTCTCGGGCAATTGGTCAGGACTCAATGGCGTGAATTTGGACTTGGGCCATTGCTCTTCCGGCCGTCCCAAAAACTCTGGGCCATTCCAATAGATATCCGATGACATCGCAGCCCTGGGTAGAAGCCCGCGGGAAGCAGGGTCCGCGGGATTCTCGGCGGTCGACACGTGACTCCACTTGCAGGCAGGGACAAGCTGGTGGATTTTGGCGATTCGATTAGTGATAAAAATCTTAAAATATTTTTGATCCGATGTCAACCATGACAAAACGATGGATGAATCGGTCCAGGCACGAAGACAAGTTATGGAGATCTCGGACGACAGAACCTGATGGACATGGTGGAGTGTTTGAGCCAGCAATAGCGCCCCGCATAGTTCCAAACGTGGTATAGACGGAGACTCGTTGGCGACGGCAGTTTTGATAGGGGCGACCTTCGTTTTACATGTAATAAATTTGACTAATATGTCTCCCGCGGCGTCAACACTGCGCATGTATATGGTGGCCGCGTATCCTTTGGTCGATGCATCCGCGAAGCCCATCAATTGAATATCTTGCTGATGTGCAACCGGAATGTAACGAGGGATTGATAGGCCAAACACATCATTTAGCTCTAAACAAAATTGACGCCATGTCGATAATAACTCGTCGGTAATGAGATCATCCCACCCAAGCTTGCTGCACCACAGCGATTGCATAAAGCACTTTGCCCAAAGTAACAACGGACCCAGCGCGCCTATAGGATCAAACAAACGTGCTATGACTGAAAGGACTTGGCGTTTGGTTGAGGAAGTTTGTTGAATACTGGTATGGTAGGCGAAGTTGTCATTATTCGTGTTCCAATGAAGACCGAGGACTTTGACCGACTGCTCATCTCGTGGATCAAAGGATACGGAATCTATTCGATCTTCAGGACGGAGAGACTCGAGAATGAGGGCACTATTGCTCGTCCACTTGCTCAACTCACAAGCTCCACCACGAAGTAGGTTGACAATATCGTTCTTTCGGCGTAATAATTGTTCTTCGGTGTCTGAACCTATAACAATGTCGTCCACATAAGCTGACTGAGTGAGAACACCCTTCGCCAACGGGAATCGGTGACCATCTTGGGCATCAAGTTCATGTAAGCACCGGATTGCAAGGTAGGGTGCACAGTTAAGGCCATAAGTGATGGTACATAGTTGAAATTCCTGCAGGTCGTCGGTGGGGGAATCACGCCAGAATATGTGTTGGAAAACGCGATCTTCCGAACGAATAAGGATTTGTCGGTACATCTTGACAATATCGGCGGTCAGAATGTATTTGTGTAATCGGCAACGCAGTAGAATGTCACGCAAATCCACTTGCAGTTTAGGTCCGGTGCACAAAACATCATTCAAAGAACGACCAGACGAAGAGACTGAGGAAGCGTCGAAGACGACTCGTATTTTTGACATATCACCGTCGGTCTTGAATACGGCGTGATGTGGAATGAAATAGGTGCCCGGTGACGGGGCTGGCACCATGTGTCCCAGCGAACGATAGGTGGACATGAACTGGCGATACGCCGCATACAGCGCGGGATCCTTGGCCAATCGATTTTCTAGATTATAGAATCTTTTCATTGCTATGGAACGCGAATCACCTAGACCGTGACGCGATGTACCTTGCTGTTGAGTTGGACCGGTGAACAGATGGCGAAACGGTAGGGCGACACAAAATCGACCTGTCGTATCACGCGAGGTAGACTTTATAAAATATTCTTCGCACCACTGGTTTTCCGTGGTGGGCGACGACGGGGCGGCGGGTTCTTCGATCAACCAGAATTTTTTAATTAAATCTTCGATTGAGGGCGGAGCGATTGCGGTGGTCAGCGTGACTGGAGGTGACTTGTTCGGAGTAGAAAATGAGCCGAAAATTATCCAGCCCAGCTGAGTGTCAAGGGCCGATGGTAAACCTGAATGATGTTCCACACCCGCGTGTGGGCGGATCAGACTTGGTAGGATATCCGCACCGAATAGAACGTCGATGCGAGACGGAATGTCGAATTTGTCATCGGCGAATCGAAGGTGTTGATATTGTTGACGCACGGTCGCTGGTAACCGAGTAGCTGGCATGGCAGTGGTAATTTGTTTTAGAACAATTAAGTCAACAGACGGGAATAAATAATCTGGTTTAACGTGTGAGGAAAACTGACAGCTGGTTATACCTTGAACGTGGGACACAGGACTTTGTGCGAAACCTACGATGTCAGACTTGTAACGACGTTTCGAAAGTCCAAGCCGCGCTGCACAATCACTAGTCATGGCGGAAATCTGCGAGCCACTATCGAGCAGTACGCGTACGCAGTGTACTTGTTCCCACGCATCTTTAATGTGAACAATCGCTGTGCCTAGTACGACGGTAGAATTTGCGCAGGCGGCACCGACAAACGAGCTAGAATCACCACTCGACGTGGTGGGTTGGGGTACCGGGTTACTATTCGAAGTCGTATTATCTACAGTTGACGTTCGATTTTGTTCACGATGTAGTAGGGTGTGATGACGCTTACTGTTGCACGAAAAACAACCCTTGGTTGACGGACACGTATTGACCATATGACTCGAACTCAAACACGCGAAACACAATTTACGAGCTAATACAGCATCTCGTCGTTTATCAACAGTCATTCCGGTGAGTTTCGGACATTGATATATTCTATGATCGGGCTTATCACAATATAAACAATTCCTAGTCTTATATTTAGTCGAAGCGGACGTAGTAGCAGCGAACACTGATTTAGTCGATTTGGTATGTTTACCGCGAACATCCGGTTTTTCGAACGGTTTTTCGTTGCGACCGACTTTATTAGATTTTGTAAGATTTTCCAGAATCTTACATCGATGTTGCACAAAATTTACTAATTCGTCAAAAGTCGGAATAGTTGACTGTGACGTACTAGATTCGAACAGTTGTAAAGTGGTCGGGTCGAGAACGCGAGAGCACATATGGAAAAGCAAAAAACTCGAAAGGTCATCGACCCCCAGCGATTTAATTATTGATACATTTTCCTTAAATGTATTAACGAACTCAACTAAAGCTGGTAGTGATTCATGAGCGATTGGTTTAAAGGCGAATAATTTGTCCATGTGAGCGGAAGCTAACAAACGTTTATTGTTGTAACGCTCGGACAACGCGTCCCACGCGATCGGGTAGTTAGCCGCGGACAACGGTATAGATTTAATAATAGCCAACGCTGAACCAGATAAACACGACAGTAGATGATGAAAACGCTGTGCGTCATCTATGTGTTGGTTATCATGTACGAGTGATATATATATATCGCGAAACGATCGCCACGATAGTAAGTTGCCGTCGAACATAGGTAATTTAATTTTAGGTAACGCGACGAATTGTTGTTGTGGCACGGAATTGGTGAACGACGAAGACGACGATTTACTTTCGGAAATAGTAACGGGAACGGCACTCGCGACAATTGTTTTTATTTCGAGGCGCATGGATTCCATGGAAGTAATCAACGGACGATCGACCTGTTCAAACTCAGCAATACGGTCAGCGTCGATTAATGCGTTATAATGATATCTTGTTGATGTTGAAATTGTTCGACGAACTTATCTAGTCCTTCAGCGTGAATTATTAACGACAGTATTTTCCCAATATCAGCGCGTGCCTCTAATGCTGTGGCGTGAATATTTTTAACCGAATTTAATATGTTATCGCGCTTGACGCGACCTCGCAGTAGAACCTTTACCGGCTCCTCTTCTTTCTTTGGTGGTGCCATGACGATACGGATACGAAATTAAAATTAGTATGTGATGAGGTACGATTGTGACGAAATAATTACACGAAAATAAATCCGGCCCGAAGGACCAAACAATGTGCGGTTGACGGCTGCACCTGTAAAGCCGGTGACGGATACGTGCGCGCACGGACGGCGGCTAACACGTTACGCGTCGGGCGTGTAGTTACTTATGTCGTACCCGTCGATAACCCTGTAAGGAGGGATAGTGGACTGTAACTTAAATGGAGTTGGATAAGAGCTGATTGAAATAAGAAAACTTAAATACTATGGTGATGGTGCGAGATACCCTAATACAATCTAAAACAATCGTTTGCGGTATAAAATGTATAAAATGGTTTATTGCAATACTCTGCAGCTCAAAATATCTTACGCTCTAGGGTTAGTAAATTCGAAGTAATAATAAATGCGCGCGATCACAATACGATCGGCGAGACAATATAATTCAACGGAATAGTTCGATGACAAAAAATACATAAACATAAACAAATAATCGTGTGTACGACCTGATACGAGCGCGGACTGATATCGTGACGGTGACGCTGCCGTTGATCCAAAACGACGTTGTAACAGCGGCGGAAGCCCGCGGGAAGGTAACAGCGGCGGGCGGCAATCGGGGCTGACGTCACTTAGCACTCCCGTCGACTATGACGAATGGGTCGACAACACTGCGTGTGAACGGCCGGCGATCGACGGCCGGAAAGCACGTGGACGCGAGTAAAGCGCACGGCAAAATCGAACGTACGACGACAAAATAGCGGTGCCTAGGTCGGCGGATTCGCGCGACGCCGAATGGACGGGCGAAAGCACGTGGACGCGTGTAAAGCGCACGGCAAAATCGTACGTAATGTACGCGGGTGGCCACGGCTCGGGGTCGCACTGCGATGATCGGACGGGCGACGGACACAAAAAATTAAGCCGTGGTGTCGGCACAGACGGCCGGAACTCGAAACGCGTAAACGGTTATACACGACGAGTTAGTGAGCAGCGAGGCTCGGGTGCACGGAACAAAATATGACACAAAGACGGTGACGGCGCACCGGGTCGCGTTAGGTAAACATGTGGTTTACAAACAAAATTGCCAAGACGGCGGAAACACAACTTGTTGCCTAGACGGCTCAAAAACGACGACGTTTCATAGCGGCGGGTGCGGATAGCTGGAGGCACGACTGTGTCGAGACCGTCCCCCCTCTGGAGGTACAAAGTTCGCTCGCACACTTTTCGGCGGCTGGGCGGCAGGGTGACAACATTGCGACCTAGTCGTATCGCATACAACCGCGCGGAAATACGAACCGCCGATTGTGTACCCAACAACCATAAAATAAATGCCGTCCGACATTCACGTTGAGACTTGGAACCATGACACCACGCCTTCGTTACAAAAATGCACCTTACAGGTAAGAGATTATTTTGTTTCCCTTCAAACTTGGCTCATCAAATTCTTAAAAATTGTGTACAACATCATATACGTATAGTACGGCGTTGCTCATATATGTGATAATATAATAATACTTAAGCTGGCATGCTTTAGTGTGACATTTTCATTGTATCTTATTGCGAAGCTTAATTTAAAGGATATCAAAAGCACTGACGTCTGAATCCGAAATATTATCCAAACTCAGATAATTCCTCCACGACGACATCTGCAGAGTTCATTTAAGGTTTCATTTCCGTCCGCAAAGCGAGCGTTATTTACAACGCTTTCGCATGTATACCGTGACTTGTGAGTTGGGGTTGACTTTTACCTTCCGACTATATTTAAAGCAGGGATCTATTTGATCTTGTGTGCTTATTTATGTGGCTAGAGAATGAAAAAAAAATTAAACAGCGTTTTCGAAAAACCACTATGCGTCGGTTAGCGTGGTGTAAAAAGGATGTACCTAATTAAAAAATAATGAGTTATTCAATTTTCAATGTAATCAAATATAAATATACGATTTTAGTGAGTGAGTGAACAATTCTTGGCACACATACATACACGTGTTCCAATCCAACCGTACCCACCCTGCCCCTAAGAACAGTTAATAGCCATAGTTACCGTGCTTATAAATCAATAAAAAAAAAAAAACTAATTATAATCAAAACTATAAATATTGAAACTTAACAATTAATTATATTCTTAATAAATAAAGGTGATAGATAAAGTATTAAAATTGTATACATAAATCATTGATGATCGTTCATGAATAATAATTTCATTATTAGACCATAACATTTTCAAATATAATTAAAACCACAGTATTATAAAAATCTTCGATATAATATGGGTAGAGATGGGAGCTCGGTAAACTAACGTAAATTTTACCGATGATTTTTTTACCCAGTAAATATTTTTATTGTTTTAAAATTCGATTGACCATTCATTTCAATTGTGTTCATATGCACAACAGCGCTATAGTGATATCCATATCTCTACAATGCATGAAACAAATATAACTAGATATATATATACCTCCTTATATTTATATCATGTACATGAGATCTTCCAGCAAATAATTATTACCAAGACAATTTTTAACACCATCATCTCTGATTTACTTTAAACAATATTTTTAGTCCAATATAACTAATATAAGTTGGAGGTCCTAAGCACCCCCTGGCAACCCCGTATGTGCGAGAAAGCATACTTATAATATATATAAATATAATACTTGTAGTAAGTAATGGACGAGTGGTATATTGGTTAAATGGTTAGCTTAGTTATAAAAATGATATTGAGTTCGTATTAAATTTACCAAATAAAAATATTATAAAGTATTAAAAAATGTACGTACATTTACGTAAAATTTACGGTAAAATCCCTATCTCTAAATATGGGTAGTAGTGTAGTGCGTATATTATGTAGTGATGCCCATTGGTAAAGTCATCTATTTTACATGGTATAATTGCTATTTATTCAGCGTATTGTAACTTATAAGTAAAACAGTATACATAATATATAAATTTCAAAACATTTATTTCCAGTTTAAATATTAAAGTACATTGTTACGAGCCTTTCGTTATGTGTTACATTTTATCGCCGGTGTTCTTTTTTGCGACGTCCAAAATAAATACAAGAAGTCGCTGGTTATTGCTTCTAATTTCAATAAGCTTTCGAGTGCGTCGTTATGACGAAATGGGGCGCGAGTAATGACAAAAAATAACTTGACTCGTAAAATCGATAAGGTGCAAAAAAAAAAAATAAAAATAAAAAAACGCTGAAAGATGAACTCACGGAAAATCAGATAAACCCGATAAACAAAAACAATAAACATTCAAACTCGTTAGTCCACACCCGTCGGAGCCGATCGATGGAATCCGTGACGAAAAAAATACCCTTGAAAGTTTTTAATCTGAAATCGGTTCCTCGCCTCGGCAGCATTACCGTCGGTAGATATTAGTAATATTATATTAGCATACACGCGGGTATAATGAGTTTACCTTAAACCTGCGGGCGACGAAAACAAAATAAAAATAGTGGCTCAACTACGGGGGGGTGGGTCTCCGGAAATCAAATAATCATCCATGCGATGATTTTCATTTGATTTCCACGATCGTTAAATAATACGTGCTTGTATATTATATACGAACGCTATATAACACGATAGTAATATTATGTAAATGTTGAACGAGAGCGCGCGAATTTATACCGTAGTTTGGCATTTAATATAAATAGCAAAAGTTAAGTTGCTTTTAACTAAGTTACATAAAGAATAACTTTACTTTGAATGTAACTATATATTCTTACTGAACGGGTTAATTTGTTTTCTATGCTATGTGGTTAACCTAAGTAACAAATCCAGTAAACTAATTTTATATTCATGCCGAGTTGATTGTTTTCCTATATTATATAAAGTCCATATAGATTTAAAACATACATCGTTTGGTAAAAATTATGATTTCTATTGAAATTAATCACCGCGTATCTATATTGACTATATTTGTAATGTATGGAGTAAAACTCCGTACCAAGTGTATCATATTGGAATATTTATATATTATTATAGCTAATGTATCCCTTTGCAATACTCTGTGTTTAATGTTTATATATTATCACATCTTGATAATGCCACTCGTCTTATTCGGTTGGCAATCCAATAATGTATAGACATTATACACACAATTATATTATTATAACATTTATAAAATATAGTGATTTTTAAATAACGTATTTTCGGCAGTATTTCGATTGTAACGATCGGAGTTAAATAGGTATAGGTACCTATCAAATATTATTATTTTACATAAAATCGTCATGTGGACGTAATCTTCAATAGGTACATATAGAACTTATTTCCGATTTTATTGCACTTTTGTTTGCGTTTTGGCGTCAGATTGCATTTATTGATCATAAATGTGTTTATGTATCCGATAACGTCATAATCACATCTGCAGTGGCGTAATTAGGAATTTGGTTTAAGGGAGATTATACGTTTCTATCAAACATGAATGGTCATTAGTCACTATACCAATACTTATTTATCAAAATGTAAACGGTAAAATAAAAGTTTTAGGGGATCTATCTTTCTAGTCACCCCTAATTACGCCCTTGAATGACATTTGTAATAGCAGGAAAATACACGCCGTTAACGATATTTCTCCAAAAATAATTTAAAATCTTATTTATGCGTCCCTTTCCCCCGTCAAAAAAATAAAATTTGTCATGAAACAGGCGCATCAACGTCGGGAGATAATCGGGTTATTCGACTCTCGTGTATTAATTGGATATCGAAAAAGAATTTTTTCCAAAGTTTTGGTTTTTTCTTTTTGTTTTCTCCGGAAACACTTAAATCGTCTGATATGATATGATACGACAGCGATACTGCCGTGGACATCGTTCAAAACGGCGCGTGACGTGGCGAGTCTAAAAACTGAGAGTTCAGCGTATTAGCATTTTTTATCAGACGCCCTCTCCAACATCACAACCGCACATCATTATCAATAATTATTACTACCCTTATCAGTCTTCAATGGAAATACGATTTTGCTTACTACGAAACCGCGGCTTCGCACTTCATGGCAGCCTGCACCCTTCTCTCAAAAACGTCTCATCCATCGATACGCACTACGCACGACACTATAATTACAAATACTAAATACTTATACATACCTATAGATATCTGTGTAGTATTAAAGGTATATAATATATTATTATGCGCGTACTGACGCACGCCGATTAGATTACAGTTTTGGAAACGCAAGCTGCAGTAACGATCCGTATCGTAGATTTACCGACAAGAAAGAACCGCGAACGAGCATTACACGATTCGTTCGTATCGTGTACGACATCATAATAACATACGATGGATGTAAAGCTGATGGTTTATTCTCCATGTTGGTGAATTATAATGGTATTACCTAGGGCATGCATTATTATGAGTTTCATTGTTTTAGTGTTATCGCCCACACTCGGTGCCTACTACAGTGTACCACCGTTGCGGTCGTTACTCGTTAGGTAGTTGTTAGGTATCACCAAAATAAAAATAAAAAAGCCGTTTTGACTTAGCAAATGTGTCGAATTTCCTGTTGGCATCAAAAAACACGCCATTGCAACATTATAGATATTATTACAATGATGCCAATACGATTCGTCCATACAAATACGTCCACAACGTTTAAGTCTACTTTTTTAGAGTCCGCAAACACGGTGTCCACTAATAAAAATGGATCTTGTTTTTTTATTATAAAACTATAAATACAATATTTTTTCAGTCACCAACCAAAGAATAGATAATTTTTTTTATCACAACGGTTTGTTTTAAATTGTATTACTATAGTATGGTACTTAATATTAAAGTAATTAACTAACTTAATAAATAGCCAATTATTTTATAATAATAAGGGTGTCGGTGCCGGTTTTTCAATTTTCCGAAATTCTATAAAAATTCAATCTTATATTTTATATTTTAGTTACTATACCTTAATTATAATACTTTTCCACTATTCCACAGCATGATACTGTTTACGGTGTATTATATCAATGAAAATGACTTAACAGGAAAAGCTTTCACTCCCTGTATAATAGTCGGATTTTTTTTTTGTTCAAATAAAAAGAAAGTTGGTTGTTCGGGTTAGATTAAAGGCCGAATTTTTATTTTACTTTAAATAGTTGTTGAAAAATATGCTGAAAAAGAACAAATATTGTGCATTATTCAAATACATATTTTAACTTCTATAGTTATAGTTTTGAAAATCGGGCTTTAATGTAAATGTTCTCTTTTTTAAAGTAAAAAAAAAGTTAACAAAATCCACCTATTCTACAGGGCGGGCGTGAGAGTTTTTCCTGTAAGACATGTTTTTGCACTAAAAAACGTACCGACTCCGACGCCCTTAATATAGGTATTTTGAACATTTTTGTACATTTCGCATTAAAAATTAACCATTTATTTTATCTCTAATTAAGTTTATCATAGGTACTTGTTGAACGGAAATTATAAATTGGTTCGTTGTGTAACAGAATTTATTTATTTTTTGGTGAAGTTCGATTGACGATGGCATAACTACTTTGGATTTATATTTGATTATATGTTCTAGTATGAAAATATATGAACAATAATACCTACAGCATTATAGTTTTTTTTTGAATAAGAAACAAGTATATAGTAATAAACGATAGAAACATATTTTATATAATTACGTATTTTTACGGTAGGTACCTATAATAATAAGAATTCAATTTGAAATATTTTGAATATATGTTATTAGTTTATCACTATTTTGCATACTAATAAAACGGTCCAAATAACAATGGGAAAATAAACAGAAACATAAAGCAATTAATATTGTCGTGAAGTCGTATAGCCATTAAACGAAATGGTTATTACGTTAATGGGACTTATTGATCAATCGGGAATCAATATAATACCATTATATTATCATGATCATTATTATATATTCGATTAGTTTTTTTCAATGTTATTGCCACAAGAAAAATCAAAATTTTAATATAACAATATATGTATTAGCAACATTAGCTTTGCAGGTATACGTTAATAATATTCTGGTTTCAATATTGATAACCTATAATATAATATATACCACGATCGTATGCAATAGTTATTCATTAATGCCCATTAGATTAAGTCAATTCTGGAGGTATAGCTGCGTACTCTTATAAACGCCTTTTTAATTCATACAATGCTAATGCGCGTGTTCGATTAAGTAAATATGGATGATAGCTGCAAATAAACGCTTTTTTAATTCCCATTAGGCCATTGTATGGACCGGCAACGTACAGCGATAAAACGCGCACAACCCCAACACCAATGACCCATAATTAAGTTCGTCCTCACCACTAAACTAAGGACTTAAAACAATGGAATAATAGCTGGATGGGTAGTGCGTGGTGTGTAGTGGTGCAGATGTGTATAGAGTAGCTCGAACAGCAGTGATTGGGTTTGCCGGGAAAATAGGCACTGACAGCCTGCCTAAGTAAATCGTGTTTTGCGAAAATGTGTACTTGTGTGCAAGTGTATTTGGGTGCGTGTGTGTTCTAAAAACTAGATGTATACGTTGGTTGAGTGGTAACACGAGTTGCCGTATTTAATTGATTAAAAAAATGGACTATAAGGTTCACACCAACACAAATGTAATAATTAATAACTAAATAATAAACTATTGTTAGCCCTTTTTTGCTGATCACAAAGTTTTTTGTGATGGTACCGTTTGTGAATTAATCTTGTGTGTAATTTAATGTAATCTTGTATAATGTAATATAGAAGTCCTTATACTGACTGATTTATAATCAAGCCTAAACTATGATGGCTAGTGACTTTTAAAGTGTTCTTAAATGTTCAGGGTATGTTTTTATTATAATCTATAGGCGGTGCATTAAGAAAGGATTTTGAATAATTTTGATTTTGAAGGGTTTCAATATGACTTCAATGTGCAAAAAACTATATTTTTAGATTCTGAGCGGAACGAGGAAGCTAGTGGTTTTACAATGGTGTTTATTTTTTATTTTTTTTTTTATTTATCCTGTAAAAAAAATGTTTACCAGAAGGAGTACTTCAAATTCAACATATATTATCTATTCTTTTAGAAAATTGGATCAAGATGGTACTTTAAAGAGGTCATTTTTCGATTTTCTCAATAATCTAATGTCACTGGAAAACCACCGACCAATTACGAAAAGCCGCTAAAAACGGTATTTGAATTTCTTACGCTTTGTATACCACCATAGAAACGAATAAAAATTGTGACAAGAAAACAATTAAGATAATAAAATTACAAAAAATAACCAAGATAACGGTTTTAGCTATTTTGTTGTAATTTATAATATTAATTCAACTTACAGACTACCTATAGGTAATAAATAATAACAATATAAAATATCCAGACTGACAAACCGTCTCCGCTCAGAATCGTTTTTCGTATACAACGATATTATATCATTAAATTCAACAAATAATATATTTTTGTTTATTTTAGGGTTGCTATTGGTTACATAAAATAAAATGGTTATTATGATCGAATATAATTTTAGGCCTTTATTTTATATTTGTTCAAGACTATCAAAATTACTGCGTTAAAAATCTTTAATGGAGATTAAGATGGGATAACTCGACGGGCATTAATGGAAAATTGGTTTTGGGTATAGTTGAGTTACAAATTCCAAATTTGTGGTTACGAATTATTACGAATTGGTTGACAATTTGTGAAACCATTTTTGCGATAACATTTTTACTTTATTGTGCCAGGGTCAGTGACCCAATTTGAACATTTCAAAAACTTCGGTACTTGGTTATTAACAAATATTATATTATATCGTTTGCTATGAATTCAAAGTTCCTAACAAGTAACATTGTAATAGTACTCACTGGTAACACCTACTAAGTTTTTTTTGTTATGTGGGATATAACGGGTGATGTACGAGAACTTGACCACCCAAATTTATATTTAACCATTGCGTAGTTAGTTATTTGTAACTATTGGTAAGTAGACCTATAAGTGAGCTCTCCCTATATTATCATCCCCTAAAGCGTAGCCGTGACAATATATATTGACTTACTAAATAATGGTCAAATATGAATTTGGGCTACAACGTTGGATGGTGAACTCAAGTCTCAACGGCCATGAAAGGGTACGCTCTGCAACCAAGCATTATTATAATATCAAATGTCGCTGACCTTGGATTGGACAGTTGTATTCTTCTGTATGGATGCCACCAGGATCACTTGCTTTGACTCGGCCGTCATTAAGGGCATGGGCAGCGGCAATTGACCGCGGGCCGCGGCCGCCTTTAGTGACGTGATGTACAGCGTCCTGCTGACTGCTCGCTGGCTGAACGCTACAGCGGCCCACGGAACGGCGAAGACGACGGCCACGTAGCACGCCTCGTAGTACCGCGTCCACTGCATGTCCACGATTATCCGGCGGACCGGCCACGCGTACCGCGGCACCGAGACGACCACGGCCACCGTCCACGCGGCCGCCACGCCGGACACCAGATACGCGACGTGCTTGTCCCGGTGCAACCTGTTGTGCCGCGGGTGTTTGATGGACGCGTACCGATCGATCGACTGCGTCATCAGGCTCAGCGTGCTGGCCGCCACCGGTATGTACTACAAGCAACAAAATAAAATTCGTATTATAAACAAATTATTATTTATACGCGTTATGTATATTTTTGTTTATAAATATGTCAAATATCACACCTAATAACATAGTAAATGCAATGTTGTCCGCAAGGATTAATAAAATTCGACTTGCATTAATATTTACTTATAGTAAAAAAAATATATTACGTATTATACCTTATCATACTTAGTGATAAGGGCTTGGTGGTTTGGCATAAAAATGTGGTCACCCTGGTGATTAGAAATGTATTGTGGTTTGATGCCGATGTGCGTATAGAGTATACCTTACCAACTCCGTTATAATACTATACTACTATAATTATTAATTGTTTGTCAATTATGATGGTTCGTCTTTGTTCGAAAATAATAATTTTAAAAACGTAATGCATGTGGTTAACTGTGTAGTGTTATGAAGAAATAGGTGATTTTTAGACGCGTTCACACAGATCCAGATCATGATCCACGAGCCTATTGAATATTTGAAGACGACTTCTGTAATGTGAGATTTGGTTTACGATATATTTGCTATCAGGAGACGATAAGCGCTTTACTGTGATCGAAAATATGGCGTCCTATATACTTGTAGATGTATATTGCTCAATATATTACCTACTAGATCAGACAGAGATAATGCTTCAAGTTTTATTTTCATCGTGATATCAAACCTCAGTATTGACTTCATTTTTAAATAAAACCCATTGTTGAAATGGAATAAACTTAATATAAAATTATCTAATGCAGTACATAAACATAAGTGCAGATGAATATCTGTGTGGTGCATTGTGCACCTATATAATATTGCAAACTGTTTTTAAATTACACGTCCACTGAAAAATTAGATCCAACATTAAGTATAGACAATTAGTAAAATAAAATTTAATATAGAATATGGTAAAATCTGAGGACTAATTAAACCTGAGTGTTGATCAATAAGCACTTTAAAATAATATTTGTCTTGGCAATGGCCCATAGTTGTAGTGTAGCTTCATACTATTAATAATATATTTTGATCTACATGTGTTATATAGAAACGATTATGCGATAACGATATTATTATTCGAAGGATATTTTATTAACTGCGCTTTAATATGTAAATATATAAATAAGATCATTGCCAGCTATTTACACCATATTACTATCACTGTATAATATATGACTTAATAATAAAATAATTATGTTCAGTTATAAAATATATAATCTAATACAGTGTAATAAGGATATACGGATTAATTGCACAAGAAACTAAACTTAAAACTAATATAAAATAATTTATTATAATGAAGTTATGCATATATTATTGCATATTATTATACAAAAACATGCATGGTAGAGTAAGCATGTTTTACAGTTGAGATATTTATTATTATTGTTTGTGTAATGATAAATTATGTAGTTCATATTTCGATGGTTACAACTTAGGTGAATTTCGGGATAAAGTCATCATAATTTTAGTAGTGTAGAAAATTAATATTAAAATAATAATCGGTAAATGTGTTGTCAACATAAAATATTGTGATAGATTGCACTAAAGACTTTAATTTAAAGTATTCAATCGTTTCAAATTGTATTTTCTCGTACCTATAACAATTTTTAAGTACCTGCACTGCGTATTAATGTGCAATTCGATATTTCAGACTGAAAATGACTCCAACCCCAAAGCATTATATTACCAGTATATTACGAACTTCTACAAAAAAACCTTTTCAAAATATTAGACATGTACTCCTAAAAAAATAACATGAAATATAGTAATATTTTAATATACTTAATTATTTTCTGTTAAAAGGTTTAAAATTGTTCTTAATTTTTTTTTTAAATTTATTACTATATTATGATAATATTTATTATTTAAAATATACAATGTGCGTATATGATATATTGCTAAAAGCAAGAAAAGAACAAAATTAATTTTAATTCTAGTGTTCATTATTACAAATTTCTCGTATTTGATTTTGTACAAAATTGAAAATATATAATAATATAATACATGCAATATATTATATGCATTTACAAAATATAAACGTGATACTATTTTTCCATTTTTAGTTTTTTTAGGCTTAAGATGGCTTATTTATATATAGTATTGCTTTTATCCTTGGTTTTTCTAGTACGAAATATTGATATAAGACTAAATACTATAAAAATAGAAGTTAATTTTTTACATAACAACTTTTGTTTCTAAATTTGCTGAAAATCAAAAATTATGAGGAATAAATTATAAAACTATAATATCGGGTAGATATTAATCAACCAAATAATCAAAAAATATAATAACAGTTTCGTTGAATGGGTGAATAAACATCAAGTAAAATGCAAACTAATCTTTCACTTATATTTTTCCCAAGAATTGAAAACTAAAAAAATAAATAATTATTTAAAAACATTCAACCTTCGATATAAATATTGGACAACCTGAGAGTCGGTAATTTATACTGATATTTATATGTAGAAAATTACATGTTGAATTTATTTCGGAAAGGTTGTTTTCGCAAGAAGACTTATTATACATATACGTCAAATTTACTAAAGCAATTATATAACACATCTAATTAAAACTAAATTTACATACTACCAAATCTACTATTTTTTATAATAGTAATTACTAATTCGAGACGTTTGTCTTAGTAATTATAATATTATGCTATAAATTCTAACTCGCTCGTTGTTTGGTAATAGCTAGGGCAAAAAGTTAGTTTTTAATAACGGAAGTGAGTTTTATAAAATATTTTCACACAGGTATATTATGAATACATCATAAAAATAGAAATATCATGCAACGTGTGATAGCAATATCGAAAACATCATTTCATTAAACACACTGCAGTATAGATTTTTTAATATTGTAAAAACGTGTTATCGAGCCGGTATAATATGCGTGTAACTTTATCATCTATATGAATACTAAAAAATATTAAAAAGTGAGAACGACAATGTTTGCACACGATATTTCAATTTTAGATTTTGAATACAATCGGCTCTATACTACCTACCGATGTACCTATTAAATTGTTAGTATGCTAATATCAAACCGATCTATATCAGGGATATATTGAACTCGTGCGAGACTGTTTTTTATTAAATTGCAGTACATTACTAAAAAAATGAGACGAATGGGGTACAGTAGGTGTCGAGTGAGTCACTGTAATGGATGTGTTAAACTTCAATTCAACGATAAATTATTGCACACGAAAAACGATTCTGAACGAAGATTGTCTGTCAGTCAATATTACCACCTACGTATATTTTAAGTATTATTGCTTTTAAAGTAATTCAATTTCCTTTATTGAATTAATTTGCGTCTAAAACATTGTAATTAAGAATGGCATTGTGTGTTTAAAATATAATAACATACTTTAAAAGTTTTAAGTACTCACAAATTATATTTTTAAATTACACCATAATAACTAAAATCATTATTTTTTGTTTAAATATCTAATTTCATTTGAAGTTTAATTTAGAATATCTATTAAAAAAAACCCTGTGTGTAATTATTTATTTTTATTATTTTTTTGTTTTCAGTATGAACTAGTTATAATAAACCTTGTATTACATTTAAATTCTTAGTTATACATATTGAACATTTTTAAGTACAAAAAAGTTTGCAAATTTTCGTGATTTTTCAAAATTTGAACTTTTAAATCACAATTTCAACTGTCTATGAAAAAAAGAGTCAAAATATTTTTAAAATGTTGTCACTTATCAGCTATCATGTACTTATAGAAAATTTTAATTCACATATTCAGTTAACTACAGTTATTCGTTTTTGAGTTACACCAAAAAAACTAAATCAATTATATCAAAAACTGGTTTTGCTTTTTAAGCATTTAAATTATTTTTTTTTGTTTTTTTCCAGATTATTTTGCAAAGTATTGAGATTTTTGAATTTTGACCTCTCAAAAGCATCAACTACGTCTCATTTTCTATCAGAACAACTCTTAAATGGAAATGAAAGAATTATTTCGAGTACTCATGGTGTATATAAATAAAAACATACAAAAAAAATTTAAACACACACAATTTTAAAATCAATACATTGAACGCGTCTCGCTTGGAATCTGAAATATATGAGTTTAATATTTTCTTTGTAATACAATACTTTTATTGCAGATCATCCTTTGATCGTGCAACACAAATACCGCGTACAAAAATGTAATAAATATACTATGCATAAAACTTATATGCGATCGAGACGATAATCGCGTGTATTTTATATAATATATATTATATTATGCGTACTGTGTAGTACGCTCTAATGAAATTAGTGAACATTTCGCGTGTACATCATTACGGGTATATTATATACTCATGGCGCGTCGGTTAATGTTTTCACGACAAACTAATGGATTTCCAAAATCCCCAAAAAGGGCAACAAAAGCCTGTACACAAAGTACGTAGATAGGTAGGTACTACTGCAGTTAAACTCTCTTCTATAGCCAATCCGATTTATCTCGTTTTCTGAGCATTATACAACCACCTCAATGGTCGCCGCATTGCCACCACTACAGCCCGGTGATTATTTCAGACGATTTCTATCGTGGTGGTCGGGTTATCACCCCTACAATTTATTATTCACATATATACTAAATGTATGACGAGCTTATATATTTTAGCTTTGTTACCGAAGAAAAATCAAGAACTTATGAAAATAGGTACCTAATAACTCATTCGTCATATATTTTGTTTTAATCGTAGGTAGGTTTTATAGTTATTACATTTGTGTGTGTTCCATTTTTTTAATACAAGTCGTGTTGTGAAAATGTCATACTTAAAATCACTATAAGCGGAATTATATTATGGCTGGAGTGATTAAGTAACTGGAACCAAAAAAAAAAAATAATATTTTGTCTCTGCAGTTAAATATGTGACTATATTGCATTTTTCACTCAGTCTCAAAGTGGTTGGACTGCCGGAGCATAACCTATTTACATGGCTTTACACCAATAAGCAAAGGAAAATAACAATATAGTCCCCTTGATCATATCCCTACCATTACTTCATACTCATTTCCATCCTTCTATTAGAGATTCCCCGTCCGTGCACATAATTGGGCTGTCAAATTATGATAGCTGGCTTACCCCCACCAATCATAATCTCCTCGACTTTCTTCGGGTAAAATTGCCTCGGTAGTTCAAAGTAACAGTGATGCGACAAAAGCTGTTAGCAGCTATTAGTTGCCAACTTACGACATGGCTGGAGAATAACCCATTTACCTATGTACATGCTTTTACACCAATAGACAAAAGAAATACAATCAGAAAATTATTCCGGTTGATAATCGTGTTTTAAATTATTTAATATATTTTTAATCACTGATTAAATAATACAATTTGTATTAATTTTAACATTCTTTAATGTACGAGTAGCTCCAAATTTGCTCGGATATGCTAGTGAAATTGATTCGCCCCCAGAGAAGTGCCTAAATTAATTTAGTATCGTCGTCTGGGTGAGACGTTTATTCGAACTTATAACATATAAACGTCCTTTAATATTAGAGTAGTAAGGATAATTTGTTTTACCGTTAGGTGTTAATTATTCAAACTGTATAAAATAATGTGTACATAAAATTAATATTCTCTTTTGTTGTCAATCTTTCGTAAAATATAATATGTAAATACCACAGAACTCATTCGTTCTACGATGAAGAACATTTAATGACGGAGACCAGGTGGAAGGAATGCCTTCATATTCAAACCAAAGTACTAAAGTTGTACAAAACTATGTATTTTATAGAATAAACCCCACGTTCGTTTCCAGTTGATTGTTATAATCACATTATTTTATTTAGAACGAAAGACAAAATGTACTTACTACCTATACTTAACTCTAAAACCAAGGTGAATATTAAATTGGCAGGTTGTTTTGATAAACTAATTTAAAGTTTCCGATTATTTACACGCCAGTTCGATAATATAATTTAAATATTCATAAACGCCCAATTCGGAAGATGGCGTATAATATTCTCGGTCTTGTAGAACAGAAAATTAACAACAGATCAATGATTAATTCAAGGTTTGACTTAAAACATATTTTCTCCTCAACGAGGCTAATATTATAACATACAACACAACAGAATTCATACTTAATATTTCAATACTTGAAAAAAAAACTTAAAAATATTGAATAATAATATACAATTTAATATTCTAAATCATCATATTAAATTCTGTAGAAGTACCTTTTTTACTACTCACTTATTTATATTAATAAGTGAATGTTAATAAAAAAAGTATACAACATATACTTACTTATATAATTACTATTGATTGTTATGTATATTAATAATAAAGCCAAACAATATATAATAAACAATATATTGTTATTAATTAATAGATAGGTACGTAAAATTTACCTAATTTTGCGTTGACTACACCGATAAATTTAAAATATCTCTAATGGTTTTTCAGAACCACTGATGCGAAAGAGAAGCGTAATTTTTTCGGGCTAATTACCTCTTAACTAGCAAAAGAAAAACATGTTTAGAAGAGCTTCTTATAATTTTGAGTGAGTATTACTATACTATATTACACTGTAATGGATAGTTGGGTGAAAATGTTTTTCATGACCGGAAATATTGATTTATGTGTATGGATTTATCAAATTTTATGAGGGTGTAACATTTTTTGGTGAATTAACAAATATCAATATATTGTGGACTACTATTGGGAACGTGAAGTCTTTATGAAGACTTGTATCAGTGTAATTATTTATTATGTATTGTACCAAATAAAATATTGCATTCTTCATTCCCGAATATCAGTTTACAAAATACAAATAAAAAAAATCGGGTAAATCGGGTAAATCGCTCTGCTGTATAGTATTGAGTGTGCCTCATTAGTGATTAGACGACTGTAGTAAATGTGTTATATTTTAACTCAATAAAAATTGTATAGAGTAGATATACCGGTTTTGTGGGCACTGGGTACATGGAATATACTAAATAATAACATTCAATATACATATAATATGTAGTAACAAAAAGCGTCAAGTTTCTTTCTACGCATAATATATTCTGAATTACAACAACATAACCAAAATCGTAATGTTTTGTTTAAATAAGAACTCATTTTACACAATTTCGTCGAAATTAAAATTTAAAATGTAAATGTTAAAATTTCTAAATATTGCACAAAAATCTCAAAATTAAAAACACAAATTACAATGCTATAAATAAATATACCAACTAAAAATATATTATTACAGTGTTTTTGATGGGTACATGATTTTGAATTGAAAAAAAGCAATTATAATTTTAAACCTATAGCATTTTTAATCAGTCCAAGTGTTGGATTTCTCTGCGGGCACTGCTGGACAGACTCAAATTTGTTAAAATGAGAAGGGAAATATTGCCTAAACGATGCTTCATATAAAAAAGATATTCTCGACACATTACAACATTATACTAAATTTACCAAACGCATAACACTTTGTACAAACGCAAAACCGTTTTAATAAAGCTTCTTTAGGCAATAGGCCATACAATAGTATAATACAACCATCAGTTTTCAAACCCTCGTCATCTATCACTTATAGAAGTTTGAGTTTAATAGAAACTCAAGTGTAGGCTTTAACTAAAATTAATTACATCAACAATAATTTGGAAACAGCGCTTAAAAAAACCGGTCACAATCGTTCGTTTTTGGTTAGGTTCATCTGTTCGTAATCGTTTTATAAAAATGGTAAAATGTGCACAATTGGATTTCACCACAAATTATTGCGTCTCTAATTTTAATCTTTAGGTAGTAAAAGTAGTAGTAAGCTAAATATTGCTTCTGGCCCAAAAAGGTTCAAATATAGGATCAAAACCTTTAACTTTAAAAGTTAAATACAAACTTAAACGTCCCTGTATAACTTATTAGTATCTCTAAAATTGATTTTAATTGACATTGAAAATAAATGTTTGATATTATTATTTAGAAAAAAAAAGCTGTTTGTAATAATTAATATAATTAACAATTTAAATTTGCTCACAAAAATAAAATTATATCATATTACTGTATAATTAGTTATCAGGTCCGTAGTGTTTCAGGTTTCAGACAGAAAATATAAAATATAAAAACTTTAAAGTTCTGAGCCATAATATAATATAATATCTATTATATAATATAATATAATATCTACTCTGGTTATTTACTAACGACGAACCGTCACACGCTTCAATGTCAAACATACAATATAATGCCATATAATAATATCTTCGATAGAAATGTATATGATACACCAGCTACGCGGAGTACATCATTAGAAGCTTTTGAATGATCTTGCGTACACTTTCCAAAAATGGCACGCGTAATCCTTGCCACACTATTTTACCCAGCTGTTATTGCCACTATATATTATACGTCTTATATTATGTGTAGCATATAATATATTTTATATATATATATATAATGTGTGAGCTCAACCGACGTGTATAACATGTTTGGAACAGGTGACGACGATCATGGAATTGGAATACACAACGCTTCTGCGGTTGAATGGAATCATTTTACTTTGGCTGTTTTAGCGAGATTACACTCTGTTGGGCGCGTCACGAGTGTATCGTGTGTATACGTATGTATGCACTATAATATTATACTACCTATGCGTGCACAGTGTATGATGAATAATATAATATCGTATAGGTACCTATACGTAGACTCGTACACTTTTGTGATGGAGATCAACAACCTGCGATGATTATGACGGTAAATTATCAAATTAATCAAAACCCATCTCGTCCTGCGACACTTAAATAATTGTCGGATTTATTCTACAGCGATAATATACGACATCGTTTACTGAAAATACCAACAATTTTACTATGTTCCAGGAGAATAAAAACTTTCCTACTTTGTTGAATAAAAAAATGTGTAGCTACGTCGTATTTCCTATAGGTACAACTTTGATGAAAATAAAAATAAAAATAAATGTCAAAGTAAAAATTACGGACTCCTGGATTTAGGTACACTTTTAGACTAGCTTGTTTATTTTCTTGCGAATTCTTCCAATTTGTTTAACATTTTTAAATACATGCCGTAATAGCTTTGATAGGTAGGTTAGAGGTGCATTGCCTAATTGAGGTGCTTTACCATTTGATATTTGTCATGATAATAATAATATGTTAAATGCTGATGTAAGTTAATTGGCAAAACTTTAAAATTGCCTGTTTTTATATGGGTTTTTGCGATTAACCCAGTTATATTATATTATTGTCTTATAAGTTATACATACAATACAGCATAATATAAAACTTGAACGTGTATAGATTATAACTTTGGAGACATTGCACATATATAGTAATCTTGTATACCTGTGCTTTATGAACTTGAGCTGATGATCCTAAATATCGTGTTGTTAAAAACAAATTGGTCTGATAAACAATAAAAAATGTTACGTTATCGTCCCTAATAAAATAATAAAATAAAATAAAATTACAACAGTGTATAAATATATTATAATATTATAATATATGTACTACAGTATCTAAATGATGGTATTTTCAAAAGAAAAAAAAGCGTTTGCCATTCTGCTAATGAACATAGTTAACATAGTTCGCTACATGTTCTTGTCCTGAGTGTCAACTACAGTCTGTAGTAATTAAAATAAAAATATTAATCATAAACTATAAAGGTATGAGAAAACAATTTATTCTTCATGTATACGACTCAGTGGTTTCTGTTATACTGAATTCACGCTAATTATTGCCAACAACGTAAAATAAAACATTTTCATGAATATAATTTTGTATGTTTTCTTTATTTATTTTTTCGCCAAAATGGAATATATTTTATATATTTTTGGAACAAAAAAACGAAACAATGTCACATTATAAATTAGACAGTATTATAAAACAAGAAATAACGTAAAAACTAAAATTAAAAAAATAATTACATTTTTAGACTCAATTGAAAAAAAATAATACTTTTTATTCGTTTCAAAAAGCGAGTGCTGTCATAGGACACCCGGTAGAAACGAAGTTTTTTTTCCAACAAATATTATAGATTACAAATACATTTTAGTGTTACCATTCAAAATAAAAGTAAATATCAATAAGTAAATGTGAAAAATAAATGAAAATGAAAATTATTATAATCACTACTTAATAACTATTATATTAATCATATTTAATAATCGAAATTACAGGCCAGTGATAACTGAAATATGATACGTATGTTTGTGATGTAATTTTTTCCAAATTTTTTTTCCAAAATCTTGAAGATACTGCATCGATAGAGGTATCATCTCTCGTTGCAGATTCTGCTGGACTGTTTATCATACGTAAATTAAATGTGTCCATAAGGAAAGTTTTAAAAGTTTCCGGTTTCTTATCGTTAAAATTGATGTCAAAGTCACAAAGTTAATAATTATAAATGCATAATATGCAGATCTTATTACGTTGTCTCAAATCCTCGCGTTATACCCGTTTTCTATACCTAGTCTATACCAAACGCGACGCACAAAAAAATGTAATCACGGCAAAGGTAAAACACTATATAGGGATATATTATGCAACAATCAGATTATTCTACGAAAACAATTTAATGAAATAAAAATGTTTACGCGTCATTCAAGGAGATTATAACATTTGATATAAGATGTACCCAAAAGATTATGTTTTGTAAGGACCGTGGTATAAATTGCAGTGTCTGGTTGTGCGTGGAATACGCGTGATACACGTGCCCAGCACAGCACTTTTGAGGATTTCCACTTTTTCACCCGGCACTATGGGGATACCCACTTTACGGCCCACTGGACGGAAAATGGTCGCTTTCCAACGCTTCAACCGTGGTCGAAAACCAAACTTTCGGTGCAGGCGTGACAAAATAGTATATGGTGTGGCAAGGGCGGGAAGTCAGCTATTTCAGTCGCGAGCGAAGACTGAAATTGCCCTCCCGCACGAGCCACACATACTATTTTTTGTCACGCCTCTGCATTCATTGATAACGGAAAAGGTAACGCAGGAATCTATACAACAACTAGACAACTATAATTATACGACAACAATATGTGTATTATTCATGAAAGAAACGATTTGGTTTTATTTATTTTAAGCGTCACGCATGGACATTATAATATGATTATGAGATGTGACCAAAAGTTAATAATTTTTAAGGAACCGACGACCGTCGTATAGATTTTAGTTACTGTTTTTTGCGGGGTATACGCGCATTGCGCGTGAAATGTGCGCGAAGCACTCTTGGGGATTTCCACTTTACCGCCCGGCACTTTTTGAGATTCCCACTTTACCGCCCGCTGGACGGAAAAAGGTCACTTTCCAACGCTTCAACCGCGGTCGAAAAGCAAAACTTTCGGCGAAGGCGCGACAAAAAATTACCACGTTAAATTTGTTTTTTTTTTATTAATCGGATTTTAGTACGGTTAGGTTAGAATCGGATTTCGTATAAATTGATTATATTAATCCACTGTAGGCGGAATTAAGTAAAAACGACAAACTTGGTATAACTTTAATACTTTAGAGTTATACTATTCCCAATACACTTACGCACAAACAGCATTGGGTTCGCGATCTACCGCAGGTAGATTGCCTACCTGATAATGTACTGCTGTGAATCAGAATTTTTATTACGGGCAACGGAAAAGTTAAGATAAATTTTGAACGCCATACACCGAATATTAAATAACGAATTGAACAAAGTATGAGTCATATAGAGTTGATACATTTAACGGGCAACGAAGTGCTCGGGATCAGCTAGTAATATATATGTTTCAAACTGTCCCTTAGCATAATGCTTCTGTTTGGGGATATATAAGTTTGAGTTAAGTACAATACGTAAGTTTTAAGCTAAGTGATATTTACAAAGAAAAATAAAGCATTTTAACAAATGAAAATTTTATTAAAACTAATTATGTATAATGGTTAATTTTTTTTCTTATATATAAGTATATTTTTAAAAAATCTAGCTTTTTAAAAGTGACAAATAAATATACATTTTTAAAATTATAAATATTAATATTAAGCTGCCTACATATTTAGTTATCAGTAGATATGGAGCTATAGTAAGTCCAAGCTGTTTATGTTTGTTGGTACACAAATATTGATATATTTTGTATACCTAACGAGTATTCGCTAGGAGTGATTCACCTTGGCTAAATTACACTTAAACTTGTATAAAATTAATAGAATATTTCTAAAATATAATCTATATGAATGCGTGGTACATTATATTATGAGTTCTAATTAAACAGAATTATTGTTTACGACATTGTAATACTTGGGCTTCAATAATAGAAATTAAATTAGCCTATTTAAAGTCCATATTTTTAGATCATAAATTTGTGAATCATATTATTGACCCCAACATATCGTAAATTTATACTTATGTCATGAGTGTGAACAATTTACGTATTGTGTTTCGCCTTTATGCGCAAAAAGATTTGAAAATTTAAAACAAGGTTCCCCTAAGTCATAACTCAAAACTCAAAACTCGCATAATATAAGTAACCTATAAAAATCTCAAAAATTCATTAATACATACTTTCTTTTTATTTCAGTATTTCACATTTTAACAGAAATTGATTATTTAAACAAAAATAACAATTTTAATTCAAAAAAAAAAATTTTCTTATGGATTTGAAACGTTTCTCCAATGTTCCAATGTTTAATTATTATTTATTATACATATAAACAATGACGTTTTCTGATATTTATACCACAAACTTATTCACACCGTTCAACAGTACATACCTCTATCTAGATACCAGCTATGTCTGTATTGACACTAATGGAATAACAATTGGATCTTTTGGCTTAAATAACCGTTTAATATATTATAAATTATAGTATTTTGTCAGGAACGTTTTTTCCCAACCAGCACGCATCGTGCCATAAAAAACTTAATTTCAAGAATGCAAATATGAGTTTACCCACACATTTAAACCGGAAACAATTGCATATAGGTACTTTGCATATATCTTTAAAAATGTATATGATTGTACCTAATAGTGGTTCAATATCAAACCATTTTATAAAGAAGTGTGAAATATTATTTATTTCATGCATTAAAGATTAATATTATTCAGGTAAATATGGTATGGGCACATGATTATCATTTAGTCAATAGAAAAACTAGATTTTTTTTATTAAAAATATATTTTTATTTTAAATACTAGCCATAGTTATATAGATAATATTTATTACATTTTTCTAAATACTTTATACTTAATAAATTGAAACATTGATGAATAAAATTTATATTAATGGTATTTAACTAGAACACTATGACTTATATATCATGTTGAGTAAATTTAAAACTAACACACATATACAACCAACACGAAGCTTCGTATACTATTTATATCTAATATGCATATCCACTATCTAGTGGTGGATCGATTGAATAAATGTTATTTTAAAAAAAATGTGTATATAAAATTCTATAGTTGATACTTTAAATTAATACCCTTAATTTATACCTACTAGAGATTGAATTCGTTAGTTTTACCAATCAATTTTGAATAAATACAAAATAAAAAACAAATTATAATAATTATCAAGGATCTAAAAATAAATTAGCATATAATTGTTTTTAAATTTAATGCATTGAAAAAATTCTTTTAAGACTTCAGTCTTTGAATTTTTGAAAATAAAATACAAAAAGTAGAATAGTTATATCAATATTTTAACTTGTTTTATATTTGGATGAAACTTCTTAATTCTTATTATGTAAAAATTATCAACTAGATTAGGTAGTTAGATTATTTGCAAATTAACTAATAAAACTAATTATTTTATATTTATTTACCTATCGTATTAAGTTTTTAATGAAGTTTTTCTCTTATTAAACACTTTTATATTTATATTTATCAGAAAATTAAAAATATTAAAATAATATTAAGACCTACCCTTATTTATTTATCATTGTTCTGCCATTTGGTTGTATGTAAATCGAAAACATTAATTGTCATTACAAAATATTAAAGTTCCTTGCACAAACTTTTCTCAATAACCTAGTTATGATATATTTAATAATTTATAATAAGTGTATTTATATTTTATAAATATATAATGTTTACACTTAATAGAAAACGTATTTTATTATATAATAAACTGGATATATTTAGTAGGTACTATTCGATGATAGTTAATTTTTTTAGTGAAGTAGGAAGTTAGATACGTAGCAGAAACGCACCGAAAAGGGTGCACTCAGGTATAGACCCCCCTTCCCTTGTGGCATATAGTCGTATGTTAATATATACAATTTCAGTGAAAAATGATTTTTTACTAACCTGAGTAATACATAATAAATTACAAATTATTTATCATATTTTATATTTTATATTATGATATTTAAATGATTACTCTATTACGCCCATCCTCCCCAACAACAAAAAAGTTTTGAGTTTTATTTTGAGAACTCGCTCTCATTAAATAAGTGTTTTTTTTTTTTTTTTAAATAAATGGTAATTAATAGTGTGTACAATTTTTAGCATTCGATTAGAATAAATTATTTTCGTATCGGAATTTAAAGAAAAAAAACGTGTTTTTATTCATGAGGGGTTTCGTGTATTTACATATTATTAATTATACTAATTACGATAACTCTGTAATTATATATTACTGTATAGACTACAGTCGGTTCCTATCATTATTTTGTTGCTTATATAATAGTATCAAACTATCACCGAGTATACTAATATCATAGAACATAAATGTTCTATGCTAATTTATACAACTATGTTATACTGTTATAAGTTGTAACGTAAACGTATAAAGTAAAATATTATATCTGCATGCTTACGTTGTTACATGGATATTTATGGATCATTAATAATTATCACGTTTACTGCAAGTTTGTGCTGTGTACCTATTTTTTGCAGCTAAAAAAAAAAAATGACATAATACGTTTAAACAACAGTTTAGCCATTGTCCTCGAGTGGCCACGACTGCTGTACAAAGTCAAACGATCCGAATAATATTGTGGTGCATACCCATATAGAACAACTAGATAGCCGACTATGATTTGTTATTAAAGCCGCGTCCCCATCCCGTCCGCTCTGTTCCTAAACGGCAATGTTTACACTTTTATATGATACCTAACAATGATAACTTTGTATATATTTTAAATGTGATAACATTCAAACCAGACGAATGGCGACAGCAACCTCAAAAAATTGCATGGCTGTTGTATAATAGTCGGCTTTATCTAGGTGTTCTATATATCTATGTGTAATGTATGTGTAATGCTTTATACCTTGTCCGGCTTATCCGTAAATCCTATAATACAATCGTCTCCGCGAAACAGTGGCCGTATCGCTTATAGTTGATACTATTAATATAACCAACTGTGGTAATTCCGAGATTGCTCGTACGTCCCTTAGTCCCTTAGTCCCTTAGTCGATATCTTTGGCGAACGCAGTCGGAGGTATTGAGTTAGTGTCATGGTGTTGCATGTTTAATCCACTACAGGTTTTGCAAAGATTTACAGTAAACGCCAGGCCTGGGTAAAAGGCTATTTTATTTCGAATACACAACTCGAATACGCACACAAAATAAGTATATTTATACGGTGGGGAGGTGAGGGGGAGAGTCAAGAGTAGTAAAATTTCCAGTATTTTCCTATTTTCCTGACGACACCGTCAGTTTCATCATAATCGACTTTTTTTTCTTTTTGTAATTCAAAAAGTTAAAATTGTATAAACTTGACATATTATATTCGCCAAATATTTATATTTTAATTTTAAATAAGTAATACTCATATCAATTGACACAGTGAAATATATGCTAAGAGTAAAAAAAATATATAAGTCGATTTGAAGAAAGAAGCCACCAATTGTGATAGTACCTAGCATATTTTACTATACTTTTAAAAAAGTGGTATCGCCACATGGGGTTGAAGTGTAAGCCGTTAGCACAATCCTATTAGGTACCCCATAAATAGACGTTTGAAATGTTCCACTTTTCTTAAATTTATAATAAAGTTTGAATTGTTTTTTCTAAAATAAAAATGTATCTTTATTAGGTACATTATTCAAGGTTTATATGACAACACGTAGGTAGTACATTTTTTTTTATAAGCGTTTGGAGTGAACATTGGTAAAATTCGTCAAAATCACATATAACATTTGTAAATTATTTTGTAAAAAAATAATCATTTCTTAACATTTTTAATATCCTGGGGGTTTTCACTTTTTCCTCTAACAATTTGTGTATTTATTATATTTGCAATGTGTCGACATGTTATATGTTATTATTATACAAGTTTGATAGTTTTGATTGTTTTAGTACATTTATACCTATATATTATATAGTATATTTACGATTTGCGGTAACATAATATGTTGTAGTTAGTGACGATAAATTAATATATTAGATTAGATAATTTATGAAGCTAAGTCATGTGTTGAGGCTAAGCCATGTTTGGGGCTAATCCATGTACGGGGGGCTAAGCCATGTGAGAACATTTCGGCTCTCGTGTAATAATGAATAATGACTCACCGAAAAAAAAAGATTAAATAATTTATAAAATACAGTTCTTGCTCAAGTATTTGTTTAGTATTCATCAGTAGTATTGTTACTTGTTGTATGAGTTGTCACTTGTCTCTGATAACTATCGTCTATCAGAGGCTATACTGATAACTAGGGCCCGGAAGTTCATGCACAAAAAACTATCAAAATATGCATGCAAATATGCGCTTAAAATCTATAAAATATGCGCTAAATATGCATTTAAAAAAAAAAAAACTCAAGTTATTTTCGTTTTTGGTAAAAAAAAATAATTAAAATATGGGAAAAATACTAACTTTAGTAATTACAGTTTACAGCCAGTGACTTTGACAGGTTTTCAAATACAAATGAACGGCGATTATCAGCCAACATATTTTTGTAAAGAGAAAAGCTCCGTTCTACATCAACAGAAGAAATTGGAGCATACTTGAAATGTATGAAATCTGAAATTTGAAGATCCTCTGGAAGGCCATCTGTTGTTGTTTCTTCTCCTGACATGACTTTTGAAATTGTTGACAGTATCTTAAACCCCTTATTTTTCTCAATAACTTGTTCCAATTTATTGTAAATTATTATAACGCCTTTTGGAACTTTAATTTCTTTTAATTTTTTTACAACATTATCTACAATTTGAATATCTTCAACTAAGGGTGTTCCTCGAGTTTCTAAACTGTTAATGGCTGATATTAAGAAACCATTTATACTCAAAGACCGACATTTCTATAAAATATTAATGAAAAAAAAAAATATCAAAGGTAAAATGCAATAAAATGCAGTAAAATGCAATTTTTTTAAAATATGCATATTATGTAAAAAACCTCAAAATATGCGAAAATATGCAAACTAAAATTTCATTTTTGAACTCATCAGGTTGTGATTCAAATTTGTAGCTCATCCAGCAACTTTTTGATGCACTCATTAAAAACATGAACTTCCGGGCCCTACTGATAACTTATCAGCGTAGTCCTGTAATAAGAGTTTGTCTGCAAACTATGTGTGAATTAAGTTATTTTATAGTAATTTAAGAAGTTGAAGAACCTTGAAAAATATCTCACTGCATATTGTTATTAAAATTTCATAATATAATATACTTTAATCACAATTTAATTGTAGACCTATTTAGCCAATTTTACGAACCTATTAAAACCATTCAACCATATTGACTTAGGTATGGCTTATATCTTGTACGTTAATTGTTAGTAACAGTAATATACGATTTAATGATATATACTTTGTGCGATATTTTTAGTTAAGGTAACCGTAATTATAACGGAAAATTAAATAATTACCAATAGTAAAAACATACCTACCTATTGTACGCACGTCACACCGTCTCCGTTCAGAGTGGTTGTTCGTACACAATGATTAATCATTGAACCCAAATGTAAATACATCAATTTCAGTGACTGCCGTACTCAATTACGAGGTACACTCAAAACCTTCGCGCAGAGCGATTGCACCGATGTTTCGTAACCCCTAAAATAATTACCTACCTCTCCAAAAAAGGATTTTCCCATTCCCACGTTTGATCAGAATTGTTTATCAATTGGATTCTATTTATGTCTATTTTTGCGGTTATTAGATTTTTTTTTTGTCTTATGCAACCTCGTCTCATTCCGTAAATATAAACATTTTTATTTTATCAAATGTATTCAGTAAAAATTTAATATGATAAATGAATATATTATAACGTTTGATCATCAGTAATTGGCATTTATACATTTATAACATATTTTATTGTTTACTGCACAATAAGTAAGTACCTATACAATACCGATATGGTAAAAGGAATGAAAATATTTAAAACATTGATAGAAGGAAGTGGACGACGTGGTTGTATGCGAGTTCGTTTGTTTGCGTAAGCCTTCGACAAAATTCGACTAAATCTCCGCTAACGGTGCTCAGCAATTATTTATAGCTTACGGGCAAACAAAAAAAAAAAAACCACTGTCTGTTGCGGTTTTACTGAACAACTGTGATTGTTACGCGACGGGCTTAAAATCCGGAAGACGTATTAATGACTTTATACTGTACAATATTATTAAAATATCAAATACAATACACGAAATCCGCAAAATCCTTGGCCCGCGGACGTCTGCTCTTCGACCGCCCGTCGCACATCGTAACAATGACAACTTGCGCCGAAGGTTTCGTTAATTAATCACTGTGCAGCAACGGCGTTCAGACTTCCACCGACAAACCGCGTTTGTGTTTAATATATATATATGCATACGCATTCGTCATTCGCGTACACGAGTTCGGTTAGCCCGCGGAAAATCACCACATTTTTGCGCCCAGTCCTTTGAGGATTACACGAAACCGACGAGATAAGAACACGTTGTATCACGTTATACCTATATACGCGTCGCGACCACCTGCTCCGCTCTCCACACTCTCGCTCGTACTATAATATACAGTCTCGCGTACCGTTAAATTAATCACGAGCATTCGAATTCGATTAGCGTAATGGCTTAGCTAAACATTTGTCACGGCCGATTCGTCTCCGCGGGCCGTCGTCTCCCGGGCCACGCCTGCACCTACATAAATTACGGACGACAAAAACTATGCACACCTATACAATGTGCGCGTGTTGTCGTCGCGAGAACGAGCAAAATATAGTTTATGTATATGTGTGTCACGGGACCGGCAACACAGCGGAAGAGCCGAGACAAACGATTTCGATTCGCACAGCTTCCGTGATGTTGCCATTTCCGTTTATTGTATGCCTCGTGCGCACGTCATCGCGTATATCGGCACCGCCGCAAGACGATTGCGTTGTCGGAGAGGCGGCATCGCGCGCTCCGATTACCGCGTCTATAAATCAACGTTTTTCAATTACGTCGCGAATGTTGCGGAGCTATAACATTTTCGTTTTCATTTTTATTTTTTTTTTTATTTTTCCGTAATTTATTGTCTCGGCGAACGCGTGTAACGAAACGCGAAAATCGCTTGTCGACGGGAAAATTTATTTTTCACCGGGCTCGTTTGCATTTTATGTTGATTTTTCTTATTTCTACGCCACTCGCCACGCGGGCCGTCCACAACGCCGTGTGCATAACCACGTTAGTGGGTGTATTTACGCTTTAATTTACTTTTTTACCCCTCGAAACAGCGTGTGGGGGGGGGTACACCTTTTAGAGTCGAACCCGTCCACTGCACCGCGCCTTGCAGCGGCGGGACCTAACTACATAATATTATACGACGCGCACATGCAAGATACGTGGCACAAATTATTGTTAAAATTATTTTTTTATACGTTATACCCACTTGCCCGAATAAATGCTATATATATATATGTATACAACAATAATTGAATATAATTTTCGAAGCGCTGCCCTTAAAGTTTTAACGAGTTTTATCACTTTTCTCGTTTTAATTAAATCGAGTTAAGTGACTTTAAACGACTGCGTAGGCATAAATTTAAAATACGTCTTCTTATACTTGATATTAAATAACTTTATTTTGGGTTTATAAAACGTGTTGATATTAAACACCCCCACACTAAACAACAATAAATTAATATTATTTATTTGTTTGCACTGTCCAACTGTCATTTAGGTACCTAACTACTACGTCAGTTCTATACAAATTACGTTTGAGTATTTTACTAGTCTTTGATACCAACAAATGAACTTCACATGCCTATATATTATAATGTTAGATAATAAGTCGCATTATTCAGAAAAAAACACGGATTTAGTGCCAGTTAGTTTAATTAAGAAATGAAAAAAATTTAAAAACTTTACATTTTACTCTAGCTATTTTATTAATTTTAAACATAAATATACATATGTACTTACAAATCGAATAAAATAAATAAACATTAGTTAGATATTAATTATTGCGGCTGAGAAAAAAATAGCCTAATTCCTATAGTATTATTGTTTTTTTTTAAATATTAGCTACGACAATTTACTTCTCTTACTTGCATAAGTTTTAATTTTCCAATCTATAATTATTATGAGTATGTGAAGAACAGCTTTTAGCTCAATTTTGATCTTAAAACCCAATATGGATCTTATCGAATATTTTCATTGACAAATTATTATAGATGGAGAAGAAATAATAATACCAAAGTCTGAAGTAGAACATTACTATTAACAATACTAAAGTTATTTGGATATTAGAATTTCGTTCAATGTTTGTGCATTGTTTGTGCAACAAATGGCATGCACTATGAGGAATGTTCTAAAATGCTGAATGAAATTATCATTTCGCAAAAACTCTTAAACTGCTTTAAGTATGCTGCACGTATTAAACATTACCCGTTGTTTTGATACATATAATATCTACACTAGTTGATGTAGTTGCTCTGTATTGAATTACTTTGACAAAAACTTTTCAAAACGGACTTTTGTGTCATGGTTCACTTTTCAACGACAATACAATTCTTTCCAGAGCTTTAATCTTAATTTAATTATACCACTTTCACGAATCCAAGTACAATAGACCCTCGGAATAACGTGATAAAATAAGTTGTTTGTTCTCATATCATGCGTTGTCGCACTGACGAAGTATTTCAATGCTATTGAAAATTATATAAAGTAAATAACATATAGGTACCTATTTAACGCTTAGTTAATTTAAGTACACGCATAAAAACCTTATCGTTTCAACCAACTTTAATTATTATTATCATGACCACCGCGTTTAATTAATAATTTAATTAAATAGATAAAAATTATGTAGGTACTTTATTCAATAAACGCATATATGCTGCTACGCAACTACAGTGTCCATATTATTTTCAAGGTTATAAACTTGTGGAACTAGAAAGAAAAAATGTATTTCTGAAATTAAAAACAAAATTAAAATGTTATAATTTGTGAGTAATATAAGTAATGATTAATGGAAAATATATAATCGTGTGATAACATATAACTCATCGCATTCAAAGGCCGATTTTTAACTTAGCTCTGTAAAAAGTTGATTTTTCTATAGCACTTATAATAACACGTTTAGACGGTATTGCCGGTAATTTTTTCATCACGCATGAAGAAACTATTGAGAAAATCAAAAAATGACTTCTTCAAGTTACCATTGAGACTAGATGTAGCTTAATAATGCTTTAATAATAATCTAAAAGATAAACTAAACACGTGGATATATTATAGACAATATAGAGTACTGCAGCAGCTGATAAATCGACAACGCCTGAGGTTGAACAGTCTTAGAAAGCAATCTTAAAAATACAATTCTATCATAGTCTTGACGAACTTGACATTCTACTTGTTCTCTGGTAACAGTGTTATTATTGGATTCGTTTGCTCGTCTACGTGTCTCGAAGAATTCGTTAATTTGACTGTGCACAAACCATGCTGCTGGCGTTTTTGTAACATTGAAAAACCACAGACACCGAATTTTTACAAAGAAGTATATTATATTATATTTTAAAGTGTTAAGATGTAATATGTAAGATTTAGACTAGCCCGTTCACATCTAGTCTAGCAGAACGGTAATATCAAAAAGTCTAAAATAAACTATATCATGTAGTTAATGTGTGATCAAATTTTTTTGGTGTGTGGACGAGTACTTTTTAAATAATCTGCATTTTAAAACTACGCCATGGTAGTTAAATATAAATCACAGAATATAACGTAATTTACTCACGTAGAAATTACCTTGCGAAATATTGAAAAATATTTTTAATTTGTATTTATTGATAGATTCGAATTTATTTATTTTTCATTAGTAAGTACCGACGCTATTTAATATATAGATTTATAAAATATTTTCATTGTATGGAGGTCACATATCATTATACCATTAAACAAAGTACAAGTATTATATATTATAAGTATTTATATAGCATATATATAATTTATTGATATCACAGTGCATAAAGTATGTACCTAGATAATATTTCAAATTATGAATGTTTGATATATCGTGCAATAATTAAAAAAACATTATGAAAAAAATAAAGAATATCTTTGTTAAAAGTATTTATATTGTGGAAGTACTATAATATATTTCACAAAAACGTATTTTTAATTAGGTTCCATAATATAACAATATAGCATAGACTTAACTACTTGAGTATGAATACGAAACAAAGTAGTTTTAAACTGTAATTATTTATTTTTTTTCGTATTTCACGAAAATTAAATTATGTATGAATGTTTCATGACATTTTAAAATCTGCGTGTTTGCAAAATAATAAGTCATTTAAACTCTAATCGTCTGCACGATAACTAAATAATTATCGTGTATACCCATACAAAATGTATGATATTTTTAAGATGAAAATCAATATTTATCAACCTATCCATACGCGAGAAACGGTAGAATAGGCCCTTGAGTCGTGAATATATTATGTTGATACGTGTGAGTGTTTGACGGTTGTATTCGTATAATATATAATAATTAATGATCAATTTTAATGTTATTTATAATGCCCTTTGGTTAAATAATTTAATAGTGTTGCCATTTATTAAAAATTAAATTAGGACGTCGTCGTAAAAAAAAGTCGAAAACTACTACTTTACTAGTTAATACATACATTATAATAATTCAGACATTACTAGTTCGAATTTTCATTTGGATAAATCAATATTTTTGGAGAAATCGCTAAGCTTAACAATTTATAGTAAAAAGGTTGGTACTCATTAGAAAAAAAAGCGATTCGTATCGCCGAATGATAGGTACTTGCCTTAATTGGTATAGAAATTCAAATAAATTACAATATGGCTCTTAATTACCTAGATACTTGAAAATTCCAAAAATTTGAATTTGAAAAAAATTCATAATTTAAGGAAAATCTATCCCACATTTCGGTGACTCGCTTTGTATCTATATTCAACCGCGTACGTAGTCATACTCAATGCCTACCAACTAAACAGTTCCTATAATAGTTGCATCATACTATTGTAGGTATTACCTATGCTAAATAATGTAAATAGCTGCTTTTTCATAACATCATTATGCCATGTGATTTTATTCTTTCACATAATGTGATGTATCTCCGCGCAGGTTTAATATACATTATAATTTATAACAATACACAAAGACGTGAGACTTAATAAGTAATGGAAGTACATGATATTTTATACAATGTATATCGTATGTGTGTATACTAGACTATGTGACATTGCGACACGTGAACGCATCACACTTGGTCACCAGATTAAGTATAAGCGTAACTGTAGTGGACTCGGGAATTACAGCGTTATTACGACGATTGCGTTAAGTGCACCATTAATGTAAGGTAATTTAAATGGGCGTTCTTCGGAGTTCGGGATAATATAAATACCTCACCCTAAGACACTACATAAACTCTAACTACGATTACCACGATAACTGTTTGTTCACGCTACGACTTTATAATATAATGTTGTTATTGTTGTTATCTCTCGCGTGACGCACACATCAGCAGATATCGCATCAGGTACCACTTGGAGGCGGACTTAGGAATCGGCGAATGAGAAACTCAAATCCAATTTCATATGCATATTGTAGGATAATTCCTGGGCATAACTTGGGAGATTTGGGTGGTAGTGGTAGATGTGAGTGGAAATTATATTTCATCTATAACCGTACAATAGTGTATTTGTTTTTACTCTTAAGCGCAATTATGTCCATATTAGACAAGAAGTTTTTAAACTGGTCGTTATTACATTTTAATCATATCTAATATAATCGATTTTCTGTTTGTTATAAAAATATAAAATACCAAGGGGTTTCGCCTTATTTGATTTGTGCGACATGTTTCCTCTTACTCAAATTTACCTGGGTATATTCCAGTGATTTCAGAAAAATTTTACTATCTATAGAAATCCTATATTATAATAAATACAATATTTTGACAATAAAAATGGTGTTTCGGAGAAAAAAAATAACAAAAAAATATAACTACCAAGAAACAGTCCGAGGAAAAAAAATATTAAACAAATATTCGACTATTATTCAAATATTATAAAAAAAAATAATAATTTTTAATCTTATTTGAATTATTATATGATCTATCTTAATATATACATATATATTTTTTCTGTTCGTGTGTAAATATTCAAATGGCTGCACCGATTTCGATGAAATTTTTTGTGCATGCTTGAGTGGGTCTTTGAATAGTTTAGATTCACGATTACCTGTTAGACCCAACCCGGGGAGGTGCTCAAACAGGGATTTTGAGATTTTCAAAAGATATTTTTGGTTATAAATGGTGTTATTGGTTATAGGAGAAATAATAAGTTGAAATTAGTATATATTTTTTTATTGTTAGTTGCCAATGGTTATTCGGGCTGATCAGGTACAATAGCATTCATCAAATCGAATTTTCACACATTGCCTACTAAGGTGGATGAGTTGCACTTACCACAGCGTGTTACACCCAAAAGGAGTTGAACAATCATAATTTTTTTAATAATTGTCATTTTGGCAACGAAGTGCAAAGTTATAAATTTCCAAGATTCAAGAATTCGTGAAATAAAAATTGATAATTCACAATTTTTTAAGTCCAAATCGTTTTAACTGTGATATTAATGTATACAAGAGTTTCATTTTTGACTTATTCAAGCTGTTTGAGTTCACTATTGTACAATAAAATGTTCTTACTTAAGATGAGATTTTCATAAGACTTTTTTCATTAAAATGTTGTGTTCAGAAAGTTGCGTTTAGGATAAGTAAAAGTTTTACTTATTTACTGTAAAACAACATCAAAGGATTTTCGCACTGACCCATTTTGAGATATCAATCCAATAACCATACATAATGTGGTTACATATTATTATGTCAAAGTACCTATTTACACAAACTTCTTTGTTTGAAATGAACAAAATATGAATTTTATTCTAAATCGCATATTGTTATTGAACAAATTCAACAAACACGTTGTACTGGTAGGATGTTATATGCTTATGGAACTGGACTTTCAATTAAATCAGTTTTTCGCATGTAGATCTCCTTTAGAATTTGAAATGTGTTATCCTTTTCGTTTTTCCCGTACTTATTTCACATTCAATAAAATAAAAAGACTTAAAACCACCCAAAGCTGCAAAACCAACGGCTCCATCACTGGATGAGAACTTTTAGGTGTTATATTATACGATAAAACTTCAGAAAAAAAAAAATAAAACACCGCCCACCAAACGAATTCGCCGTATATATTCGGACTATCGCATAAAAACCCTCGTTATTCGTTTAATATTACGTCCGGCGCAGTCAGCTTAACAAGTCCAAACCTACAACGATAAAACACAGAGTTGATGGTAAAAAAAGTAATAAAATAAATAATAAAAAAAATTACGTATTTACCTTACGCTGCGTTAACATGCCTATTAAAATGCCGCGACTTACTCGTCATTATTATAAGAAATACAAATTTTAAAAAACAAGCTCACGTCTCACGGCTTGCCGTTCATTGTTGTCATAATATTGTTATACAGAAAATCAATAATGTATTTTCCCCCGTGTGATCGGACGTATCGTGTACGTCATTCGACAGTGTTCTTAATTCATTAGCCGTCGCGTCGTCAACAATTTACATACGATAAAGACGTCAATCGATCACGTCTGTGCATCTGTGCATAAAATTATACGTCGCCAGAGAATTTCGGACGTCGATTTCAAACAGTAAAATATCGTTGTGTTTCAATATTCGTTAAAAATTTTAACACGTTTAAAATAGGTAGCAGGTAAACGCACCGGTCCTAATATCAGTTGTCAAAACAAGTCCCATGGGTCGATGTTGTGCCATCATAATATTAACATTATTATAATTTAAGCGCTGAATACGAGCGATGTTAAAATTTGTCCTGAAAATGTATTAATACTTTTTGTGTGATGTTTACAATATTTACGTATTGTATGAATCACGAGTTAAGACTTGACAGCAATACAATGTTCTGATTTATAGAACGCACAAAATATGATCGTCGTACGTGGTATGTACCTACTGAGTTGTTTTCTTCGTGGTTAAATTCAATTATATTATTATATTACTGTTCAATTATGTATGAACAATATCAAAACATTATAATTATATATAGCAGGATACTCGATTAAATAGTTTGACTATAAACGTCCAATTTAAACTTCTCTAACCTATAGAAACAGCTGCTCTTCCACCATTGTTTCCACTATTGTGGATCGTAGAAACTTATAGCACATTTGTTCAACTAAAAAGACTGTACTTTTAGCAAATTTGATATGACGTACAGTTGAAACTTTGAATATGAAAATTATCAACTCTATTATTTCATAACTCAATATTCTAATGAGAGGATTTTACACCGTATTTCAATGTTTTGTCGTGGAAAAAGTAAACGTTAAAACAGCGTTTTACGCTGAATCATATTTACGTGTCATAGTGAATTCAACAACCATATGTTATTTTGCAGTGGTCTTTACCTTCATATTGAGTATTTCGTTAGCAGGTATAGGTATTATTTGAAAATCCGGATGTTTGTCTAAGCGGAGGATCATAAGTATTATGTTTGTGTATATCCTACATGTATAATAGACGGATCATGTTAAGTTTTCACTGGTACTCGGAAAGGGATTATTATTTCATATCGCCAACTTTACGTCAGTCCCTTCCATCGACATCGTGCAAGCCGTTTATGTTTATCAACTTTAATAAATTTTAACTGTGACAACAGTATAGTAAAGTTATTTCGTGAACACATAATAACTACGACCCTTTGGTAAACAGACTTAACATCATCTGTAAGTAATCTATGGCCTTATTGTATGTAGTATGTGGTAAACATAATATTATAATCCTTGATATTTAATAATCATAAGAAGAATATTATTAATTATTAAACGTTGATACCAAAAGTAAAACCGTTAATAAGTAACAACCAATGCCGATAATCCTAGCTATGTTTATGCATAAGCGTAAGCTGTGTTTTAATGACAATAAGATATTTATGAAATATTAAATTATTCAATATTTAGAGTTAAGACGCCATAATTATTAGAAACGTTACGTTTTTTTGTCCGTCATAACTTATGGAACAGACAATTTGCTTCATTCTCTTAAACAATGAGAGTGGTCTCAATATTTTAATTAGCATTTTCTCAACATGATATAGTTTTAAATATTTTGGCTTTTTTAATTTTTTTTCTTTGTTGGTTTTATTTATTAAGTTGTATCTTATCGGCCCCAAAGCTTAAGAATGGCATACAATAGGTTCATCATAAGTTGTTTTTACAAAATAAAATATAAACCGTAAAACCACAAGCACGATTGTTCACATAAAATTATAAAAACTTTAACAAAATCCGTTAAAATCATAAAAAGTTGTAAAATATTTTGTTGTTAAAAAACAATTTTGAGTTTATTACCAAAATGTCGAAAATTTAATGCAAGCTCCCTCGTCAGTCTTTCTTACAGCAATTGCATTTTTATTATTAAATGACGTAATGCTGTGACACATGCCCGATTAAAAATGCATGTAATTTACGATAACTGACAAGTATTAGGAAAAAAATATATTGTATTAATTTATATTTTATTACACATAGATACGTTACATTTTTATATAAATGAGAATTTTTTACCTTTTCTCAATTTTCAATTTTTTACGTTCGCAGGCCAAATAATCGCTGATAATGTTTATTTTACACATTTACATAGAATAACATTATTTTTCATGTTAGTTATGAATTTAGCAATGCGTGGACATACGTAAATGTTGACAGTCATGTGAGAGGACGAGAGGTGTTTGGGGGGCCATATCCAAATATTCCAACTCGTCACTTTCCGTGATAAGTTCAAACGGATATTGAAAAATTTCTGACGAGTCGTATCGATGTTACGGGCAACTACAGCCATTACGGGCGTCATCGTAGCCTTGTTTCTCTCCACGACGGCCACGCGTATCCCACGACAATAAGCAACGACCCGCGTTAGACGTCTCACGATGTCCAATTTATTTTTTGCAAACAAGAGGCTCATTGCAGACGCCATACATTCAAACGAACAAATAATTGGAGTACCTATGTCCATAACAATTTTTCTCCTTTATTCGAAACATGAACCACATTTTCGTTTATTAATTATTAGAATCAGCAAAACATAATTGAACTAACAAAAACATATTCCCTGTGAGGTATGACAGCGTAATTTTAAATAACAGTAGTTATCAAATACAATAGATTAGCACACAGTCGCAAGATCACAAAAATAACACAGACGTAAGAATATTATAGTAAGTTATATAGGTAGTTACGAATTATAATCATTTTCAGTTATATTACTTCACAACTTTATACTATGCTGCTGCTGTTGCAGCCTAAAAATTACAATTAGTACCTATTGTAATGAAAGCTAAAACAATACTTGAACATTTAACTAATTTAAAATCGTCAGGTGTTTCCTTCTTCCGTGTTTTATTTTCACTGTTGTAAATTAATTATAACCAATTTACTTAATTACCTACTATAGGCACTTGTCTTGTATAGATTTTAATTTTTCGTGAATAAAACTAAGATAATTAAAATAAAAATTGTTTCAATACAAAATTTGTAAATTATTTTTCTGTTGCTAAATCATAAAATTTTTATTTTTTATTTTTATTTTGAAGACGACAATTTATTTTTTACAAGGTTTCTCATAAGTTTCTTCGTACGCAATATTAACAATGCATTTAGTCATAATATTTTTTAGACTAATTTCAAGCTGCTACCACTAACCAATTTTACACCATTCTCCGGTCTACGGAATAATACTATCTACATGCTATATCAGTACAATTCTGTTTTCACCAAAAATCTGTCAAGCCAACTAAAAATAACAAATATAATACATAGACCATATAATGCTATTTATATACTTAGATATATATTTTGATTCATCCGTTTCCTTTGCTTTTTTTTGGCCTACATTGATTTATTATTGAATTAAAATTCATTTTATAGTATTCTCTAAACATTTTGGTTTATTTACCTTCTGTAAGCAAAGCTTGATTGAAGGCAGAGAGTTATTTTCTAAACTATATACATTTCAAATGAAGAAATATAGACAATATAGAATATTTCAAGTGGTCAAAATTGAAAATTCCCAGGAGTTTTAGAAAGCGTCAGGAAAAACATAAAAAGGTGAACAATTTGGTGATTTTTACACAAAACCGACCTTCGAGAAAATCATTTGATTTTTTTGGTATAACTCAAAAACTGATGACCCTTGACATTTTCTCCAAATATTTTTATATTAGCATTTTCCATGAATGGTAATATTGTGAAAAATATGTTACATAATATTATAACGACATGCTCGACAACTTCTGTACAGCAGAGTGGTACCCGATTATCCACCTTTTTTTATTTAAACTTTTTTTTGTAGTAGAATGACATGAAAAATATTTGAAATTATATAAAAACACCTGAATAAATATGCTCATATTTTAAATTAAAATGTTGATGAAGATTCCAATTTACCTGAACAATATTTGTTTCTTGAAATATATAAAAATTATAGAATCATTTTATCTTTCTCATCTACCTTCTATATATATATATATATATATTAGTATTTATCTATGGAGTCTACAATTTTTCAGCACTCCATCCACTGTATTTGGTCAGATTTAGCATTAGAATAATAACTTCTTGTTGATTATTCTCTATTATTAGTCTTTTTTATTGATCTGAGAACAAAATTCATTGTGATGTGCATTTTTATTTTTTTATAAATATTCGGTATATTTAATATACACACAATTTTAATAATATTGATATGATATCGAATCGAAATGTGTTTAAATTTATAATCTAAATCGAAATATTCAGTTTAAAATCATAAGCAGTGAGATAATTGTGTAATAAAATAAAACAATCAGTATATTTTATATAGGTAGGCACATTATATCGTTAATGTAATATTGGGAAGAAAATAAAAACAAAAAATATGTTTTAGTATGATATAAATTAATTTTTTTTTTAGGTTTTTAAGGCTTCGACGACTGAGGTCATTAGCCTGAAGGTTGGTGGGGTTGGTACTGTAGGGTTGGGACGGTTGGTACGGTCGGTTAGGAACACGTGCATGTGTGGCAAGGTTTTTTCGCACTACGAACGCGGGTGGTCACCCATCCAAGAACTAGTGGCAGCGGCCGTTGATCACGTCTCGTGATTGATTTCAGCCACTGCGCCACGCCGAGACACATAAATTAATTATTTTACACAATATGTAGCAAACTTAATTTACATGAATCGACATGAGAATAAATGTGGCTATGATGTATGTTACAGAGATTAAAATAACAACGCTTCTGAATGCTGAAATTGTATTCTTTTAATAAATGGTAATTTAATATGAAAAAAAATACCAACTAGATTTATTTTTCTAGCAGAAAAGATGCCGATGTCAAAAATTGGATCATTCTTAATACCCCAAATGTTGAAGACGGACAGAAAAAAACACACAACATTGTAAACACAATACATTCATTCGCTACGCTCAGAATCTAAAAAATACATAATATTATGATATATTGTCAGAGAAATAGGTTTATTTCGTTATTAAATTATATTGGGTATCACCCTTAAACGACTTCGTACTTTTCTGGTATCGATTCGTAGAATTGTTTTTTGCTAAATACACAAGTTATAAAAAAAAAAAAAACCAATCTATTTAACTAAAACTACTAAAAGGGTATTACAATCATTAAACTTTCAATATTTCAAAAATTAATTCATTGATTCAACTACAATCATCTATAAAGATCTTTTAATTATAATTACATAATATTTTATAATGTTTAATTTTATTTAATTTTATCGAGAAGACTTGAGTAATATATTAAGTCATTCAAACATCTATTGTTCATTTGATCATTATTATTCAGTATAATTAGTTATCATTGATAATATAACTATGTATTATAACTCTGTAACTGATTGCTATAAAGATAAATAATTATATTAATACCTTCATTAATTTTTATATTATGTCATAGTTACCTACTACCAAAATTGTCATAGAGATAGAATTATAGAAAGCTATAATGGACGTACACTTACAATCTTACATCTCAGACAATTACAGTTTTAATTTGAATTACGAAAGAATATAATTTGAAAATCTATTTTATCTTAAGTGTTTACTATAATATAACATTAATTCATTATTGTTCTTTCTATTAGGACGATGACAAAACAATTTATTAAACGTGATATGGGAATTTCTTGACTCTTTAATAAAACTTGTAGGTGGGTATGTATAAAAGCATAAATAAAATAATAATGGTAGAACTATTTAATTATATACTCACATTTGTTATATATATATGTCGTAGCCACTTCGTGAAATCGTACTTTTCATGAAAAGATGACCATTTCATGAAATGGAAACGGATATTTTACACTTCGTGAAATTCGAAAATATTTCACAAAATGGTCATTTTTTCATGAAGTGGTCACTCAAATTTAACATAGTGTAATTTTTTTCACAATCCGGTCGTTCACTTTGTGTAATGGAATACAACATTCATTGCACACGTCAAGTTGATTATATTCGTTATTATTAATTTAATGTATTTATTAAGTATACTTATTTTTAACTTAACAATACTATAAGTTATTTTTATCCATATTTTATTAATTTAACTAAACATTATATTATTAATTTATAACTATTATATAATACTAATATATTATATTGTTCATATTACAATAATTTTTTTTATTTATTAGAACAGGTAAATGAATTGTGACAACGACTGTTGCATTTTATTATTTTATTATTTATATTATTTATTGAATAAACGGGCGTGAGCCCAGGTTAAAATAATTAGGTGTACAATATGATCAAACAATAACATAATATGAATAATACAACAAAGTATAAAATATAAAATTAAAAATATAAAATATAAATTACTAAATAATGAATACAAAAGTAAAACTATTAAAGGAACAACGGATCCTCATTGGCTAATTTCATTAATCTCGTAATAGGTTCATTTTTTAAATAGTTTCTTGTGCAGAGAGGTATTAGGAAAGGATGATTATTGCGGGTGGACCTAACAGGAACTCTAAAGTTAATGAGAGAAAGAGGGATGGGGAATCGACCAAGCCTGTTAGGAGTTTGTTAAGGAAAGAAAGATTATTGAGCGACGACGGTCAGCTAGGGAGGATAAGTTAGCAAACTGATAAGAGGAGTGTAATCATGAGGGGCGCAGGTGCAGAGAATGTTTCGCAGACGTTAAAATTTTCATGTAACTAAAAATTCGTGAACCGTTCTAGTTGAAGACAAGCATCAGTTGTTTGGGGATCCCACACAACTGAGCCGTATTCTACGATTGGACGTACAAGTGCACAATATATTGCTTTGAGAGAAGCGGAGAGCTTAAAGTCACTAGATATTCTTTTGACGAATCCTAGTACCTTTAGGGCTTTGCATGTAACTCTGTCAATGTGAGCTCTAGGACAAAGAGAAGGAGTAAAAGTAAAACCGAGATCACAGATGCTAGAGTCAGCTGCAAATTAGAGCCATTAATGAGTAGTGATGAGTAATAGGAGTGCGATTCTTGTGAATGTCATCGACCGGCACTTTTCAATATTTAATGTGAGACCGAGAGATCAGGAGATCATCGGAGTTTGTGACATCATGACAGGATGCGAGGATTATATAAATTCAACGAGAGATTACATACTGAGAGGATTAATTCTCAATTTGTAACAATCATCGACAGAGTTAATTTCGAGAAATAAATCTATCGTCGGCAAAGCAAAGAAGTTTGATGTTTGAGAGAGGATCTAGCACTATAACAAATAAAGAGAATAGAAGAGGTGATAGATGTCCCCCCTGGGGAACGCCAGAGGGAGATAAAAATGCGTCAGATTAGTGCTGAACAAATTAACCCATTGAGATCTATTACTAAAAATGAATTGAACCAAGATAGGATAGGATCCCCAAATCCAGTAGCACGAAGAACAGAGACTAAAACCTCATGGTAACGGAGTCAAACGCCTTAGCAAAGTCGGTATATATGACATCAACCTTGTTCCATTATTAAAAGATCCGAATATGTAATTGCAGAAAACAAGGTTACAAGTAACCGTGATCTGCCAGGACGGAAACCATGCTGTTCGTCGGCTAAGATCAAATTTACAGAAGGCTGAATTGCATCTAAGACTAAAGACTCAAAGAGCTTAGAAATATGCCCTAAAATAGAAATTGGTCTGTAATTAGTGACTAATGAACGGCAACCTGATTTTAAAATTGGAGTAATAGAACCAATTTTCCACATGTCAGGAAAGATACTATCATCGAGGGATCTTCGAAATAGGGTCCAAAGAGGATAGAAAATAATGAACCTCGTTTCTGTAGAGGAAATCGCCAGGTTCCATCGGGTCCAGTAGAAGACACATTTTCTAAAGTATTAAGCTTGCGGAGGACATCATTTGGAGAGAGAAAACAGTTGTTAGGTAAATCGAAGAGCTGTATATCTAATTTCTGAAGATTTGAACTAACGGGCTCTGAAGAATAAACCGAACAAAAATGTTTAGCAAACAGATTAACACTTTCCAGCTTACAAGAACTATTGACACCATCTAAAGAAACTGTGTTCGGAACAGCATTGTGGGAACGATTCTTGCGTACAAAATCCCAAAATTTTTGGGATTTCGACGAAAGAGATTTTTCAGACTGTTCGACAAATTCTTTATGACATTTTTTGGAAGTATATTTACATTTAGCACGAAGCAGGGAAAAGCAGTGTAAACAGCAGGGTCGAAGGTAGATTTAAACTTTGCATGAGCTTTGTTCTTACGATAAATTAACAATTTGAGCTCTTTAGATACCCATGAGGGAAAACTGGATTTATAGAAGCGTGATATAGGGACAAATCTCAAGATTGAATTATGAAGAGAATCGGTGAAGGTATAAACCGCAGTATTTAAATCAAGGTTGGATAGAGTAGAGTACCAATTGAAGGAAGACAAAAAAGAAATTATTGAATCGTAATCAGCGTTTTTGAAATTCAGAAAGGAATGTGATGAATTACATATAGTAGGGGAGGAGATATGCGGATAGAGATTTTATACTAGCTTTAAAACAAACACATCTTTTGGTTTGACAAGAACTTTTACATGAAGAACTTAGGAATCCCTGACCTCCAGATACGACCTGGACAGTTTCACGCAAGGTTAATTCTTTTTGTTTGTTACGTTTGTTATTTATATCTATTAATCACGTTCTGATGTCAAATACAATATCGGATCCTGCTCGCGTGATTTCTGTCATTATTGAAGAAAAAAATGAAATGTACAAAGTAGGAACTACACACGGGTTAATTAAAGGATGGTTCAATTCTGGAAATATGCAGCATGCCACTGCAAATTTTATTTTAGCTGAACAGGTTAACAAACAAAAAGAATTAACCTTGCGTGAAATGTCCAGGTCGTATCTGGAGGTCAGGGATCCTAAGTTCTTCATGTAAAAGTTCTTGTCAAACCAAAAGATGTGTTTGTTTTAAAGCTAGTATAAAATGCAACAGTCGTTGTCACAATTCATTTACCTGTTCTAATAAATAAAAAAAATTATTGTAATATGAACAATATAATATATTAGTATTATATAAATAGTTATAATATAATAATATAATGTTAGTTAAATTAATAAAATATGGATAAAAAAAAACTTATAGTATTGTTAAAGTTAAAATAAGTATACTTAATAAATACATTAAATTAATAATAACGAATATAATCAAACTTGACGTGTGCATGAATGTTGTATTCCATTACACAAAGTGAACGACCGATTGTGAAAAAAATTACACTATGTTAAATTGAGTGACCACTTCATGAAAAAATGACCATTTGTGAAATATTTTCGAATTCACGAAGTGTAAAATATCCGTTCCATTTCATGAAATGGACATTTCATGAAAAGTACGATTTCACGAAGTGGGTACGAAATAAGAGTAGATGTTTGTACAATATATATAGATGTCAATGATTTTTATATTGCAAGTACTACTTATTGAATTAAAATTAATTTGAGAAAATAGTAGGTTGTAAAAATTGAAAATAATTTAATTCAGATAAAAAAAACCTGATACATTGGGAAGATACGAGATTGAAGGATAAATATTATACGACGAAACGTGGATAACGCATTACTATAATATATTTTTGTTCACCAACTTGAACAGAATGATGGATGGATTGAAATGAGGAAAAAAATAAAAATAAATACAAATCGTGATTGACGTGTTGGCTAAAAAAAAAAAAAATACTCAAAAAGCGAATGAAACTATATGAAAGATTAGTTTTGGCATGGTGAACTCGAATAGCAACAGACATGTCAACCACACAAAAAGGACAACTATTGATAATTTATAAAAAAATAATCTACGACGGTTTGAGGCAAAAAAAAAAAAAATACAAATTGTTCAAATATTATTGTATTGTACAAAGTTTGGGGGAGGGGTCTAAATTTGAAAAATGTTACCCTTTCAGAGAACTTTTAACGAAACTTTAGTGTAATTATCATTTTATATTTAAAAAAAGATATTTCTTATTATTTGTACATGACATCGATTGGTGATTGTTGGTTTGAAGTCTAAAGATCTTATCTGAAAATCTTATCCAAACGAGTATAATATTTGGAAAAATTAGAGCTAAATATTATCAATTTATTCAAAACAAAATATAAAAATACTAAACAAATAAGTAAGTAAGTAACCACTGTGTTTAATCTTGTCATTGAGAAATTCACTGCAGTAATGTATGTGTTAGAATTCAATGATAAATCATTGCATACGAAAACGGTGGCGTACTTAGCTTTTTTGAAAAGGGTGGGGGATATGAAATGTTTGACTACCTATTCTAAAACCAAATTATACATCGGTTAATATAGTTTAATTGCTCCATCGTATATTTTATACAACAAAAATAAGCCAAAAATAAATACGACACAAAATAAAATCAAACAAAATAAGAAAATCATATGGTGAGAAATCGTTATTTTACACGTTAATATCCAATTCCAAAAAAATTTAAACTCCGGACACGCATCAAAATATTTGTGGAATGGCGTTCAAGTTTTATTTTAATTCCGATAATTATATCTTACGAGCAACCTTATATTATATTTGCATGTTTTTTGACTGGAGGACACATTTTTGTATCCATAGAAAACTATCATAAATAAAAATCAAAAATGTAGTAGGTAATAATTATTTAAATGCTCAAGATATATTTAGATAAATTAGAGTTCTGATATAAATATAAATAAAATACCATGTTAAGTTTATTTACATAATGTATAAATACCAGTTTATATGAAATATAAATAAAATACTTAAGAAAAAAAAATTGTTAATATTGTTTTTATTCATCGATATTGAATAAAATATAAATTGAGTTTTAATTTAGCTGTAAAATGTACATACTTTGAACGTTAAATTGATAATTATAATTTTTTTTTGAACTGTTACCTATATATTATTATTTACCATAATATTAATATACTATAAATGCGTATATGATTGGTATGCCATAAATCTCACCACGGTGTTAAACGAGTATATTAGAGATATACGCATAATTTTTTAGGATAATATGATAACTTACGGAAAATTATAAGCCTCTAGAGTGCTATAAATTATAATATGTTTTTAAAATTTTAAATGTCCATAGTCATACTGCATATTATATTATATGCTTTAACACAAATTGTATTTATTTACTTAACAATCAAAAAAGGCACATCGTTTTATAAACGATCAACGCTTCACTAAAAATGTTAATTTATATTGTAAATTATGTGGCCTATTATAGCTGAAATGAAATGTAAATCGTCTAGTGATGTTCGACAATTACGTTATGATCCATCAACATACACTTTGATCTCGGTTATATGTTTTTTGACTATCGTTATTATAATACTTGCGGTTAAATTGTTATAACGGTGTCTGTGTTAAAATTTACTCATGAAGTCCTCGGTACATTAAATCAAACTCAGCGAGAAATTATAACGACAAAATAACTCGTTTAAGAGTTTTTACTAACGATCATAATTTACATTAACCGTTTTTGAAAACAGTATGTCAATGATGATTATCTATAATAAATAAAATAAAAGGTGGGCTAGTGGGTGTCACTCTGCTGTACAGTAGGTTACAAGTGGGTCACTGCAAATGAGAAATCGAGTGAATATCAAATGTTGTACAAATATGAATTTCAAACGCTCATAAAAATTTAATTTGACTTTCTTGTAGACATTTTTTTTTTTTGATAAAGGTAGACGAACTTATGGATAATCTTGTATTACATTTTAAAAACTTAGATTTTTATGAATTCTCAACTCAAAACAATTTGCTAATTTTCGTGATTTTTCCGTATTTTGTCAAGATTTGAACTTTAAATGATTATAAATAAAAACTGTGACTAAGGATTTTTAATTTTTTTCATCTGCCTTTGAAACAATAACCTAGGCGCCTTGTATTACATTTCCAAGTTTTTTAACCAACAAATAAAATTTTATTGATATTTATAGAAAAAAAAAAACTAAAATAAATGGAAATTGAAAATGTCCGTCAACAGCTCAAAAAGAGTCAAAGTATTTGGAAAATGTTAGGGTGTATAGAAAATGCTAATATAAACATTCAGTGAAATTTTCAAGTATTTACGGTCATTTGTTTTTGAGTTGCACCAAAACCTAAAATCAATTTTCTCGAAAACAGATTTTGCGTAAAAATTCCCGTCTTTTCTTAATTTTTCTTTTGTTTTTCACGGCGCTTTTGAAAACTACTGAGAAATTTTTACTTTTGACTCCCCAAAGTACCAACTAGATTCACTCTCCTATCAGAAAAGTTACTATTGAAGAATGTCCAAGTACTTTTACTGTCCTAAAAGGTGATGACAGACACAAAAAAAACACACATCATTGTAAAATAAATACATTCATCGCTTCGCTCAGAATCTAAAACGCATATTTTTAAAATATGTATGTAGAGCAATTCCCTTATCATAAATACCTAAAAACATATTTAGACAAAACAATTCATAGCTAAAGATCCTGGGAAGAGTAGGTATTTAAAAAGCACCGATAACACTATTGTATGTATGATTGAGGTATAGAATAAAAACATGTTTTTAAAAAAATATTTTGTTTAGAAACTTAATAACTCGAGACAATAAAATTAAAATAACACTTCAATCTTAAGATACCATAATATTCTTGTATAACAGGAAAAAAATAAAATATTAAAAATTTATGACGTTTATCAACAATTATATTATATAATTAACCTCTTCTTATACTTCATAAGTACAATTTAGCTCAATATTGCTTTTATGCAAATAAATACATAATTTATACTTAAAACAGAAATTACATTCATAACATTTTTGAAAACCTAAAAATATCATTCTGTCATAAATCAGAAGTTGGATGGCTCTCTAGGGAACATACTTACGATGGTTTTTGTATCACATCGAAAATGAACATTTGTACCTTTGGAAAATAACATAAAAGTACAATAAAATGTTTTTAGTAGTAAGATATTCTTTGTTCAATGTGTAAATTTGACTTTACATTTTCCATCATTGATTTTGTTTTTACATTACGTTTTTCCTTTGTATCTCTTTTGTGGCTGACTTATAAATTATTCGATTTAAACAGAGTAAATATATAATTTCAAAATTGAAATTATATTTTACAATTTTTCTTTTCGAGAATAAAAATGACAATTTAATGTTAATTTTCTTTCCGATAAGAATGGTAAGATAAAAATGTATACACCTATTTTCTGAATGTCTAAATTATACACCTAAGCAATTATATGACTAATGGACAATTATGATTAAAATTAAATTATTTTAATTCAACGTAAACATTTTTAATTAAATACTTTATGATAAAGACGTTTTTTGCAGCGTTCTCAAGAAAATTAATTTTTTTTTTCTTTTACCACTGCCACTCATAAAATGTTTTTGTATTTCTGTGGAAATAAATTGTACGTAATAAATTATTAACACTATTACACTAGTCTTAAGTCTTAACATTTCATGCATTTTTTAAATAATTTATTAAAAATGTGCATTTCTAGATAATCCATCTTTTTATTTAAAAATGTGTTTTGAATTCTTATTTTGTAGGTTCATTAAAATTTATAATTTTATAGTTAATTTAACATATAAATCACATATTATAGCAAAATAATATGTAGCTATTTTGAAGGTAACATATTGTAATAGTCATGTAATTGATATCTTTATAAAATAATAACTATAGGTAAGTAGCTAATCATTGTTGATTTTATAAAATGTAGATACATATACTGTATAGGTATTAGGTATTCTGAAAAGTTCATTAATACATAATTACATTTTTTTTATTCTAAAAGTTCATTAACTAGTTAATAGTTAATATATTATCAAATAAACTATAAACTATAGCAGTTATATCAATATATTTTAATATATATATTATGTCACTTAGTTTACTTTGTTAATCAATTTTTTTTTTATTTGTGTATGCATAGTAGATACAGATAATACAGTTGATATGACATGACTTGTTACACTTTTTTACAATTACCTTGGTGCAATTTATCTCGTTTAATTACAAAATATATCTTAAACAAAGTCGAAAATTCAAGCCTTCTCGTATTTATTTATTTTCACCATTACTTTTACGATCTTTAACATAATAAGTCAGTCAACATGTTCAAAAGTATTCGTAGCTGAATTCATCGACGATAAAGTTATCTAAACTATTGACGCTGTTACTACCATAAGTCATATCCAATGTACATCTTCAGAATCCTCTTGTCCTTATGCCAACCTGGTACACAAAGTGAAAAATTACAGTCACCATCGATAAATCATCCCATTAATTCACGTTTAAATTACACCAAGATTTCTCTTGATAATAATTTAATTAGATATTATATCCAACATCGTTCACTACCTTTGTCGAACCCTTGTTCAACAATATATTTACATGGTCTCAACACATTGAAACTTAACCTTAACAAAACCCAAGCCTCCCAAACCTACACATCAACATTCAACACTATTATACTGAAAAAGCCTTTATTTCTATAAAAGGTTTCGCCTATATCTTTATAATATTAAATAAGTAATAATTATATTATCTAACTTAGAACGTTAAATGTTAAAATAACACAGTGAGTCGGTGTTTATAGTCGGTAGTCGTAGTTCGATACCTATATTATGTTTATTGACAAAAGGTTTACCATGAAATAAAGTTCACGTTAAGATACTTTTATTAACTATTTGAAATGTCAAATGCAGCTAAATGTCTAATATATATATAAGTCAAATGATAAAAGTTATGCTGTAAGTAAAATAAAGTGAAAAGCACTTTTAATAGGAACTACCAAAATAAAATAATACATTATTATGTCTACTACAGTTACACAAATTCACTGAGTAATGAGTATTAATTATATTATATAAAGCTTTTATAGGTATTAGTTTTAAAGAATTATTTCTATAATCTATATTATGTACCGAATCTGAAATTGTAAGCACAGAACATAATAATATTTATCTGGTTACTTTGATCAAATACTTTTCAAATCATATTTTATTTTCCATAGATATTACCCATCTAGTATTTATATTAAATACAAAACGTCATAACGTGTTCTTGATTTTTTTTTACTATAATACTGTGATTTATAACAATTAATAATTATTAATCAAGCCAATCAAGGTAAAAACTATGATATTAACTATACAAATAAGTGCCTTACGGCCTTACCGATCTTCATTTGAAATCCAAAGCATTAATATTAAATGATTACATTATGTGATGGATACAATGATATTGTATTATAACTAAACACAGCTTATAATAAACATACATTATTATACACAGGTGCCTAAGTATATTTAGACTATAGATTGATTTTTTTTTTAAAACGATTTCAGTGTCATGCTTATTGTACAGAAATTATTGCTAAGTTACTAATTTTGTCTTGTTGAACCTATACGGTCTTACGGATAAACGATTGTTTGCCTTATTATTCCATTGAACTTGAACAGAAATATAGAAAAAAAAAAGTAACGACGTACCTAACAAATTCAAATAATATTAATACAAACTATTATCATCGATTCTAAATATTGTAATTATTGATATTTTCAATTGTTGATAATTAAACATAGCTTCATAGGATAAGCTCTTATTCGGTATAAAAAGTACCGAATAACTTATTTGTGATTTATTCATTTAGTAAAACTTAATTCCGATATAAAAAACACGAAAAATTACATATTTTTGTTTCCGGCGAATAACTTAAGGTTATTCGACGAATAAAATCGATTGAAAAACTGGTCGTAAGTATATTAAACACTGTTTTTATTGATTTAATTAATTTTATAAGCTGTATATTTTGACCAGTCATATTTTTCTATTATTTGTATGCACAAAACATAGAAAATAATAAAATTGTAAAAATAATATACATATAGGTAGGTCGTAGGTATAGTTAAGTATTTCCTTCCTGCTATTTAAAAAAAAAACCTAAAATTTACTCAACGGATTTTCATCCACTATTTCCGGGACCTCTTATTTTATTTCTGATTGAAAAGTGGTATAAGTTTTTCAAGTCTAAACTTGCATATTATAGTAACTGAAATGTTGAGTAACAGTTGAACAATATGTAAAGCACAATTAAAAAGTATATACATAAAAGGATAATATTAATCAAATTTCGATTTCTTTAAAAACTATTATCATATGAATGTTTATATTTGTCATTTAGCTAACTAAAATATCCAATACAAATATCAGTCAAATAAATTAAAAATAGACCTCTCTATAAAAATGTAATTAGGAAATTGTTATAAATTACTTGGGTGACAACTTTACGAGAATAACGGAACAAAATTGGTGAATGAAAATATATTTTGGGGGAGAATAACATATACATTATTTATGCTAACTTAAGGAACGATAAGTTATCATAAATTTACTATAATATCCATCGAATGTAGGTTTTTGTATTCTTCAAATTAATATACTGTTCCAACCTATTGTCCATACTTCAATTAAATATTGTCAAGCTACATACTATATATATATACTAGTATATACTAATTGATCCCACGCACTTCGTTGTCCGTAAAAATTGATAACTCTTAAAAATTGTGATTTTTCAACTCTCTTTGGGTGTCAAGTAGACAATCCATCTTCTATAAGTGCAACTCAGTTACCTCGGTAGCAATGTGCGGAAATTAATAATAATCAAATAACAATTTCTACTAATTATTTCTCTTATAACCAATAGCAATTATTAATTTTATAAACAAAAATGTCCATCCTAAATCTTAAAATCCCTGTTTGAGCACATCTACGGGTTGATCCTACCTGGTCCAATTGTAAATCCAAACCACTCAAGCATACACAAAAAATTTTATAAAAATCGGTGCAGCTGTTTGGTAGGAGTTTGACACTGACAGAAGAAATATAAATATATATTAAGATATAGTAGGCGTAGCGTATAAATGAAAAGTTCTAGGTGAAATATTATATCATAAAATGAAGTTGTTATAAAATTATTCATTATATTGATGTAACAGATGGTCGCTTTCTAAAAAAACGTTCAGACTTTTGATTTCACTTTTTTTTTTAAGTGAAAGTAATAACGAATTTCGCTTTCAAGTTTTTAACATTGTAAGTATATAAAGAAAATAATAATATTAAATTTACTTCCTTATGTATTTTTACGATTTATTTCCGGAAATTGTATTCCATATGGGTTACGTTGCGTAATGTGAAATTTGAAAGTATATTGCGCGTTCGCATACCAATATTTTCCTTTAAAACCGGTTTGATACAAATCATCAAAATCATCCACTAATGGTCCACACAACAGTTTAGGCTATATAAAAAATGTATCTCTGCAAATTTCAAAAGATTAGAAATAGCCGATACATTATTGTAAACAGTATTAAACTACTATACTGTACATAAACAGTATTTTTGATATTTTTGATATAATAATAATATATTTGAGTATGATTATCAATAATACGATATGGGTAATTATAAAAATAGTAAAAAGAAAATATATTAATAACTTACATAACAATTTTATACTTTTCATAAAGCAATTATTAACAAATTAAATGTTTTTTTTTTTTTAATGTGATTGAACCTATAAATATTTTTACTATTACTAATATTCTCTTTTTAAACAGGATATTTTTAATTTTTTTTTTTTTTATTTGGATATTATTTTGGCTTGGATATTTTAATACAAGATATTTTATCCCAATACCATGTTATATCAACATTGGGAAGTATATTTCCCTTATCTCTTAAACTATTCTGAAGTGCTGTTAAATTTAATAAAAATATATAGATACCTATCTAAACAAATTTATTATTTTGTGTTACGACTACAATGATAATATGCTATTCACAGTATTATAAATCTGTCAAATGTAAATCCTATTAAAAATATTATGAAACAATAATTAAACTCCTTGTGCATAGATTTCATATCTGTGAAATATTGTTTATTTCTATTTAATCATAAAAGTTGTTGTGGAGTACCATAATAAAATACATCCACAGCTACGCTCAGCATATAAAAAAATAACTGAAATGTGGTATCTTTGCAAATTAAGAAAAGGTATTTAAAATGATTTTTTTTTTTACAATGGTAATTTATTACGCGTTTGTAAGTTGGTGTACATTTTAATATAAAATTCAAATCGTGCCTTTAACGTCCCGGACGTTGCGGTTCTTTTTCTATTTATTTTTTTTTCAAGGCTATTAAAAAGTATTTTCTATTTTGTTTTAATTTGAAATTTGTATGTTTTACTTGACTTTGTTTTCATTACGTAAACGCATTATACCACCGGGGTTAATGACGGATTGGTCGCCCTCTCATGGCCGTGAATGGTTGGTGTACAGTATATCCAAATCCTATGAAAGACGTAATATATAGACTGGCGCGTTACGACGAGTGCACTCGTAAATAAATTGACTGTAATATATCAAAAAGTATTATATAAATATGAATATTCATGAAACACTACGCACCCAGAATATGTCTTATAATTTAAAATCGTTTCACAGAGGATGGTTGTATACATATATTCTCCGATTGCTACGGTAGGTACAAACATCGGACCACTATCCAATGAACGAATTTGGCAATTAGTTCATGGCGTTATTACAATATCGAATACGGCACGAGTATTTTAATGATATTATATCAATTCAACCGAAACGATGTTAATTAACCTAATTAACCAAGTTTCTACAATTATTTACTTTGAAAACGTTGCTTTTGTTTTGTTTCAAAAGCAGTTGATTTTTAAAATTAACATATACGTTTCGGTCCGGTGTTATAAATTTATTTGTGAGACATTACAATAAAAAAAGATTTCTACATCTTTCACAGAATTTTTGTATCTTGTTTTTAATAAGTTTACATGATTTTAAATAAAACCACTGCAGTCGCATTAAAAAACTTCTTTTGAACATTTTCAACTGAAAATGTTTGTTATGCATAATGTCAATATAGCTAGTAGTAGGTAATTAAAGAGGTAAGTATACAATACATACATACGAATTTGTATACATTAAAAAATATCGAACATAGATACCTAATATGAAAACAACACAATACTTTTTTTTTAAAAACAGACATTACTCAAATAATATTTTTGAAGTGTAAAAATGAAACAATACAAACAAGTCTGCGGATAACATAATTATATTGTGCCTTTGTTGCGTATCATACATTAAACGTAGGTAACATATATATTTATCATTAAAAAAAACACACGACCAGCTTCATAAGTTGCTGCTGTCTCTAATTCTTTACAAATATGAATAACAAATAGCAGTATATTATTTTTGTTGTTTTTATGTTGGTTTAAAATATTATAATATGTACCTGAAAAAAGTCTTCAATCAAAAATCAGCATGGGTGGACGGGTGGTAATATCAATTTAAACTAAACGTTGTACACCGCAATTATAGGCACCTGGCAATTTGATAGTTGATAAATGATTCGTAATATTATTTTTATTCTGGTAAATAAGGACACAACTGTAAATTAAATGGAAAGAAATTACATTTCTGCAGGTCGTGTGACGCTTATCTACATCAGATAAAATGTATCGATTGTGTATAACTTTTATGTCGTTTATAGTTATTTTGTAGTCTCATCTGCTTATTTCGTTTTAATTTGGTTTCAAACAACATTTCACAGCTGCGACGGCCGGTAAAGTGAATCATTTATATACTTGTCATGCAGAGTGTTATTAATTAATGTAACATTGGTTAGACGATTACACTATAATTGAAAAAAATAGATAATCAACAAAAATGCCCTTGCCCCTTTGGATAGAACACTAAATAGAAATAGATATAGAAATAGAACTCAATAGAAATAAATATTTTTCCATGTGATGTATATGGTACATGTATATACGGTTCGTTTCAAAATATCCAACACAGATTATATCGATAATCCAACCCTATCGTAAACGACCTAAACTAAAATAAATACTATACATTTAGGAGGTACGGCAAATATAATATATCATTATTATGCAATTGAATGTTGGGTCAAAAACTCAAAACTCTAACGAGCACCGGGAAACCATTTAAAGGTAATATACGCTCGTAGAACACATGTTCCCATTTAGATCGTTCTTTGTTTCAATGACAATCAAAACTCTAATTGGTATGCCGAAGGTAAAAATAACAAATCGATTAAATACTTTACCATCGCTATAATATTATACTGTCCGAAATAAAATAGATTGCGACGGAAGACTATAATTATTATTGAGCAACAGACAATTTATAACATAATATTATATAAGTATAGGTACATATAGTTTAATTATTGACACTTGAGTTTATTAAAGTGATTAAATAAAATGTCAAGGCTCCGTTAACAGAAACCGTCATGTTTTGAGGCGAATTGAAAATAATTAGACCCTCCGTAAAAAAAAAAAAAATTAAGTGATCTCTAAACATTCGAAAAAACGTGAGTATACTCATATATAGCTATAATAACATGACGTATCTTGTGCTATTGAGTCTTCTGCGCACAGTGTTGTGTAGTAAGTCGCTAACTATAATGTAATGTTCAGCATGCAGTGTATTACCTGTACAGCATTGACGATGGTGTACGACGATAGTATTGGCCACTCCCAAGACAGAACTGTTAACGGTCCACTAATTATGCACACCATACTGTCGGCGACGCACAAGTTCAGCAGCAAAAGGTTGTTGGACACCTTGTGGCCCATGGAAAGAGCGAAAAACACGCATAAGTTCGCAGTGGTGCCGATGATCGCCACGAGTACCACGTGGACGGCCATTAATGACGTAGCTATGGTCGAAAACCCATCGTCTGTGTAGAATGTTAAAAAAAAAAAAAAAACACGATGTAAGTTTGTGCTTATATTTTGAACTGCAAAACTCAATGATTGATATTACACCGTAGTCACACTACCTACGTCATTAATTCACAAGATCGACCACGAACCGTATTTTATACGCGAACGTACGTCTCACTAATATATATTTTCATGATCTGATCTGAGCGTTGTATTGATTTTACAATGATTTGTGTTATTTGTATTTTTTCGTATGTCTGTCCACGCTATTTTTTACTTTTAGGAGCAGTAAATAATATGCTTCAATCTTCAACTTCAATATTGTATTATTTTCTGGTAGAAAAGTAAATCTAGCATTGGGAGGTCGAAAGTAACAAATTTCAAGTGTTTTTTTTTTTTGTAATGTATGCACAATATTGGAATTAAAAAAAAAGTTGAACGTATAGCTGCAACCATTTTTTATGAGTGTTAGAAGTTATGATAAGTATAATTGTTTTGCAAATTTTTTCGAAACTAAAAATCTATACAATTTTTGATTTTTATATCTTTAAATTAAATACAAAATTTATTTGAGTTCTTACTGAAATCATAAATTCTGAAAAATCTATATATTATGAAACATTTGTTTTTAATTTAATATTCAAATTGTTATGACATCTGATATTTAAGAAAATGACGATTTTTAAAGTGATGTTTTTAGGAAAAATTAATTAAATTGATTATTAATAGTATAATAAAATACTTAAATACCTATCTATCAATGTAAATACATAATACAATGTTCTTGGTCATAATGGCTGACGGACGATCTCCGCTCAGAATCGCTCCTCGTATAGAATGATTAATTATCATTGAATTCAAATTTAACTCATAAATTTAAAATTACAACGAATTACTTCTCAATGACGGAGTACACTTAACACCTACTGCAGGCTACTGTACAGCATAGCAATTATCTACTTGCCTAAATTTTTTTTTTACTATTATATAGTTACTATTATTATAACAGACTTCAGAGTACAGGTTGTTTTGTTAAATGTAATAATAAGATAACTAGTTTGTCAAAGTTAATGAAACAATTAGGCTCTATGCGTTCAACTTTACACTACCTATATAATTAAATGTAATAGTACATCAGTTACACATAGGTACATGTTTAAATAATTATTTGAATTTTTTTTCTTTATGACTGTAGAAATAAATTCAAAATCAAATACAAATACAAATTTTCAGTCGTTTAGATTTGAGTAGGTAACAAATTACAATAATTATTTTATTTCGTGACTAAAAATTCGTATTATAATATGATTAATGATCGACTACGCATAGCGTAGTAAATATATAATTTTAATAACATTATTACATAATAAACATTATAGAATCATACAGTACATATTATATGTATAATATTTTTTAATTTATATATATTTATAATTAATTTTAAATTGTTAAAAATAAATTATTTACTAATAAATTAATAAATTCAAGCTACATAATAATAAGTGTGATGGTAAATATTAATAAGCTACAACTAACTTTACAACTTTACTTAGGTGCTCGAAATTATTTGTTTAGGGGGGAGGTGCTGGAAGTTTATTTGTACATGAAAATACATAAAATATAACATATTTTATTAACTTGGCTTAACAAGACTTTAGATTTCATGTTAGGTGATTTATTTATTATTTTTCTGTTACACGATAAGTAATACTTTGTTTTTCAACTTTGATTTTTGAAGGTGGATATAGCGATTTGGATCTAGTTGGTACTTTTGAGAGGTCAAAATAGAAAATTCCAAGAGTATAATAAGAATATAAACCAATTAAGGAAAACGGGAATTTTTACGCAAAACTAGTTTTTGATGAAATCTATTTAGATTTTTTTGGTGTAACTCAAAAAATAATAACCATAGATACTTTGAATCTTCAACAGATTTTAGATATTAGTATTTTCTATATTATATTATGATGACACATTTTCATAATATTTTGAATCGTTTTGAACATTTTATAAGCATTTTAAATTTTAAATTGTTTTAATTAATTTTTCTATAACTTTCACTAAAACATTTCACCGAGTCAATAAACTTTAGTTAACATAGTTTTATTTTCATAGACATTTTAAGTTCAAATTTGGATCAAATTAGATATTTGAACAAGAATAACGATTTTAGTCATTTTGTTGTAATTTAAAAATATTATTTGTGGGCACTTGAAACTTTTAATGTATATTATTATATTTTATATGCACAATGAAATTTTCAGTTGCTTTGTTTTAGACAAAAATTAATTCAACCTAATGCATTACTAATTGTATAATAAATTAATGGCGTTGATAGCAATATATATGTATCATAATATTATAAAATATTATATAATATTTTGTAATATCTGCTGACAGACCGTTTTCGTTCAAAATCGTATTTGGTATAATATTATGTAATATAACATTGAATTCAAATTTAAAACATCCATTACAGTGACCCATACGACATAATATAATGTACAGGAGAGCGATACCCACTAGCTCACCTTTTTTTTTATAATGGTGACCTTTTTTTGTTTAATGTAACGTAATTTGTTATATAGTTATTTATCATAATACCTATACTCAATTTAAAATAAATTTCCGAAAAGTCGGAGAGAAATATTCCAGCTTACTCTTTCTTCCGATCGCCTATGAATATTTAATGTTTTAGGCCCTAATTTTGGTGTCGTTTTTTTAAATCACAGAAAAAATTTCTGGTTTTAGTGAATAGTGAATAGTGGTATTTTTAGTTTTTTTTAATTTTAGTGGACTAGATAAGACTTTGAGTCTCAACAACTATAGTAAGTATAGTTATTAGCTTATTTACAATAACAAGAAATAATTAATTTTAAAGTTATAATAAAAAAAGTATATAAATGTTATAGATTAAACATAATACAGTGTATTATAGTATTATATAATACATTGTAAATTTATAGTAGATATATATAATCTAAATTAAATGTTATATACATCATTAGGGAGTAGCTATGGTCAAATTTGACTACCTATGTAAGGATATAAAAATGATTGTTAATAATTTAATTAATGGATAAGATTTAAATTCGTTGTCAAATATGAGGTGTATTAGATATTTAATAAGGCGTCAGGTGATCGGTTGGCACTTGGCTGCGATATTGGCGTATGTTCGTCTATTAATGGAACTGTAAAGATATTCAGACTGACCAAGATGAACTGGTATACGGTCAGAAGAAAGATGTTTTTGCATTTTTGATTTTTTGAATCTTGCAGCTAGTTTTTTATATTCTACTGTTCTAGACATAGTTTGTAGGATGCTGTGTGAGCCCCTGTACGAAAGGTGAATTTATCCAGGAACTACCGGTATTTAAAGGAACAAAGTCTTTTTTTTAAAGTATGATATTAAGGAACGAAAATACATTTTTAGCAAAATATAACAAGACATTCATCATAATTGCTGCTGCAATAAGTGCCTACAAAAAAGTTATAACAAAAAAATCTTTATACCAGGCAAATAAATATTTGTTTAGTATTAGATTATTATATTATTGGTTTTTAAATATTAAAATGATAAATTATCTATTAAAAAAAAATAGGCCCCCATATATTAATATATTTTATGGTAGTAGTATCAACTATTATCATATAGAAATTGTATCAATGCAGTATATTGATGCTGGGTAATATTGATAAGAATTTAAATTGTAAACCGTATATTTAAGTTGATGTGGGAGAGATAAACATTTTAATTTTAACCACTTAGACGTCTAATGACAGATATCAATAATGACCCTACCTTCTTAGATTTTTACTCATAAATGTTTATCTCTCTTTTTGTATGTAACTCAATACTATTATTATTACTACTTACTAGTTTATTTTTGTATGTTTACTAATAATTTATCACACACCAATGTTATCATCAGATACAAAATGGCTGTTTAAAGGGATATCACAAAATATCAATAGTTCTTATCGTGAAAAATAGCTAGCTGAGCCTGGCTCCCTTTACGCTGCCATTTTTCTTCTATCATCAAATATTTGACTGAGGAGGGATATATGTACAATAACCTTGTATATTTCAACCATGATATAGTAGTTAGAATTTTTAGTTTTTAAAAATCCCCTAAAAATATTCATAGAAATTATTCACATCGTGTATTATTAAGAGGACGTCGTAATTATTTTAAATATTTATAGTAATTGATGTATAAATGTTATGTAAACAATAATAATATAAACGTATAGTATAAATACTATACGTTAGGTATGTACCCATTTATATGGGTGGATAAATCTCATCTTAAATTAACATGTGTAGTTAATAGTTTCTTTGAAGACATTTTGAACCAAAATTTATTTTACTTTACCACAATAATACTCGAGAGACACGTCAACTAAAGTTAAACCGTATAAACTTTAAAGAAACTATAATAGGTAGGTATAAATGTGTAATGTATAATGCATTACGTAATAACGAAACCATAATAATACTCCCAACCATTACTGGTTAAAATCTAGAGAGCATAATATTATTTTTTCTTTAAACATATTTTAACTCATAAATTCTTAATGAACAAAATAAATTATTTCAAAATGTTTACGAAACGTTGAACTATTGGTTTTACAATAATGAATCACTCATTAGCCCTCCGTAGGTAATACCCTTTTAATTGATATCTCTGAGTACTTTGATCAAAATAAGCGGTGTGGTAGATTAAAATAATTTTATATTATTTCATCAAATTATAAAATACTTGAATTTGTTTTGATATACTTATTAGTATTTCTGAAGTAGATAGTAAAAAAGAAGAACCTAGTAATTACAGTATCATAAAATAAACAACATTAACATAATTAAATTCATAGATTTTTATTGATATATAAATCGTTTAATGTTCTCTGTGAAAGTGAGAAGAGATTCGAAAATAGTTATAATTTTATTTTGCCTTATAACCGTATTGGAAAATTCGTTTTTATCTCAAATATACTTGTCTCTGTGTATGAAATATCATAATTCATTACGTTCGAGTAATGAATCATGTTTGACATGTTTAATAAGCTTAAACATTTGTAAAACGTTGATGATTTTTAGTACTATTCTCATTAGCGTATGCAGAATTTAAGGTGTAAGCATCAAATGCGTAGGTTAATTTTAAATCCAATTGAATATAAGGTGTTTAACAAAAAAAAAAATACAAGTTTCGATATCTTTTGTGATTTATGGGAAATGATTTTTAGGTGTGGAGGTAAATATTAAAATCACAAATAGAATATACCATACATTATAATATTAACATTATCAACAATCAACACATCCCCAGCCCAATTACATTTTTAAATAGGTCATACTTAGCCAATTGAGAGAGATTGACTACAGAATGCGAAGTGCAAACTTATTTTGTGTAGAGTAAGAATACCGTGGATAACAGATGGGTTATTTATTCGTCTGTACCAGACTATATCAGTAAATAAAGTTCTCAGAATTATTCATTATTTTATAAATTAGTTTATATTATTCAGAGTTCAGTTGCATTTCTTTTAAACATTTTGTTGGTAGGTGTATATCATTTATGTGGAATGGATATATTGTACTGAAGTTAGAAATTGCTGCAAAGCAAAATTTAATAATATTATGTAACGTAGTGTACAATTAGTAAATAAAATACATTTCTTACACTATAAACGATAATTTTTTTCATATAATAATAGTGTGTTTTCTATTACGTCTATATCCAAAGATAAGATGAGAAAAAATCAATGTTAAATCAATGTTACATTGATGGAATCGATTTTTTATTACATTAATACAAAAAAAAAAATAATAAACGAACAATAACCAATGTATACGTATACATTAAATTTATATTATAAATTAGTCTTTTTAAATTGTTTTTTCCAATATTTTAAACTATTTTAAACATTCAAGATCTCACTGTTATACAAGTATTAGAAAAACGGAAATGTAGCAGAATGCCAATATTAATTATTATTATATTATGCAATACGAATTTATAGTAATATAACTAATATAAATTGTACAATTTAAGCTGAGTGATTAGCGGTCGAAATATACAATAAATTATAGTACCTACCTATATATATATATGGAATATCTGGTTTAGAAATCCGCAACATGCAATTATAATATGACTACTTTTGAAATTCCTGGAAATGTACCGAAAGGTACGGCTTATCACTTAGTGGCACGTGGAAAATACGAAAACCATTTATATACAAAAAACAACTTCAAGGACAAATTATGGGATCTCTAGTCTAGGGAAACTGAAAAGTGGAAGGGGAAAACCACTTGTAAGGGAACCCGCATTACGGCATTTTCAGATGTACCATAGCTGAGTCCCAGACACCTTCAAGTCACATGACTTGTACAACTACATGATAACTTGTATTTTGTTGAATAAACAATCATTTAAAATTTTTCTTTTTTTGTAAATTGTCTTGAATCAGTTAAAAATACTTCATCTGAATAACAGAGATGCCCGCAAAAAGATTTTTTAATACATTTTTCTTGAGATATTTGATTGTCTAACGCAAATAATATGATGAATTCAAAATAAAATTTAAAATTGTATATAAGTATTGGTAATTTGATAACATCATAAATAATTGGTTAAAATGTAAAGCCGGTTGTTATAGTCGTGTAATTATCTAAATTGGAAATATTAAAACCTTTAATTCCAGGACCACTATATTACAGGACCATAATATTATCAACGGTATCATTACAAATTGGATATAAGTGTATATGAGATGGATTTTATTGACTACCATTGACCATTTTTATTAATATTGATTATCGTTTATCAGTATCTCCACGCTTATTAGTTTGAAAACTTGAACGTCCAAAAAAATATATTTTGAAACATGTTTCCAATACTATATTATAGCTCGGTTCATAAAAGTTATTAAACCATATTATAACGCTACCAATAAAGTAGGTAGGTACCTATGAAATACGCCATCGCCATCGATGACGTAGTAGACAGTTATGTTCTTCGGTGATTCTAGTATATGAAATTCAAAGAACATGACATAAATGAATACACCCGCATGACATTGAACTTCCTATATTATTCACACTCGTGACAGAAACTACCTACGTTGACTTTATTTTAAGGTAATATAATAAGCAATAGTTACCAAATGTAGGTACTTAACCAATCGATAAATCGAGTAGTATCTAATATCCAATATCTAGTACTATTTGAATTGAATAATAATATTGTAGTTTTCCTCAATAATTATTGTTGACTTTGTGACAATTTCATCTAAAACCCAAATACACGTTAACAGTATCTATCTATATATTGTATAAATTAGATCAAACGTTTGGAATTTGGGTCAAACTGATAATCATTAATGAGAAATGACATTGAAGCACGCCTAATATTGTTCAGTTAATTATATATCGGCTAAAGAACATAGTATAATCTATTAAAAATATGTAATCGCCAAGATGGCAAGATTTCATATTTTAAAATATTAATATTATACTCAGTCACGTGTGTAACGCCCTCCAACATGATAATGCCTACAGCCATCAACTATGTAATAACATTTATAATAGTACATATGATAAGATATTATTATTAATATAATATTATGTATCAAAAAATATTCGTGAGGATTTTGGTGGCACGAGGTCACGTGAGTTTATAAAATGATCATGATGAATCGGCATGTGTGCAAATAATACCATTGAACTCCACTTGAACGACTTTGTAATGGCCTGAGTATAATATAATAATTATATATTCTTCCTATGACGTAGACATTTAAACAACAGTTTCAAACAACATATTATTCAGACTTCCAAGTTTATAAAAAAACTTTGTAATTTTATTTTACAGCATTGAGATGATACTAATTTTGCTTTAGTTAAATAATTTGTTTGGTTACCATGGTTACCAATAAGTTACATCGTTTTTTCTCGGAATCATTTTTATCATATACAATTATTTATCATTATATTCAAAATATGTAACACATCCATTAGCTCGTCCATTAGTCAATACAGCGACCAACTCAATGTCGATGTACACTTAAGGCCTTCTATACAGCATACCGACCTCCCCGGATATTTTTGAAAAACAAATTGATAACTCGGAAAAGCATAAAATGTAATGATTTTATAACAATGTTTCCAACAAGTAAAATATAGCAATTTGGTACTGTGATTATCCAAGATGGAAAAATAGTAGGAATGTTGGACATTGCTAAGAGAGCAATAAGGGAGGATTCGATTAGGTTATGGAAAGAGCTAACAGTTTATGAAGTGAGAGGGGGTGAGTTAAAGTTTGAACCAAATTGGCTGTTAGGCCTATAGGGAATTATCCTATGTCAGACCAATATTTTGATTTAAAGTTTCACTTTTAAGAGTAGACTGAGTATTAGGGCTCTAAAGCTCTATATGTTGGTATAGTCTAAAAATAAGCTACGCTGCAGCGAGAAGAACAGAATCTTGATTTCCTTGGAGAGTGGTGGTATGTTTGGGTTGGTGTGGTGACGGTTTATGGATATTCGTTGTTGGACTTTAGGAGTGATTTATTTGTGGAGGTAATCATTGGCTGTGTATTAACAGTATTAGAAATATTAGAGTGACTAAACGCCGTGTTACCGGGTTTTGTTTTTTTTAATAGTTAATTTAATAGATTAATGGCATCACAAAAAAAAATATTTTTGGTAGTCATAATTTTTTTAAAGTTTTATTGAAGTTCCTATTCTTGGCAGTTGCGGTTGATTACAAGATGGAGAAGTTGATAGAAATATTATCAAAAAACAATGGCGTGAATAGTAGGACACAGCTCAATGGAGTGTTTACCATATCCATAATGACTGCATCTTGGACACTGCGGTATAATTTAGATGTGAGTCTAAACCGTAAACACTTGTTGCATTGAAGAGGAGAATAAAACATTGGCGATACATCAAAAAGAATATTTAAAATCTATATAGGTAAAGCTTGGTACTTTGGTAGACAAACCAAAGGTTAGTTTGTCTAAATAAAATATAATAATGCAAGAGTATACTAGTACCGACTACTGAATTAAGTGGGTAACATTGAAATAAATGAAATTAAAAATAAATTATAGATGAATATTCTATATTTTTGATCAACTGAACTACTTAAAACAATAAAAATTGCTAATTTTAAATAAATATAATAGGTAGCTAAAAGATTGTCTAAATAAAATATGATTAATAATTCAATATTTAGACAATATTATTATATAATAGGCAAAAAATTATAATTACTCATGTCGTAGTACCTCCGCTGGAAGGCCTCTACGGTCTGTTTAATCTGCCTTTTTATTTTTATTTTAACTTATATTTACCATCAATTGTTCTTATTGTACTCTTTTTTATAACAGATTGAATAAAAACTTATGAACCAAAAAAAAAAAAAATATTCAATAATAAATAATATAATATTATTAAATAATAAACTTTAAAAAAAAAAATGGAGGGGAAATATCCGCATCAAAAAATGTATCGGGGGAAAATTTTATACTACACCAAAAGCAGCCGAAAGTAAAACCGCCAGGAACAGGTTGAATTAGTTAACGATGATAATATTACCGGTTTGTCGTCGAAGTTGTGTTTGAAGTGTTTGAGATGTTGTTCAACGTTATGTTTCGTTTGTCGTTTGTGTATGTGTGGCAGCGGGTTAAGTCATGTGGGACGTGATGTTTATAAATTTATATGATTACGGTCCCAGGTTTAGATGAATTGCTAATGACGTCGTTATTGATAGAGTTATTATTATTTTTTTTTTATTAATCAACCCGCGGAAATTTAGGCCATTGGGTGGTTTTTACTGTGGGGGAGGGTACTGTAAGCTTAAACACGTATGTTTTTTGGATTTTGGCAGATTTTTATTGGGCACCCGTAGGTATCTACCATGCCCGGGTGGGGGATGGCGGCACTTCTCTCCGGACACCGTGACTTGCTTGAATAAAAATGCCACCCGTGGCCGGCATCGAACCGGCGCCGGTGTGCGTCGCAACCGACGCCTTAATCCACTCGGCCACTCCATCCCCCGATACGGTAAAATACTCATAACGCGTTAAAAATTAAAATATAATAAAAATCGGATGAGATTGCCTAGATAATAATCTTACCTTTAAATCTTATAAGAGATCAATTCACTCTAATTTTTAAACTAACATAGCTAAACGTGTTCTGCATAGCACTTGAAAGATAAAGACAACTCGCGGTCATGCGGGTATCACGTCCTCTTGAAAGTTGGATGATTATCTATTATATTATGTTGTAGAGTTAGTAAAATTGGATTTCTATGTTTGTTGGTTAATTGTTTTGTTAGATATACTTGTGGTTGAAAGCTTACGGTTTTTCCTGCCTTTAGCTACTTGAAATTCGGGATCTGTGTGGTGAGTTGAAGCGAACGTGTATTTAATTTTAATGTTTTTTTGCCCGAAAAGGTGGTCAAGGTATATTTAGATAACTTTAAGTTAATTAAATAATAAAACTCAATAACTTCATTATGATTAACTGGCAGTAAGATGACCTTTGACGAAAAGAGGCAGGTTTCGACTGTTTTTTTTTTAATTAATTATTTTGTGAACCCTTACCAAGTAAATAATTACACGTTATGAATTCCTATTTATGCAAAAAATAAATGTATTATTATTTTAATCAGCTGTTAATATAGTTCTACGAGTACCTATTAAAAACTAGGTACATTGTAAAAAGTTAAGAATTCAACAAATTTAGTTTTGAGTTCAACTTAAAATCTTTTTTGCATGCTATGATTTAACATCGTTTTCATATTATAAGCGTTAAACACTACTATAATATCATTATAATACATTTAAAAATTGACTACTTAATGACTAAGTAGATATTCAGTTTTTATAATAACTTAATAGTTTTTTTTTATGAAACTTCATAATATTATTATTTAAACTGAGTGCGGTTTTCGTTTATAATTAATTGAAAATCTTGTAAACATAAAGTGTCATGTTAAAAACAATTCTTTGTATTCATATTTTGTGTGTTAAAATTGCAATGTATATATAATCTCATGTTTTATTATTAAGTATTTTATAATGGATATGCAAACTTTGCAGTTTGCACACTGAATGAGCTTAAATATTAACATTGAATAAATTGAAGAATTTATAATATTCAATTTGTAAAAATCTGGGAATACAATGGTGACCGGGTGTTTGGTACTTGTCTAGCTTAGTTTCCCTCCGTGTAGAAAAGTGATGTATAATTAATAATTATATATTTAAAAACAATGACAAATTAATGCATTCAAAAACGATTCTGAACGGATATCACTTAAAAAATCAATTCCAGCAATTTGTTAACGTTTTTCAGAAATTTTTCATTTCGTCTATTTTTTCAGACCTTGTAAGACCTATAATATTGTTTATTGTATCTTGTATTCAATTTAATTGGTGACATTGTATCGTGGGTAATAAAAATATACAACAATATCTTGATATTTGCAAACAGCTACACCGACATTTAATAACTACATCAAAACCATTGTGCATAATTGACGCGAAGTTATGCGCACGTGCACGCGACAGGTGTCAATTCTAGTTTTATACATTTTTTTATAATATTAAATAATAGGTAGGGGTATATTAGTATTTATTTAGCTTACAAATCCCAGAAGTCGCATAAACTCCTGGGTTTTGGTGCCTTTCGGCTATAACCGCGTACTTATATACATTAGCTTGAGAACTGTTCAAAAGAATCGATGGTTTACGGCCGCCACCATCATCATCCACCATAGTCGACATTGGTGAATCCAACCGACTTACGCGTCGTCTACGGAACACCAGCACCGCGGTGGTTATTCCCCGCGTACTATAACACCCAGATGGCAATCGGTTTTAGTTGTTCCGGTTCCTACAACTCGCACGAAACAACCACCTGATCGATGGTCCTACTCCACTGCCGTGGCCAAGCGGTGTGAGAGGGCCCCCGCGATCACTAATAATTGTCTTGAGACCACGAGGGTGTTTGCCTCTCCCTCACCCCCACCTACTTCTCAATCATATTTGTTACTGATATGACATGATTCGGAAACTACCATAGGGGCTAATCACGCCCTATACGTTTATGGGATAAGGTGGAAAATGAACCGACCAGTGCCAAAGCCATCCACGCTTTGCGCAGAGACATGGGTACTTTCGGGCATACGGCGCATACCTGGGAAGTTCGACAGCCACTCAGGTACTCAGCCCATAAATATGAATCCGTAATTTCACGAGTTAATATAATAATAACCGATTTGAAACAAAAAACGTGTATACACTATCCAGCCCATATTTATGTTAAAAAATGTATATAATATACATATAGCACGTAATAAAACAAAATATTATTTTTCATTAATTTACAAATACCTAATGTATTTCTATATAGGTATTATTGTTTTAATTTACTAAGAAATAAATTATACTAATATTTATTTTCTCGTTTGTATAAATAGATGGTATTTAATATTCCAAAAAAGTTTTTCATATTTGTCTATTGTACCGTATTTTCGTCAATAAAACATTATTTTTTATAAAATAGCTTTGATAGTTTGAGACTTTAAACATTGATTTCGCAACTATAATAAGAACTATATTGCTTCAACAAAACACTTAATTACTTGGTTAATGGGTTTTACAAACTCATCTTAGATGATTACCAATAACTGAGATATAATAGATTTAAGTACTTTATCCCCTACAGGAGAAAAAAAATCCATCAAGTAAATAATAATTTTATAATGACAATGCTCGAGGTTATTACTTGTATTTACACTTATTTTTACCATGTTATAGTTGGCTGTCAATATTGCAAATTGATTTATAACATAATAATCATTAGCATCTTCGAGTCAGGGTGAATATTGCACACCAATAGGCAATAGTATATAATATCTAATGAAAATAGTGTCGATATATATTATTTTATGCTAATACAAAATGTATGGTAATCGTCACTTAAAGCTCGCAAATAATTAATTATGTATTATATTTATAAGCACCAATAAAATAAAATTTGAATTTAATATAATTCTGACATTATTCCCCTACAAGGTCTAATCTATTGTTCTGTTCTATATACTATTATGCGCTGACCACAAAAATCCTGTCATCTGCCCTTTTGATCCCAACTATTTGACTGCAATTCTATAATATTCTTTACCATACTATGCTCGTCTTGATTAAATCAGATGACCTATTTAAGAAGTATTGAAAAATATGATCCTATTTCTACCTTTATAAAACTGATTATCTTGGTAATCCTTGTGACTTGTAATATTCGTCATATCATATTATTTCTAATATATTTTCTCCCAAATCTTTAATGAACGCATAATATAATAAAACATATTATTGCTGTCAAATATAATTTTTAGTATTTTTCTGTATTATAATTGCATTCAACAGCGTGCCCCAATAGTTATCTGAAAATCATTATTTATTTAAAGATGTAAAACGATTTTTCTTCGTTTATTAATTCTTTCTTCAGACAGTCAGTTCATTTTCGGATTTAGTAGTTTACAAGTATAGACATACCTTGTCACAATACTTATAAGAGTTTTGATGCATGAGTGCTTGTAAAAACTTACTTTCCTGGTTTATACTGCTTATACAAATTTTTCTTTTATTTTAGTGCAACATTGTTTTATTTCATTTCGCTTTTCTGGTATAGAATACAAAAATCAAGTTATAACATATTAACACCAAAGTAAAACATTAATCGTGTGTTGATTTTGACGCATAGACGCGTAGTAAACATAACATAATATTATTATTAACCTGAAATTGCAATCAGTCATCAAAACTAAAATTAAATATTATTTTATATAATGCATCAAAATTAATGAAAGCATTTAAATTTTATAAATGCAGTAATTATAAGAGTTAGGTATAGGACTCAAAGAAATGGCCCCAAACAGTTATTGGAAATTTGTAAATGATGGTTACATCCAAATTGGCAAAGTACAATAAATTTGCGTGATGAAAATGAAATAACATACATGAAACTTTTTGAGAGTAGAATTCACTTACAATACAAAACAGAACACTTAGGTAATTTAGTATTTACTAAAAAGGTAATATTATAGTATTCACGCGTCACTCGGAATTTCAAATAAAATATGTATAAAATGAGGGCTGCAACTATGTATAATGCAGATGGATTATATGATACCACAAAGTGACGGAGCATTCAAAATAAATTATAAAGAAGATCGACAATAATTACGCTTCAGACTCATATATCTAGGTGATTACCAACCAGATTTGGTAAGTTGGATAAAAAGATTTAGAAGATGAGAAAATGATTATGGTTAATTGTATTTTTTTGGAACATTTTGAGATAATCCATACTATTTAGTTGTTGAGTAAAATTCTTATCAAAATGATTTATTTAGAATTTTAAAACATACCAAAAAAGAGTTGTTAAAATATTATGTATAAGATACGAATAGTGTATAATAATAAATTAAACATTTGTCACAACTCAAAAGGTTGAATAAGTAAGAACACAAGACATAATATATAATTTACATGACGTCATTAATATATACTAAAGAATTTAAAAACAAATTGTTTTTAGTGAAAAAAAAATGATTGATTATATTATACAATCAAATATTTTTGATATTTCAAATAACCTATACGTTTTGAGGTAATCAAATGACAGCTGTCAGCTACAGTATAGAACCTTTACACAATGGTTATCATTCGAGTGTTATAATACACAGCTATTAATTAAATTTATTGAAATAAAAGTATCATAAATAATATCCAGCAGCGCGATATCTTAATAACAAAATATTTAATTACTATTTTCAATCTAAAATTATTGCTATATAGTATGTATAGCCAAAATGCATATCTTATAATAAATTATGTAGCTATTAATTATTTCCTAGATACAATATAAAATATTTATTAGTTAGGTAATGTAAACCAATTAAATCATAGAGGCATGTATTTAGTGGGGGCGAGTGTACTCTGTTTCATGTGACAGTCAATATTTAGTCCATTTAGAGGTAAATGTATATTGACATATTATTATGATCGATTTAATATATCAAACAATAAATACATTTATCTATACTTCTATATCTATATACTATTTAGGTACTATTATTATATTATATTATTAGGGTTTAAAAATACATTTCCGTGAAAAATAAAATTGTTATTATATTTAAAAGTTTATAATCGTCAACTTCCAAGTGAACATTTTTAAAAGTTGGTTTATTGTATGAAACAAAGAAAATATTTAACTTATAAGTTGCTTAACAAATCTATAATATAAAAAATTTAAACATTGCCTTTTAACTCTTAAGTTACAACCTCATAAACCAACTCAACATCGTAACATATTGTTGAGAGCCGTGGATCTTCGAATGCATATTATATTATACTATATTATGATTGTATTATTATAATATTATATTCACAATGACACAATGTATAGATATAAACCACTCTTAATAGTCGTGAGACGTGACCTTTTACAATATACAAAATATGATCTAAGTATTAAATAAAAGAGTCCAGAGCACCTTCATATCACTTAGTCACATCACACACATACACGATTTCTGAACACTTTATAATTACTGAAAATACACTATTATTTCATTCACAAAAAATTTAAATGTTTTTCTTATTCCTAAGTGTGTAATCAATATATTATTTCTAATCATCTATAACCGAACACGTTTAAAAGAAAAAAAAATATTTTTCTTAATTTCATTAAAATATTTCAAGAAGAGTGAAATTTTCAATTTTGAAATATTTCAAGTGAAATATTTCAAATTCAGAACTCTATAATATTATTATAATATTATAAAGAAAAAAGATTTGTATGCTTGTAACGAATAAGCTCAAAAACTACTGAACCGATTTCGAAAATTCTTTCACCATTAGAATGCTACATTATCCCTGAGTAGTATAGGCTATATTTATTTCTAGAAAAAATTAGAGACTCGGTAGGGCCCACCAGGCAGGTGCAACACGGGGAGGTGCTCAAACAGCTATTTTGAGATTTACGATAGAAATTATTGTTTATAAATGGTTGCTATTGGTTATAGAAGAAATAATAATTAGTAGAAATTAATATTTCATTTTTATATTGGTTGCCATTAATTAATCGGGCAGATCAAGCATGCATCCAATCGAATTTTCGCACAATGCTTATACTTGATATGCTGTCGCACATTGTCTGTGGCCCCAACTGAGTTGCACTTACTGACTATAAGCATGTTACAAATTGTCGTGCTTATGGCATCGAATGTAGAAACTATACCTTAAACCATACTCTAAATCATTTGTATGTAGCTTCGTTCCCACATTCATTAAATATACCTATTTGTTTAATAATTATTTCTTTTATTTGATATATCGGTCATTCGAAATATTTTTATTTTATAATCTTTTATTAAATATTGTATCCACCTATATTAAATAAAACTTATAAAATTTACTTCTAATAATAATTATTATTATTTACATATCGTTAAAATATCATTAGGAAACGTAATATTTTAATTCGTGGATACATTATAATATATAACATAAGGGTATTAAGCAAAAAAAATCATTGTTAATGTTTGAAAATTATAATATAAATATTAAAAAAAAAAGGTATAATTAAATACTTGAGTAAATAAATAATTGATTTTGTTTGTGTGATTTTTTATATTTTTAAGTGAACATATATGGTGATGTGGGGGCATTGCTACAACCCCCCCTCCCAACATTTCAGCCTTAGTTGCGCCACTGAAAATAATACAAATCTACGCCGAACTTCAAAAAACATTAAGGGACCATGCACATAAAAACACAAAGGATGATACACAGTCGTGTGATGTTATCATGATCAATAACAATTATCATTAATATTTATAACAAATAAAAATATATAATATTATGTAATATGGCTTAATTATTGCAAATTGATATTAAGTAGTTATGAACTACTGAGACAAATGACAATAAGTAATATTTTGCAGTTACATAATTCCAATATGCCATAATGTTCTATAGTAGTAGCCAGTAGTGGGCAACTTTAAAATGTAAATAATGATAATAACTTCTATTGATAACAGGCGAAAGCCGGCGGCCATGTTAGCGTGAACTCCGCTGTAAATTCGGTTATTGCTGACATACCATGTTCTTTTATCATGATAGACCGGACCAGCTAATTGTATAATTTCTGGAAAAACCACGCGCCAGTGTATAAAAAAAAAATAAAGTCTATAATAATGTATTATGATAATAAAAAATATTAAATTGATAAATACCAGACACAAAAATATTTTTGTACTTTAATAATGATAACCTATTTATCAAATCTATTATTTAGGTAATTTTTATGTATTTATAAAAATAATAACTAAAAGTTGTATTAAAACTATATTATACATTTATCAACAAAACAAAATAATTCATTGATATGAAAATATTTTTTTAAACACAATGATATATTTTTTAAATTTCGTAATTACACATTACCATTTTAATAAATCATATATTAATAATATTTATAAAACCCCATAAAATGAAAACAACTGGAATTTTAATTTCATAAAATTTTAATCATTATAATATTTGTTTTGTCATGTAAATAGTACATTTTATTACGCTAATAGAATTTATAATGGTTTGATAAAAAATATTTATTAAAATTGATTGTTATTTTTGATTCAGTGAAGCAGCGGGGCGCCATAATTTTTCGACGTATCATAGATTGGCTTGCCTTAATTTCGATGCCCGATGTATCAGTTAAATTGGTTTAATTAAAATAATTAATAAAAATAAAAATATTTTATAAATAAAGGGATATACGTAGATATACTTGGATATTAATGGTATAGAAAGAAAATGTATATTAATGAATAATGACATTATACTTTTATCAGTGTTATCACTTAAAATATTAATTATTTTTCATCCCTATGGTAAGGTTAGAAATAACTCCAACATGGCTACATTTTAATTTTCATTGTTATAACTGTGGCCTGGTGGTAGAAAAATGTGGCCTGGTAAAAAATTTGGCAGCTCTATTTTAAAACTGAAATGGAGTCCCTGCAAAGAAGTCTAAAGCAATCAAAACTCTCTGTAAAACATTTTGACAATCTTTCAAACGTACATTATCATACCACATTTATATCAAAGTTATTAAAAATAAAAATAATTGGTGCATTTTTCATTATTCAGAATTTTAAGGGCATAAAGTATTTTATAGGTTTTCTAGATCATTAAATCCCATGCCTAATTATAAGTATAACAAAATATGTATATAACACACGTATATATTCTATTGCACTCAATAACTCTCTTTTTCGTTATTGGATAATACTAGAAATTAGAATATCGTGTCATTTAAATCTATAACTCAATGTCTCAATGTAAAAGTTAATTTATATCTCGTCCTCAAGTAGAATCAATATTGTGAAGGGACAAGATTTTTATGTAAAAAATACAAAGACTATTCTGATGCACCATTGTAAAAATTAACTTATATACATAGGAATCCGAAAAAAAAATTTCAAAAATCGCTTAGGATCTAAACTGCATTTATACCACAAAATAGTATTTATACCTTACATTTTAAGAAATAAATATTTTTTTTGGAGGTTCGGGGCAAAATATGTTGCCCATGGCGTGAAATTTTCAAATATGGCCCTGATTGTGAAGTAATATTGAGTTTACAATCACAAATACTATTTAAATTAAAAAAATATATTTTAACGCAATCTAACTGTTGTAAACGAAGATAATTACATGAAACTGTGTCCATATTTACACTGTTTAAAAAAAAAAAAAATGATGATACACATGTTTGTTTCAATTAATGGATCTTTATTTACAGTTAGATAATTAAACTAGTTGTACACCTATGGAAAAAGCCATATAGTAGTAATTTCAAATAGGTGTAGTATAAATTATTAATGTATAATACTTCATTATTTGGCACTGGAACTACAGAAATACTGAAACACCTTCAATTATTTTTTAATTACTCAAAAAATAGCCAATAGTTTCAGTGTCTTTTATTAGTGTACATAAACGGTTGCATGCAGGTAATTGAAAAAAATCCACATAAATAATATTATGTTGATTAATGTATTAAGTATCGACTAAAATCGTAGGTAAATGATTATATTTGGAATTATACCAGAAAAGTGCTTGTCATTCAATATAAAAATGTTATTGGCAAATGTATTTTTATTTCAATAAGTATTTCCAATTCTCTGACGTCAAACTACATAATGTTATCATTATAATATTATACTGATTGATATACGTATACTGTTTAATAATATGTATATTGTAGGCAATATCGTATGCATAACGTGATGTTAAACCACTTATTAATATTACATACACAAATTGTACACATGAGTATAATAAACATACATCATTATTATCTTTAATAATATTGAAAACTATTTGGCTAATTTATATTCTTAGAATATTTAAAGTTTGAATTTTATCATAATTTATCATTTTTGTGGAAAGTAAGTCCAACCTAAATATGAATTACAAGATAAATTATAATATTATGTGATTCTAACATTTCTAACTATTAAATCACTTTCAATTTTTAAAATATGTATCGATTAAAAGATTTAAAAAATGGATAATCAGACTTGAAATTTGTATAATAAAACTGAAAACCAATAATTGTAGGTAGGTACTCGATAACTTTTTAAATTATTTAATAATTTTTTTATGATTAATTTAAATTTTTAATATATACGTCAGACATTTTAAAACGTATGATAAATGAACAATGAACAATGAACATTTTTACCTTAAGGAGGAAATTTAATGCAATCTTTCAGCACTACATTACTCAAATATATTTTCAGAGTTATTGTGCTAAAAAATATTATTTTATGAAATAAAAAAATTAATACAAAATTATTTGTATATTTTAGTGGTAACTAATGTAAATGTTAATTTTCTTATGACAGCATTATTTATTGTATTAAATGAACAACATTTAAAAACCTAATATTTTTATCAAACTTAATCCTTTAAGAACTTTGTACTAATTCAAGTTATTTTAAATAAACTTGTTCTGCAATATTTATACATAATATTTTATATTATGAACACAAATATCGAGTAGGTAGGGATAATATGTATCATAGCTACGTTTGGTCAGTATAACTGCACTCGTGACTCATGACAGTGAATAGCCGTGACAAATGTAATATTAATTAATTAGTAAGTTATATAAAACATAGAATTTAAAATAAATATAACTGACTTAAAAATGTGCAACCCGCACACCTTCCACGTACGTTTATTTTTACAATATTCACTTGAACGTAAGTAATAGAAACACAGATTTACGGCTAGACATGATTGACCTTGTAAAATAATTTTAAAAAATGAAATAATACCCACATGGCCATTATTTTTGATGCTTTATTTTAATTCCATTATTTTAACGTCTACGGCATAAGAGAAAAACGCGTTTCGGTGCATCCACTAACGAGTTACGATTATGTCCTAAATGGCTAAATATATCTCTGTTTGTGTTTAAGTAAATACTCACGTAAGTTGTAGGTATATTACTTAAAATGTTTTTCACTCTTGGTCAGTTAAAATCGGTTATTTTCAAACGTGACCGCGGTTCAAGGTGGCCGTTTTAAGTCTAATATTCGGCGGCGTATGAATTGCTATCATTATACATCAACAGTCCGAGGTGAAGACTTTCCAAACATCAGTTAACTATGAGGTAGGGATCATTATAGACTACTGTTGTCACGCGCCGTTCGTCTATGTAACAGCTTTGCCAGCTAGTGAGCTGCTATTTTATATTATGATAATATTATTATGTTCACTATTACCAAGTGAAGGACTATTGTAGTAGTTTTATGGTCATAGCGTTATATGCCTACTACCTATGTATATAAATAATAAAATATAAAAAACCCAACAATAATTATTTACATTTGACGGTCGCTCGTCACGAGTTCATTATTTATATACTTGAGATTTGATACTTTGCAATGATGATTAATAGCATTGAACAATGCTACGCGTCATTATTTTAGTGTCGTCCATTTATCCCGAGATACACCTCAAAGTATAAATGTCTGCCGTAGGTACGAATGTCAAATACACAGTGGTGAAGGGGTGCTTGGGATCAGAAGAGCTCCACATTTTCAAATAGGTGCAAAATCCCGTTATTCCAAGTAGATTATTTTCTCACGTCTACACTACTATTATATTGAACATTTTCACACAATAAGTACCAATATAGTGGTGATAAATAATAAGTGTTTATCACATAATTATAAGCCAGTGGAAGGGGATAGGTATTAAAATAAGGGTTGACGTTTATAAATTTAATTTGGTTGTTTTGAGTTTTAACACGACATATTTGGGTATGGCTGCAACTTGTTTTGGGTAATAGACTTATATTATTATTTATATTTATTTATTTTAATTATATTATTATACCTTATATCTTATATTATAGATTGTGTTGTAGACGGTCGGACGGACGATTCGTTTCAAACGTTTGTTTTTAAAAAAAATTGCGGTGCATAATTATATAATAATACGTTGGAACCGAACGTATTATAATCGACCCGACCGACAAACGAAAAGACGATTTGGTGAGAACATAATTCAGAAACAAAATACGTAACGACGTCTTCGAGCTGGATCACACAACCGGATGTCCGGATAGTTATATGTTGTATTATGACACCGTATGATATTGCGGCGTTTTGCATAATATTACAATAATATATCGATGGTGAATACAAGAAGCACGCAAATGTAAAAAACCACCTGCCCCTTCCGGTCCCGGACCTACAGCGTGCGCGACCACGTGACCCGGTGCGTGCGGCAAATTCTCCCGAAGTAGCACTCACTCTTCCCCCCCCCCACACACGCGCGCGAGAAATAGCGTCGATTGCCAAGGTGGAGGAACGCGCTTTGATTGGCTGTCCCCGCGACTTGACGATTAATGTAAAGCATCTAACGCGAAAGAAAAAAAAAAAGAAAAAACGTAAAAGAAAACGTTATCTGTTGCGCGTTAACACCGGCGGTCACGTCTCTCTGTCACTCTTCCTCTCGCACTGAACAGGTCGGCTCCGGCCATCTGCAGTACCTACACCCGGCAAACACAGTTGTTCTGTAGTGTTGTGTTGTTCCGAATGCTTCAGTGCCGGTAGTCGCATGTTATCGCCGACGCTGGTCGTACCACCGCCGACCAACACGCCGCGCCGTGACGACCGCGAGTCGTGTATATAGTGTCGATATTATAATAATTATTTACGCATAGTAAACCCGATTAACAAACGCGATTTGGTGAAAATACGTCGCGTACCCACAGACTTAAACGTCGCGGAAAAAATAAAAAAAAGGTACGTTCTACGATATTGTTTATAGCGAGTTATGACCGAGTACCAACTCACATATTTATTATTACAAAATCGCCTAGGGAAATGTAACACTTCGACGCGACGAAGAAAATATATCTAGATATTAATGTATTTCGTTCCGAGCTGGAAGAAACAGTATAACCTTTATGTTCGTTGTCGTTTAGATTCATTTCTTTGATTTACAAATTCGTATTGTTGAAAAGCTTTTTTCAATAAATACATTTTCAATCGTGAAAAAAGCGATTCGTCTTTATCGCCTAATTCATCCAATTTATTTTCACGGGAAAAAATACCTTAACACTCAGAGACTACGCGGGTACATATACGTTTTATTTTAAAATATAATATAGAGGCACCTTTATTATATTACGTATATGAATACACAGAACCATATTTGCATACCTATGTAAGATTTACTCAATAATTCGCTTAAATTATAAATATCTATTCCACAATCAGTTCTACATAATGTGTATCGAAAGAAAAAGTATAATGAAAGCACTTCCTACTAGTCGATTTTGATATGCTGGTCATAACTCATAGTGTATTACTTTCCAATTCAAATTCAAATAAAACAAATTAAAAGAATAAAATTAGTTTCAATTAGATATCATATTATTTTATCAGATAAAACAGTTGGTAACAAACTGTTTTTAACCTTATAACATTGGTACCTAATATACTGAACTAATAAATTGATTGATAAACGTTTCAAGTTATTGTTTATTTATTTTTTTTTTTTTGTTATTGAATATTGTTAAAATAACAAAAATTGATTTAATTAAAAACAGTTATGATTACATAAATTATTCGTTACGCTTAAGATGACTTTACACCAAAATTTACTGAATCCGCCTCTTGACGGGCAATATAAAAAAAACCTTGGTTCATATTTCCACCACAGTGGGTTTTAGACGAAAATTAGAATAAAATCATTATGATAAAATCAAAAACTGAAATCTTAATCTATGATCACGTGGTACGTGACTAAATATTTTGAACAATTTATTAACATTTTTATTCTAAATTATTTGTATTGTTTCGTAAAGTTTTTATCTATATCGTCAATTGAGAAAGATGTAGACAGCAAGCAATCGTCAATGTAGCATTTTTTTAAGGAAATAAATGAGAAAGTCAAAGATAAAATATCTGAACCTAAGGTTGCCCAAAATTTTATGAGCACTCCTTATTTAATAAAAAAAATTACAAAACTAACTAAAAAAAAGGAAAACCCATCATCGTAGAACCAAATCATTTTACAATATATTATACCAATATTCAATAAATTTCATACATTTTCACTTTTAAATAATATGGAGTTCTTATTCAACATCTCTTAAAAATAAAATAAAAAGTAATGGTTAATTTAGATTAATAATGTAAAATGTCAAAAATATGAATTTAATAACCACATTTCCACTGAGATGACTTAAATTAATTTCTAAAATATAGATATTATTAATATTATTGAATTATTATATTAATATTTTAAACGATTGTATTCTATAGTAGCCAACTTAATCGTACGAATTTATTTTTAAGTACCTACCAATGAAAAATAATTCCAAACAACTATTTGTTTATACGTTTCATTTCAAAAATGTATTGTAAGCTGTAAGTCTTAAACATAAGTTCATATAAAACGTATGCCACCGTGTATCTATATATACATTTGTTTTTAAACATAAAACGATATCCATAAGTTAATATTATAAACATACATTTTACTGCAACTTGATATTTCATATTAAGACACCAGTTCAATAATAAGTTGTTGGGACGAAATCGAGTCGTTCGTTTCAAAACAAAATTAACAAACCAAAATAGCGTTATACAATAACTGATATTGAACTCGATTGTTGAAGATTTAAAAAATTAAAAAATATCTCGTTTTATCGAAATCCAGGCCATCGCACACGTATCTATGCACACGTTCGTGATTATATTATTATTTTGCTTATCCAACTTATTGTCAGTTTCATCTCAGCGAGTCCGTTACTTCGTCGTTACACTTGTATGGGTACGTGAAGGTTGCCTCGACCTCGGCACCAGGTATATATCATGCGCCACGTCCAACCCTTCGACGTGTAGTGGGCCCATCCGAAACTATTGGCAAACGATCGGCGCATAGTGCATGCCGTATTACGCAATAATATATTATTATTCAGCGAAAACGGTTCTTATTTCGCGAGTTTTACATCGAGACGAAATAATATATAATATATTTTACCGGATTCCCGTCGGTATAATATAATGCGGACTACCTACGCAGCAGTGTCAACGGCAGCGATGAATCGGGCGTGGCGTAAGTTATCACGTCTTTTATAATCTTATCGACAATGTACGAACGCTGTTTTCTTTCTGTATATAGCATATATATATATATGTGTGATAGGTACCTAACAAATAGAAAAAAAATGTGAGCGCACCGCGTACAGTAAACCGCGCGACGTTATATATTATTATACATTTGCTGTAGGTACCTATAAAATATTATGGTACCGTTGAAAAGTATCTTTTGGATGGATTTGTGCGGAATATTGTGGTGTCGCCGTCAACGTCGACGCGTATTGACACGGCGTAAGTTTGGAACCGACCGAGTGGCACGGCGGAGACAGCCGCGACTGTATGATATTTGTGTGTGTGTGTGTGTGTGTGTGTGTGTGTGTGTGTGTGTGTGTGTGTGTTCATAAATCATTGTCTACTTCAGACTGCCAACCCCCGCTGCCTCTACGGCCTTTGCTACCGACCCCCTCGGTCGTGTTGATCTCATTAACAGCTTATACCTAACGTGCGCACGAGCATCGTTCCCTATAATATAATAACACATAACTACTTCTTTCACCAAAAAACACGTCCGCGTATGACGACGTATCCGACATTTCGGTTGACCTGGCGTAATATAATAATAATATAGGCACTTGTCACCGTATGTAATATTATTATTATTATATTATTATTATTATTATTATTATTATTTTCGTACCTGTTAGGGATTTCCACAAGCCCGTGATCGGTTTGTTAACGAAGTTCCGGCCAGGAAAACGCACATTGCCCATTTAGTTACAAATATTACAATATAATGTGATTCACCGAGCACGCAACATCCATGCTGTCCTTTAAGAATATTACCTAGTTGTGCATTTATAATAATTCCATTTAAAGATTGTGGTCCGGTGTTAATATACTAATAATATTTTTTATTTTACATACAACAATATTTTTAGATATTTGGATTTGTTTATACGGTATAACCTTTATACTATTTATATAGAGTATCATAATATAGTGATTCAAAAATTTTTTTCATTAGGATAACCCTTTTTAACGGTCCAATTTTCGATCGGATGATTTCATTTTAGCACTTTGGTTTATCTAAATTTAAATTTGAACGAGAAGTTTTTATGTCATTACACTTTGTATCAGTAATTGTTCATTGTTGTATTAGGTTCAGAAACTATGGAGGCTGTGATAATTATTTGATTTCTTATTGGTTAGTATTGATCGGTTAAAATGTATATGATTTTTAACCATTTTCCGAGTATAATTATTATTAGTATACATTTACTGAACCGAATGTTACATTATTGTACGTATTATGTAAAAAAAAACCTTTATAAAAGATTACCATCTTAACTCTATAATATGTTATAGACATGTAATTTTAACACATTGAATTAGTGCTGAGTACTATAGTACATCAGAAACTATTCATTGTTGATTTTAAATGCACCAACATTTTCAAAGAAAATTCTGTTCTTAACAATTTATAGGTAGTGAAATAGTGGTGTTCATTTGTAAAAACAGTAAATAAATCGTTACAGGGCACTCTTTTAATCGTATAAAAATCTAAGTATCAAAAATATGGTCATTATGTACTTATACTGAACATTTCAAAACATCAGCATTATTTTTAATATTTTTATTAAACGAAAAGGGTGGTTAATATGGGAAGTGAATACAATAATATACAACTTATACATATAACGGTGGTCAGAATAAAAAAACAAAATAATAAATATATCTGTAGGTCACTGATCAACGTATACATAAGACATAACATTATAATGTTATAACTTAGGCGACTCTATTATATTATACAGATACCGTTATTTCACGTGAACCAGTATTGAAGACGAAACTCAACCATAGATGGAGGAGAAAATTATTACGATTTAAAATTGTTTAATGTAACTCTGTATACAGAATTATGCTTCCGACTTTATTATATAGGTGAGCATTAATAAACTTCTTGAATTTTTATAACTTTACATCAACATTTTTTGGACTCTGACCTCATAATATGAATGTATAGGTTTTACAATGTAGTGTTTGTATTAGTACTTCATCAGTTCACCACCTTAAACAAAATTTACACATACACGAAAATATTTACGTAAAACCAGTTTTTAACAACATCGGGTTTCTATAATTTTGTTGTATTCAAAATATTTTGGCTCTTTTTTTTGTATTTTGAAAATCTTTACATCTCTACAGTTTAACACAAGAACAATGTTTATCAAAATCATGATAATTTACAAATTACTTTGTAGGAAATTGTAAAAATGTGTGTGGTATTTTTGATTCAATATACCAACAACTTGGAGATACCTCATATGTTTTTCTTACATATAGGTACTGAAGAGTAAGAAAAAAAGTTTAAAATCATCAAAATTCAACATAAAATTTTTTATACGCGCTTAAAGTTAAAATGTTTATGAAATCGGATATTCACACTACACACTTCACACAAGTAAAATAACGATTTCTTCTCAAACAATTTTCGATAGTTTGTGATTTTTTTTTATATATTTATTATTAATATTGCATACTGTCTTTATCGACGTGCTAATTTTACTGAAGTTTTGACACAAATGCGTTTCGTGTACACAAACTGCGATCCATGTTCAATCTCACCGGATTTCACGACAATGTGGTCACACGCGCGCAATGCACCGGTGGCAGTTAAATCAAAATAACTCTAAACCAAGTTCCTACTTTACATTAACACACGAAACGGTATAAATTAGGGATATCATACATTGGGTATACGAATAAATAACACATATAATACATAATAATATAATATGATACATGACACATGTATACGACAGGGTGAATGTTTCAGCACAAACTAGACGGTATATCTATTAGGAAACATTTTTTTTTAACTGTAAGCTCAATTACTAATGAACATTGAAAAATGCATATTTGTTAAAAAATATTCTTCAAATAGGTAAATACTTTAATGAAAAAGTATTTAAATTTCAAATATTATATCTTGCAATACCTCTAAGTATTTAAACACAAAATATAAAAATTTTAAAAATGTTTCAAATACTTTTTATACATACTATATTGTCGGAGAGCTCTTCAAGAACGATATTAGTTAAGTTTTTTTTTGTATATAAATTCTTATAAAATATAATCATTTAATATTTTTTTTTTTATTGAGTTAAAATGTAAATATAAAATATAGTGTGTTCATATATAGGTACGTTTTATGTATTAACAAATATAAAAACTATTTTCTTGGTTTTTTTTTTAAAGATATTGTGTATGGTTCACGATAAAATAATCACTATGCATAAATACTTATTATATCTCATATTATTGAATAACTACATCCTATCCACATAGGTACATTAAAAATTATAATATATTGATATACTTATAAGCTATCAGTATATAAAAAATAAATCAATAAAAACATTATTTTAAAAACACAAAAGTAGATAATCGCTCTACGTAGGAATCGAGCGTACCTCGTCATTGAGGCACTATAATGCATGTGTCTTAATAATATTATTAAAATTTTAACAAATGTTCGTATTCTTTTTTAGTTTTTCCTAATCATTTTAAAATCAATTAAAAGCATACTTTATTGTAAAATATTGTAATTATGTACACGATTTCATTTCGTATTAATGACCGACGCAACATGTCATGAGATTTAAATTTTTAAATGCACGTTAAAATAACAGCGTACAATTTTTTAGATTATTTCAAAACTTTAAAGGAAGTCCATTTGTATGAAATATCCTTTCACCTTCACATATTTACTTTATATAATATAGTTAAGTTCCTATTATAGTACTAAATAACTTTTACTGGAATAAATAGCTTATTAAATGAGTATGCACTTCTTAAAACGAAAGATAACATTCTACAAGGACATACCTATAACCTATAAGTATTCGTATTTATACAATTTACAGTTAAAATAAATTACTTATTTACCTTTAATAGTACCTACATTAAATAAGCATAAGTATTTATATGGTAAGATGATAAGTATAATAAAATAATTTTCATGAATTAACAATAAAAAAAAATTTAACCATTCCATTTTACAATTTGACGTTTCTGAAATAAGTTATAAAAAAAATGATAAATGTTATATTATGAAATGACAAAAATTTACATGAATCTAATATATTTATCAATCAATCTAAAGTAGATATGCAAATCCCTGAACTATTGGTCTCAAATTATAACGTTATATGCAAATAGATACAAATAGAATTGGCTAGTATTTCAGTAACTTCGTTAAAATGTAACCCAATTTACAATTGACACGAGATTTAAGTTAACTTATTTTGTAAATTACTTTAACAATGTAATCAAATTAATGTATAATGTATACTGTGTGGTCGATTTAATAATGATCATAATTCAGGTGCATTATTCATTCTATGTTTTTATAATAATATGAGAATCTTATGTTGAATCGGACACTGTGTAAACCTAGTAAATGCGTATGTCATGTTTGATTTTTTTTTTAAACAACAAAATGTAAAGGTCTCATATTTGTGAAATATAAGATCTTTAATCAAAGCAAATAGAGTATTAATAATTTAGTTTAGGTTTAAAGACCCATTCCACGGAAGTTAACAAATTATGCATATATTTTTGATAGGTAACTTATGTAAAATAAATTAATATATTTGTTCATGAACAATATAAAAAAGGTGGGTAAGTAGATGTCGCTCTGCTGTATAGTAGATTACAAGTGGATCACTGTACTGGGTGGTATTAAATTTGAATTCAATGATATAATATCATTGTATAAGAAAAACGATTCTGAGCGAAAACGATCAGTAGGCCTATGATATTACCAAGTATATTTGATGATATTATTGTGAATAAAGTAATTTATATATAACCTATTAAGTAGAGCCTTGTTTTCATTTTCAATCCTTAGCTATAAAAGTTGAACATTTTATACATTTTTAACTACAAAATAATTATTAAATTATAAATTTGATAAATGTTGTCAAGATATGAACTTTAAACGCTTATAAAAAAAAATTGTGCCTATGTATTTTTAATATTTTTCAACTGCTATTGTAAAAATATATCAGGAGCCTTGTATTAAGTTTTCACGCTTTTTTACTCAACAAATAAAATTGTATTGATATTTACAGAAAAAAAAAACTAAAAAAATTGAAATCTGACAATGTCCGTAAACAGCTCAAAAAGAGTCAAATTATTTTATCGTGTATAGAAAATGCTAATCTAAACAGTGAAATTTTTAAGTATCTAAAGTCATACGTTTTTAATTACAATAAAATAAGAAAATCGTTACACGAGAAATCAAGAGAATATCAAATATTGAAAAATATGAATTTCAAACGCTCATAAAAATTTAATTTGACTTTTTTGTAGACATTTTTTTTTTGTTAAGGTAGACAAACTTATGGATAATCATGTATTACATTTTCAAATCTTAGATTTAAAAGAAAAAAATTTTATGAATTCTCAACTCAAAATAATTTGCTAATTTTCGTGATTTTTCCGTGTTGTGTTAAGATTTGAACTTCAAATGATTATAAATAAAAACTGTGAATAAGGTTTTTAAATATTTTTCAAATATCATTGTAATAATATAGTAGCCGTCTATTATTAAATTTTCAAGATTTTTTACCCAACAAATACAATTTTATTGATATTTGTAGAAAAAAAAACTAAAAAAATTGAAAACTGACAATGTCCGTAAACAGCTCAAAAAGAGTCAAATTATTTTCAAAATGTTATCGTGTATAAAAAATGCTAATATAAACATTCATTGAAATTTTAAAGTATCTACGGTCATTTGTTTTTGAGTTGCACCAAAAACCAAAATCGATTTTCTCGAATTTTTGCGTAAAAATTCCCGTTTTTCCTTAATTTTTCTTTTGTTTTTTCACGGTGTTTATGAAAACTACTGGAAAATTTTTACTTTTGACCTCCCAAAGTACCAACTAGATTCACTATCAAAAAAGTTACTATTGAAGAAAATCCAAGCGCTTTTACTGTCCTAAAAGGCGATGACAGACACAAAAAAAAAATAAAAAAAAAACACATCATTGTAAAATCGATACATTCATCGCTTCGCTCAGAATCTAAAACGATAGTCACTACGCATATTTATATCGCTCATTTCAGAATCTTTTTTTTAATAAAATGTTGTCTAGTGCCGTATTGAGTATCTGTTACACAAAAATATAATCTTACCCTGTATATTATATGAGATGCACTTTTTAAAATTGTGTTTATTTCTTCATCGATTGACTGTTGACACAAGTAAACAATAACGACTGACGTTCGTATAGGAGTTTAGACAGCCCACGTGGTATACGATTTAAATTATATTCAGTGGTCACTACCACTGCAGTCTACGGATTATAATAATGATTTCTATTAGGTGCTGTTCATCGGATGATTTGTTGTCGATTAATCCATTAACGAATGAATTATTATTCAAAACGACGAAAACAATAAAATAAAATTAATAATGTCATGGTTATTTATTTTCAAGTTCGATATGTCGACTCCACACTATAAATTATAATGTTATCGGTTTCACGCATATTTATGAAGCCATACTAATGAAAATAATATTTTATATTTTATAAACAATTACATTTTCTCCTACTCTGATATCTCCCACTAAAAAGTTTTAATGAAATTCTACAGTCATACTCTGAGGTTAGTCGGTGTACTATATACTATTTTAAAAAAACATAGTAAATAACAATTGAATAAAATGTTATAAGTGTACTTATATTTTCAAACATGTTTCGATTTTTCACGTCATAAAAATTAGTGGTAGTAAATCGTTATTTTTCTCTTGGCTGTTCACGGAAGAAAATATTAAGATGTAGGTATAATGGGTAAATATATTTTAATTGTATTTATTGATCATGTGAAATACTAAATAGTATAGGGGTCGTCACTTATCACTTCATCTATTGATAATATATATATTTTGTCTTTACAAAAAAAATCTTTAATTCAGTGATTTATATTATTAAAAATATATTTTTATCCTCGCTGTTCACATCTTTTTTATCAACTAATTTTTGTAAATCATTTGTGGGACACCTACTGACGTTTTTTGGCGGGTAATGATTAATGGCACCAGAACATATTTTTCCTACTCCTACTATCCACTTTTTTATTTTTTATTTTTATAGATCGATATAGTAAATTTACTTGCTTTTACTTTTTGTCAGACCTCAGACACAGCGATGCACATTCATCATAATGTCGTGTGTACCTACATACAGCTGGTAGCTTAAAATATTTTAACACGTTTACAATAATTAATAGAAAAGAGAATATGTTAATATTATATTATACACGGACGTTATAAATATAATTTATCAGGAAATAATTTACTCTCATATTTTGATTTCCTCAGATAACTAGGCATGATATTGTTCAAATTCAAACTTCGAAGTAAATATTGTTAGTAAATTGTACCTCAGTTCGTAGGTATAATACCGTAACTTAAATATTTTATTTAAAACATGTTTTATTAAATAATTGTTTTCTTACTTAACTCGTATAACAAAAAAATGTTTCTCTCTATCTCCAAACACATTGAAATTGTTTAAAAATATAACATTTAACACAATTTTAACTCCTAACGAAACGAGTCAAGTGAGTAAACCCAAGTTAAAATAATTTCTTTGGTTAGTTTACAAACCACGTGTCAGTCGTGGCGAGTGGTAAGTACGAATAATCATAATCAAAATTATTGAGACAAAAATAATAATATGATAAATACTTGTACACACTAGTAAAATAAAAAAACCCAAAAATGGGTGTTTGCGTCATTAAAAATTTGACACCGGAATGCACAAATATTAAAAAAAAACAAAAAAGACGATTTGCGTAATGTATTTAAATGAACTGGAATACGTCAGTCAAAAATATTCAACTGGGTTTTTAGATACCTCAGTTAACTGGCTTTTGATTGACATTTCATCAAATCCCCTGATAATTTATTGTTTCATTAAAATGGTCAACTAGTTACATAACTACTGACACTGTAAACTCAATTGTAAACCTAATCATTGTTTGAATCATTGTTCCATTTCAATATAATATAGAAGGATAGTATAAATATGTTTTTGTTTTTTTCAATTATAATTCCTATTACAGATTTTATATAATATCCTAGTATGTAAAAACTCTATTTTTTACAATAATAATTAACTTTTAATATGTAAAGTAATTTTATTTTTAATGAAAACAATTTTTTTTTTGAGCAATACTGAATTTTTATTATCAGCCGCATTTACTTATTAGTTATTTAGTGTAAAAAAACAAGTTGAAAAAATGTGCAATCTACCTACACTATTTTCCATTAGTTTATTTAAAAATATATACATATATTTAATTTTATTATAAATACCAAGGAAATAATATTTTATAACAACCTTTTCATTTTTTCATTTTCCATTTATTTATGTATAATTTTATGTTGGTTTTAAAAAAGAGTTTCATATTATACGAATAATTTAAACTCAATGTTACATAGCAATACTTATTCAAATAAAAACATTTTTTAAATTTATTATTATTAAAATACATAGCTAGTCATACAAATATGTTTAACTTTTTATTCGAAGAAGTTATTATGTGTCCACCTGCACGGCTATGCAGAATTAAAATAATGCTTTTACAAAAAGTAAAAACCAAGCTACAAATTACTTCAGAAACCTATATGGATTTGTTTGGCATATCGTTTCGGGTAGGTATACATGCAATACAAATCAGTAATCATAATATACCTAGATGTAGTTACATAAATAAAATAATTTCAATTAAATAGTTCTTAGATAAAGTTCTTGTTAAATATCTGAGAGACCCTGATTAACGTAAATAACGTTACACACACGATGAAAAATGTTATTGAAAAATCAAAATATATATATGAAAAATTAGATTGTATAAATTCAAAAACCATAAAAATATCTTATAACTGCCAATCTGCTCGCTAAAGTATATATAATATAAACAATAATTTCATATAATATCCATTACATTTACCTCCCCCCTCCCTGATGACTGATATGCTAGAAAATATACTACTGGAAAAGACACTTTTTAGTTTATAAAATGTGTACAATAATATATTACAAAAACTGAATGTAGTGTAGTTTAAAAAAATAAGTTCATGAATCTATAAACCTAAAAATCTTATAGTTTTTACGTTGTAGCGTAAGCTTGACTCTAGATAATATTATGTACACATATAAGATATTAACATAATTTAATTTTGCTTATTCTCCTTTAGAAAATGAACATTTAACAATTCATAAATATATGTATATCTTTCAGCCAGTTATTTTGTATAAATATATTTTTTTCTGTACACGAGTATATTGCATATATTTATTGTGAAACATGCATCAATTTTATTATATTAATTCTTATAATGCAAGTATTACGAGTATGCTGTTTTGAAAATACTTTGATTTTATTTACTATTCGTTTACACACGCAATGTTATAATGTTACTTAATAATAATTGCCCTTTTGAGTAACAATACTTAATACGCGATTTCATATATAGACATTGACAAAAGTGTCATTGAATGTATAGATATTTAATATTTGTGCATCGGACACCTATAATACATTTTTATGGTGGTTAAAATGGGAAAAATTACTATGAAAATATAAACCCATCTTTCGTTTTTTTTCTTTGATGTCCTTATAACTAATAATATTAAATGGACAATAGCCAATTTCATTGTTGTTTACTTTTTTTTTTTATCACGACCATAATGAAGTACACAATGTCACAATATACCTACATATAAATATCACTGAACGGAAATGAAAGGGTCAGTTGTACTACTGATTTTTTTAAGGCAATATTGAATCGGAAATAAAACTATAACTATAAAATATAATATTTATTAAGAATAATAACCATAAATTGTGTCAAGGTTAGGTTAATAAGATGGTGATTTTTCAATTTTCATTCCATTTTTTTCTGTGTCAAAATTATTATCCGTAACACGACAATACGATTAGTTCAAGGATTAAAGGCAAATCGCAAGGAATTCATAAAATGAATTTACAAATTAAAATAATAATAGTTTAGCAATACATAAATATTCAAAATACAAACATACCTATCTATAGGGGTTATAAATCTAAACAATGACGTACTATAATAATTTAGTGCCTACAGGAACAGGAGCAACGGCCAAACGATTTTTCATTTATTATGAAACTCTGATGATTAATATAAATAATAAATATAATATAATCTATATTGAACCTCAATTATGATATAAATTATCAATTGCGTATCTTATAAATAATTATTTACCTGGTAAATGCGACTCGTTGAAGTACATCTTCTCCATAATTGTTTTATTTTCGTTTAATCTAGAACAGATAATCGAATATTAAGTAGGTAGGTACATTATATGACAAAAAAATACTTCTAATGATTTATCAAAATTAAATTGATTTATATCATACAACTAGGTATATAACTAAATAAGTATTTAATATATGGTAAAATATATACATTATGCAATGGTAACAATATTATTAAGTGTTTATGAATATTTTTATCACATGGTAAATATGCGATGTTATTAATTGGTTGTTTATTTCAAAAACGCCATATATTCCTATGAAAAATATAATATAATATACATAATATTACATATTATGCTGACATTACAAGTAATAATAATAATATTAATTTTCACAGTAATATTCAACGATACGTATGTACAAAAATATAATTATGATTTTATTTTTTATAGCTACAATATTATGCAAACAATTCATGGACAAAATAGTCTAATAATCTTTCACTCTCCTCGACCGTAAATTGAAATATATAATGATACTGCATAAAACAGTTCTTAACCTTCGTGACTAATGTGAGACCAATTGAATGAACTTAATTATCATAGATCACAGACTGCAAGGTTATTATTATTCTCAAAAATGGGTTGAGAGTTCTTATAAAAATAATTCTTAGTTTGAAGGTTTAAAAATAACAACCATAAAACGTAATTTTTTTTTTATAAAAAAAATCTTCTTTTTTGAAACTGATGGATCAGTTATAACTTATATGGCATATACAAATATAACCATTGTGATACAATATATTTATAATTTGAGTAAGCAGGTGTGTGGAGCACCTAAAAGTATGTAGTCAAACGTAAACATACGGTACCTACTACGTAGTGAGAAATATAAATATAAATAAATATGTTATTCTGAGTGATTCACGCTTGTCTATTGCCTCTTTTTTTTTCTTTTATAACACAGTTATTAAAAATCTCAATAACTTAAAGACCATATTTTCGAATACTTAATATTTTTTGAGAAATTGTGATGTATCTATGGGAGTTATGATGATTTGAAAACTAAAATAACTAATATAAATTTATCAACATTTTATAATTTGTAAAAATTGTAAATTGTCCGAGTATAAAAAATACTAGATTCAGTATTGAATTTTAGTACCATTTTTATACCAAGTACAAACAAAAATAAATAAATAAGCAATTTGATCAAATAAACTACTTAATATTAACTAAAAATAATTTATATCAAGACTATATAGAAATATAATATTTAATAATAATAAATAATGATTTAAATATTAAACCACGCACATACGTTTATCTTAGCTATAAGTTTTACTTAAAAAAAATTAGTAACAAGACGTCTTACAAAACATCATATTCAATACATAATATTGATTGAGCTGATTATTGTTTGATGGCTAATGATGAATGATGGCCGTAAATAATTGTTGACAGATTTTACTACGGTAAAAGACTTATTCCCAATTGCATTATAATATGCATATTTGCATACAAACTAATATCATTTTTAGGTAATTTCAACATTAAGGAAGGTTGTGTTAAAAAACACATAATTATTGAGGTTATAATTTCGTAAATTTTTTTTTTCATAGTAAAAATATATTTTTTTAATTAATTTTTTCATCATCATATTCTCAGTTCTATGAGAATTAATGAAGAAATAAAACTAATTAATCATCGGTAAATTGATAATTAAAATAAAATAAACAGACATTGCTGAGTGATAGAGATCTTCCAACACTACTAAATAAAAAGGCTGAATTTATACTAATTCGATTATGAATTATGGCTAACACAGATACGAGCTAGTCATGAAACAAACGAATTAAAAACTTCGTTGATCTGGAAAAAACTGTTAACTGCAGAAGTCTTCGGGAAACAATTAGTGCGGGTCATTGTGTAGAAGAATAAACAATACCATTGTGATCGATAGACCATAAAATATCAGTAAGATTAAAATCATAACTAAAAATAAACACATGATTAGCATGAATGGAAAGAAAATCAACTACAGTGTAGTAATAATAATGTACGTGTCGTAAGACAAATAAGGAGAGCCAAGGGGCAAGTATACAGCCACTAGCTAGAAATTTGTTATCATTAACAATAAATGCTTAATACTTAACTACACCAATACCAGAAATTAAGTGAGCAAGTATGCCAAAAAGGACCTCACCACCTCTAGAATAGGTAGCTTGTAGGCTGTGGCAATTTTTTAACACATCGAAAAATATTTTAATCTCTTTGACTTAATTAAACTTAAAATAAACATTTATATTGTTTACAAGACAGTTTAAGGGTACAGTGCAATATCACCATGGCCAAAATTAAGTTTTTCTCGACATCGTGCAGGCTGATACACTTGCGTTTTCCTTCACAAGCTAAGAAAATGCATTGAAATATCTAATGACCCAGTCATCATTGACAATATATATCACGTTGATATACGCCGTTGAAATGTATGAATCGTAATTCCAGACATAGATATCAGATATTATAATAACCGACGGGCGATCACGAGTAAACATTACGGGTTTCTTACGAAAAAAACTAATACCTAACAAAAAAGGCAATACGGTGCCTTAGATGACTTGGGTTCGAATACACTCGGTCAATAATCAGCAGCCGACTAAAATACCGGTGTTTTTAGGACCAGATAGACAGATAGTAATTAGTAACTAGTAATTACTCATACAGTTGCATGATGTGGGCATGTGTCACAGTAAGCCAAAGACAAAGGAACCGATAACCGGCGGCAGTACAAATAAATGTATTACGCAACAAAGTCCGATATGATTGGAAAACACAATAATACTATAACAGTATACAAAAACACATATTGAATGCTTAATAGTATAACGGTAACGATAAAACTTCTTAAAACTGTCGGTCAATAACTGAGAACCTGATTTTTAATGATCTCACTGGTCACTAATTAAGGATTCATGTCAAGAATGATTAATTACTCCATTGCTAAATAAAAAAAAAGAAATTATTAGGCGGAACAACAATAATAATAATAATAGGTGGAAAGGTAAACAGTGGATTTTTACATTTAATTGTGTACAGCGTGTCAACGAATAATTTATGTGCGCGATGCATACATAATAGGTATGCACTTGTGTGAAATAATTATTAAATAAATTGCCATTGCTTGAAATATGATACAGTTAAAATTAAAATTGTATCATACCATTTACACTCATCATAAACAAATAACAAAAAAATTATCTACAAAAATGTCCGAATCAATAATGATGATGCTGTTGTTTGAATTCTATTTATTGTCATATTTTACACATACCGATACCTACTAATTGTATTACCAAAATACCGAAATAATAATAATAGATAAAATCATACTACTAATTGATATACTAAATTATTAATTGGAATACAATTTTAAAAATTAAAATATGAACGGTTTTATTTTATTCGTGAAAAACGTTTTCAATCGATGTACATATTTTATGTATAAACGTATTCAGATGCATATTGTAATAATTCCTACACCTATTGCCAAGTATAAAATGAAAAATATCGATTTTTTCAATGAAATTTTAACAGCTAAAATTAATTATTTTTAATCCATAATATAACGGGCAGCGAGATTTATGAAACTTTTGTATTTTTTTTATAATCAGAAGTGATGGTTTTCTTAAACCTACGCTTAAAGGATTCAATAATCAATTACATTTTAACTTTAAGCTAATCCTTAAATCAAAAATGATCGTATCCAAAGTATATATATATATATACTATCATTATAACATTCATCAGAATATGTTTGTGGACCTATACTTTACTACCTTAGTACTGATTTTGGCGAAACAATTGATATATTATCATTATATTGTTTTCGATATTTTCGTCGAGCTAATTTTTGTTTCGTTTCGTTTGTTCTCAGGTATTCAAGTCCAAAACGTTCGTGGTTCGTCGGAGAAGAAATGGGTCGTAAACTGCAAGGTTCGAAGGACACATACGACATAGACAGCCTGATCTCACCTATTTATGCGATGACCACGGCCGGGGCGGGCATGAACAGTGCCGGCTGGATGGGCTACAAAGCAGTGCCCGTCGATGAACCCAAGCCACGGACCCCATTGCCCCTGATTGATAATGGTCTCAGTGCTAAGACACTAGACGCTATGTTACACATATTCATTATATGTTTAGTACTTTTCATTATCATCAACTGTATGTGTAAATTTGTTTGGTTATTTTTAAAATGATATTGTTTTATAAATTATCGTGTGTGTATACTGTATATAGGTATAGTCTTAAGTGCCTTGCTAAAACATTTTTAGTTTAAGTTTTATTTTATTTTTTTTTTTTTTTTCATTATTATTATTTATTGTGTGTTACGTTTATATTTATAATAATTCATAAATGATATTTTTTTTCATAAACCAAATGTATAATTTATTGACAGTTGGATTGTATTGTAATTGCGTTCGTTCAATAATACAAAGACAACATTATTATATCATTGTTATTATTGTTATCCAAAATAAACATGAATACCTTTGAGGTAAACATGTAGTAAATATTCCTGTTCAAAATTAACTAGAAACAATGATCATAGTTCAATAAGGTTGTAAACCTCATAAACACTTAAGAGTTCAACCCAAAACCAAACACCAAAGTGATTACTGCCTATAGTAAATAGTAACCTATAGTAACTATCAAAGCTCAACTATTTTTTATTCACTAATACATAATTTAATAAATACTATTAAATGCATATGAGAAATAAACCAGCTATCTATCTAAATACAATATGATTTGGAAAACTAATAGTTAACTTTCCACACAATATTGTTAGCATATAAAATAGTATAGTTAATGTTAACATCAAAATATAGAATAACTAAAATAGTGAAGTAGTCAGTTTTATTAATTCAATTTTATATTGTACTTTTAATTCTTTATCTTCTTAACATTGAATTTAACTTTGCAGAACACAGCACGTCACTTCAATCATAGGAATAATTAAAACAATATACCTATACTTTAATATGGATACACCGTACACATTATTATTACGGCGTTGCATATATTTTAATCTACCTACGCGCAAACTTGATAATAACAAGTAATTTATTCAAAATTCACATTTTAGATTCTAAGCGAAGCGATGAATGTATTGATTTTACAATAATGTGTGTTTTTTTTTTTATTTTTGTGTCTGTCATCACCTTTTAGGACAGTGAAAGTGCTTGGATTTTCTTCAACAGTAACTTTTCTGATAGGAAAGTGAATCTAGTTGGTACTTTGGGGTGTCAAAATTAAAAATTTCCCAACAGTTTTCAAAAGCGCCGTGAAAAACAAAAGAAAAATTAAGGAAAAACGGGAATTTTTACGCAAAATCTGTTTTCGAGAAAATCGGTTTTGGTTTTTGGTGCAACTCAAAAACGTATGACTGTAGATACTTGAAAATTTCACTGAATGTTTATATTAGCATTTTCTATACATGATAAAATTTTGAAAATAATTTGTCAGATTTCAATTTTTTTTAGTTTTTTTTTCTGTTAATTTTCTGTAAATTTTATTTGTTGGGTAGAAAAGCGTGAACATTTAATATAAGGCTCCTGATATATCGTTCTAATAGCAGTTGAAAAATATTAAAAATACATACGCACAATTTTTTTTTTATAAGCATTTAAAGTTCAAATTTTGACAAAATTTATCAAATTTATAATTTAATAATTATTTTGTAGTTAAAAATGTATAAAATGTTCAACTTTTATAGCTAAGGATTAAAAATTTAAAACAAGATTCCACGTAAATATGTTATATATAAATTACTTTATTCACAATAATATCATCAAGTATACTTGGTAATATCATAGGCTGACTGACCGTTTTCGCTCAGAATCGTTTTTCTTATACAATGATATTATATCATTGAATTCAAATTTAACTCTATCCATTACAGTGACCCACTTGTAACCTACTGTACAGCAGAGCGACATTCCTTACCCCCCTTTTTAATTTTTACATTGGTATTGTATTATTTAGCCATTTAGGTGACATTACGAATGTCTTAGCTCCATTTTGTAGAGCATTACATAGTAATAGTAGCGATATATGAATGAGTTTAAATAATTGATAAATGTTTCAAATGAATAAAACAATTCTGAATTTACATACGGACAGGTAATAAAAATAAATATTAAAACACATGCAATTCTAAAAGTGGTATACCCTATACATATTAAATAGCTCGGCACTAATATATTATATTGTTTCAATTTTTTTTTCTGTTAGCCACAATAATCAACGATCACCAACATTGTAACTTTTTAAATTTTATTTACATTCAAAATCATACACGTATATTAAACATATAGTCACCATATTATGTCTTGTTTCAAACGGGAAAGTTCATGCTCTATATGACGTATCGGTTCCTCGAACAGATTACGAGACTGCAATTTATAAAATATTGCTATTACATATTATTATTATTATTATTATTATTGTAGCGGATGAAGTATTTTATTATAATCGTCGTGAATCAGCGTAGTAATCATCGGCTGTTCTCTATTCGAGAACGTTATTTTTGGTACCTTTTTGGCGTAAAAAAATATTATACATTTAATGTTTTTAACTGTCTTCAATTATCATGAAATTATATTAACGTAAACCGTAATAACTATTTTTCATACTCGATATTCGAAATATAACATAAAACTTGACTAAAAACCATAACGACTTTAAGGTTGGGTGAACCTAACCTAACAATAATAATTAATAAAATAGTAAAAATGTGGGTTGATGTGGTGTGGTAGTTATATTATTCAATCACGAAACGTGTTCTGAGTGCAAGCACCGGCCGGTTAAGTGAGGTGATCATCCAGGTTTTTAGTGACAAATCCTTGTCTTACCTATACAGACACACACGTGTTCCAATTTAACCGTACCGTGAGTTTTACGAATTTTTTAAAAACCGAACTTCAGACGCTCATAAAAAATTATTGTGGATTTACACTCAATTTTTTTTTTTAATTTCCACTAGCAGAAACTTACGAGGAATCTCGTATTGCATTTTCAAGTTTTCTGACAGAAGTAAATTTTAAATCCCTATAAATATCTCGACATGAGTTAAAAATATATATTGTCAAAAATTCCCGTTTTTCTTTAATTTTTTTTGTTTTTCCAAGCTCTTTTAAAAAAAAATTACTGGGAATTTAAAATTATGATCTTCCCAATGCACTAACTAGATTCACTTTCCAACCAGAAAAGATATACTTAAGTTGAAAATCTAAACATTATTTCGGTTATTTATCGCAACACGGACATACAACAAAAAAATAAAATACATATCATTGTAAATCAATACATATTTTATCATTCTGCTCGGAATTTAAAAAAAAAAATAATATTAAAATGAAAATTTAATTAAATATAATATACATTGATATTTTTAAACGGTAAAGTTATCATTTATCATCATCATTTAACCAATAATAATAACATTTCTCGAACACCACATTTGTTTATTTAAATTTATAAAATTACAAATACGAGTATATTTTAATTTTTTCTTATTTCAGTTATCACATAACCATATTATTATTATTATAGTTTTACCACATTTTCTATGATTGATAAATTCTGTCATAAATAGATTGTATAACAAAATACTTCTATTAAAAAATGTCCTTTCTCGTTTTATTGGCTTAGAACTGTTGGTAGCAAAAACTATATTTACATTTTTAACCCTATGATATATGATTGTTCATTGGTATTTCAGAATAAATTGAGATATCGGACTTATTTGTGCTAAACGTATAGTGCAAATAGACAGCATCCAAAATCAATATAATATTGCGACTTAGGCGCCTAAAATGAAATTTAATACCGTTGTAGGAACTCATAATTAATTATTAAAGATAATGTCGTGAAAAAACCATATTTTAATTTTATGGAATTTAATTAATGTTATTACTTATTAGTTGAGTTATTACCTACTACCTAGTCGGTGTTTGACTATAATTATTCTGTAGTTTGGTCACCAAGCGCTGTAAGCTCAGTACAAATAATTTAATCTATTCAAAATCGTTTTCTGAGAACAGTGTCTTATAGATGTGGTTTTCTATGAAACGGTATTCTTCTGATCAGCCATTATTAGATTTTTTAAAAATTGAATCATTGAGAATATGAAGAATAAGGTTAGACATTTACTTTATTTTCAATTGATTTAACGGGCATATTTACTGTCCAATCTTACTCGCCAAATTCAATTATTCAACTCCTATTCACAGTAGACAAGAAAATACATTATTGTCCTATTTCAGTCTACTAACTATGGTCTCAATGCTCCTGTTAATGAAATTAGTTAATAAATATATTATTGATACCTATGTTATATCATATATAAATGTAAATTGTACTAATGCAAATTTAAATAGTTTACTTTCTTAATATGTCTGTACATTTTCAATCTCACATAATCACATAAATTGTATAGATACTACTAACTGTATCACTGTTATCACTTTTTGGAAATTTCCCGTATGATCAAATAAATAACCTAACCATTTTAGATTCAGGAAATTAGCTTAAACAAATATGGAGACAGCACATAAACATGTATAAAACCAAATAGCAACATTAAAATAAAATAAACAAATGTGATTTCTTCAATATCGATACACACTCATATAGGTAATTAAATCTAAGTTTGTAAACGTCAGATAATTCTCAAAAGTAAAACATAAATAAAATTACAATATTTATTATTTAATTATTTATTATGCAATTGATATTTTTAGTCACAATAAAAAATAAACAATTCACAATAAATTTTATAGTAAAAAGATATGTAGGTATATACTTTTATTCTTTTGTTTTTAACTTTTAAAAGATAAGTTTTAATCATTTTCAAGCCTCGTACAATTTACAATAATTGAAACATTTGGAAAGAGTCTTGGTGTACACAACAAATAAAGTGTAACTTATTGGTAAGTATATATTGATTAAATTATTGTATTAAAAAACAAAACCTCAGTAGTTCGACATCGACGCAGTGTTAAACGCATACATGTAAATAAAACTTGACAATAATATTATTATGGTGGACTCAGATTCTTATCGTACGGTCACTTGCTCAGATAAGATATCATAAAATTCAGGATTAAAAAAGTGGGAAGAATAGGTGACCTGTGTTATTAAAACAATTTAATGGACCTGCGAACTCCTTTATCTCGTCTCAAATCGCTGAAATCACTCTATGATCACCCTATCGAGCAGTAGCCACAGGAAGTAACCGGAGTTTCGTAAATAAAGTGGTAAATATTGTCAGTTAAAGGTTTGTCATCAAAACGATAACACGCTCAATAACTATTAAAACAATGATTGTCTTGCAGGGATTAACTCAGGTAAGTACAACGCTAAAGTTTTGAAGTTTCGGTTCTTTGTCAATAGTGTCGTTGTATCGCTTATCAATTGAATATGTTACGTTAAGTTTTTAGTGTTTTTACCAATCATATTCTGTTTATTCTTGACTATAATATCTTCTGACCACTATTTTTATCTACTTAAAAAAAAATAAAAAATTTAGCGAAGTATGCGGTTTTTATTGAATTCTGCTCAGTAACAATTTTCAAATGCTAATTAAATCAATGATCATTACCTACTTTTAATTTTTAAATATTTACCTATGTACAACAATTGTGCGTCAAGAAGGATAAGCTAGACGAATTTTTATATGGGAGATTAGGGTTATATCTATTCTAATGTATTTAATAGTATTTAGGTATCTAAATTTCCTTTCCGATTGCACCAATTTAAGAGATGGATACAATTTATTATTACTAAATAATCAACAAAACGTATGACTGTAAGTATAAATATTTTCATTTTTTTTTCTTTATTAATGAATTAAGGTTTTTGTTATTATTAAATTATCAGACAAATTTAAAGACAATTTATAAAGATACTAAACTTTTATATAATTATGAAATTTTCCCCCAAAAAAATATTTAAAAGTACCTACTCACTACTCACAATAGTAGGTGATACCAAAATATTTTTATAAAAATGTACCTTTTGTTCTTTTGACGGAAAAATTCAACATCATTAATAATAAAGTCTAGAATAACTTTTTCTGCTTCTTAATAAACTTTAATGAAGTTATTTCTCTCCAGAGTCATGGTAAAAGCTTTTTAAAATGTTTGTAAAAGGTTTCAAAAAAAATATTCTTTTTAAGTGCCGATAAATTGTTATACATACAAATAACCTAATTCATATATTGTTAACTGTAATTTCAAAATATCTTTAAACCGTATACATTAACAGCTAACTATTATTTAACACAATAAGTTGATTAATTATTTAATTATGATCTAAATTAATAATGATCTAAAAAATAATTCTCAGGCAGTCAAAAAATAAATATCACGTTTAATATCATGTTCAAAATTTAAAATAAACGATGTTTGCTATAGCATGATTAATTTAATAGTGAACACAAATATTGTTTTATGTTGAAAAAACACTAACTCATTTTGATATTTTACTTTAAGGAAATTTAATAGAGACATTATAACATTGTATAACACTTAACATTATTAAGTGTCTATATTTTTCCCATATTTAAACTTGGTGTTAAATAAGCTTTCAAAGTGAAGATGAGCGTAACTCTGCTAACATACAATTTAGATATAAATAGTTCATACCAAAAAAATTAAAGGTCCAATATTCAATTTTATATATTTATTTTTAGAAAAGTTTTCTGAATCAAATTATAACATTATAAAACATTAAAAATCACCTTTATGGTCAAAACAGAAATCTTAAGTTTACTATAGTTTTAAAAATTATATCCACTTCCTGATCGCTCAAATTCATTTTTAGCTTGACATTTTCATAAGCCAAGGAAAAATGAAAAAAATTATGATATATCAAATCCATTGCACATCGTAGTAATTTATATATTTAATATATGGCAGTCGGACAGTGTAATAGTTTTGTGAAAACCATAAATATGAACTTACTACCATTGTAATGACAGAAATGTTGACAACGCGATAGGTAACAATGAAATCAAAAATTGTAATGACCTTGCAAAATATCTTTGCACTCTTCCTAATTACAAGGCGGTACTACCATATACCAGTCTTACAATAAAAAAAACGGTAATAACCAAAGTACTAAATATGCGAAAACAGCATAATATCAAAATGTATTAAATTTATACACAACAATATGCAAACTTCAATACATGCTTATCGCTATTTATATCTGCAATCTGCATAAGCTATTATGTCCGTAAATGTAAATTGCTAAATATTTTGCTGAATCAATCGGGATGAATGGAGTGAAATTCACATAGACTCGCAATTACTGTTACAACTTATACATTTTTATAAAAGTTTATAATAAGACCATCAAATTTTAATACAAATAATTTTAGATATGTTATATTATATTGTATGGTTGAAATAATTGTAAATTTTAGATTGGCGTTATGTGCCTTTTAATTAATTTCACACCTGGACGGCTGGACATCTAAATCTCAAGAAATTCAACAGGTTAGTGTTATAAAAATCCATCTATATATATAAAACTGAATTATCGTTTGTTTTTATTCTCTATAGAATCAAAAACTACTGAAACATTTTTAATAAAATATTTCAATAGATCAATAGATTTCGAGGGTAATGTTAATAGCTTATTTTTCAGCCCCTATATAAGTTAATACATGTGTACACATTAGTTTTGGGTCGCGAAAATCGAATATTTTTTTGTTTAATTAAATGGATGCCATAGGTTACACATTATATTACTATTATAATTAGTAAAAATAATATGACATATGCAATTTTTACAAATATTTTATAAAAATACACAACAGTTAAAATCAAATATTTATAAACACAAATACAATAATAAATTACTTTTATGTTTTATAATTTTCAATCATAATTCATTTTTTTTGATTCTGGACATATTATTTTTGTTAACGGATAAAGACAAATATTGACCTTTGCGATATTGGATTTACGTCGACCTTTAACTTTTCAGCATTCATTGAATCTGCTCCAGTTTTTTGTGTTTACATAAAAAAATATGCCCAGAATTATGAATTAAAATATTATACAGTAGGTGGGTACCAAAATATTTTTGGTTTGGTTTAATATTTGTAATCTCGTTTTTAGATTTTTCCAAAATAATATCTAATTAAAAAATATCGAACGTCAACACAATTTGAAATGTATATAATATCATACTTATAATTCTTCAACAGTAAGTACGTTGTACATAAGAGTACAAATAAGACTAATATCAAATAATAATTGCGCGGGCCGGGAGCGTACAATATTTATACGCGCGCCCGGACACCAACTTGGGGTCTTTACACCACTAACACCTAAGTCTTAGAATGTGGAGAGCGAGCTGGATGAGGAATGGTGTAATAGCTCGAACAGTAGTGGTCGGGATTGCCTAGCAATTACTGTCGGCTATGTAGTGCGTGTTGTGTAATTATGTGTATTTGTGTATGAATATGTGTATGTGTGTAGGTGTGTATACAATTAAACAAATAGGTAATAAGTTATTACTATAATAACAAATCGTAACACGGTTTCTGATAGCTAATTTGCTGCATAATACACAATTCTAAATGATAGCAGTACAAATATATAATCAAACTCACCGTAACACGAATGTATAAAAAAATATAATAATAATAATAAATGACCGGCCCGACCGAAATAAATTAGCTATATATCGACGCAGATATTTGAGCTGTAGCTCGTATAAAAAACGTGACCCTTCTGGTCCAACAATATGTAATAATTAAAATATATTGTATAAATGTCCGACCCTTATAATATGGTCGAACAGAATAAAATATATATTGACAGATCTGTTAAGCTCGAACTTATAAAATATAAAGATGCTAATGATGTACGGCCCTTCTGACGCGACAAATAATAATTATAAAATAATATCTACGACCCTCTTGGCCCGATAATCGAACGTGTATAATGAATAAATAACGATAAAAATAACTTACAATTCGTGGAGCGCAGACTAGCCAGCTGGTCCTGTACTAAAATAAAATATAATATGTCCTGCGTTTAGCGCACACAAAATATATTGATAGGTGCCAATTCACGCATAAATTATAATAATAAAATAATTAGATAATGTCAAAAGGTGGCGAATTGCGCCTATGGATGTATAATGTAGAACGGCAATGCGCCACAATTGTATAAACGTATTGTAATAATTGAATAAGTATAGTAAATCTGACTGCACACCACACGTCGCCGGTATGTTCGCACAACACAAAATATAATATAAAAAGGTGTTTACAATTTTACTTGATAATGAACATAATATCGATATGCCCTTCTGGCGCCCACAATTATAAAAACAATAATACGATTTACTATTTGAATAAATAAAACTTAATAATTTATAATGGCGTACGTCGATACGGTGCGAGACAGAAATCACGGCGGTCGTGTTAAAATATATTCGGCAGCCGACGAGGTGGCGTACGATATAATATTTTGGATTTATCTACATATTATATAACTCACAAGACACATTCAACGATATTAATAATAAAACAATACAAATATTGATATGTAAGTGTGTGCGTCCAGCTGTTCCCCCGTGACCGATGTCCTAAATTCTATACTGTTTTTATGTCGCGGCGGCAACAATTATTGTTATTAGTTGTCTTATATATATTTTTTTGTTGAAGATTTAAAGTACAATATTATAATTACGTTAAGTTTAATATTCTTTGATTATATATCATTTGAAAAAAATCAAAAAACTAATAACAATTATTGATATTTTAATTAGGTTTAAGCTTTCCATTTTGTTTACGATTCATGATATCCCGGAATGCAGATAGTCTTAAGCCGATCACATTATTTCTCAAAACTACCATAATAATTAAAATTATAATTAATAACTAGAAGCTACTCTAAGAAATTGTAAACGAAAACTGTCTGAGGATTACTAGTTTTATTCTAAAACGTTTGTCTGAAATCATGAATTATTTGGTCATAATTTTAAGACGGATACTGTGAATACAAATATAAATAATATTATGTATCATGTAAACTGTAAAGTAAATATCAGACAACCTACAAACTACCCACAGCTATTCTAAGTATAATAACTCTTAATTTGGCAACAATCCACGAAGCTTCGATTCAACTAATAATATTACATAAGAATGTATAATTATAGTTACAATTACACAACAGAATACAACTCTACTAAGAATCGTTTATTAAAAAAATATAATGCATTTATGAAAATTAAATTTGTTTGATTTTGCAATTTATCTCAGTGACTGAAGCAATGTTTCAACTGTTATTCAAGTTTGTTTTAATGTAAATTTTGGTTTACAAAGGGCTTATGGTGTACCTAAGCTGAATAAATATTATTAAAAAACCTCTCAATGTTAAACCAATATATTTCTTTTCTCGGATATTATTGTTTTATTTAGGTACCAAGATTACCGTCATATTATGAAACTATTTTGTTTGTACCTAGTTGGTAGTTTGTTAGTATCAACATAATAATATATTAAGTAATTTATTCCGTTGTGATGCTAACTTATTCACACGTCAGTAAGTACATTTATACATGCTTAGGTTAACTTGATCAACAGTGGAAATTATATGAAATCAATGCATTATGTCACTATAAAATCTAATACATTCAGATAAATTAGTCGCTATTTAATTATAATATCGTAATACGATGTTACAGACTTACAGTACGTTAAAAACAACAAATTATTTAAATTAAAAATTAGAATTTAAGTAATTCAACTTTAATACGCATCGTCTTTATGTTTTTTGTTTGTAGCATAGTATATAATATTATACATTTAATCTTATTGTGGTATTCATCAGTACCTACCTTTGAAAACTTATGGCAACTATTAACTAACAAAGAACTGTAAAGTATACCTCAAAACATAAATATTATACAACGTAAATCATAGGTTCTATTATATACAATTGCTAGCAAACCGATTTCGAAACGCATCATAATTACTTTTTTACAGGTTTTTATATTGGATACACTCCCAAAATATTTGTTTTCGTATCATAACTTGGGTTCGTGATCAGACTAACATAGGTAGTCGTCTATTTAATAAAATCCAGTGGTATTGACTATTAGCTATTTATTGACTTGTTTCGGCAACTATCCTAACCTAACCTAGATTATTAATATTTGTTTATGATGAACCCATCAACAAAATGTGTGTTAAGAATTAAAATCGAAAAAATTAAGAAGAAAATGTATTTGTACGTAATAGGTGTGGGTGAGTAGGTATAGTCACAATCACCGACGAGTATCATAATATAAACTATTTTAAGTATTATTTTATGATATAATAATATAAATGCATTGAAAATAATATAAGACGAGTTATTCCTAATAAATATTCATCCCAAATTGGCAATTGTGAGCTTCATAAACATAATACGATTATACGAATTATAGGTAATCATATGACAATCAATAAAGTGTAAGCAGCGAGATTTTATGGGGCGAATATATATAAGCTCGGGGGGGGGGGGATTCTGAATGGATTTCAGACTATTAATGAGGTAATACTGACAATAGGCCGTTATTAAAATATTAAGTAATCGTAATGTATTACAATAATTCATAATATTAGTATAATGGAACATTATGTATCTAGTACACATCTTGTAAATTGCATTGTGTAAAACATAAAATATTTTTATTTTACTTGTTCTTTGCAGGTAATTGAAAATACGATTTTCTGTTGATTTCCAAGTTGTATTCGAGAACACAATTACCTATTAAACTATAGATACATTGAGTAAGTTACACAATAAACATCAATAACTGATATGATGGTATATTGTATTGTTAGAAATGATTCGGGGAAAAAACCAACTGTTTACTTCAAGCCAGTCTTTAAACAAATAAAAGAAATACTCAAGTCACAAAGGCATTTATTATATTCAACAATAAAATGGCGATACAGAGGTAATGAAAAAGTTTTCTTTACTGTAGTTGTCATTCAAGTAGGTATATGTTGTTGTCTGCTAATAGACATAAAGATTGTTGTGTGCAAGTAGGAGTGAAGATTCAGATAGGATGGCGAAAGAACGCCGCGTCTAAAAGGAAAATAAGAATTTTGTTTTTGTTTCGTTTTGTTTATTAGTTGAAAACCGAAGTATGATATCAAAGTACATAGATGTCAAACAGTTTGTAGAATTCTTGATTTTCAATTCATTTAGAAAAGTGAAAGTTTGTAACTATACCAAAGTGTTCCTATTAAAGTAAAGGAACAGTTAACAGTGTTTATACGCAAACATACTAATATAAATACAATGTGGACTATTAAATGTCGTACAATTTATTATGCATCATATATTATTATATTTTTATATTTTTAGTAAATTAAAAAAGTCATAAAATGTATAAACTCTATTTCACATACACATTGTTTTAATTTTAATTTTAATATATTAAAATCTGAACAATGTAAGTTTGTTGATATTGTTGATATTATTTACTATTCAAATTTCAAATAATTCAATTCTGTTTCATATGTTATGTTCTTTGAAATATAACCAACATATTATAATATTATATTATGATATATATCGGTTTATCGATACATACTGCAGTAGTAATGTAAAATCCACTGCCGTCAAAAACAGCATGCAGATTACACCACCACCATTATAACATGTAAATAATTTCTTTGTTTTGTCAATGATGACATAGTAAAAAAAAAAAAAAAAATAATAAAATAATATTAGATTATTAATTATCATGTTTATATGATTAAATTTAAAAAAAAAATGTATACAGACAAATAATTATAGAGAAATCATTGACTATACCAAAAAATATCATTGTTTTCTGTACGGAACAATGTGACAATGTCACGTTATACTAAACAAAACTATAAGATAGTTAAGACTAAAATAAACTAAAAACTTGTTCACCCAGAAATTAAAAGGTAAAAATGATACAATAATATTACATTGTGAAATTGTATGTAAATAAAATTATCAAAAATTAAATATATTTATATTTTTCTTATTTTGTACTACATCGAAATTTAGTATATAATAAATACCACCAACTTGTGAATATTTTAGGATAAAATATCAAAAAGACATTCATATATTTTAATGATAAATCATAAGCTATATATAACCATGACTATATAATATGTAATATTATAAACTATACTTTTTATTATATATTTTGAAAAAACAAACGTTAAAAAAGTATATGGCCACTTATCAGTTATAATACATGGAATGTATACTCAATAGATAATATTGATCGATTATGTTTTATTTTTAGTATACTTTCTGGTAACTTTATGATATATATTTAGCTATAAACTTTATACAACCTGATAAAATTTAACATGGATATTCAAATTTTTATATTTTCATAATTAATAATTTACAACTTTTTAAAATTGCAATCTAAACTAAACTCTGAAGAAGACAAATTGTAAATATATTTGACATTTAACACTTAATATAGTTTTCTATAAATATAAAGGCATTTGAGTTCCTTAATTTATAATAATATATATTATCATTAAAAACAATTTTTCAATTTAGGTATCCTAACATACTATAAACTACGTTCTCCAAAAATGAAAAATATAATACGCATAGTATGATAACACCGTTAAAGCGCTCAATCCGGCATTGTATAAGATTAATTTTACTGATATAATCGCGAAATTTGTTCGTAAACATTTTTATAATCATTATATCCTAAAAACTAGACTGATCAGAGTTTGGCTTCCTAAAAATGTTAAGAGTCGTTTTTAAAATACAAAATAAAAGTTATGAGCATGGTATAAGAGACTATTAAAATGACAAGCGTATTTATATGAAACTTTTAGAGCGCTCATTTTACTCTAAATAGTGGTCACGACGTCACGTACATAAAAGAATACGCCATAATTGTAAGACTATTATTCCCCTATAGTACATTCCTCTATTCACGCAGAATCTTAAAATTACTGACAAAATATAAATAAGTTCACAAGAAAAATAATATTCTACTATATTTTACACGAGTGTCGAATAATACGTGCACGTTAAAATATGAGAATGTATCGATTTAACTAATATCGGTTATTGCTGTCCCTTGAATCTCATGGACAACCTGCTATTTTATTAGACATCAAAATATTAACTACAAAACAAAACAATATTATGTATACTGTAACAATACAGTGTATGTGTATTATGTATATACTCCGCCATTGTTGTGTCAAGAATTACGTTAATCTTACATCAAATGTCGTACCCGTACTCTCAAACTTTGAGTTTTCTAATTATTTAAATTATTACCCTACAAAGTAAACAGAATTATTTTACATCCATCTTGATCAATGAATAGCTTTATATACTTGTTATAATAATACAAACGAAAATAATTAATGAAAATATCTTGGAGAACTATAATTTTCTATATAATATTCAATATTGTACAATTGTATGATTGATCCACATAATGAAAATATGTTCGAAATTCTATTTTATTGTTATGGTTTGAGTGAGGAACAGTTAATATATTTTAAGGTAGCTATATCATCAATGGGAGTCATATATACAAATATATCGTAATCATTTCCTATTTCGTCTTTACATTCTTGTTTTAATCCCCAGTCCGTATAAATAAGAAAGATAATATTTAAAAATGTTCGGATACAAATGATTAATATTATGAATTTCTATTAAATTGTTTAATAATATATATTATTTTATTTTAATTCATACTAGTAAGTAGAAATACTGTGTGAGTTTAGAGTAGACAATTTTCAGTATTACCTACGCATAGGTATTTATATGCGTTTTATTTGTATTGATGATGATTTAATGATTTCTAAATTAAATTATCAAAAGTTAATTAGTATTAATTTCGACGCTTTCCTATAATTATTTGAGAAGTGTCAGCAAAAAAAAAAAATGACTAAGTACCAATTATAGACCAATTCTTCCATGGGAATTATCGTTGTCAAACGTTATTGATACCTAAACTTTACTAAATGGGAAATATAACTCCGCGTTTATAAAAGCCTCTTTCTAAAAAAACATAATACACAATATCTTAAACACAATATGTTAAACTTATGAATTGACACCAAGTATCCTAATTTACCATTATCTCTTTTAGCGAAGACTAAAATATATTAATGAATAAGTCGAGTGTACATAATTAACTTTTGTGTTTTTATTTTATCTACGTTATGTTTTTATACAATCCCATAAATATTTTGCTTATTTAAGGTATTCAAAACTTTTGAGCGCAATAAACTACTTTCTACTCAATTTAATGTTTTTTTTCTCCAGTAGGTACCTACTTAAAACTATTGCGTTTTTAAATGAAAACTAAAATGGCTACGTGGTTGATTCTTTTTTCACCACAATAATGGGGAAGAGCATTCGAAAAGCCGTAAAGTCGTTGGGTTTTACAATAAATGTCTCACCGACATGGACCGGCCACTTTTATCGACTATATATAGTACTGTGGTTACAATAGCAAGAAGATAGAAAGTTGAGTGCAGTAAACATATGAAAGAAAAAATAAGAAATATAGAAGAAAGATCAAAATAATACGAATTCCCCCATACAAATAATATAGAATTTACACAGTTGCACCTATATCACTTGAATACGTACTATAACTTTAATTTCATTGTTTCCACTCTAATAATATTTCAAAATAATACAATTTTAATATTACGTACTAATACACCATGTTTTTAATAATATTATATATCAATGCATTAAATTATAATTTATTAATATAACGTATTATATCGAAAAATGTTAATAAAAAAGATCAAATACTACATTAAAACGATTTAAATTTTTTAAGTTTATATTAATTTTAAGTTTTACATACAAAATAACATTCAATTGTTACTAAAAATAAGCTAAACAAGATTTTCAAACTTTATCTAACAGGATATTTATACAAAATCTTCAGAGGAGCGTTTCTCAAGAAAACACTAATTTGAAGAACCTAATTATAATATTTAAATAGAATAAAAATTAATTAGTTTCAAGACATTTTTAAAATCTAGTCAATTTATATGCATATCAAGCAATTTACACCAAGGAACCATAATTATCAATGAGCAATTAACTTTTACTATAACTATACGAAAATTCTGAGAAACAATACTGATTTTATAAAGGTGACTTTTTTTCTAGAAAATTATCTTTTGAACAGTAAAAGTACTCTAAAGACTAAAAGTGACATATAATTTCCCAACTGTAACAGTGGACCCAGATGGTACCTCTTTTAACGGGGAGTTTTTGTAAATTCTCAAAGTTTTACAAACAAAATTCAAACAAGCAAAATATAATACATTTTTATTATGTTGTTTTTATGATTGAAATTTTAAAGTGAAAACTGCTACAGCAATTTGAAATTTAAAATCTCTTTAAATGTAATAATATTATTTTAGTAATCGCGGAATATTACATTAATAATTTAATTCATGACACACATTTTCATTATTATTATTGCCTTTTTTTTAATATAATATTTTACAATTAAAAATTAATTTTGCTGGTTTTGTGGTTTTTCCTTACACTTGTTGCTTTAAAACTGCAGAAAATTATTAAGAAAATTGAAAACTTCTCAATTTCTAATTTTCCTATCTATGATCATAAGTGATTTTTTTAAGCACTTTGATAAAGTGTTAACTGAAATTAAAAGAAATATTAATAATAAATAAATTATAAAACTAATAGTTGCTCACTTTCAAATCCAATATATTCTTAGTTTTAGTCTGAATCTAAAAGTTAACATTTACTAACGTTAACCTTTATGAGAATACTGAAGTGTATATGATCATGATCCAAGACTTAAAAGTTAAAAGCCTTTGGCTTGTGATAACTAATGAGCATTTTTTATGAACGAGTGTTAGACGATTAATATGTAAATGAGAAAATCGTATAACAAAAATTAATAGCCCGAGACCGAACATTGTAGTTTTATATTTTTAAAATAATGAATAATTTTGAGTATTTAAACGCTTTAAATTAAACGAATAAAATACCTATGTAACAAATATATTCAACAATTTTTATTGCAGTTAAATCCATTATATCCATGGATATATCATTAATATCATCCATTCCCAAATTCCAATACAACTTTGATAAAGTTTTGAAAATTATATTATTACTTTATTAGTATTGTTAAAAATAAAACCTATGTAAGATTTACAAAATGTATACGAAAATATATTTTACTTGGTGTTAGTTAGGTTTTAATGTGAATGTTGCTCCATTGTCAACTGAAAATTCAGTATTTGTTAATATATTTTAGAACTTAAATTGAAAGGAAATGTTTAAAAAAAAACCCTAAATACTATATTTTGTCATTTAATTTTTAGGTTTTGATAGAAATTTTATTTTATCTAAAGTTCAAATAACTTTGTTTCTTACATAATATATTATATTATATATGTATAATATATATAATATAAGTACTGTATATAATTCATTACTTATAAATCTAAAACAAAATCATATTATACTATTTTGGTGTATTTCAGTCTTTCTACTTTCTGGAAATTGAACGACAGATTTTGAACCAAACTTTAAATTTAACACTAATTTAGTTTGATATATTACCTATTAATTGACACAATATTTGTTTAAATAAGACAACAGATCAAAGTCGCACACCTGTAGTAGGCGCGTATACGTTTCTTTTTTTTCGAGATTGGCGTGAAAATCGTTTAAAATTACATAGACTTACGCCGACTAATAAGGTATAGGCAGGTATACCGTACACGGGTGATGGGTACACCGATATGATTAAAAAAAAAAAAAAAAAATCGCACTGGACTGCGTTTTGGGTGTCCATTCCGATCGTGAAAATAATGGAACGTCGTGAGTGTTATAAAAAAAAAATCGTTTCCGTCAATCGTGTGAAAAACGTCGACAAAAAAAAAAAGGAACGATTTCGTTTCGTTCGTAAAAACGTCGTTTTGACCGCGACTGAAACCTGTCTGTGTGTTGATCATTATTGGTACGCCGTTATACACATAAACACCAGCCGGCGTGCATTCACGACAATGTCGTTTACCTATACAATGTCAATATTTCTACGATACGCGACACGTCCGACTGTCGAATGCCTCGCAAGTAGAGATGTACAAAACGAAAATTACCTTTTGCGCGGCTCATCATCGGAGGAGACGGTACCGCTCTCGGGTCGCCACGCGTGTGACTACGGGGCGGTTTTCAACCGAACACTGCCGGCGCGCACGGTGGTTGTATACTCGGCGGCGGCGCGTGTGCGTGTGCGTGTGAGCGTTTTCGAGCAAAAACGCAAAACTCTATGGTTTAACGCACCGCGGACGGCGGCGGCGGCGCAAACTCCACGGCGGCGCATTCTCCTCGGAGGCTTTCGATGGTTTTTTTTTTCCCGCCACACCATCCCCCTCCCCCCCCCCGCTACACCTCGCACAATACCGGCCCGTTTGGTCCACACGGCTAGGTATATACCGCGGTGGCTACCATTATGGTTAGGACGCAGATAAATCCAACTGCACTCTCCCCCCCCCCCCCAGCACACGCGCGGGCGCGCCGATACTTGCGAGCCCCCCCCCCCCCCCAGCAGAACGTGCGCCGTATTACACAGGGTGTATGCGAAACATGTGACACGATTGTAAAATGAAATGTTACATAATGCAAAGCTGTCATGATATCGTTTGTGGACACACGTGCTCCAGTATAATATCGTACGAGTATATACGTACACACATCGCTGCTCAGCAGAGGCAAATATATATATATATTTATGTTTCGGTACCTCTTTACACATCTATTATTCCACACATCGATTCCATGGCATGTCCACGTGGAATATAGATCACGCGTAGTATAGGTTACTGTTACCAAACATTGGTATGACTGTTGCTGGAAGCTGCATTATCAGAAAATATTAAATATCGGCCATGCCTACTTTGAATGAGCTGGTTTTAATATTAAAAACAAATATGAATATTCATCAGGCTTAAAAACGATAAAATAAAATAAGTATTCAAATTTTGATATTATGATAACATAGAATATTGTATTCCCACAAATCCTAAAAAAGCCAATCAAATTAAATCTATCATATAGAATTGAGTCAGGATCGTTCTAAACGGCATTTAACAATAATTAAATAAAATGTGAAACACGTAGGTAAGTAAAAGTACATAAAACTAAAATGTACAGACAAAAACGAGAATTTTTATACGTCTAACATTACATACATTTTGCGTTGCACGCTTAACGTTTTGTATTATTACTATTGAAAGTATCTCGCAATTTCAGTCCTTTCAGCTGGGTCATAGGTATCAGTTGTTCGGAAACAAAAATCACACACATAGTATGTATCGTATTACGATTTTTGCGTTTTTCCTAACGATTCACATTTAGAGGCTACAAGCCGCGTCAACAGGTGGAGCGAAATGGAAACAAACGATTTTGATGTACTGTTGTACATACACACACACACACACACGGTCACCTGTCGTACACCACCACCGTAGTGCTCAACCCACAGCCGATTGATTCAGCGAAATATTGCAGTACGTTTCTTTATTATATTATTATATAGTTATTTTTATTTTTCAATTCGATTTTTTTCCTCCTTATACGCGGCCCGACTACAACATAACACGCACCTTCCCCGCATGAATCGTTATTTACATTCATCGTGTTGCCTATGCCGTCGTTGTTTGTTTATGCATCGCGTTTGTATTTGCGTTCACCTCTGCCCGCCCGCGCCGAGATTTGCACACGCTGTATGAGCTTCGGTCGTCGAACAACAGGTGTTGATCCGTTCCTTAAATCCTATCCACTGCATCGAGTTTCATCCCCGTGACGTAGTGTGTGTGTGTGTGGGTGTGTGTGCGTAATACCCACACACCATTTATTGTATATGTATATGTACTTGTGCGTAGTCGCCTACGCGCAAAAGGCATCTAACAACTTCCAGGTGAAAAACGACAGAGATTGTCGATAGTGTATTGTTTTCCAACGTCAGAGCGCAATATTTTTCACATGGGATTTCACGTTATTTTCCTACGGGTAAGCACGGTCGTACGTCTTATTATCAAAAAAAATAATAATAATAATAAATAATCAGCCTCAATTATTCTATTAATTTTGTTATTCTTTATGAAAACTTTAACAACTTTCGTGTTAGTAGCAAGTAAATAATGTAAATAATAAGCAATTTGATTAGCACAATACATTTTAAATAAATACTTGGATTAAATTAGTTGATTTGAAAATGATTATCACACGGCGTTATGGATAGGCTTTTTAACCACACCACTATATTGTGTACTCAATTTTTTGGTATGGCATCGAAAGTGTGTTAAAATACAACGACGTACAGGGTGAGGCACTAAAACAAACGATTTTCAGAATTTAATTAGAATATTAAAAACTATTAATAAATAACTATTAATAAACTATTAAAGATATGCCTACAAAACATGCCATTTATTACAAAAAATCATTTCAAAAGTACGTTGTTTACCACTACGTCTTTGAACAATTAATAACATTTAGTTAACATTCGTATGTTAAACCATTATTGAAAAACCAATTTGGTCGTCCAAAATTATTTTTATCATTGGCTGTTTCACTGCTTCAACCTGTATGACTGAAGGACGTGGTAAAGTTAATTACAACAGTTGTTTGTCATATTTTTTGATACAAATATTAAGATAAAAGCAGTTTGTAAACAGCTAAATATGCAGATGTCTGAAGTGTATTTTTTTTTATAATATTAGGGTTTGAATTAAACCATTTGTTAATAAAATTAGCATTAATTAATGATTGTTAAATGTACAGTATAAACTATGAGAATCTTGTTATAAATATTATAATACAAACGTTTTAGCTGCAGGTAGTTGGTTATAATATGTTTTAAAAAACAGGCAAGGACAAAGAATTTTCAATACTTATGAACCACCTAAATTCAATTTGGTATCAGAAATAACCCTTCATGTTTAATACCGAATCATTATATATACAACGTGTACACATACGCAAAAAAAACACACTACATTGCAAAATCAATACGTCATTCATTGTTCCGTTCAGAATCCAAAAGACTTCCCTGACAGACGAAAGTATACATCGAGCGCTGCAGTGCCTACACCTAATACAAATCAAAATACAAATCCTCGTTAAAACTGTATGGAATTTTATACGGAAAATAAGATTAAATATGATTTATCTTGTATTGTATTTTATTTTTATTATATCTAAACCTATTGTTTTAAAAAATATATATATTTTATAAAAATCTGTACTACAGAAGTCGAGTAACGCAAGTCACAAAAAGCAAATATACAGGAGAGACAAAACAAAAATATTTGTTGCAATGGACTTACAATTGTATACCTACTTCAAAAATATTATTTTGAATTACTTTTCTTATGTAAACGCTGGGCATACGTTTCTATTATATTCCTATCATAGTTTAGGACTTAAGTTAGTATACTTCTTGCTATCTATGCGTTTATTGTATATAGGACTTACGTTTTAATACCTTTAAAAAGATCACAAAAAGTATATTCCGGTTGTATAATTAACTCAAAATTTCCAAAAATGTTACTTGCGTTAGTTGACTTCTGCGGTACAGAAATCATTTTGCATTAACTGTTTTATTTTACCATTTAAAAACTATGTTATTCCTAATACATTTTGTATGATGAATGAAATGTTTTGCCAACCGACAAAATGGTGACTGTCCACAGCTGAGCTTCACTTGTAACAATATAAATGATATAGGAGTTCCTTATCTTGTGTAGTATAGAAGTATGTGGTTTAATATTTAGGTATATCTGATATAGGTTTAACAAGGTATGCTTCTTAAATTGCAGGAAAACGGACTTATGACAGTCTATCTGCAACGCCGTTTAATCGTTGTTACATTGTATCATTTAAATATATATTTATTTTCATGTAAGTTATGACATACTGAAAAACTAAATGGCTCACCGATTTCGCCTGAACTTTATAATTCTGTATAATTATGATCTCCGTCGCATACGTTAACACGTTACACATAGATATGAACCTAATTAAAACATACAAATAGTAAGTACTCGTCTTTATAATTATTTAACAACATGCATTATGCATAGTCTTTGTACACTGAATAATTATATATTTTTTTTTTAAACTTGAACTTGAGCCCGCCAGCTATGGCCATTAGCTATTGTAGGGATTATGGACTATGGTTGGTAGGGTCGGTACAGTAAGGTGTTTACGGTAGGTAAGCAACACGTGTATGTGTGGCAGGGTTTTTGCTACTACAAACCCGGATGGTCACCCATCCGGGAACTAGTAGCAGTGAACATCACTTACTCTCAGCCACAATGCGTGACTCATAGCAGCCAACGCGCCACACCAAGCCACAATAATTATATTATATTATAATCATCAAAAATTGTTCAATCTTTATGTATATTCAGATAACCTGATAACGATATTAAAAACTTTGATAAGAATCAGAAAAGGTACCTTATTTGGTAACTCCTTATAATTGTATTTGCACACAACTAAATAAACACAATTCGTATTTTATTCATCAATATTCACTTTTCAGGTAATTGGCTGGAAGTTTCGTCGCTATTAAGGCGTTATGTGTAGGCAATTCTTTCGTTTCATGCAGGTATGAATTTTATTATGAAACAAAATTGTACGATAGTGAAATGATTTGGTTAATTATTATTTTTTTATAATTAAGTTTTATTTATTATTTCACTATTTATCACAGTCAAATGTTGAACTATGATTTAATTTTGAATATTTACGTAGGTAAATAAAAGTACATAAGTACAAAGTTAAGTAATATAATAAATATATAATATGATTAATAATAAATGTAAAATATTTAACTTTATAATCGTTTTCCAAAATGGTTATGGTTTTATGCCAAAATTGCATAGGTAGTTTAAAAATAAAAAGACAATAATTATTCACAAATGTAAACTTTTTTTTTAAATCACGCAGATTATTAAGTTATATTTTGATTCACAACAAATTGTTGCAATACGACACGTTATGTCCAATCCCATTCTTACAACAAGCTAGAAACATCCATTAATAAATAGTAAACAATAACTAAGATTGGAGTAGACTAATATCTGAAATCTCCAAGTAAAAAACAGAGAGTAAATTTTATAATTTATTAGTTTAAATTTTAACACTGCATATTTTATGTACCTATATAAATATCTAAATTCAAAACCAAATCCCATTAAAGTAAATTTGGAACAATCTTTGTTTTTAAATTTGCATGATATTGCAGATACTATTATTATGTATCCCACACGGTCTCGCATTATGTTTATCACAAAGAAATGCTTTTAGTTCAATCGGATTCAGAAGAAAAATATTCATATAAGCGTTACACAATCCTTGTCAGCATAGCCGTTTTTTTTATTTCGTGTTCACTCTCATTAACATCGACCAGCAGTCTCTTTTTGTGTTATAAGTCATATATAACAGTATAAAACAATATCCAGATTCGATTGTAATAATTTGATATTCATTTTGAGATAGAAATCTGGTTTTATGCTCGGAGAAGTCAACGAACTACTAAATTCGTTCGTGTACATATTTAAACAATTTGAATATTATAGACTTTAGCATACTGAGATGTTTAGGGGAGAAAAATTACTTTTCAAAGGCCGTAAATAAAGTAGTATTGTATTATAATTATGTTATTATCGGGCAAATATAATACACCGAAAGATATTCAAGTTCTATTTACCATATAGGTACGTGATGGGATTTCTTGGATAATGACTTATATAGTGATATTAATAAGTAATAACTGATTAATTTCAAATATAAATTGACTGTTTCAAAACGTGAAAGAATGAAACCTTTAAACAGGTTAATAGATTCCCGGTTACTACGAATCGTAGCTAAATAAATATCTATACTTACCAAACTGTCGAAAGGTCAAAGGACGTACAAACATGACGTCATGACGTATCGTGTGTATAATCCATAATTTCATAACCTTATAACATTATTAGTAGCATAGTTAATAATTAATATTTTACAAGTACACAGAAATAAACTCAACAAAATACAAAAACATCATAAAGATCCTTAAATGTCGCACATTTTATTATTTTATCTATAGTACATTTCTGTTGTAAAAATGTATTGTAATATTATAATAATATATTGAGGGAAATTATTCATCAAAATTAATTTTTAATAATATTTTAAAATAAGTTATTGACGTTTGTAAAATAGGTACGCACTTGAAATTATACATACAGTATAACGGCAATAAGCCATAAGACAATACGCACTGACGTGGTTCCAATATAATAAAATAAAATTTCAAATATTTTATTTACACTCTTTCCGTACATTTATCTGGTTCAAGAGTAACCTACTAAGAGGTCGAGATACAGAGAAATGTCGATCGTGAATATCGACATTTTAAATTAAATACTTGGCAAGGTTATACATTTTACACAGCTCGGTGGCTAAATGATATTAAACAAGTACCTACCAATGATTTTGATAAATATTATCCAATTACTACTATAAAATCATATTGGTAGGTAGGTAGTTACCTTAAAGGTTATATAATGCATACCACATTTCTAATGTCTGTTAATATTAATTCACATATAACAATTATTTATTATATTTATAATATACTATATTTAATATTTATACCATTTCATCAAAAATATATTTTAAAACTCGAATCGTAAAATAGTACTTTGTTACCAAAAATAATACATTGAGATAATGAATTTTTTCAAAATATACCTTTACCTTTATGGCTGCATGGATACAATTAATTCGATAAGATAATTATCGAACTTAACTATTATTATTCTGTACCTATATAACTGTGATATTTACCAGGAAAAGCCAACATACAGCTATTTTACTTTCCAAAATAAAAATAAAAACAACACCATTGTAAAACTTAATGCAAAATCTTAAATAAATGTTTACATAATATACCATAAAGAATATAATTCAAATATCAATAATATTCAACTGTTTGTTTAGAAAAGTTTAACCTTTTGAAAACCAAATTTTACCTCTGTTGATTTAACAATACCAATATTAAATATTTAACAATGCCAATAGACACTAAATATTCAACAATTTGAATACCTAATCGATTCTTTTCTTAGTCCACCTTAAAAGTCTGTTTAAAATATCAAGACCAGATATTACTTTTATGCTCTGAGTCGAAGCAAAGAGTTTTCGAGTTTTCATTATTTGTATAAAATAATAACAAAACTACCAATGAAAAATTATGTGGAATTCATTATTTATATCCGTAATAATACTCTCTTAGTTTTTCTGTACATGCAATATGTCAATATACACCATACATCATACATAATATTACTATCATAACTTGCAATTAAAAATTGATAAGTATTATAAATTATTGAAAATTTAATTTAATACGTTCATAACATAATGTACCCAGTCAATATCGTTGTTTCTAACAAAATTAGTTTTAAGTATTGAAGTTATTTTCCATAATAATATTCAAAAAGCTTCTCAAATAACTTCACTAAGAATAATTGTTTGTTTAAGGATATCGGAACCGGAGCGTTTTTAGTACAAACTACAAACCCATGCATGTCTTACATGAAAAACTCTCACACACAAATAGGTAGTCGCGGATTTCGTTAACTTTTTTATTATTTGAAAGAAAATAACATTTTTCAGGTCGGATCAAAGTTCGATTTTTAAAACTTTAAAATTATAGAAGCTAAAATATACATTTGAATAATACACAATATTCGTTATTTTTCAAACGTATTTTTCAAGCACTATTTAAAATGAAATGAAAATTCAAGGCCTGTAAAAAGTTTTCATTTTTCAGAAAATAAGAAATACTATTTAAATCTGACATATTAACGAGGTGTGAGACTATGAGAGTTTTCCTGTGAAGTCATTTTTATTCATTTAGGTAATACACATATGAACCTAGGGGATTGATAGGGGGGCCCTAAAATAGGTATTGGGCAGTAGATTAGTGGCAACGTATTATTATTAAGGTAGGAACTAAAATATGAATTATAATTTTCAAATTTTACAGAATTGTTGACAATTCCGAAACCCTTAATGCGATATCGAACAATTTTTAAGTATGATAACAGATCCTTTTGAGATTTATCAGTTATCCGTAATTTACTTATTATAGGTATTTATTATTTTTTAAGTCATGACACTACGTTTCATTTATGATGTAATATATTAATATAACAATAATAAAATAATAATATGAACAATGGTATAGGTTATAGGTATTCCATAATATGTACAGATTTGTTAAATTAATTATATAATATTTTTGCTTACGTAACTCCAAGGTTTGGAATACGATAAAATGTATTATACTAATTTATCTGACCGGAGACCAGAGATGATAACTTATAGCAAAACTTTTATGAAATATAAAGGCATTTATTTATTTGTTTATTTTTAATACTAAGACTTGAAAATTTAACACAGGGTCTTATACAATTACTTGCGAAGTGCAACACATGACTAATTCGATAAGTGTGTTAAATTTACAATTAGTAATTTGTTTAAGAGTAACTTGAAACCACACGCCATACACTTGAAATTGCATTTTTAATACTTTCCTGCAATGAATAAAATTAATATTGACAGAGGTAAATTTAGCAAGACAAGTGAGTACCCATCAACCTGTTGCAGACTTTCTGCACTCTGTCCGATTCGTATATTATATGTAACATGTATTATAGTATATAAGTGGCGTAACCTGGTTTTTATGATTGGATATCCACTCAAGAAATGAATTTTATTTATTAAAATGTTAAATGTATTTCAATATAATAGTATAAATTATGATAGTACGATATTAGATATTATCGATTATCGATGTATGTTAACAAATTAGGTACTATGTGTATGCCGCTACATTTAAACCTACAATTCATGAGGGATTATCTAGACCCGTAGACCGCTTTCGGTACGAAACTGTAGTACGTAGGTATATCGTATAATTTAATATACACGTATATCACGTATATTTAAAATTTAAACAAAAATGTATAGCAAAAATTGACTCATACATAAAACTGGGTATTGCGGGCTAGCCTCATTTAACTCGCCTCAGTACAGAATAGAAGTGTTGTGTTATAAATGTCAAATTTTTAATATTTTATTTAAATGCAATAAAATAATAATCATCCTATTCAAAAAAAACTATTCTAAATCAAGGCTACATAACACCTCTCTGATAAATCTTAAAAACTTTTTCCACCGTTAAAAAGTTAAAAATAAAACTTATGTTAGGTACAAGTGGTTAAAAAAAAAATGAAAGTGTTTAAATAATTAATTTGAAGTGTTTTAACATATTATTTTCTAGGTAGTGCCTTTAAATAGTGTCGTTACTCATTATAATCACTGATTAATATCCTAACAGATATTATAATATATTAAACGGTATATTATTATAAGCTATAACCATATAGGCTATAGTATTTAACAATATGAATCTCGGCTTACTAAAATTCAAACCGGTTTTTATATACATTTAATACCGATAACCCAATTATCCAATTTACCCAAATTTTAATCCCAGACCAGTTTATTCGGCCTCCATATTTGAAGTCTTTACTTCATACTGTCCTTGAGTTATTTACATGACAAGCTTAAAACCATTCTTTTTATTATTTTAAACAAATTTAATACAATATAGCTAACATTTTAATATTTTTCTCTTTAAAATGTTAAATGTTAAACAATTATTATGACATTTCTAATAAATTTTTACAAGAAATGTATTCAAATTAATTTCATCGTAATATTTCATTAATTATTTCTGGTAGGTAACAAAAATTAATTTGTAAAACAAATAATAGTTAATATCGACATTTTTAATTTATGCGATGGTAAGACTAAAAAATACTGTCATAACTCATAAGTACGTAATACATACATAGGTGCATAGTATAAAACACATAAGTAAACATTTTGTACGGTATAAAACTACGAAGAATATCAATAACATTATTGTATTCAATTATACGGATACCCGATGTGTGTAAAAATAAATTGTTAAAGAAAATTATAAAATATTTCAAGTTTTTAATTCGAACGCAGGATACGGTGTACTTATACTTAATATAACTATAACGGTTATGCGTCTTAAGTACAACTTCGATAAATATTTCATGAGTCATGACTATATTGGAGTCGTGTCCTGTATCAAAGCAAGGCTGTTGAATATTATTCCAAAATATTTTTTGTATTTTATAATGATTGATAGTTGAATACAAAAAGAGGAAAAATTTAAATCCTCTCTTGAGAAGATAAACTCTTGAGTTAACCACAAATCACAATTTATCTAAGTGATTAGGTGGGTAAATATTATACATCCCACTAGTTTTATCGATCACAAAACTATCACTCTTCAATTTGTATAGTTCTATAATATAATATTAATTTACTTTGTTATACCTGTATTATTTAGTATTTACCATACGCATTATATTATTACCTGTTATTGTATTATTTATTATGTTCATAACTTTATAGCACCCCTACTATCCTAAATCAATATGCACCAATGGTTATTATTTACGAAGGTACAACCTTATGTGCTTAATTCAGGGTTATTCTATACTTGTATAGTATGTAATTAAGACATGCCATGACAGCATTTTCTGACTTCCAATCAACCTAATACGGAGTATAGTGAAATCTCACGAATAATGTTTCACTCTGGCTTTCAAAAGGATCAGATTGAAATTACAGTATTATATTATTATATGTACGCAATTAAAATCAAAGTGGAAACTTAGACAATAATCTTTTATCTGATACAATTAAAAAAAACTCGAACAAGGTATACCTACTACAGAATTGAAAAATAAAGAAGGGTCTCTTATACTTTGAAACAATTAACATCCCTTGTAATTATTGAACTCATTTTATCTTATGGGGGGAGAGAGTGACACCAAGTATTTTATCCACATATTTTTCAACTACAAATCGGTTATATTCTGCACGGTCTGTACCTCTAAATTATAATGCCGTACCATAAATCATGATTACAAAAATGATGTATAACTTATCAAATTCAATTTAAATATTTTAATCAGTACAATTTTGAGAGGTAAAAGTTACAAAAAAAATGTATGTTAAAAAATGTTTTTGTAAACAAGATAATTAATAGGGAGGAGGGGGTGCTCTTTGATTATAAAAAACCAAATAATTATGTTCCTCGCCGTCGGCCGTCTCCCTGATTCGAGCTACCCGGTACACTCGGAGGATTCTACGCTCCTCTTGCTCAGTGTATTCTATTTTATAATATCAAATTCAAAAGCGATAGTAAAATCATCAGTCGTCGCATTCGAAAATTTATATTTGGTCCTGATAAAAATTTCACCGACCGGTGGCGGTTTCTTCGCGCTTGCAAGTTGCAGGAAAAACTGTTGAAAACAAATCAAATAATCGCTTTCATGTTACGAATAACATTATATACATTTGTTTCCAGTCGTTAAATATTGCGTACAAGGAAGCACGAAAAAAATTTCATTCGTAAAAAACGATAAGCTGTATAGAAACGTATTCAAAAAACACACGCGTACGCCGATATATCCCTATTACACTCTTCTTAGACGCACAGAAAATCAAAGACGTCGTTCCCTCGGTACGGTAAGGGTCGATTCCGTTATCGCACTAATACTGCATCTACGCTCGCGTGTGTGTGTGTGTGCAATTTGGAAATCGTTTGACGGAAACGGCAGAAGAGCCGGTGGTCGGGAGGAGATCGTCGTTCGCGGGACACCTGCTAAAAATCGGTTATCAAAACACGAGGCGGTGCTCATCGAACGCTCGCATAATCCGTATAATCGTACGAGTTATTATTATTGTTATTACGGTTTGTCTATAGGAGTATCCGTACCCATACAATATCACACAAAATAAACGTGGTGTGTGTGTGTGTCCGTTTGTGTGCGTGTGTGTGCGTGTGCGTGTATGCATGTGTGTGTGTGTGGTGTGTGTGTGTGTGTGTGTGTGTGTGTGTGTGTGCAAGCGTGCTCAAACAACCGAGGTATCCGCGTGCCTAATATCATATACCTATACGATACGCCGTGTATAATATAATTTTTTTTTCTTTTAGCGTACGCGCACGCGTCGTCCCACCCGCAGCGCCCAATCGCCCGACCAGCCGACTACGGTAATAATAATATTATGCAGCATTGCAGTCGTCGTACACGCCAGAATACGTTTTGTCGTGTGTGCCCGTATAAAATATTATGTTACCCACAACTCTCGCAGTCGTAACGCAATTATTACGCAAGCGCAATAAAGAATCCCGCCGTCGGAGAGTTAACGAAATGTATGAGGAGATACTGTGTGCAGCGTCCCGGCCGCATGACAATAACGATATTGTGTTCTCGCTGTGGGGTGGGCGTACGCTCGCGGACGCCGCTAGGAAACCATACCACCTGTGTAGATCAAACTAATTTATGAACTATGATACGGTGATTTATTTATTTGTTTTACGAGACATTTAATCGCTCGAGTCGTAGAGAATGTATTAATTATTCTGCACCGTATCAGTAAGAACGTGAGATGAGGGGACGCGAGGCACAAAGCGTTTTATATTTCCATATATCCGTCTACGATTATACCCTACTAGGCACATGTTATATTTATGGAAGTATAAATATTAAACTATCGCAACTACCTATTCTCAGATATACGGTTTTTGAGTTGATCCTGTTTTACACCCGATAGTTGAGTTTGTCGTTTTTGTCACTAACCTACCTACGATTTTTTCAATTACAGTCGCTAAAAGTAACTTCGATACTGGACAAAACGGATAACACAAACCGACTGATAATATTATACTAAACGAAAATTAAAGCATGTGCGTAAAGTACAGCGCCGTACTTACACTTTTCGATGACAATATACGATTGATAACATTAACCGTGATTATAATAAGCGGCGACCACTGTATTTGTAAATATTTTCTTGTTAATTAAATTATGCATAGTTATTCAACTAACCAGTAAGCAGTAACCAAGAACTAACAAATATGTTTGTAATTATTTAAATAGTAATAGTTAATCACAACCTACAAACCAAAACTTTATTCAGTTAAATGTATTAGGTACGTATATACTGGGTTAGAGGTATATCTAGGTAGTAGGTACTTAAGTTAGTTTTTCATTCTTCTTAGTAAAGTAATATGATCATAGTATAATGTTCAATATAATATTGTATAATATATTATTAGGTAATTATTATACTATAATATTAATAGTTAGGTAATATAAGATAAATTATTATTTATAACTTATATACACAAAGTTACCTAAAAAGACGTTTTTAAATCGGTTAATTGTTTTATTTTATTCAATTTCTATGATAAGTTCATATTATAGGAATAATTACATTTTTGTATTGACTATTGTATTAATATTTGTATAGGTCAAGTCAAGTACTGACAAGCCCGGATTAAGGGGGGTATCCAGGGGGCACGGTCTAGGGCTCATTGATTTTTGGGGGCCAATATTTATTCCCGAAATATTAATTTTTTTAATACGTCCAAAACCGTTTGAAAAAAATAAAACAACTTAAATAGGTAATAATTATAAAAATAAAAATGTTCTTAATTTTACACCACGAAAAATGATTAAATGATAATAAATATAAAAATAAAAATTGATGTTCTAATAATTGATAACAATATGATGAAGTTTATAAAATGAGTGTTGTGGACTATATTGTACGCATAGATGATTCTGATTGTACGAGGTACCTAATGTAGTACAAAATTATACAATTATATAAGTACAGTTGTAAAAATGTAGTTATATAATTTTTTTGAAGTTAAAGTTGAAATGAAGCCCACTAAGTGTATACTGTCCCGGGGCCCAATTGATCCTTAATCCTACAGGCTTGAGTACTGACTGCCGCAGTAGCAGTGGCGTAGCCAGGGAGGTTGGGTGGTTACCTCCCCCCTAAAAAATGTGTTATTTATATACGAAAACTGTAAAAAACTTGGTTTAATTTATACCTACCCCTCTCCCCATTTTAATAATCTTGGCAATGCGCAGTATAATATTCCATATTATCGTTGCTAGACATTATTTTGTGGGAGAAGAGAACATTATAGGCTATATAGCCTTATGTTCAAAAGTATTATATTGTGTTCACATTTTAGGTAGAATTAATTTAGTATATATTTTCATAGCACATAATAAATAATTGATAGTCTACTATTTTGCTGTAATATTTATTGGACAAAATTATATGATGATTGTTTTTTTTTCAAATTTAATATTTTTTAAATTAATTAATAAATATCCACAAAAAAACATTTTTATATTCTGAATTTCTGAATGGAGCATCGATTTAACTTTTTTTGTTGTGTGTCTGAAGACATTTTTTCTAGTAGAAATAATGCTCCAATTTTTAATATTGAAAAAGATTCCTAGTAGTAAATTATACCTAGTTTGTGCTTTGAAAAGTTCAAAAGTACAAAATTGTAATTCTACTTTATAGATCCTCGAGAAAAATCAAAAAAAATCATATCGCTACATTTTAATAATATCATAATAATAATTAATTGGTTATCATGGTCCATAATAACCATTTTTTTTAAAAACAACTTCAATATTATTGAAATAATTTTTTAATGTTTGGTTTTTGTACTTAATCTTAAGGAAACCTGTTTAATTGAATACAATGATTTATCATTGAATTCAAATTTATTATTACATCCATTACAGTGACCTATGTTCTCAATAAAAAGCTAAAATAGACACATACTGTACACTGTACAGCAGAGCAGATACCCATCTAATTGTCCACTTTTTTAATTAATATCAGCTATATTTATTTGTACTCATATTATAATAAATAGTGACTTGTTTAATAATTGTACTTATGCACTTAATAGTTTCAAATGAGAGAATATTATTACCTATTTAAAATAGGTACCTACAATAGTATATGATTAAGTGGGTGGTATTCTACTATAGGTAATATGTATGTACATTGTACTTGTACAATAATATATAATAAAGACTTATAATATAACTATTAAAATGTATTTAATTATATTGCATAGGTTTATTTATTTGGAATTACATTAACATTTGTCATTTATGCAAAAATTATTAAAAACCAATAACAGTGTTATATTTTATGATTTTTTCAGTAGCTATTAAACTGAATACTGATAAACACTAAATATTAAATAATATTATATAGTGTATACCGAAAAATAACACTAGTAACAGTAACAGCATTTTTCTAATAGCAGTATTATACTGTAACAGTATCAATCAATATTGATATTCAATGACAGTAACAGTCACAAAAATTGATAACAAGTCGCCATCACTAAAAAGTACTAAATTGCAGGAACTTGTTCAACGAAAACACACAGTGCCTACCTATAATAAAGTATTCTCATTTTAGAAATATTTATGAATAATTGATGAAAACAATTGTGATTGCGCATCGATTGAAAACTATTGTGTACCCAAACTAACGTAACCTTTTATAGGCCCTAACTCTCGAGCACCTCATTATGTTATAAATGTTTGACTCGAGACTTCTAATAAACGTACTGAATGTGAGGGGTAAATGTGTAATAATAGTGTTTGGCTACGTGTGCTCTCGACAGTCTGTACGCCACTGAGACAATATTTTATATAAATACGGCGGATTCCGCATTTCCGACTAATGTGCACGAAATGGTCCGAATTCCAGTGGATTCTATAGCTGATTTTGGCTTATGCGGCCGAATGATGATTTCGGTCGCAACGTGCACACGTCGAGCGGAACCCGCCGTACAGATGGTGGTAATGTGTCGTAGAAAACCTGGTCGAAAAAATGCAAAACGATATTAATAACGTTCTGCGTGGAAAAAAAAAGGCAAACGGTGGCGGCGGCGGCGGCGTAGGTATAACCCGAAAAATATTATAAAATTTCCGTTACGGCGGCGGTCGTGTAGACTTGGGTGAGAGTCTGGTGCGGGCGGTGGCGACGTTTAGCCGGTCAAACCTGTTTTCGTACACGCAGACGGACACCCCGGGTCTCGGCGGTCCCCGCGTCCGCGGACCAGCTCACGGGCGGGTTGTGTTCAGCATCCGCAGCCGACGCCGACGACGACGATGACGACGACGACGACGACGGCGGCGGCAGTTGCTCCGGTTAGACGATGGATTCTATTTTTACACGAACGTTCAGGGGTTTCCAAACGATGTGCACGAGTCACCGCCGGTATGATCGACGGCGATATGGACCGCGGCGAACCGATCGGCCGGTGGGAGGCGGTTGGGGGGGGAGGGGGGGGCGCGATCGGCGGATACGAAGACGTTTAGTGCGCGGATGGCGGAGACTTAAACTCCGGAGAATGTGTACCGACGATATTATTATGTACCTTATAATACCTATAATAGTATAATATTATTACGGGTACTTATATTATTATATTATTATTATATCCGACGACCTTGAGCTACAAAAGCACCATGTCTCTTCGGACACCGGCCATATTATATAGCCACTGCGACGCGGGGGTACCCGACGAAATATTATTATATTCACCCTCTGGCGAACAATATAAAATTAACGTACACCGGTGAAATATATACATACTAATACAGTAATACGTAACTAGTAACGCATTACACATTATGTGGGTACACCTGTATTAGTGTAATAGTGTATATTGTGTGAACATGTTATTCGTCCAAAAATTAAACGCTACTGCACGCAGCACTGGGTTATTACTTATTATTATACATCATCACGAACAATGCGGTTGCCCAATCGATCTCACGCTAATCGTCAATAAAAATATGTATGCATTAGGTATATAAGAAATCGTATTTTAAACTACCCGAAAGCACACATTAACGATATGGATACTCTGATACTCGTACAAGTAAATCGATTATTTCTTCCCGTTTATTGATGTGTAAAACTTACAGTAGGATATCCATTTAATATTATGTATCGACATTTAAAATGCTCATCTTACAACTCAGTACATTGTACTAAAAATGTGAAATTACCACATGAAAATATTTTATTGAATACTAATCATCCATTATCAATCACGAAAATAAACTATCTAAGTATATTAAAACGCATACATTTATTAATTTATCTTTTGAAAATAGATGCTAAGAACCCTAATCCATATAAGTTATTTTTAATTGTTATAATGTGCATCATATTTCTTACTACACATTAATAATGTGTAATGTAACGGAAATGATGATTTATATTATTATGAATTTTAATTTAATTTATATTTATTTATCTTTTGTTTTTATAAAAGATTATTTTTTTTTTTAAAATTTAATTCACTCAATTGCTACCAACTGCGAGTTTCTACGTATTTTAATTTTGGGTGTCAGTTTCTACTTATTACGCTTTTTATATTTTTTGTATAATAGAATTGTAGTTGTAAAACCTCTATAGTCTATATAACGACGAGTATATAAGTATATAAGAGTATTTTAGTATAATGAATCTGAACAGAACTTAATTAAAATGCACTTGCTAACTTTTTAAAAACTGCTCAACGGACAACGATTAACGTTATTTTTTTCTTAAGAAAATAAACGTAAATTATACGAGGTACCTAAGTGAAATAACCGCCCAGAATCTGAAACAAAATGTTTTGGTAAAAATTACAATTTCTATTTCTTACTACCTAACATGGTGCAAGTTACATATTATCTTTATTTTGGTGCAAATTACAAACTCGTTTTAAAAATGTTGATGCAAATTATACAATTGTATATATTTTGTATCAATTTCGGTGCAAATTGATTACAGTGGTATTTACACGTCTTATTCTGTAGGAAAATAATATTTTAATTTAAAACACAATCAATAGATATTGTTGTACAGTATAATATTTTGTTAGTTCCATTTTTAATTCTCATAAATTGCTTAGTTAGCAATTTTAATTTATTGTAGGAGTACCTATAGAAAACTATATAATATTCTTAGTATTAAATTGCATATTTTAATAAAATAAAATCCATTGTTTCTCCGTTTCGATACCTCACATTTTGCATTTTTTTTTATATGTAATAACTTGCATTATACTTTCATGCGGCTATACTGCATACAAGTGGGTATACAACATAGCATAGAATACTGGTTATATTGTTTCGATTACGAACAACATTCCAAATAGCCTGTTCTAAAATTTTTTTTTATCCCAATTTTATTTAAACTTACAATTACAATTTTGGCAAAAACAAGAAATACAAGTGCTAAGTTTTTTCGCTGAATTCATATAGTAGGTACCTTAACATATAATAGATATAAATGTAATATAATATTATCCACACAATTATAATGTTGACAACTTTATATTTTATCATTACAAAACTATAAATGTTTCTTTACATTGTTCGTGCAGTTTTCAACATTAAAATTATTTTTAGTCTTCTTATTCCTGCATTTCACGAATCATATAACATATGAATGGATACCATTTTCTTGCACAATGACATTTGAGTATACTGGAATCTACAAAACTGCAATAAACGTTTATAGAAATCTCGAACTCAATGATAACAATTCGGGCCTTCTCTTGATCATTTTTAAAAACAAAATGTTTATTGTATAGGTAGTGAAAATTCTTTATTTTTATCATACTTATTGCAGTACATCAAATAATCAATATAGGTACACAAATATAGCATCTGTTGTTACCCTTGACTGTTTGAAATATTTGAATTTCCCAGATAGACATCTCGTTTCAATTTTGTTTTCCATTAATTAACGATCAATCCGGTAAAAAACGACATTGGAGTATTGGACGGCAAAAAATATATCCGGTTCAGGATTTATTGGTCTGAAGTCGAGGACCTTAGTATAAAGAAAGAAAGAAAGAGAGAAAAAACTGTCGAATCGTATATAATAATTTAATAGACGTATGTATATATAGTACTCAAGGACGCTTATAATAATTATTATTGTTACAGAGCGATGGTTAGTTGCACAGCATCCGCTTACGAAGAATCAGTGACGGGTGCCAAATTAAATCACTGATTATTCCAACCATATAATTTTCGAATTAAACAAAACTACAATTATTCATATATACAGAGGGATATAAATAATACCAATAACTAAACACGTCTTCTTCTTTTCCTTTGACTTAAGTTTCCTCAGCTCAATAACTAATAATATTATATTATGTTATTAGAAGGATGTCGGTGCAATTTTTCTCTCTCAGACTTCCGTACAACATAGGTAAAACGCATTCGCGTAAAATCATCTTAGAATAAAATAACCTATTACAAAATCGATAGAGGATATTATTTTTGCTGGTTTGACTTGCAGGTTTTATATTTTATTATTATTTGCCTTTATATCAATTTTTAAAAATAAAAATAACTGTATATTTAAATAGATGTTAAATTATTTTGAGACAATATTTGGACTAATCAGTATACGTCATACACTCATACCCTCAAAATAAGATATCTCTATAATTTTTGTTATGGGTAATTTTGCTCTAAGATTGTTCAAGAATAAAAATAAATGATTTTGTCTGTGTTGCGCGTGGGCTAGATAGAGAAAAAATACACTGCAGTACTGCACAAGCCGACATCTACTTATTAGTTATTATAAATTTTCCGTTATTTAAGCCTACATTTTTAATTTACTGTACTGATCTAATATTATATTCGTTGCAAAGATGATCAAGTAATAACCCGACATCGCGGTGAATTATTAGTGAAAATATTTAAAAATAGTTGATAAAATATATGTTTAGTACATATTATTAGGTACATGCATTACTTTTTTACTAGTAACTTTACGTAAGTTCATATTATAATATGTTATTTATATATTTTTTCAAATTCAGAATTCTCCTATTTTAAATTTAAGAAAATATTTAAGTATACACCAATAAAAGTTTAAGACTTAATAACACGCATCCTACAACCAATACCCATAGATTAGTAGATACTGGTATATATTAGTTAGGTATAGGTATAGGTACCTACTCATTTTGGTTTTTAATAATACCTCTGCAGTTCTATCATTTAATTTGTTACAGAATTTTCAATTAATATTGTAAATTATTTTTAAAAATGTCCAATTATAAGCTATATAGGTTAGTAAAAAAATTATTTTAATGCTAGGTATTCTCATGTAAACACAATTTAAAAGTAAAAATAATTTTGTTAACTACAGAACATAAAATAATTTTAAAACGTACCTAAATAAAATGGATTTTATTATCTTAAGTATTATATAAGATACATGTAAATAATTTAAATACAATTAATTAAAAAAAATTATAATATTTGAATTATGACCAATGATCATAGATCAAACGCATAAAAACCTCTTTGAATTCAACATGAATATCGGAATATGCAAGTATGGAATTGTTTTAATTCTAGATAAATACGAGAACAACTGTTGAAAACCACTGATCGGTATACAGCCACATGTATTCTTCCTTTACATTTGCTATACGTATTGTCTCGAATTCGAGATTTTTACCACGAGACAAAAGAACAGGTTCTACTAAGAGAATTTACGAAAAGAAAAAATATGTATTCGCAACTGCTTTCTTCATGTGGGTCTGATAGTTGTTTCTCTCTCACCCACTCTCATTTTATTTTTTTTTTTTTATGCACAACGCACATTTAAGTATTTAACGACCCATAAAATATGAATAGCCCAAATAAGTAAGCAGCATAAATATTTTTCAAATTGACTATATTGCAATCTACTGACTAAAATGAAAAACTATTCTGGACATGATGTTAATTTAACATATTTACCAAAACCTAGGGAATATAGCAATATTACCATTTATATTTGAATACTATTTTCATAACTTTTATAATCGTTTTCGTTCTTAAAAAACTTACATATCATAGAAGTATATGACTTTCACATACATTTAGTGATTTATATAACAGGCCAAACAAATCAATAGACCACATAATACATATTATATCACAACATTATTCAAGTATCTATATTCTATAACATATACCTTGATGCTGAAACAGATGTTTGTACTAAAAAAAAAATGAAACGCGAAACGTAAAACGTTAAATTATAAATATTGTAGTGTATTTTTTCTATTGGTAAGTATATAAGTTTTTTGCATTTACATTATAAGAAAACGTGTACTCGTAATATTCACACTCCAAGTATTATTTATTTAATATTTTTAATAGTCCATAAATACATTCAAATATAGTTGTAATATCCAGAATCCAGATATCTCTCATTATTATATTAATTTAAGAATCTTATTAGAGGCCTATCTAACTTATTTATCACAATGATCTTCTATGAAATACTTGCATGCTTACATTTTATATTTTAATGTATATAACCTACCTATATCTTGAACTTATTTTAATCCTACATTGTAATAATTTTATGAGTATAAAATATTGTTAGTTTCTTTGTTTTGAATAAACCTTAATAATTTATATATAATTACGCATTCAACCAATCATAAGTTTTTTTTTTTTTAATATCAATAAATTACATGTCTCCTTGTCATAAATTTGATGCTCGACATTTCAATGATATTAAAAAAAAAAAATTGTATGACAAACCGAGCGTGCCTCAGCCCACAGTAAAGAAAAGTTATGTACGTGTGAGCACGATTTTTGCATGAAGAGTTTATATACACATTTATAAAAACTTTTACTTTTAGAATTTTATTATTAGATTTAAGTTATATAGATATTAAAAATAATATGTATTACCTATGAAAATTATATTGGACAATTTTATTTTCAATTTCCATCTATATGTATACTTATATAATATATAAAATATCCACTAAAATATATTATAATAACCTATAGGTATACTATTTATTCATTCTCTCACCAACAAAATAAATATAAAGATAAAAGAAAAAAAAAATTACATTGCACCAAACTCCGTTCAAAAGCAAAAAAAAGTGGGTAAAAAATTGAATTCACTCTGCTGTACAGTAGATTACAAGTGTTTGATAACTGTAATGAACGATGTTAAATTTGAATTCAATGATATAATATCATTGTATACGAAAAACACAATTATGAGCGGAGACGGTTGGTCAGTCTAGGATATTTTATATTATATTTATATTGTTATTATTAATAAGGTAGCCGATTAAGTTAATCAAATAAGAAGTAAAAGAAGAAAAAGAATAAGAAATCAAGAAAATAGCTAAGTTGTAAAAATTTAAACTTCTAACACTTATAAAAATTTAATTTGATTTTCCTGTAGACATTTTTTTCGATAAAGACAAACTTAAAGCGAATATTATATTTATTTTTAAATCTAGGATTTAAAAATAAAAATCATTATGATTTTCTAACTCATAATAATTTGCAAATTTTCATGATTTTTACGTTTTTGTGACTATGTATATTTAATATTTTTCGACTTCCATACTAACAATATATTAGAAAAGTTGTATTTATTACATTTTCAAGCTTTTGGTTCCTAACGAATAAAATTTTATTGAAATTTATAGAAAAAAACTAAAAAAATTGGAAACTGAAAATGTCCGTAAGCGACGTAAACAGCTCAAAACCAGCCTAAATATTTTAAAAATGTAATAGTTATTAGAAAATGCTAATATAAACATTCAGTCCAAATATCATGTATTTAAGGGCATTTGTTTTAGAATTACACCAAAAATCAAAATCGGTTTTGTCGAAAACCGATTTTGCGTAAAAATTCCCGATTTTTCTTAATTTTTTTTGTTATTTTACGTGGTGGTTTTGAAAACTACTGGGAATTTTAAATTTATACTTCACCAATGCACCAAATAGATTCACTTCCCCATTGAACAAGATATTGAAGTTGCTAATCCGAAGCATTTTGACTACTTATCATGTAAAAACAAAAAAAAACACTTTATTGTAAAATCAATACATGCATCGTTCTGCATAAAATCTAAAATACCAAATGCAGAAGTTAGAAATATGTATAAATAATCTGAAAATCAAATTTTGGGTACAGCGTGTATCACTATTTTGCATTTACTAAAAAATCTAGGTTTGTTTAAATCATCTATAAAAAAGAAAATAGACAATTATAGGTCATAATTTTTTATTTCATATTCATAGAATTTAAAACATTCTTAAACCAAATTAATATAAATCTGAATTATTTATTTGGTATATATCAAAATGAGTACACAAATTTTTAATGGTACACTATGACTGATAAATATATCATTTAAGTAAGGTCTGCAAAATAATTAATGGAATACAGACTACATATTAACATTGTCAGTAAAATATTATTAATAGGTAACGTTGTTTTTTCAATATTTTTTTTATTTATTGAGTTAATTAATATTATTTTTACAATGCGTAATATTATTTTAAGACTATACATTACTACATACCTACTGCATATTGCAATATTAGTTATATTCAGTTATATTATTAATCACGGAAAATTACATTTTAAAAATCATCCGATGAACAATATTATTGTTTTGAAATACCCATTTCTTATGATCAGATGATTCAGGTGGTTCAGTCAAATATAAGCACTGAAAATTAAATACCTAGTTTATACATCTTAATTGAAACCTTAGATAAAATAATGTATTTGAAAATGGTTAAACTAGCAAAATGGTACTGACATTTCTTTAATCTAAAACGTAATATGCACGAATGCACGATGCGCGTGTACTTTGAATGATAGTAATTGCATGTAATAAAAACCATTAGATACTCTTAACATCGAGTATTTTAGTTCCACTATATTTATGTAATATATAATTCTAAACGCCCAGCACTTATTATCATCGTCATATTATTTCATCAAACAAGTGAATGTATTTCAACTCCAAATTAAACATTAATGCTTCATCATATATATTATAGAAAGCATTTAAGTGTCTATATTAATTTATTGGAATAAAACAATCAATCTTTGAACAAATAAGTCGTTTAAATTATACATTTAATTTGAAAAATCAGTAGATAAGTATCAAAAGTTTTCTTACTAAATCACAATGTTTAAAATTTATTTATATATTTATGTACCTAGCAATAATAAAATATATGCATAATATTTATTTTAGATTCTAAGAGGAGCGATAAATGTTTAGGTAATTCAATAAAGTCTTTTCTTTTTGGTCTGTGTCTACACGTTATATAATAGAAAAATGCTTCAACTTTGATGGTGATATCTGGTAGCATCTATTGGGCGTGGTTTGGTATCTTGATGGTCAACAATTCACATCAACAAAATCAAATTTTATTTATTGTAATTCAAAACTTCAGAACCGTAGACATTTAAAAGTGTCATTAAATATTCATACTAGTACTAACTAGACATGATACAATTATAAAAAAGGGTGCTAAGTGGATGTCGCTCTGCTATACAGTAGGTTACAAGTGGGTCACTGTACTAGGTGGTGTTAAATTTGAATTCAATGATATAATATCATTGTATAAGAAAAACGATTCTGAGCGAAAACGGTCAGTCAGCCTATGATATTACCAAGTATATTTGATGATATTATTGTGAATAAAGTAATTTATATATAACTTATTTACGTGGAACCTTGATTTCAATTTTCAATCCTTAGCTATAAAAGTAGAACATTTCATAAATTTTTATCTACAAAATAATTATTAAATTATAAATTTGATACATTTTGTCAAAATTTGAACTTTAAATGCTTATAAAAAAAAATTGTGCCTATATATTTTAAATATTTTTCAACTACTATTAGAACGAAATATCAGGAGCCTTATATTATATTTTCATGCTTTTTTACCCAACAAATAAAATTTTATTAATGTTTATAGAAAAAAAACTGACAATGTCCGTAAACAGCTCAAAAAGAGTCAAATTATTTTAAAAATTTTATCGGGTATAGAAAAAATATAAACATTCAATGAAATTTTCAAGTATCTACAGTCATTCGTTTTTGAATAATAACAACAAAATAAGAAAATCGTTACATGAGAAATCGAGTGAATATCAAATGTTGTAAAAATATGAATTTCAAACGCTCATAAAAATTTAATTTAACTTTCTTGTGGACATTTTTTTTTTTTTGATAAAGGTAGACAAACTTATGAGGAATCTTATATTACATTTTCAAATCTTAGATTTAAAAAGAAAATATTTTATGAATTTCTAACTCAAAATAATTTGCAAATTTTCGTCATTTTTACGTATTTTGGACAATATTTGAACTTTAGATGCTTATAAAAAAAAATTGTGACTATGGATTTTTAATTTTTTTCATCTTTGACAAAATAACCTAGGAGCCTTCTTATACATTTTCAAGCTTTTTTAACAAACAAATAAAATTTTATTGATATTTATAGAAAAAAAAACTAAAAATTTCCGTAAACAGCTCACAATAAGTCAAAATATTTGAAAAATGTTATTGTGTATAGAAAATGCTAATATAAACATTCAGTCAAAATTACATGTACCTCGTTTCATCATTAAAGTTGCACCAAAAACCAAAATCGATTTTCTCGAAAACAGATTTTGCGTAAAAATTCCCGTTTTTCCTTAATATTTCTTTTGTTTTTCACGGCGCTTTTGAAAATTTCACTTTTGACCTCCCAAAGTACCAATAGGGTTCATTTTTCTATCAGAAAAGTTACTGCTGAAGAAAATCCAAGCATTTTTACTGTCCTAAAAGGTGATGACAGACAAAAAAAAAAAAAATAAAAAAACACACATTGTAAAATCAATACATTCATTGCTTCGCTCAGAATCTAAAATATTTTGCCTTTTTTTGTTCTACTTAAAAATTTGAAATGTTTGATTTTGTTTAGATTATTTTTGATTTATTTATGGAGTGTAATAGTGCATATAACATTTTTATATTCAAGTAAAAAAATCTTGAAAGTTTAATAAGATTGTTATCTAATATTATTTAAATCAAAAAATATCGAAAATTCGTAATAAAGTCCTATTTTTTTTATAAGCGTTTAATGTTCAAATCTCTAAGAAATTTGTCCAATCCACGAAAATATATAAATGTTTTTGTGGTTAAAAATTCTACTTTCACACTTAACGCTTGAAAATGTAATACAAAATGACTCAAAAATTGTTTTAACTGGAAATTAAAAAAAGTTTGGGCGTAAGAGTGCATCATTTTTTATGATCGTTTGAAGTTCAAAATTTGACATCTTTGGATATTATCACGTAAAAAAACGATTTTTTCTCAAACGGTTTTGGTTATTTTGTTATAATTCAAATACTTATTGTAGGAATTGTAGAAACTAAAAAAGAATCTATTGGCATAACTTTTATTGAAAACGATCTAGTAGTTTTAGGTTTCTAAAATCTGAACATAGGTTTAGATCCCCGTTGTATCCGTTCATCCATCCGTTAGTTACCAGTAGGCATAATATTATAATTACGATTGTTGATATTAAGATATTTATTTACTATCCGTATAATTAATGTACATTACTGTATATTTAAATACGAATATTGATATTAAGATAATTACTTATTGTACAAGTATTTAATATAGATGCATACCAGCCAAATTATACTACCAAATTGGTTTGAGTTGTACTTGGATTATTATATAGTTTATTGCATTGTATTAAAATACGTTCAGCACGTCTACAGGATGAGCTTTCTTAAGTTTATATACTCATTTTTTATCTGTAATCGATGCCCGGAAAAAATTAACAAATATCAAATACATCGCCATATATGTTTTTTGGTTTAAGTGTACCTCAGTAGTCAATTCATAGTTAAACCGGTTTCGGTATACCGTGCTTTTTGAAATAATTTAACATAGATGGGTTGCCGCAAGTCACGGATTGAATGTAGCACTTAGTATATTTTTTAATATGGTTTAAACTACTCTTTCTGATATCTCTAAAACACATTTCTGAGATTTTCTTAAAAATAAATCCAGTAGTTTTGAGTATATAAGTTACAAATATTGAAATATACATTTGGTTTTAAGATATTCAAAGTTTCTCTAATCGAGGCCATAAACACGATGATTTGATGCATGCTTTGATTTAACTGTCCCCGGGTAACCAATGGCCATTATTTAATAAGCAAAAAAAAAACTATTTTCTACATATTACTACCTATTAGATACTATTATGATTTTTAGCTGTTTAACCCGACTTCACCGGCGAAAATAATGAAAATAATATAATATATAACTGATGTATCTTGGTTTTAGTGTAGGTACCTCAGTTCATGGACAAATTAGTGTCGGTGTACCTCGATTTATGAACTGATTCGACCGGGATCTATCAGTCTGCCGGCGGTGGATTGGATATAGCACTTGGTATAAATCGAAAGTAGTTTAAACTACTCTCTAAACTTTCCTGATATCTTTAAGAACAATTTAAAATTTTCACAAAATCGGTCAAGTATTATTCGAGTATATTACTATAATATAAGCTAGGTACATCAAACTCTCATATTTGTTTTGGGATATAATTTTTTAATTTGAAAACATAGAGTGACGATTTATGCATGCTTTTACAGTTTTTTTCGAGAAGACATTTTAGATTTTTTCAATTATTTTCGATGAACGAAAAACTTGAAATAGTTGAAATCGTAGTACAAGGTTTCATATGAATTGCTTGTAGTGAAATTAAAAAAAAAATTGAGTATAAATCCACAATAATTCTATCTGAAGTTAGAATTTAGACGAGATTGTTCAAACAATTTGTTATTAGTTTTTTTTTTATAAATATCAATAAAACTTTATTTATAGGGTCAAAAATCGTAAAAAATTAATACAGGACTCCTGATATATTGTTACAATAGCAGATGAAAAATATTAAAATACACAGACACGTTTTTTTTTTTATAATCATTTAAAGTTTAAATTTTGACATAATTTATCAAATTAAAAATTTACAAATTATATAGTAGTTAAAAATGTATAAAATTTTCAACTTTTATAGCTAAGGATTAAAAATTTAAAACAAGATTCCACGTAAATAGGTTATATATAAATTACTTTAATCACAATTATATCATCAAATATACTTAGTGATATCATGGCTTACTGACCGTTTTCTCTCAGAATCGTTTTATGATATTATATCATTGAATTCGCGTTTAAGACAATCCATTACAGTGACCCACATGTAACCTACTGTACAGCAGAGCGATACTCACTTGCCCATTTTTTTTGTTTATATACCTAAAATTTGAAAATCAATAGAAGATTCCTCGTACTTTTTTCTACCTTAAACAAAAAAAAGTTTACCTGATAGTACCTACCTACTATTAATTTTTTATGAGCACATGAATTTAAAATATTTAAAATATTCACCCGTACATGAATGATTTATCATTAATCAATTTTTGATATAATGTTGTACCAAATTTAAAAACGAATAATTGTAGATACTAGGCATTTTTACGAAATGTTTATATTAGCATTTTCAAAATATTTTGACTATTTTAATTTTTAACAATGAGAAATTTACGATTTTATTATTTTTTTTTAAATTATTATTTTCAATAAAAAATATTCATTTGGTAAAACAACTTGAAAATTTAATACAAGGTCCTTTAAGTTGTTATAATAGAAGTTAAAAAATATTAAATACGCATTGGCATGATTTTTTAAGCACTTGAAGTTAAAATTTTGACAAAATTCGTCAAAATCACAAAAATGTGCAGATTATTTTGCAGTTAAAAATGCATAAATGTTCAATTTGTATAGCTAATTGAAAATTTAAAACAGGGTTTCTTGTAAGTATTTCATATTGTAAACAAAAATCTAAAAAATATATTTAACACAATTTTTCTTTATAGAAATTTGAAGTTCAAGTTTGAACCATATTATTACATACTTAAACAAAGAATAATTATGTTAGTTTTTTTGTCTTAGCTTAAAAATATTATAGGTGGGTACTTGAAACTTTTAAATCATATCATTATATTTTATATACAAAATTATATTTTATTATAGTTTAGAATTTAAATTTGAATTTAACAGATCCATTTCAGTGACCCGCTTACTTGCCCACCTTTTTTAAACATGATAAACATATTACATTTCGTGATAACCAGCAATTTTTGAAAATTTAATACAAGGGTCCTTATAAGTTTTTCTTACTGACTAATTGTAAGCCATTTTATTTTATAAAAATCTGCAATGTAATTAAAAGTAAGCTATAGTTCTAGGAATCGTGCTCCATGCTAGTGATTTTAAAAGTAAAGTTTTGGTTTTTAAAAATATATTTCCAATTTTAACACAGTTGATATTGGCAAGTATAATCACAATTTATTATTCTATAATGTAAAAGGTATCCATGACATTATTCCAGTTAAACTCTTGTAAAATAAAATTTACGAGCATAATTGATTTTTATACTTATAAAAAAATTTGAACTCATAATCATAAACACCTTATTATCTAAAATAATGAAATGTATTAACATTTACGTAAAGCATGTGTAATTAACTCTTCAGCGTTTCAAGAAGAAAATTGTTCGTATTATGAAGACCGTGTTATATTTAAGACTTAAATAAAAGAAATTTCTTTTATGTAAACAGTAATCACCCATTATCACAATCGTATTAAACACTTGATGTACACGTACATGTTTGGAATTTATTATAAGCTAGACCAAGGTATATATTGTGTTATACCTGAGCTCGCTAAATTGAATAGGTATAAAAAATAAAATAAAAAAACAGACGCGTATGCACACGGCTTTCGTATAGATTAGGAGATGGGCTAACAAAAGGTATGTTATGTGTGTGTGTGTGTGTGTGTGTGTGTGTGTGTGTGTGTGTGTGTGTGTGTGTGTGTGTGTGTGTGTGTGTGTGTTGTGTGTGTGTGTGTGGTGTGTGTGTGTGTGTGTGTGTGTGTGTGTGTGTGGTGTGTGTGTGTGTGTGTGGTGTGTGTGTGTGTGTGAGAGAGAGAGAGTGTGTGTGAGTGAGTGTGTCTATATTATTCGTATGCGCGACTGGTGGGATGAAAACCAGTACCTGTTCGTTAAATATGAACCGGTTGTGTGTGCACAGATCGCTGGACCTTACACCTACAGGTTGCCCATTAGTCAACAGTTTGGTGTCAGTCGTCTTCTTTTAGCCCTAACATTTTTTACTAAACATTTCATAATTGCAGTTTTCTTCTCTCTTGCTGTTTGTAGATTCAAAACTACTAAAAGGTTCGTGCTTTACATTTTATCTCCTGAAAAATGCTCTACAAAAATATTAATTATTGGCTCACAGCCTGAACACAGGTAATATCTATAGTTTTACTAACATATTCATTAGAATATGTATTTTAAACATTTTTTTCAATCAATACTATATGTTTTAACTTATAATTTGTCTGTATTGTAATTAAATGATTTTCTAATCATCATTTACATTGAATGAAACTAAAATTAATCTTTACACTTTGAGGTTATGTTTTTAAATACTTACTCTTTAGTTTTTACCAATACCTTTAAACCTTATTTTTACTTTTACTGAGAATTTTATTCACTTTTAAAATATTTAACAAATATCTGTTATAATTTATAATGCAATTGTGTAATGTTAATCATTTTATGTAACGCGTTATTATAATGTCAATAGTTCACTTTCTAAAATATCTATTCAGTATTCACCAACTTTTAGATGTAGGTATCAAAATAATGAATTAATGTAGTTGAAAAACGTAAAAATCGTACGATTTTTACGTTCAAAAAATTAGGTAGGTACCTACTCAAAATACGCTAATTACAGTGATAATGCCGGTAATTATGTATTATGATTATCAGATTAAACAATTTAACGGAATTCACCAAAATCTTAAATTGTAGGCAATGAAAAAAAATAATTAATTTAAATTTAAAATGTGAACTAGGTATCATATTGATCTTTACAGAATATTATAGTAGGTATATTTATAAAAAAAAACATATATATATATTATATTATATAGGTAAATAAACTAATGAATTATCTTGATAAATAATATTATTATACTAATATACCTATTATAATGATGTCAATATTTTTTCAAATAACTAAGTATTTTATTTTGTACCAATTTCATTGGTATGTAGTTAAAAATGAGCTTACGAATCTAAAATTTTTTAATATAACTTATTTGAAATCGTTATTTTTCTATGTAATTCTTGCATATTAATTTGATTAAGTACTATTATAAAGTTATAAATTACACGGTATTATTTGTCTTTAAAATCTTAATAATATAATGTTAATGCATTTTAATTTGGTGATTCTTAATAGGTTAAGCTATAATTGCTTGTAAATAATTGTATATGACGTAGTAACACGAAAGTGTTTCTTTATAGGTCGTTGAATTACCTTTCTAGTAAATTATTTTAATACTAATGAAATTATAATGTATTATTCGTTTAGTATACTATTATAATAGGTAAGTATATTACAGTATATGTAATATTATAGTACCTACCTACATCGCTGGTTTGTTAAATTGTAAATAAACTTTTTAGTAGATCTAAAAAATAAATAACTTTATTATTAATTGTAATACTATGATTATTTTTCTGGACCTTTACGTCAAATAAATTACATAGGTACCTACCAAATAGCAAGCTTATGTGGTAATATTATAGATAAATGCGTTTCTACAATTTCTAAATACAATATGAAACGCTAAATATTATCGTTTACATAATAACATCACGTTTAAAAGTAAAAACGTTTTGATAACTTAATAGTTAAAATTGCTTTCACATGTGTACATGACGTGTAACTATATAAAATCAAAATTGAATAGATAAATAAACAAAGAATACAAATTTAAATTATGTTTACATCTAATTTTAATTACTTTGTCTTAGAAGAGCTTATAAAATATTACGACACATACAGTTTGTAAACTTTACTTGTTACTTTTGAAATATGTAATTTCTTTGAATATAATATAATATTATATTATTATGTATGTATATATATATATAGTATATTAATTTATCACTTTCATTTAATTATTCGTGTGGTAATTTCAACTACTTAAACTTTATTGTATTAAATTATAACCTAAAGTCACAATATAGTGATATAAATAAATTATATCGACACAGACACTATAATAATAATATTATTATAGTATGGGTATATAGGTACTATTTAACACTAAACTATTGTACAATTTTTGTCCACGTGTATAATATTACGTAATAGTCGTACCTACTCGTGACCTAACCCTAACGTATTATCGTATTATTTGAGTGTCGCACTTTAAGAATTTCGTTTGCCAATCGGTAGGGGGAAACGGCGTAGGCATTTTTGGACATTGCAAAACCAGTGGTCCTAACGTACACCCGCCGTGATTTCATTGATTATTTTGTCATTACAGCGACACGCATTTCCATAATAGGTAGGTACGCGTTGGCCGGGTCCCTAACGTGCGTAATAATGATAATAAATATAATAATACCGACTGAACGACCGTCGATATGGGGTAAAACGACTACGATTCGTCTGCCGCAGTCGAGTGCTCTAGCCCACCACCGCGGTCGGACTGATGGAGATTCATCAGCTGGCGTACATTATTTAGATTAATAATGTACGCCAGCTGCGGAAGCCGGTTTGCGAGGCTGGTGCATTAAATATACGATGCAGGTTCGAGAGAACCCAAGAGAAACGTCTCTACCACTGTTGCACCGCCGCAATATAATAATAGTAATTATTGATATATCGTAGGTATACGTTATTCGGACGAATGTCGAACGCGTGTATCCGTCGTCACGACGATGGGTCCGATCGAGACGCGTTATCGTTGTAACGCCGAATGTCGCGGACGATGGCCGTTCTCCACGCAGTCCAACGTCCTGCACCGGCACCGGGAGGATTGGCGGCTGCGGATCGGGTAGCTGGTTTTTCTCTTTGGTTATCTAGCTGTATGAGTGTATGAAGCTCCTCATAGGTCTAGGTGACCGAAGTTAAAAATCGCACCCACTACTACAGCTGAACTACACTACCACTGCGGCACTGCAACGAAACCAATGGCCGACCGCGGATCTTCATATTGTATAAAATATAATATTAATATGTTGTGTATATATATATCATATACCTCTACTACACCTTATACTTGATTGTAAGCTTATATAGGAGGTAGGTACCCAAAGCAGCAGACGTGTATAATATTATGTGTGTACAATAAGGGGAAAACGTCGACGACGGCGTTCGATAGATCAAGAGATTAATGGGATTAATGGTCCTCCTCCCCTCCGCGCCACATCGACGCGCTGCTCCTCCGCCACCGACTGCAGCAAGGTTGCGAGGTTGCCAGACACACGCATAACATACAACGATACATATTATTATTATTATTATTATTATCATTGTGTACCCCTCACTCTCTTCCCACCCACATCGTAAGTGCGTGTGCGTGTGTGTGTGTCATGCACCTCTTTTTTTTTCTTTCAGAACCGGATTCTGTGTCATCTTGTTCTGGACAGTTATGGCCGCCGACGCCACGCCGGGCATTGTTAACCTTGGGCTGGATGTGCATAACGAAAATTACCGCGGTGGTGGCACCGGCAAACGAGTGTACTCGTATATTATATTATTATAAATTATAATATACCCATTATATTATATGGGTACACGTAATATCGTACACTGGTATTATGATTGAAGACCCGTACGGATATATATGAAAAATATTAATACATTTTTTTTTATTTTTCGACCACAAAACCGTTGTGCCTACACACTGTAATAATATTATTATAATGTAATACGGTTACACGTAAGTAACAGCAATGCGAGCGCGCAATATTAAGTGCTGTTATTAAAACCAAAAATACGAGAGTACACGATATTTTTCTGGATGCTTCAAAAGAAAAATACAGTTTTATCGGATATTAATTTTTCAACAAACGATTAATTAAGCTTAATATCGACGCTAAAACTAACGACCTGATCAGCTATATCGTATAGCTACTATATCACACGTACCTATACGACTCAAAAACTATAAAATGTCAAAAGGTAACCAATTTGAAAAGAACTTCTATAGAGGTTAGGTTAAACAACCGTAGGAGTTAAAAGGTTTTATAAATGAAATTGTTTATGAAATCATTATTTTTTTTAGTTCAACAGTACAATTTAGAAAAATTGTCTTATAATAGAATGTGTATAAATTTTATTTGATACCTATAATATGTACTTTAGTATAAATAATTATTTACCGGCGCTCTCCATTACCGCACAAACATGACCCAATACCGTACAAAATGCATAATCCAATACCACGCCGAAAAATAGAATGATTTGTACAGTAATGGGCGACGCCCTAATATACTAAAACTAATTATTCTTATCATGTAGTTTTTATGTGTCTACTAAGTACTAAGTCTTATACGTCAAATACTTTTATTTACTACTGAATAATAATACATTACTTTGTAGATGCATGTAGTTTTTCTCGCATTTACTTAGGTATGTATAAAGATTAAAGATAAACACAAAAACTGAAAATAACCATTTGAATTATTTCTTACGATATATAAGTTCAAATTATTTACCTATCTAAAGGAATAAAACTAAAACTATTCTATACATTATGTAGATACCTAGTTAAAAATTAATTTTTTTCTAGTCTGTATAATTTAATTACACTACGTAACATATAATTATGCAGTACAAATTAGATATAAATTAATTATTAAATTTCTAAAAACAAAATAGGTATACCTATCTTACATGTATCGGAATATCGGATGTATATAAATTATAGCTATAGGCACCTATCTATTACACAGGGGCATGTATGGAAAACTTTTCGGGGGGACCCAAGTCCCTCCCCCCCTAGTAACGACTCTGTTTATCTAAAATATTCTGTAGTAACACGATAAGAATATTTTATTTTATTTTGAGTTGACCTATAAGTACTTACTTAAACTTTTAATAAATATAGCACTTTAATACAGCTTATAATTATTTTCAAAAACCATAATTATAAATATAAGTTATCAACGGGGACAAATACAGGGAAACAACCTGTGTTTTATCCTTATGTATTATGTCGTATAGGTACATGTACATTGTATTCATTTATTATATAACAAATAGGTAGGTAGGTATAAATGTATAATATAAGTAATAACACACAACGTCATAATACTGTTAAGTGTGTTTTGTGTGTTATTAAATATGTTAATTTAAAATATATTCTAAAACAAAATAACTGTCAAACAAATAATGAACCTTTACCTATATTAATAGTTATACAGTAGGTAAGTAAACCTACGTTTTAATATTATTATCAACTGTACCCACGGGCCAAGGCCCACGACTACAGATAAATATTATCTATTTATAGCTGTATGTCCATGTGACTACTGTTGTAGTACCTACTGAGTACTGGCTACTCAACAGATTTCGCATTCTACATACTTTGTAGCTAATTGCTTCAAGCTGAAATATTTTGCTTTAAGAGAATGACGTGATCAACCTATTATGAAAATAATATTGTCATTCTTACATTTTTCACCAGTAGCGTAACTTTTTTCATCACGAACCGCTATAATATAAGTGTTTTTAATATCTAATGCATTAAATTTCCCAATATTCACAAGGTATAACTACTTAAATAGTCTAAAAATTATACTTTGCGGCATTAAGTTTCTGTATTCTGACGTCACGTGACGTCAAGTCTACACGTTTTTAAAAGTGAAAGTGGTCGTAAAAAGTATAATGTAAGTGGCGTTATAGTATTATATAGGTACATAAGTACATAACATGGGTGTCTAAGTGTCATTTAAAATTATATTAAGAAGAAGACTTCAGAATGACTATTCTTTATTATATATGTTATAAATGTAAGGTAATAATGTTCAAATGATGAATTTCGCGGTATTGTTTCGATAAGTAACGGAGGAAGATTTAAAAATATTATGATTTATTTTAGGTGTCTAATCAGTTATCACCCATAGCTCCTGGATTCCTATTTATAAAGGGAGATGACTCATAAGTATGACAAATGTCAAATAGTAGCCAGATTAGGGAGTTTTTTCCTTTTTGGGATCTATAGCAAAATACAATAATATTATTAATTAGTAATCACTGAATTAATTTTATCAACATCATGAGGGTGTATAATATAGAAAACTATCGCTGAGACTAGAAAACCAATTACTCATACTATATTTGGCCCGTGGAAAAAACTTATGAATAATTAAGTAGTCAAGTACAGTTTAACTATAGCAACGGAATACTTTTACTATAATAAACATTCTTAAAATCATAATTAATCATTAAACTAAATTAAAACCAACAGTAGGTTAAAGTTAAGTATAAATAGCTACCTAAGAAACCATTACGTTGGTACCTAGGTAGGTAACTTAATATTTTAAAAAATTGTCGCCGGTCGACGTAATACCGTTAGAGTTATTCAAACTCCAATAATTAAACACATTAATACATACATTTAACCACGCCACTTAAGACATTATGACTCAAGCCAAGCAAGTAAAATTGGTGAAGGAAATCATCGACAACATGTTGCACGACACATCCAAACCGTGGACGGATTCGTTCGGACGTGTGGAATCGCGGACCGGCGTGCCCAGGTTGCAACTGCTGATTGGATTTCTGCTGGCCACTTCGGTCATCCTCCTCGTTTTTGGGGCTAACGCCATGGCGTTGAGCAACGCGATCGGACTGATTTACCCCGCAAAGGCGACGATGTCACTAATGATTTCGCCCCCGAAGTGGCAGAGTTACGCTCCAGCCGCCGCCGCTGCCGAGGCCCAAAACAAAAAGTTCACGTACTGGCTTACGTTCTGCGCGGTCTTGATCGTAGAGCAGTACTGCGGATTCGTCTTATTGCTGTTTCCGTGGTACTTATTGTTGAGAACATTTTTTTTGATATGCTGTTTCGCACCAATCCGACACAACGGCGCGGCTTTCATAAACGCCGAGGTCATATATAGAATCTTAGAGGTTAATAAAAGAGCTTATGACTAGATATTTAAATTATTATTACCAAGTATAATAGTTTTTTTATTTCATTTGGATTGTGGTAAACGGCAGCCAACGTCTGGGCCTCGCGTCAATATTAAAAGCTGTTCCGATGTCCGTAACTTGACGCCGGACCGCCAGTTATATCGAAGATCGTGTCTGCCACCTCAGCGACCACCTCAGATGACTTCTTGGAGGTCGGCACTTCGAAAATGAACATTTAACTGCAGTAATGTGTAGGCACGACGGACACGTCAAACCAATCCCGTTTATTACGCCAGACACCTCAAAATTTAATTACGGTAATATTTTTAAAACATGGTATGTACATTGCACCTAGTCATTTGAAGTGGCGTCAGACTAATTTAAATATCTAGTTATAAGCTCTTTTATTAACCTTGAAGATTCTATATATGACCTTGGCGTTTATGAAAACCGCGCCGTTGTGTCGGATTGGTGTGGAACAGCATATCAAAAAAAAATGTTCTCAACAATAAGTACCACGGAAATAGCAATAAGACGAATCCGCAGTACTGCTTTACGATCAAGACCGCGCAGAACGTAAGCCAGTACGTGAACTTTTTGTTTTGGGCCTCGGCAGCGGCGGCGGCTGGAGCGTAATTCTGCCACTTCGGGGGCGAAATCATCGTCGCCTTTGCGGGGTAAATCAATAGCGTTAGTCCCAAAAACGAGGAGGATGACCGAAGTGGCCAGCAGAAATCCAATCAGCAGTTTCAACCTGGGCACGCCGGTCCGCGTTTCCACACGTCCGAACAAATCCGTCCATGGTTTGGATGTATCGTGCAACATGCTATTTCCATCACCAATTTTACTTGGTTGGCTTGTACCATAATTTCATAAGTGTCGTGGTTAAATGTATGTATTTAGTCAAGGGTCGGGGAGGGTCTATTTTTTTTATTTAATTACTGTTTTTCTGTTCCTTCCCTGAGTACTTACTACATACACAGTGCACACATTTTATTACTTAATAAACAAAATTATTTAAAATTATTTATTTTATAAGATATCAATAAGTTTTGATGACAATGTCAGGGAATCTTTAAAAAATGAAAATAAATACTATGATATGAGCTAAGGGATGGGTGTCCACCCTCCTGGTCGAGTCACTGCGTCGACACATACAAATCGCATAAGAATAGTCGACCGCCGAGGAATTGTATAAGAAAACACTCCAAGCTCCGTAAATTATTTATATCGGTGCATAACTGCACATATTCATGTATAGGAGCACTATACCGAACCATCGACACTTGAAAAATTTACCTACCTACTAAGAAGCTGCAAAATGTCGACGGTGTTAGAGGTACAGAACACACAGTCCATAACAAATAATAATAATTACTTACCTACCATTAGTCAGGCAGCTTGGGGGAGGGGGATAATGATGTCATATACCCCATATTATGGCTTATATCTGTCATATAAAATATAGGCGTATACCTAATAATAATAATTTATTCAATCGTCATATAGTATGTATATGATAACAGATAAAGCAATAAAAATATATGTACCACTATATAATGTGATCTATAGAGGTTATCAACTCATTGGGTCGAAATAACTTATTTTTCTTTTAATTTTACCTTAGGTACTTAAACGCTCTAACCTAAGTAACTGTACAATTAATCGATAGAATAAGAAATATAAAAACAGTAGATTATCCGGGCTAAAAAAAAGATCTATATTGAAAGCCTAATTAAAAAATTGTGTTAGTATACGGACGTCGTCAAGGATCAAATTAAAAGTGGTTTCATCCATATGACAATATTCAAAAAACTTATTTGAATATTTTTGTAATTTATGAAAAAGAGTGAGAAATTCATATTCATTTTCTCTTGTTTCATTAAATTCGTTTACCCACTTAAGATCTGTAAACATATAAATTTTATTTTCTAACAGAACTTTTAGACAAAATTACCTACCTCGCGTACGTGATTTGAACTTCGAAATCATTTTTACGATTAAAAACTGAAATTGCAATAAGCATTCCAATAAAACGCGGGAACGGCTCCACCAAAATCGTAGAAATCGCAAAATGCATTAAATAACACTCGCATCGCAGAACATCGCGTTCGGTACGGTTTTCTTACTTGTCTATAAATCCATAATACAGGTCTTCAGGATCATAAATTTTTAAGATAAGTTTTTTTCGTAATACAGAAATTTATTGTTCAATGATAATTTAAATTGAGTGTAGGCTAACTTAACCTAACCCCACGGAATGTACTTTCCTACCTAACCTATAAACGCCAATAGAATAAAGAAAACAAAGAAAAATAATACCAGAATAGATCAACAACCAAAAATGTAATCAAACGTACATCAATTTCGAATTTTAAATTTTTAAAATGATTAAAAAGGCCAAAAGAACAATAATTTAAAAAGAATAAAAATAACACCGGACGAGACACAATAAGCACGGTGGAGTGGCACGTGATAGTGAAGTGTGGCTACTGGTCACCTCTAGCGACGACGACGCGCAAGTGCTGAAGACGAGACCGTACGACAACGACGTCAGCGGTGGCATCGCAGACCGTAAACACTGAGCGAGCGAAGACAGCCATAATATATTTGTGCTTGAGGTTGAGGACCGTTGCTTTCGTCCTGGAATTCCGACATTGCCACGTCTGCGTCCTCCGCCGCGCGGTGCCGAGGAGTCGAAAACCGGAGAGAATCGGCGGACCCCGAAACGTTGGAACGGTTTCCGCGCGCGATGCTCACTCTGCTCATTAATCTCACTCTGTTCACTTTTTCTTTCTATCCGTTAAATCATTTAGTTATAACGTTTTGATTTAAAACCGTTGCTGGGCTTTGGCCGTTTGAATTAATGCGATAAATAAAATAGCTCCATCGCGCTCGCCCGTCGTGTTCGGCAGTCTCCGCCTCCGCAATCGTCGTCCGCGCATTGCCGCTAGCCGCCGCCGCCGCCGTCCGTTGCGGCCGGATCCGCCAGCTCGTCGTTCCGCGGAGTTGACCGCTGCAAAGAACGCAGGTATAGGGCGACTTGCCGCCCGTCACAACAATGTGCTTTTTCACGCACTACTCCCCCGTTTTGCCGCCGTCTCGTCCGGTGTTCTTCGGCCGAGGTGCGGGGGCGGGATATTCGGCTGGCCATTACTCACATCGGCGTGGATATGCGTCTATATCCTGCTGCTGGATCCCGGGACAAGAGACGTCCTGCAGTCCAGACACACACCGTAACATATCTTCAGCGACGTGTCGGCCTCGGCCGGCCACATCCTAACCTGCTCGTCTTCGGTCTTCGCGGCTCCACCTCCGTCGCCGAGCTCCTGGAGTGCAGCCTGTCCGCGCTGCGATTCGGACTCTCCGCAGAGCTGCGCTTCCCGAATCTCGTATCGAGCGGCGACGGCCGCGCTGACCACCGCGACACGACGAATTAGTCGCCCAAATCTCCGTCGAACGCCTCCCGTCCGTCGACCATAGCTCCGGGCCTGTAATCTTTCGAGTAAAGGCGTTCGATTTTGCCCCTACAAGAGCAGGTGACAACGTCCACGACGGGAGCATATAGAAATAGTCCATAAGGATCTGGTCGTCGCGTTCTCTGTTTTTTTCATCACGATCGGTCGGCGTTGAGATTCCGCGCCCGTTCACATTTTCAAATCCATTATATTGTTGATACCTATGATCACGCGGTAGACTATAATCCACCGTGCCTATAATATTTTGAATGTTACTCATGAAATTTATTATGTCATACTATCTTTTTATTTATGTTGATTTGGATTTAGGATTATTTGTATGTGATTTCGTCTATTATTATGTAATGTAACTCTCTACCACCATCACAAGCATTACGCTTAAACGTGGTAGATATAGGTACTTTGTTGTAAACATTTTAATAATATGCAAATCATCTTATTTATATTTTACAGTAAAAAAAATTTAAAAAAAAATATATATATATATAGGTACGCGTATAGCCGTATAACAATATATTATATTATAATATTTTAACGGAGATTCGTATTTCGATTTGTATCAGGTGTACTGCAGTGCTCGATGCATACTGTTAAGTGTTAGGGAAGTCTTTTAGATTCTGAACAGAGCGATGAATGTCGTACTTACCTAGGTATTGTTTTTGCAAAGATGTGTGGTTTTTTTTGCGTATGTGTACCTACACCGCGTTTAATATATATAATTCGATATTCAACCTTAACGGTTATTTCTGATAGCAAATTGAATTCAGTTGGTTCGTCAATAATGAAAATTCTTTATTGTCTTTGCTCCGTTTTTTCCAAAATATCATCACCAATTAGGTACCCATCATTTATCTATATAATATCTATAGCTGGAACTTGGGATAGAGTTCAATTATTTGGTGTGATATTAAATATTGTATCATTCATATATTTGATAATCCCATCACCAGAGCAAATGGATTTTAGTTTACCAATTATTTTTTGTTTTTATATTAATGGGTACGTACTGTTTTATACTATAGGATGTTCTTTTGAGCGATTAAAACTTCCTTAGATACCACGCAGAATGAAACCATGAAGACTAGAATATTCTAGTTTTCGTGAATTAAACGATAGAACAATATGATTAAACGTCATATTAGAATACTATCAAAAATAGGTTAAATTTGTTGTTACCACTTACCTTAAAGCAATTCGTGATAAGTATCTACATTTATTGTTTACTAATTATCAACATAATATTACCGTCCCTCTGACCTCTCCCAAAAAAAATTTAAACATAGTACATACCTACGTAAAGTATTTTTACCTAGATACCTATTACCTTTACCAGCACCTCGACCTCACCTAACAATGTACGACTTGATAAAAATAACATAAAATTTGAAAACCTCGGAGCAACAACAAGAAATCTCCATATTTTGTTCAAAATTAATTTTTGATTGCACATTATTAAGGAAATAAATTGCCTCGTTGGGTGCAAAAGCGAGAAAAATTCAAAAATCCGATACTTAAAAACAGAGATATCATATAAATGGAGATTACTTAATATTGCACTAAAAATAATTTATTTATTACGAGTATGTATAGACAATAGACTATAGACATCTTCAAGTTTTATTATTTAATAAATAATAAAACTTGGTTTTGAGATCATACAAATTTGATTTTAATAATTTGTCACTGGCTACTACTTATACGAACTGAAAAATGTTATTGGTTGGAGATATCTTGTTGCTGCTCCCAGGTCTTAATTTGTTAATTTGTTTAGTATCTACACCATATAGAAGACTACTTTTATTACCATAGGAACTGTACAAGTATTTTTTTTTTTTTTTTGTTTGTTTTGAGGCTTCAACAACTTAGGTCATTAGCCTTTGGTACTGTGGGGGGTGGAACTGTAGGTTTACAAGTATTTTGTATTTGATTTTATTTAACTACATACTTTAATATTAATAATATAATATTGTCAAATAAAAATTCAAACTATTTTTCTAATATGATATGAAAATGGTCGTATTTAACGATAACTTAGGATTTTTCAAGTGTGTGAGCATGGGGTCCAAACAAGGAGTCCAAGGCGCGGGCCCCCGGTCTCAGGGCGCCCCTGACTATATTATAAAAAAAAAAAATCCTAGATGATTAGATCCGCGACTGGTTAGAGGATAAGTACCTACCACAATATCATTAAGTCCCCAGACATACTAAAACATAAGTAAGTAGTAATAGGTAGGTACACGTTTCATTTCATTTTTATTTAAAAACATAGAATTGCAATTAAGTTGCTTTGTACAATTTACAGTACAATCAAAAAAAAAAAATTCTTTATTTGAATTAAAAATTAAAAGCGAAACAATCATCATAAAATATAATAATACTTAATTTTTTTTTTGGTTATCACAGAATTAACTACAATATTAAAACAATATAACATATTGGTCATGTTTACACGATTCATTAGTGAATTGTGTTATTTATTAAATATTTTATAGTAGGTATTTATTATTTATACAATGTACCTACCTAACCATACATTTAAACATTTTATTAAATAATTTTACCTTGTACCCTCATAGTTGGAAACTTTGAAATTAATACAATTTTTATTCAATAAGAAATTAGCTATGAATGATGATAACATCATTCCATACCTTAACTTTATTTTCTATTAAAAATATTAAAATAATATGTGGGAACTCTTCAGTTTTGAACTAAACAACACGAATCTCATCTTGTTCAAATTACACTATCTACTATCTATTGATCTAATTCACTATCTATCTACTATAAATGTACTGTTAGAATTATATTTATTTAATTTTGTTGGATATGTAGGAAATACTAAACAGGGAAATGTAGGACAATTTTTAATACAATTATTTAAAACCTAGGCAATACAATCTTAAGTCTTCATTATTATGGTCTATAGGCCAATTTTTTTCATGACCAAGCATATTCAGTCTTATAACATGATACCAACTGACTAAAATAATGAAATACAGTGTTGAAAAACAATAACGATTAATATTCTTATAAACATCCAATATATGAAAAACCAAAAAAATAAAATAAGGAATAATAGTAGTAACTAGTATTATAGAATACAAATTAACATATTTTTGTAATATTGGTTGTAAGCTTAAATGCTAATGTATAACTTCTCTCATGAAATTATAAAAATACCAATAAACCAAAAAAAAAAAAATTTTGAATTTAATCAAAATAGCTTATACAATAAAAATATATGAAGTATTGGACCATTATTACATTGGTTTATTGGTAGTTTTTTTTTATTAATCAGTCCATGAAACAAAATTATTTTTAAAACAATTTTAATGTTTACTCATTAAAAAATAGGTACAAATTTGTTCAACTCAATTTTTCTGTGTAATTATATTAATGACCGTTGTTCGTTGAGAAATTTTCATTCCATATATCATTCATTGATTGCAATGCCATTTCTTCTTTAGGTAATGCATCTATGCTTTCTAATGACTTAATGTAAAACATTAATTCAGACGACACAATTCTAAACATTTTAATTTTCAAAAAACAATCAAAAAAATAATATAATTCTAAAACTACATAAGAAAATGTTGTATTGTAGACAAAATGGCTTAGAATTGTAAGTAAAAACATTTATATTACCCGCGTAATGGCCCGTCGTTATTGGTGTTGTCCATTTTGTTTATGCATTCATGTAGGATTTCTTTGAACGTTATATGAATTCGTCTATACAAGCATTGGATTTGAATTTTTGGCAGTATACTTGCTATGGCCTCATGAAGTTTACATATATGCCTATAAAAATCAAATACAATAAAATAAAAAGTAATATTAAAATCATCCAATTTTATTATCTAAGCGGTAATTTCATACTTGCAAATATTTTGAAACGATTTGGACGGAATAGGAGGTTTTGCCTCCCAGTTTGACATTTGCTGCATGATTATCTGTTTTACTATATCATGCAGTTTGTCTTGTATGTCTTTGATGTGTTTTGTAATATCGTTTTTAACTCTATTTAATATTGTATTCACTTGAGATTCTTCCAAAAAACCTGAAAAAAAAATTGAATTCAGAATAAAATATAATAAATATGATAAACAGTAGAAATATAATCTGTTTTGATTATTTTACATGATGTAGTTATATTGTTACAAATAGAAAATATTGTAACAGTGTTACTTACTAGAAAAGTGTGTTTGTATGTAAGGTACAATCCATAGTAACAATTGTAAAGCTCTAAGTGATAACACCAAATTAGTACATGTTATTTTCTTTAGACCAGTCTTGTTTGATATTGCTTTTGCTTGCAATACTAAATAATATGATCTAGAGTTATACTCTCTTAAGATATCGCACACATAGCGTAACAAACTTTGTGCGGCCAAATTTATCTCATCAGCCTTTGTACAGTACTCAGTTACCATTTGAATCAAAAGTAACACAGTCCTAGAATTATCGTTTGATTATATTATTCTAATTGCAGTCATAAAAAAATTTAATAAACTTACCCAACCACTGCAAAACTTTCATCATTTACAGTCAATATCTGAGCTGGTTTAGTGGATGTCTTTGGTGATAATGGTTTGGGCATTGAAAATTGACCTGAAAAAGCATTACATGACATATTTAGACAGGAATCTATTTAAAGCTTGAAAAAATAAAATTCTGTTATAAAATATTTTATAAACAATTTTCATCATACAATATATTTTACTTTAAAATATATTTTTTAATGTTAGTTTTATTTTAATATATTAACTTACAAAAATTAATTCAATAAAACATATTAATATATCAAATGTAACCACATCATACATGTCGAATTTGCCGTCAAACATTCTAATGTTGGCTGGAAATTATGTTGATAATATTGATTTTTTTAATACATCCTTAACAGAATTTTCTGTTCAAATATTAAGATGTATACAATTATTTTAAGTATTACTTTCTATTTTTTGTATACCTTATTATTGATATTTTTATATTATTGTATAATTGTTGTAAATTGATATATAGGTATCATAGCTATAAAAATTTTCTATTATATAATAGGTATATAAAAACAAAAATGTAATTTGGAATTATATTTCTGTTAATAAAGATTATTATTATTTAATATCAATTTGAATAATCAATTTATAAATCTTTTTTTTTTTTTTTTATTTATACAATTTACAATCTGTTACATAAGTGAACAATGAGTAAAAGTGATGAATGAAAAATGGCTTGAGTGAAACACAGATTAAAGAAACCTTTCAGTAAAGGCACTTTGACTAATTTATAAATCAAACTACAAATTATAAATAGTCAAAAACATAAATACCAGTAGTTTGAATATATTCAACTAAGTGTTGAAATTCTGAAGGCACAACTTTTTGCCGCCAGTTTTCACTATCTAAAAGTAATTGCAGTTTGTTGATTTTCTCAGTGTGAAATTTTTTAATGAAATTATTGGCCTGGAATATGTAATACAATTGTAAACATCATGACATAAAATTGATTATTGGTAATCAAGAATACAACCTCTGATTGCATGGCAGTCTGTAATATTTTAAATCCAACATCTTGATTAGGGCATACTTCCACGTAACATTCACTCAAATGTTTTATACATTCAGACAATCGTAACAACTGTTTTTGATCTGATAAACAATAATTTTTGGATTCATCATCTCCATTGAGTTGTTCGGTAATACCACTAACTTGTTCACTCTCAGTACTATTGAAGACATCAACAAAATATTAAGTGAATTTATGTAATAAAAAATAACTTATAACAATATTTTTTTAAAACAAAGCACATACTTTGCACTTGAACTCTTATTAACTAATTGAGCATATTTAACAACAGCGCACTCGGTTATAGAGTTTAAAAGATTAGTCAGCTTTGCTCTGACTTTAATATAATCTTCTTCACTTAGATTATAATCAAATGACGGTTCTTCTAAACTAAAATTAATTGTATTTAAGTCACTGAATTATTAAATATCAAAATATTGTTCATTAGGTTAACAAGCCAATGTCTTACTCAATAGTATTTTCATTCTGACTATTTAACTTTTTAGCGCTGACATTAAGAGCATGATGCATGATATTATATCCTGCCTAAAATATAAATACATAGATGTAATACAATTAGGTTAAAAATTTACATAGGTAGTTATTACATTTAAAATTAATAATTTTTTTTATTAAATTTATTTTTAAATTGAATAACTTATTTTAAAGAACAAAACCATAATCAATAGTTACTAATTTTGAATCTTTTAAATTTAATATAGCTATCTTATAATTTATGAATTTATTATATTTAAGCAATAAATAATTAGTTTATCAAATGTAGAAAAATCATAATAGATTTATAAACAATTTACAAAAAGTATCAATCTAGAAAAATTAATATTTCAAATACAGATAAAAAAAAATGTTTTTAATTCATTTAGATTTCATAAATAAGAAAATGTGTTTAAAATAAAAATACTGACAAAAATTTCTTTTTGAATATAATCAATGTACGGCATTAAAGATTAAACCTTTTTTTACATTAATAATTAAGAAACATTATTTAATAATTTTATAACTAACCTTTATTCTTCGTAAAAGAAGAGACAAAGTGTAAGAACAGTCTTCTAGCATATTCAACCACTCATTAGTAGTTAAACAATGCAAATAACTTTCTATACTTGATGACTGACTGATCTGATGATCGACATCACTATTTGCAACTGTATCTATAACACTTTTTTTAATAGCAGCACTTATTGCTGTTTCACATTCTTTACTGTATGCTTCTAAAAATGCCCAATTTTTACGCCGTAACATCCCCATAAGTATTGAATATAATTTGTCCTTATGAAAAAATGTTCAACGATTGAATTAATTTTATTCTTGTAGTGTTAAAATGCTTAGATGAAAAACTTACTTTTTCCAAAACTTCTATGTCAGTACCTACTAATGGACGATTGAGGTCTGCTGATGAACATCTTTCAAATTCACCAGCCATTAATGCATCTATCATTTTAATAATTTCATTTAATTCTGAAGTCAAATGCCTAAAATTATTTTTGAAATATTTAAAATTATTTTAAAGTTACTTCTAAAAACATTATTGTAACATGGAATAACTATATATAATAATTATTAATACCTGAAGCAGTGGACTCCAGAAAGTTCTTTAGATAATAGATCTTTAGTGGTATAAATTAAGTCTAAAGCAGCAACATAATCAGCAGCTGATAGTAGTACTTGTATTGTCGTTTGTGTGTGATATACTGTAGCCATTAATTTCAACTATTAACAATAAAAACAAGATAAGATGCAAGCAACAATATTTAAAATAAATAATAAATATTTTCCATTACATATTCACATTATAAGGTTATATTATTATTATTATTATTTTATTCATACCTTTTCAATAATATTGGTATGATTTAAAATTGTGGTTTTAGTTTTTAAAATTGTCAATGGTTTTGATACAAATTTTTCATTCACCTCTCTGATTCTACATCTAAGTAAATAAAACATTAATTAAAACTAATTCATATAAGTTTTAATAGTCTTATAAGAGGACTTCACAGACATTTGTTGTCGCTGTCTTCCAAGTCTGTAACATAGCCAATATTACGCTCAGCAGATCACGTCTACCTCCGTTAATTTACAACTATAGTGAATTGACCTCTTACAAAATGTAAAGGTAAGATTATCATCTAGGGCATATCATAGGCTTTTCGTTATATTTTAATTTTAAAGTGAGTTATGATTATTTTAAAATTGTAAATTGTTTGTAGCAAATTTTACACTCAGTAGATCACGTTTAGCTATGTAAGTTTAAAAATTAGAGTGAATTTGAGTGACCTCTTATAAAATTTAAATGTAAGATTATTATCTAGGGCATCTCAAAGGCTTTTTATTATATTTTAATTTTAAAGCGAGTTATGATTATTTTAAAATTGTAAATTGTTTGTAAATCTTAAAATACTCATAACTCGCTTTAAAATTGAAATATAATAAAAAGCCTTTGAGATGCCCTAGATAATAATCTTACATTTAAATTTTATAAGAGGTCACTCTAATTTTTAAACTTGCATAGCTAAACGTGATCTACTGAGTGTAAAATTTGCTATGTTACACACTTGTAAGACGGAGACAACAAATGTCTGCATAGTGTCCTCTTAAACATCAAATGCCTAAAATCAGAGGTTGATTTGGGTGGATTCCCCTTTTTTTTAATTTTTTTTTAGCGTACCCCTTTTATTCATTTGAAACAGAATGCTGGGAATGCAACATAAAATAGTGAATTTGTAAATCGGCATTTTCTGATGCCAAATTTACTTAATAGGTAGTTACAATATTTGTATATTTGTATCGACCTTGTATGAAAATTCCTTATCATAAAATACAGTGATAATTAATATCGTCAGTTTACACTAATATTAGATAATATTGTAACATCAAAAAGAAATGTTTTGACCACAGGACACATATCTTCGTTGGTATTCCTCAACTGTATTGGACCTCCTGTTGAGTTGTTTAAACCAAATCATTATGTTAAAAGCTGGATTAAAAGTGGCAGAAGAACTGCAGATGAAAAAAACTGTCCAAAACAATGTTTGGAAAACGGAGAATATTAACATTTATAAACATTATTTAATTTAAAGTTTGTTTTTTTTTTTATTATTATTCATCAATTTTATTTAAAAAAAAAAAATTGGGTAAGTGGATGTCGCTCTGCTGTACTGTATATTCAATCTTGAAACATTATATTAAACTAGCTGGACACAGCAATGTGTTGCTATTGCTAGGTTTTTGTGATCATGCGAGCAGTATATTATTAAGTAGGCAATCTACCTGCGGTAGATTGCAAACCTCGCGTGGTCTGTACGTACATGTATAGTTTAACTCTAAAGTATTAAAAAATGAAAAAAATTGGGACACCAAGTCGGTGGTTTGAACTCTATACATTCTGTACTAAAATACACAGGCTGATCGCATCGATAATCTATATTAATATATAAAGCTGCAGAGTTTGTTTGTTTAAACATGCTAATTTCAGGAACTACTGGTTCGAATTGAAAAATTATTTTTTTGTTGGATAGTCCATTTATTGAGGAAGGCTATATTCTATATAACATCACACTACGACCAATTAATAGAAGTGCTAAAACAGGAATTTTGAGATTTATGATGGAAATTTTGTGTTTATAAATGGTTGCTATTGGCTATAGGAGAAATAATTAATAGAAATAGTATTTATTTATTATTGGTTGCTATTGGTTAATCGGGCAGATATGGTACAACAACTGTACAAGCATGCATCAAATCAAATTTTTCACACATTGCCTACCAGAGGGTGGCTGAGTTGCACTTACTGCAGTGAGTTCACCAAAAAGGAGTTGAACAATCATAATATTTTTAAGAATTGTCATTTTTTACAGACCACGAAGTGCACAGGATCAGCTATATTTTATATAAATGAACATTTGTGTGCAGATCTCTGGGAAGAAGAAAGGATAATTTAAAAAGGGTTAAATTTGGTTTTTTAATTCATCAGATTTTAGTATTGTTAAGTTAGGTTAGGATTATGTATTAATTGATTATATCAAAATAAACTTGGTACAACTTTGATACTTTAGAATTAAATCATACACTTACGTACAAACAGTACTGGGTCCACGATATACCACAGGTTTAGATTGCCTACCTGATAATATGCTGCTGCAAATCAGAATTTTTATTCCAGGCAACAAAAAAGTTAAGATACATTTTGAACACCATTCACCGAATATTAAATAACGAATTGAACAAAGTTTAAGTCATATAGAGTTGGTACATTTAACGGGCAACGAAGTGCACAGGATCAGCTAGTAATAATAATTACTAAAACCAATAACAACCATTTATAAACAAAAAAAATAATAATAATAATTATCTCAAAATCACTGTTTTCCCTGCCTATCTTCTTTCCCAAGATCTAATCTATCTCTATATCAAATTTCATCTCAATTGAATGAACGGTTAAGGAATGCATAAAGGACATAGTCAGACGCAAATAGTTTTTGTCTTTTATATATATATAGATTGATTATATTATATGCACGTACCGCAGGTTTTGAGCTAATTGTATTGATAGATGAATTTGTTCCATAAGAGTATCATGTGATGTCATTGTATGGAAAAATGCTTCTGATTTTGAACTTACCTGTTGTGCAATTTTTACCTCTACAGTATCCATATAATGGCTCAACTAAAAGAAAAATTATGAAAAACATGAAATGCCATCAACATTACAAATATTTAAAAATTACCTTTTTCTCGAGGATAGATTTATCAGATATTCTAATATTAGCTGTAACATCATTGGCATGGGTATCTGATGTGAGGAATATATTGGGAAACACCGTAAATAATGTTTCACGTTTACTGAGATCAAAATGAGGTTCCAAAAATATAGATGGAACTTCAGATAAATCATAACTAACCCTGTCTGAAAATAATATAACATTAAGCATACCTTTTAATGTAGCTCAATTTAAATAATATAGCTTTGAATAAGCTGAGAATAAATATAGAAATTAGATTATATTATAGCTCATATAATAAAATATGGTACCTAATAAGAAAAAAAGCTACGGAAAAAGACAAATTTTTTTCTGTATGTTTAATTACACACATGTATCTTTCTGTAACACAATTAACAATTATTTATATTTGAGTTAATAATTTTCATTGTAAAATACACACACTGAAAAGTTGAGATAAATGAGTAAGACTGAAAATATTTGATATAACATTATTTATATCTTAACCATAGAAATGTTCTAAGGGAATTTCCACAGAAAAATACCAACAAATGTCATAGATAGAATTTAAATAATATAATATTTTGTAGATAAACAATATATCTTGAAATCAACTAAATCTATATTATACACTAATTGTAATTAACAATGTGATTTTTTTTAAACATAAAATAGTTAAAAACCTATTTGTTATTTCAAAATGTATCCACAATTTTTAAAATAATAAAGTCAACAACATTACAAATTTCCAGTGTCTTATGTAAGTTGAAGTGTATTTATTGGGTTAAAAACAGATAGAGGAACCTCTACTAAGATATGTAACATTTTTCAATCCTTCGCTAATTATAGTATTTTTCATTGATTAAAATTTTTGGGTTAAAAAAAAAAAAAGATGGGTAAGTGAATGTTGCTCTGCTGTACAGTAGGTTACAAGTGGGTCACTGTAATGGATGGTGTTAAATTTGAATTCAATGATATAATATCATTGTATAAGAAAAACGATTCTTAGCGAAAACGGTCAGTCAGCCTATGATATTACCAAGTATATTTGATGATATTATTGTGAATAAAGTAATTTATATATAACCTATTTACGTGGAACCTTGTTTTAAATTTCCAATTCTTAGTCATAAAAATTGAGCATTTTATACATTTTCAACTACAAAATAGTTATTAAATTATAAATTTGATAAATTTTGTCAAAATTTGAACTTAAAATGATTATAAAAAAAATTTTGCCTATGTATTTTTAATATTTTTCAACTGCTATTAGAACGATATATCAGGAACCTTATATTACATTTTCACGCTTTTTTACCCAACAAATACAATTTAATTGATATTTATAAAAAAAAAAACTAAAAAAATTGAAAACTGACAATGTCCGTAAACAGCTCAAAAAGAGTCAAATTATTTTCAAAATGTTATCGTGTATAGAAAATGCTAATATAAACATTCATTGAAATTTTCAAGTATCTACGGTCATTTGTTTTTGAGTTACACCAAAACCCAAAACCGATTTTCTCGAAAACAGATTTTACGTAAAAATCCCGTTTTTCCTTAATTTTTCTTTTGATTTCACGGCGCTTTTGAAAACTACTGTGAAATTTTTACTTTTGACCCCCCAAAGTACCAACTAAATTCCTCTAAATTTCACTTTCCTATCAGAAAAGTGACTATAGAAGAAAATCCAAGTACTTTTACTGTCCCAAAAGGTGATGACAAACACAAAAAAAAAAATAAAAAAAACACACACATCATTGTAAAATCAATACATTCATTGCTTCGCTCAGAATCTAAAAAACCTTCTATATAAAATTATATAAGATTCAATTATTTTGAATTATTAATACAACCTACTCAACTTAATATAATTAGTTTTTGTAAATAAATAAGTTAGTTTAGTTTCCCGTAGCTTTTTTTTACTAGGTATATAATTCATGTTTTTATTCTAACCTGTTGATTTAGTTAATCGTAAATTCGGAAATTGCTGAAGGATTTCTGAAGGATAATCCTGTTTATCTTTTTTCGGTTGAGGTTCCACAAGTTTTTTATGTCGCTAAAAATTAACAGTAAACATAATTATTGAATTATATAAAGAATATTGAAAATATAAATAAATTCCTTACTTTTGGTATACGTTTAAGATAAGTTTGAAAGTATTGAGGCTTTATTACAGGCAAATGTTGAGGTGGTGGAATTGGACTTGTATCAGTGAATTTATCACCCCATATTTTAGTAAAGAAATCTTTCTAAAAGAAATTAAATGTAGGTACTTCAATTAAAATAAATTTTTGTGATACATGTTTGACTACATGTACAATTAAAATATAATTTAATGTTGACTAAAAGTTGATTTGTAAATTTATGTTTATTAAATTAAAAACCAAAAACATACAGTTCGAGGCCGTCTTGGATCATTCAAAACAGTAGCAAGACTTTGGGAGGCTGAGTAGAAATTCCATTCATCTGCTGGACGTTTATTATCTGATGTCTTACGGTAAGGTTTGACACAATTTACTGATTGGAAAGCATGATTGTAGACAACATGTATTTTATAATCGGATTCATTAGACTTTTTGCAGCAAATTCTAGTGTCACCATACTCACAAAAGTACTGACCATCTTTTCTTCTACTATGCACATCGTACAAGTGTCTAAAATAATTATTTTAAAGATGATTAGATATTTTATTAATGTATAAATTCTTCTTTTTTTATTGTTATGTTCAAAAAAAAGTGTTAAATGTTTTTACTCTTAAAAATGTTATAAATTGTATAATACATTTGATCAAATTATAATATATAATAGCATGGGTAGGTAAATTGTTAATATAAAATATGTGTTTGGTGTTTAATTAGGTACTTAATCTTTGTATGATTTTTTTTCAATTCCTGTAAATGTAACTTATACTTGGCCTACCTATTTATATTTAATCTATTTGGGTCAAAATTTACATATTGAAATACTCATATATGTACTTATAAAATAACTTACAATACTGGTTAGAAATTACAAGCAATTGTACATTTGTTGATTAAGAATTACATGGTTCAATAACTTTGAAAAGGTTATGACCATATGCTAAATAAGTATATCTTGATTGAAAATTAGTAAGAAGTAATATTTTATTTATCTAATATGGTTAATATTAACAATATCATTGAATAATTCTTAATAATATTTATTCAGAGCTTCTTTTACAATATTTTACAATAAAAAACAGAAATTTATTGAGATTTTCTCTGTTGTGAAATTTAATTTTAAAAAAAATCATCAAGCAATAGTAAATTTACCTAGATATTTTAATATTTACCTAACCTTGAGTACAAAAAAAAAGTACTTCAGTATAATGTGATTTAAGTCACCATATACCTAACATATAACTAACATTTGACAATCTCAAATAAATGTATAAGAAATAATTTTAAACCAATATTAACTATAGGTATACATAAATCTCACATATTTTATTCAAATATGACTAAAAAATATGAGAATATACATCGGTGAAATTATTAGATAAACTTGACCATTGGTTGCATACATTTATTAATCTAATATTGATGTACTTACCGTTCAAATTGATGCAATTGTTCAAACGTGGCATTGTGACAAAATTTGCACTTCTGCCAAATTGGTTCTCTGGTCACAGCCCTATCCATAATAGCACCAATAACATATTTTATGATTTTAGATGGGTGTATAATAGTTTACTGACGTTTAGTCAACAGGTGGAAGAAAATTCGTCACCCTAAGACGTAATACGAAATTATTTCTGTACCATAAGAATTTAAGGACCTACAGAAAATGTATTTGTAGACCAATTTTTTAAGGAACAATACTCAATACTGTTAACGAGTTAACTCAAAATACTAGTTAGAAACTTGGAAATATTGTCTAAATGTTATCAGTGACGTCGAATTCTGATAACGACAAAAATCGATATCAGGTATACACGAATAGCTCTTAGCAGGAAAAATTGTTGTAGAATCCATGAACTATGATAACGAGAATATCAATGCCTTGTTTTTGAGTTTTTCAACGGTTGAATAAAATAATAATAAATTATAAAATTTAAATTTAGAATTCAATATTCATTAGGGTACTATCAGTTTTAAGCTTATTAATTATTTCATTATGTTTTCCTGTGAATTTTGAGAGACAAATTTTCTTACCATTTCAGGTTTGTACAAGCATTTCAGAAATAAACATAAGGACATAAAAAAAGCTAAAGTTATTTAATGTAACTTGTACACAATATGTAATGATTAAAATGAAAAACATATTGATTCAGCATGTCAAAAACCATTTGATGAAAAATGTACAGCGTCAATTGTTATGTTCAAAATCATTTTCATCAATGTCTGGATTAATTGCTCATTTAAATAGTATGTATACATTATGTAATTAATATTGAATCGGAATTGCTACATTTAGATAATATAGAAGGTCAACTGGCACCAGAATGTGCTCTGGCTCAGTTAATACCATTATCTCTGGTTAATAACATTCCTGCCTTCCTGGTAATTTTGTTCTTTGTGTCGGGAAACCTACCATGAAAGTAGTGCCATATTAAGATAGTTACACAAAATAGATTAAATTTAAGGTATACTTAGCCGCCATTTTTCTCTTTATCGACTTATTACTTCGAATGACTATCCGTTTTTTTTAAAGGATTTTTGATTTGTTATGTTTTATTCAATATTATAATTTATAATTTGTGATGTACCTATTAGAAGTAATTGAGAACTAAATGAACTAAATTATTTTACTTTATTTACTTTTAATATAAAATATAAATAATATGGGAGGCTGTACAGCAATTAACTGTCATAGAAGTGACAAGAAAGGTTTTTGGATGTTTAATTATCCAACTAACGAAGAGAGGAGAAAGAAATGGTTATTGAATACTTGGAGAGATAAATTTGTTCCTACAAAAAGTTTACAACTATGTACTAGGTAAGAAACTACTTTTTAAGTATTTTTATAGTGGTTTTACTAGAGCTGTACATTCATGAGCCTTTTTTTGGTTATAATATATAGTTTATGGTTTTTTAATATGTATTTTGTTGTATGCCCTTAGCAATAAACACATAAATTGATATAATATTTAATACCATGATTTATTTTGTTACACTACCCCAGTACTTGGATAAGTTGTAATATACTAATATATTGTTTAATTTTTCAATACATAAAAATACAAATAAAATATTCCCAAATGAGACTATTCTATGAGTTGTGTGTATTATAATATATTACACATTAAAGTTAAGAGAATGTCAGCGCACCTTTTGTTTTATCTCTTTGACCCAAGCGCAACATAGCAAATTTTACGTTTACAATAATAATTTTTAAAATTATAGTGAAATTACCTCTTATAAAATTTAAAGTTAAGATTATTATCTAGGACATCTCATATTTTAATTTTAAAGCAAGTTATGCTTATGAGTATTTTAAAATTATAAATTTTTTGTACATTTTAAACACTTATAACTCTCTTTCAAATTAAAATATAATACAACGCCTATGAGAAGCCCTAGATAATAATCTTCATTTTAAATTTTATAGGAGGATATTTCACCCTAATTTTAGTAATTATAATTATTTTATTGTGAACGTACAATTTGTTATGTTGTGCGTAGGTCAGAGGGAAAAAACAAATAGTGTACTAACAATCTAGGTAGGTACTTGATATAGACATATACGTTTTGGTTTAATTTATAGAAATACATGTTATATATCTACTATCTATCCTGATTCCTGATCAGCCCATGTGTGCACTTATGAATAATATACTTATCTACTCGTACAGTCAAATGGGTACCTATACAAATAGTGTAACACATACATGAATGTATTACCTATTATTTCCCTAAAAAGTCAACAGTTATTATTATATTAATTTACTTTTACACAATATAAGTACCCAGGTACATTACAAAATTCCATCTGTAATCAAATTTGTAACACAATGTTTCAAAAATTATTAATTAATATATAGTTAATTGTCATAGTATTTATAAATTATTGAAATACAATTAACACACCTACCATAATTATAAATTAGTAAATTAGTAATAAGAATAAATTTATGGATAAACTATTTAAATACAAACGAACAAACATTAAAGGGTACATAATACATATTATATTCTAATCAATATTTGTTTTCACTCGTAACACGTTTCTTACACGAATATAACTGTATGATATACATTGGCGCAAATGGGGGGGAGCTTAGCCCCCCTGACTAAGATATAGCCCCCGTCAAAAATCTCTTATTGATTTAGATATAAGCCCCCTATGGGTTATTTTAAATAAATAGTTTTGTTAGCCCCCCCAGAATTTTAACCCTAGTTGCGCCTATGAATTTATATATTTAAATATACACACAAGTTATTTACGGCAGTCGTAAATAATATAGGACTATAAAACTATAATGATGCACATGACCCGCGAACAGACGTACAATGGACGCGTTGTCTATTTCTACATATTATATTTAAGACACATAAATTATATACAATACGAGATAGACGTTAAAAAAATTCATCAAACATTTCGCAAACTTAAATAATATTTATTTTATTGGGTTATGGGCACTATCATTTTTATCATTATCAATCACTTTTATATAAATGGATTATTAGTTTTTTTATTATTATATTTTATCGGGACAAGTTATTGAACTATTATTTAACAATTTATTATTTTTATTACACTTTTCAGGAATGGGTTAATAGTAATTTCATTACACTTATATTTTATCGTAAAGAACCTATACAACATAAATACCTAAAAACTAAACCTGACTAATAGGCTGAAACGATTTTCAGACTTATACTTCTAATTGTATCATTCACGTCGTGAACATTCTGATAACGCCGACGAACAATTAAACACAACATTCCGGTCTATACTACGAAAATCGGGGATCTTAGAAACTTATAAGTTATAACATCTCAATGGGACCTAACTGCATATATTAACTTTGCTAAATATAAGGAACAATTTGACTGTATAGATGCTGTCGTAGAAAAAACTGAAACAATGTGTAAGGAGTATATATATGATCCCGACAACAATTGTAAAAACTTAATCCACCCAGCTAGTGTTATAGTAAAAGATATACAAAAAAAGAAAAACCTAGTATTAGACTCGATAGGATATACAGTATCTAAAAGAAGTACAATGTTAGGAATGGTAACAAAAGCAGCTAGATTGATATATGGAATGTGTAATCTAGAATGCATTAAACAATTTAATTTTAACATAGGACAAACACATAACGCACCACAAATAAAATTAATTAAATAACAAATAGAGATAGTTAAATTAAAAAGCGAATTTAACGAACACGAATATTATAATATGTCATTTGTAATAAATGAATAATTTAATGCCTCTAAGGAACAGCAATTAAAAAATTATTTAATGAAACATTTTATGCTTGTCAATTGACTAATTATGTAACATATGGTAGAAACTAACACTTTATTAGAAATTATATTACAAGCAATAATAGGAGTTATACGCCTGAGTTTAATACCCCCACACGAACTTTTAGAACACATTAAAGGCATTAAAGTTTCATTACCAGGGGGAACTGATTTACCTACTGACCTAGATATAACAAATATTTATGAATTGGTAAAACTCTCAGACTTTACGATATTATATTATGCTAATGACAACTTAGTGTTTATACTCGCTTTACCTTTAATTTATCAAAACGATTTTATTTTATATAACTTAATACCTGTGCCAGTATGTATTGGAAACGATTGTATTTACGTAAAACCTAGTAATAAGTATCTAGCTATAAGTAAAACTAAAGAGCTCTACGCCATTTATGACGAATTTTATCACACTCATTGTAAACACGCTAGAGATTTCCTTGTATGTCCTGAAGGTAATCCTTTACATCCACGTTCAAATAGACCAGCATGCGAAGTACAGCTAGAAATCAAGGCGTGACATTAAGATATGTCGACATAGTCGAATATCTGCTCGCACCCAGAAACAGCCCAACAAGCTATCTACAACTACGTACATTCTTGAATTAAGGGAAGGCAGGGACTTCCATCTTCGAGGGGAGGGATGTAGTAAATCGACGGAGTCATTTTTCTATATTTTAAATATCATATAATCATATTCTTACGATATAGCAATAACAAGACTGTAAATCTTATCGATTATTTCTGGAATTACGTACAATGTACGGACCACGGGTTTGACAGATTAGTATCTGTTTTCGATTAAAAATCGTTCACCAAAATAGGACGAAAACAAACCTATAAATCTTAAATAGTAATTTCCAATAGTAGGCTCGCTCATTTTTTTAATAACAATATCTAGATCGGCTCCTTCCAAACTTGATATCCACCTCCTAGACTTAACCGTGTATACGTTTTTATCCATATAGATTTTGTATAAATATAGGATTAGACCTTTAACAGAATTAGAATTAGTACAACCCACATGTAAGACTTAGCTAATCGTGGAGCTTGCTCTCCACACCGCTCCACATCGCTCTGTCCTCAAGTTTATTTAATTTCATACAACAATACACGGTTTAAACTTAATAAAATTACTTATAATTATTTACTGTGTCACTTGTCACTCTTCAACCTCTCCTTTGAAAATCCTATTCTTCATCAACGTCGTCGAATTCAAAATTGTAAGCGTTAGTGAGGGATCACTACACTACTTTTTTTTTGCTGTTTATTTTGGGTACTGTTATGATAGGTAGTGCATTACGATGTAAAGAAAATAGTAACGTACAATGTACATTACGTCAAGCAGTAGTATTTGTCAGCTGGAACTCCGCTAATTGCGGTAATTTTATATTTAATTATTTATTCATCTACGATGCACAGTGTGCACACCTCCGGAGCCACTGGTCTCGTGAAAAATCGCAGAAAATAACTGTCATCGAGGTCAGATACTCAGATGTACTGGAGACAATTTTGCGTATACGGTGGCCACGATCAACAACAATTATGTTTTGTAACTGTTGCCAGCTGAACATGGACGATTTACCGCCTATCCACGAACGGGACGACCACCGCCAACTGTGTACACTGTACAGTTTGATGATATTTGATAAAGAAACACTAGCCTCAATTAATGGCAAGTTGAAGTATCTCGATTACATACACAAGAATGGTTGCCCATGAACGTGATAATTTAATTCGTCCATGGACATCCATTCTTGTGATGGTAAGCGAGTAGAGACTTGTTGTAAGGATTGCTAACGCAGTCCGTACCTTTCTATGTATCTACTGCAATTTTTTTTAGAGTTGCACAAAAAACCAAAACCAAATAACTTCTAGATCCGTACATGATATTTTGAATTTATATATTAACGTAAGTCATTTAGTTTTTAGTTGTATTGTACACTAGCATGTAATGTTTATAATTGTACTAAGTATTTAGTTAGACAACACTATGAATTACTGTGTTTCACCTTTGTTTTTCCGTAAGATCACCTTAATCACTATTATTATTGTAATTTTTCTGTATTTAAATTGTTATTGTATCTCTTTGAATTGCCGATTGGCGTTAAATAAATAAAAAAATAAAAATCTCAGGGCAAGCGCGTTTTTACCCCTCAGGTTGATGCAGGGCGGTCGAACCGTGATTAAAAGGAACGACGCGTAATTCGTATCAAGGTACTCAGACCTATCCTGGTCAGAATTTGAAAATGTTCAGTTTCAATTTCGCGTAGACATCGTGTCAATACGACAATATTGTTAACAAAATTTGTTCCGATTAAAAACCAGCTAGCGCGCCGCGTAAACTCCAGTCTATTCGGATAGAATTTGGTAGGTATTATCGCGACACGTTCCATATCCGACTGCACCGGGCACTAACGTTCAGCGAGCTATCATACTTGGACCCGGTGACGGACGCTATCAACCCTCCACCAAAACAGTCATAGGCTGACTGATCGTTTTCGCTCAGAATCGTTTTTCTAACAATGGTATATTATATCATTGAATTCAAATCTAAGGGGATTCCACGCGGTGATTTTCTGTCTTTGTCTGACACACGCGCAACATTGTATTTTAGACGTGTTTTTTGCCAAATATATCGATTGATCTAATGAAGCGATAAGAATTCTGAAAACAGGTTTGAATTCGTCGTCAAGTCTACTTGAAAACGACTTTCCCACATTTTTGATATTATTCTCCAAATTCCAGAAAACGTCATATTAAAAAAGAGTATTTAAACATTTTTGTACATCAATTTTTGGAGAAGCTAAAATCAAAACCATTTGACCCACTTGTAACCATCTGTACAGCAGAGTGACGCCCACTTTCCTACCTTTTTTCAGTTAAAAACAATGTTTTTTTCAGTACCAATATTTAAAATAACTTAATTTTAATTTAATATGTAATTTACTTGTATGCCAATATGCCGTGTAGGTACTATATTATAGTACATATATGTGTTTTACTGTTTATTTATTATAAGTAATATTACTTATTTCAAATCTTAAGTGTATTTGAAATATATTTTAAATATTTTCTGTACGGATGTATTATATGGATATTATATTATTATTATTATTTATATAATATCATGTTAAACTTAAACCATGTTATTTGGACATCGAAATAGATAAAAAATACTTATCATCTCGATGGATTTGGGACTTTGGGAGACACTAAAACCTGTTATCATTTGATATTTGTTATTGTTTGCGATTTGGAGTGTTTAAACTGAATGATAATAATACAATATAGATTATAAGTTATAGATATTGTTAATTGGCTATTGTCATATTTTGCTAGTTTGATAGTTACTCCGGTATATTCTCTGCTGTAGACTGTAGACTGTAGTCTGGAAAGATCTTTCATTAATTATTAATAACAATTAACAAATCACAATAATTATTAGATAACTGTATCACTGTATCAATACTCAATAGTGTTATTAATAATAATTAACTATTAACTAGGTAATTAAGTTCACTGTCCAAGGTCTTCATATTTTCAATATGTTTGCCTTGATGTGGGTTTTGGAATAATATTATTGCACTGCTGTCAAAACTCGTGTTGTTTATCCACTTATTATTGTTATTTAATTTCACAGTTGAAAAGGAATATAGCGGACTGATTGTAATATTAAACTGTCCTAAATTTAAATTTAATTACTTCAGCGTGGCCAAATCATGTCTATAGAGAAGGAAGAATGCGAACTGGAACAACTGGTGTCGTCTGATGAAGAACCCAGACCAACTGACATCGCACAAATTACACCTCCTATTACACCTAAGCCTCCTCCGAGAGCACATTCCCATTCAGATAGCCGAACTAAGACTAGCAATGTAAGTGAAAAGGGGCTTTGAAATTAGCGCTGTTTTACTTTCAATCTTTATTAATACTGTTTGTTAACTGTAAAATATAGTCACTTTCTATCGAAAGCCAAAAGAACGAATGCCATAAGTCTACAGCTAGATTGTCTAGTACTTCATCCATACATCAAGATAAACCACAAACCCAACCATCTAGTATGCCTTTGGTTATGCTTAAATTTAAACAATATTAATCTCTTTTAACTTATTTGTATTGTAGAAGACATAGGTGGTCCGACTCGCCTGATGTGTGTTAACGAGAGATTAGGACGCAGTTCACTTCATGACTACAAACCACCACGACCGCCACCTCCAAATTTTAGTAAATTGCAAAATAAAAAAGGTTGGTTCAAAATCATTAAAATTATAGTAGTCGATTATGTTTTTCCATACTGTGTTTACTTATGTAGGTACCTATAGGCTATAACCTATTACAGTTTAATTACTATTACCTTTACTGATTATTATTTGTTTAATTCTACATAAGTAGTTTTTTTACATAATATATACACTTGACAGATTATACCATATTTCGCTGTTAATAATAATTGTTCAGTAAACCTAAGTGGCTTAATTTATTAAAGCATTGAATCCTCCGCTTAATCTCTAAACATTTTAACGCTATTATCATTAAGTTGATTTATTTTAACCATGATTAAATGTATAATTAGGTAGACACTGGGTATTAGTAGAAAGTAGTAAAAATTGCCAAATAAAAAACTTAATGTACTTGTTTAACATGTTTAACGCCAACGTCAATCCGTAGTTGACACAACTAAACGGGCGCCCGTGGCTAATGTCAATCCGTTGTTGACACAAGTAGGTAGGCTCCCATGGCCGGTGTCAATCCGAGGTTGACATGGAGTAACCTATTATGTATTGAGTCTTTTTTGGTGGTTATAGCTGAACGCATTTATAACTTCTATAACCGCATTGACAATTCCGTAAAATCTTCTAATTTTACAATTGGTGACGATCGCTCGCAGGTCAAATGATGTCGGCCACTGGCATGCATATGCCAAATCGACATTGGCGTTCAACGTGTTAAGAAATAATTTAAACAAATACAAATTTTTATCCCTACGTCTTAGATAGAATAAACATCATTAATGAAACACATCGTATTATATTTTAATAGAGCCACATAATAAGTACAATTGGAAATAAATTGCATTTATGTGTATAGAACATATTGTGTCATTAATAATTAACTGTATAATATAGTGAAGTAGTGAACTATTTAAAAATTCAACTTTTATAAACTAACATTGTATTACACTTGGAATTTGGATGAATTGATTTAACAATAAAAAAACTTGTAACCAACAATATTCATCAATCAAAGTACAATTTCTATGGTATTGAAAGTTTTTAAAGGCCATAATTTCTCAAAGAAATAATTGACAACACACTAAATAAAGTTTTTTTTTAAATTTTATTTGGCAACCTGAAATATTGTAATTGTTATTATAAATTCTCATCGTCATTTCCATTTGTGATATTTGGCTGATGTATATCTTAATAATTTTATCTAAACTTATTCACAAAATAAAAATATTTCTGTTAAGAAATACTTAAAAATAAACGTCAGTGATTGATAGAAACTTATTATTTCAGGTATCTAATATATTTTGCTTTTATTTATCTTTTTTATTTTTTTGCATGTAAAAATATTGAACCACGGTCAATTTGCCTCTTTAAAAAAATCAGTGCATGGACGTTTCGTCTTTTTCAATTATTAAGATGTATTTTAAATCGCTATTCTTTTTTTTATTTTAAATTTAAATTTTTATCAAATGTAAAATGTCAGAATAATAAATTTATATTAATAAAATATACATTATTACCTACTTACAATATAATTTTCATTAGTTAAATTTAATTTTTAAATAATATAAGTAAACTACTTATATAAAAATATAGTTAGTTAATACAAATAAACATTTACATAATTATTTATGTTTTGATATTTCAGTCACTATTTATTTTTAATTTAAAATGTCAATACTACATTTCAGTGAAATTATTTAATTTAAATTCATTGCCTGTAATATTATTTTCATCTGTTAAATTTAATTTTAAGTAATATAAGTAAACTATGGTTAAATAATGTCTTATTATTCCTGGAAGCTAAATGTCCTATCTTAATAACTTACAGGGATGAAACATCCGTTTACCAAAAATATTATGTAACAAATACTATTTTTGTAAAGTAAATTTCAAGTTACAATTTTAAAATTCTAATTTAACAAAAAATAATGCAAAACAATAACTTATTATTTTCAAGATCTAACATTTCTGCCCCTGTAATGCATCTAACTAACTCCTTAAATTAATACATACCTAACTATATATTCAATATTTTAAATTTTTACTTTTGAAACATTTGTTTTAAAAAGATAATGATTTACATTTGTTGTAGTAAAAATGTAATCATTTAACCATTTATAAAATTAAAAAAATTTGTCTAAAAATAATCAACGAAAGAAGTTTTAACTAATTTTATTTTATTATACAAATACAATACATAGATAATTTAATTAGTATTTTTGATTATTGCGTTTACGCTTCTGTTTCTCTGTTAGAAGTTTAATCATATGCATTGTTGGTAAAAAGCATTTCTTACAATTTTTTTTTTATGTAACTAACAATTTAAATTTCTATCAAATAAAAGCGGGCCCAATTGTTATTATTTTTAATCCACAATTATTTTTTTAAAAGTAATAGTAATTGTCAATATTCCTAACTTATGAGTAACTATGACTAAACAAATTAAATTGAGAAAAATATTTCATATATTTTGTCAGGGATTCTTTAGATTTGTATACAATTATACTTAATGTAATATTTAACAGTATTTAGTCAAGTGACTATGGGAATGATACTTACTAAAAATGTTTATTTTACGATAAGAAATGTCAACAATATATGCGTATTAACAACTTAAATCAGCTTATGTAGATAGGTTGCTATATAACTAGTCTATATATAACACATGCACTACAGTAAACACTGTTTTTTTTTTGTTACTCGTTCATCACGCCTGTAGTAGTTCTTTCTCATATACTAATACATAATAGATAACTCGAACATGTATTATTAAAATGTGTATAATATCACATTAACATTTACCTACCCATTTATAAAAGTTTTATATTTTATTATTTCAGCTTATTTATTTTTTTTTGTTTTTTTTTTTTTTTTTATATACATATCTATACATATTTTGTGTGTTGGTTGCTTTTGTTGTTGAATCCTGTCCCATATAAAACACATAGTACTCTCTGAACAAACTATGGATAGAAGTTGCCTACATCATTGTTTTTTGTCAGATGTGACCGATGTAAGACAAATGGAGCAAGCCCTACAGCAACTACTTGAAGATTTTCATTCTGGCAAATTACGTGCATTTGGTAAGTAGTAAAGAAAGCACAGTCATCAAAATAATAACATAGACATCTGATGTTAGATTTGAATTGAAATAAGTTGATTGAATGTCATGTTCTTTTACTATAAGTAAAGTCAATTATTAAATAATTTCACACACCTACTTGAAAAACATTATAAATATATTTCATTTTTAGTATTTCTATTAAATAAGTACAAAATAATATTCTTAAAAATAAAAACATTTTTCTATAGTTTTTTCCCGTTTTTATAAATACAATTTTCTAATCAAAGAAAAAAAAACATACAAATAACAGTTATTATCAAACCATGTATAAGTTTATGGTAAACAATAAATAACAACAATTAAATTTATCTGATGAACATAAAATAAAGTGCATATAATTCTTAATTTTATTGTAAAATGATTAGTGATAATATCTTATGACTTATATAATATATTTGTAAACGTTTAGGGAAGGATTGCAGTATGGAACAAATGACAGCTATTCGTGAGCAACAAGAACATTTAGCATGGCTACATTTTGAACTTGGTGTGAGACAGGATGGATCGAATCCGCTCAGCGAACAAGGCATTGCCAAAGGCACCGAAAATATGCACTCCCTAATGGCTAGCCTAGAACAGCTGTCTTTATCCATTGAAAAATTACATTCGTTTAGTAATTCAACATCCGATTAAAATTTAAAGCACAACATATATAAACAACTGACTTTTATTGGTACTTGGGATCATTGACAATATACAATGAATGGGATTGTACAAAAGAAAATAATATTGCTCATTTATTCATTCCATGAACAATTTTACCAATTGTAATTATTGTTTTTTTTTTTTTTTTGTTAAGTTATTAAATAAATATACCTAGTGAATTTTTATTTTTGACTAAACTTTTTTAAACAATGAGTGGACTGCCTCATATGGTGATAACAGTCTAGTAGATCCTATGCTTACTCGAATGCCACAATTTTTTGTGGCTTCACAAATTGAATGCACCTCGTGTCCACTTATGCCACCAATGACGAACACTATCAGATGATCACAATCCAGTGGATGCTTGTTTACGGTATTAATGATTTTACTGGGGGAAGAAAAAATATATTAACAGTTACAGTTTTCTAGAATAAAAACATAGATTTAAAAATCTATTTTATTATAAAACCAATGAATTATTATAGTTTATAATAATTACATTATATGAAATATAAATATTAAATTAAATCGTTTAACATCACTCACTTGAAACCAAGTTTTATATAATCTTTTATCCCATCAGACTTGGTGTTTAAAACTGATAGATTAGGTCGCATTGGACTACACACATCATCCATTAGTTGTTTGACAAAAGAACTATATACTGCCGGCACATATGGATTTTCTCTCAAAAAGAGTCTTCTGTTAAGAAAAAAATATCATTTTCTTATTAATTATTTATTCTTAAATTAATATTTAATACAAATATCAAATTTTTCAAATTATATCAATTTTCCTTTTAATTTATTTGCATTTTTTTTTTTTTTATTATTGATCTCTTTGAGCTCTGCGACTAAGGCCATTATTAGCTTGCTTGTAGGGGTTGGAATGGCGGCCTCTCTCCGGACAGATGTCTGCCCGGGGAGAAATACCGCCCGTGACCGAGTTTCGAACCGGCGACAGTGCGCGTGGCGCGTCGCAACCGCCGCCTTAGTCCGCTCGGCCACACACCGTCCCCCTTAATATATATATTTATATTGTAATAAATGTCTTTACTTCTTATCAAGTTGAACGTTGTTATCAGTAAACCGAATTTTTGTGTATATTATGTGTAATCATAGAACAATATATGTTGTATACAACAAACAACACGCAACATGCACATCACGCAAAAATGGTGATAATAAACGTAAAGCAATAACTGAAATACTGAATCATAGACAAAAAAGTAAATCGAATTCGAATAATAAGTTGAATTAAAAGTACGAAACAACGAACTCAACATTAAGTGTAATTTAATATCTATTTCATAGCCGTGAATCGTAATCCGTCAAAATTGATTACTTGTCGTGTGTTCACTTATTGAGTTGAGAGAAAAATGTTTCCAACGAGCACGCAAAAAACGAATTGGATATTCAAAGACGAGTTGGATTTGAATGCATTGCGAGAGGATGCCAACCAGAAGTTCGTTACCAGATTCGGGTCGCACATGAGTCCCGATTACCGAAACACATTTTTTTTAGATGCCAACGAAGAGCATATAATACAGAAATGTCATGAGTATATATTAAGAGATTTCTGTCACAAGTTTCAGCCAACCATGCCAAAGTATGTATTCGCAACTGCTTTAAACTATCTGAAACGATTTTACCTGTACAACTCGGTCATGGATTATCATCCCAAAGAAATAATGGTCACCTGTCTGTTTTTGGCGTGCAAAGTTGATGAGTTCAATGTGTCGCTCGCACAATTTGTCGCCAACATTAAGGGCAACCAATCAAGAGCAACCACAGTGATACTGAATAATGAATTGTTTCTTATGGAACAGATCAAGTACAACCTCAAAGTGCACCATCCATTCAAGGCAATTGAAGGATTCCTTCTAGACATAAAGACTAGAACACGAATGTCCGATCCAGACCGTATGCGTACTCACATCGATAGTTTCATTGACAAGTTATTGTTTACAGACGCATGTTTATTATTTGCACCGTCTCAGCTGGCACTAGCTGCTGTATTACATTCGGCTAGTCAGATTAAAGAAAATTTGGATTCATATGTAACCGACTTACTGTTAGGTGATACGGGGTCTGAGCATTTAAAAGATTTGATAGAGGTTGTACGGAGAATAAGATTATTGCACGTCAGAACAGCAGATGATCATACAAAAGAACTGTCACGTATTAGCAAAAAATTAGATAAATGTCGAAACCAAGAGAACAATCCATTCAGTGAAAAGTATAAAGATAGAATACAAGAATCATTAAATAATTCTTTATAGTTTTAATTACATTTTTGGCATTATTGTGAATATCATAAATATGATTTTGTAACACTATAACAGGTATATTAAAAGTACATGATTTAAAATTAATAAATATTTTTTTCTTTTTTTACTAGGTACATATATTGATTACACATTTAAATTATGTAATACTTAACATCCTAATAACCTTAATTACAACTGTACATTTATAACAACATTATTCTATTAAATATAACCTATGTGAAATGTTTATTGTTTATTTTGTATAAACATAATTAAAATACAAGATATTATATTGCCTATGTCAAGTATCAAATATTTCACTCTGTTTGAAAAAATATTACATCAGGCGAGGGTCAAAAACTGGTCGGTTTTTCTGGTTTTAGTTATATCACAGAACTAATTTTAATCTATTCTGTGGTTATTTAAGGTGATTAGATCATAGCATGAAAAAATATAGATTAACCTATAAGAAATAATTGTTTGATATTACTTGAGCTAACTTTCAGACAGAAATGTAAGTAGTAAAATGCAGTTTATTACTAGCAGTCTCCATTTACCGTCACCGTCATATTTTATGATGGTAGGGTGGTAAAGGAATAACGAGATGCAAATAATTTCGTAAGTCAGACCAACTATGTGTTAATATAAATTACATATTTTGATTAACATTAGGAGAAAATTAATTTAAAGACAATAACGCCAATTTACTGTTCAAAACATTTCCCATTAAGACCAAATAAATACAATAACAGATGAAAAAAACATCACAATAAAAAGAATTACTGTGAAAAATGCATAAATTAATCTTGCACAAAACAAAGTTTTTGCTGTAATAAAAGATACTATACTCCTTTTCAAAAGAGTATATACCGCTTACACGCATGTCGAATGATTCGAGAAACTACGTGATCACGCTAACAATGGAAAATTGGTAGGAAATGCACGCCGTTGGACATAAATTGATTGCCGACCAGTATATTCTCTTTTGAAAAGGAGTATAGACTAGTAACTGGTTACGTTATTAATTATTTATCTTATTTAACGAAATTCCAACTTATTAATATAATTAAATTATTAGTAGCAGGTATATATATTTAATATATTTTTGGTAGTATAATAATTTTATTATAAAAATCTACCTGTATTGAATAAAATGCTGTCTTGACTGCTTTATTTGTTTTAAAATAAAAAGGAATTTTTCAGCAGCTTGTTGACAACCCAGCAATGTACTAAAATCCACTCCTAAACATTAAAAAAACAAAAAAAAAAATTATAAAATGTAAATTAATGAATTATTTTTCAAATTTGTTTTATGTGTACCTATTAAATCATTAATTATATAATCTGGTAAATATTCCAAGTCTTCAAAAAAGGCTTCACCAACAATATTCTCTAAGTCTATTTGATGTTCTTCAGACATTACATAATCTTCATCAACAACTGAATACAATTGAACTAAAATACATAATAGAATTTCTACAGTCAACTTTCTGTCTTTCCTTGTTTTAAATAATTGACTAACCTTGTTAAAAATAAATATGAAATCAAAATTATATTAAATACATTCATATATTATTTAATTAATAATAATTCACTAGACAATATTAACTCACTTGTGTTAAAATGTCAGTGTCACTTTCCATTGAAATATTTTGTAATAAAAGTTTGCCAATATTTTGAGCAAGTTCAATTATTGAGAGATTTGGAGATTTTAAAGCAGCACAAATACAAAGTACTTGCTGAAATATTATATTATTTTCAAATTAGTGAAATAATTAGTTTACCAATTTTTGCATAAATAACATTTACAAATTTGTTACTAAAATGAGAATTCACAAATAGAATGAGAATTTTTATCAACAATTTTAACTACTTTTAGTGCAACATATTATGAGAAGACTTTAAATTCAAAAATTGTAAATTACATTATAAATTAAAATGTTGTGTTTTTTTTTTAATAATTGACTTTATTTGAAAAAAAAATAAGTAATAATTTACAGACAGTTGACAGGTAAATAAACACATGAGGAGAAAATCATTTTTGTGATACCTCTTATAAAAAATTGTTTTATAACCCAAAAGTATAAATTATAAAGAAAAAATGTATAAATGTTTTGAATATTACTTCTTGTTTTATTTTTGTATTTCAGTTAGGATAGTTAAAAAATTTGATTTTATAGTACTAATAGTTTTGTAGCCACAACGAAATAACCAATTTCTGCATATATACAGCAATTAGTATATTCTTATTCTATTATATTTACTTGTTTAAAGTCTATAGATTCTTTACTATTAAACTTTTCATCATCTAAAAGAGTTTCTAAGATCTGAGGTGTAATCCTTGATATAGTTTTTTTAATAGGTCCAGAACATTTTTCAGTTAATGTAGTTCTTATGCTAGCCAATAAATTTTTTTCATTTTTTGTTAATAACCATTCAACTATAGGTGTAGGTTTCAGTGTAGGAGCTAAACACATTGGTACTTGTAATTGATCATTGATCGACTTGTACCTTAAAAATTAATAATTATATTTATGTTAAAAAATATGCTTTGAATATTTGTAACAAACTTGAAACTTCATTAAAGAAATATTTTACATATAAATATAATAATAATTTAAAACTGAAATTGACTAAGTAATATCAAATTGTGTAATTATATAATATATTTATCTACTCAATCCAAGTTAGTAAAATTAGATGACATAAATATAACATGTTTAAAATGTATTCAACTTACTTTAAGTCTTGTAACAAAGGTTCAGTTATGACAGCTATATCAGAACATGTTTTGGGAAATCTAGTCAGTAACATATTCATTTTGTCTAATGAACAGCTAGATGCAAAATCAGTAACTGCATACATATCAACTATTCGATCAATAAGTATAACATTTAGGCGGCTTGACTCTGTACTTAAAGTCTGAAATCAAGATATCAATATAAAATAAAATTATAAAGATTTAATAATGATAGTACTAACTTTTTGAATTTTAGAAAAATGGTAAGTTACAGCTTCACTTAACGGTCCAACAGCATAAAGGTCATGTTTTACATTTAAATGATTAAATATGTTGTTTAAAGTTGCTGCAATTTTTGAAACATACACTTCATAGTTATTCTACAACATAAATATATTAATTTGTATACAATATTTTTTCAAAATTTCATTAAAGTACCTATCAAAAATAAAACAATATTGTTATAAGTAGTGGTGCGACATGACTATGCATACGGACATTAATGGTACAGGTGGGCAAATCAAATGTTGTAGTCACACAAATAAAGCATATTTGTACCACTAATGTTAATATTATAACATACCTCTATCAACAAAGGAATGTCTTGAAGATGGGGCACTAAAAATAATGTAGGAGACAAGCAAGTCAACGATATTGGTATATCCATTACATCCACTGTACCATCCTAAAACATAGTATATAATAAAAGCAAGAGTTAATAAATAATTTAATTAATCAAATTATAGTACAAGTACCTAAGGGCTATGTTATGAAGATTCTAAACAATCAATTCTAGAAAATAAGTAAGTAAAAATCCAGATACTCAAATGAGTAATCCTACCTCGTACTTAGCTGAAATAATTTTGCATAATTCATTCTCCAGCTTTTCAACACTATATGATTCAAACCCACATCCAGCAACAAAACGACAATATCTAAAATTACTGTTATTCAAAACATCTCGGACAATAGCTACTGCCAGTTCGTCAACAGGTTTTCCAATAATCAATAAACATCTGCGGTCTTTTGGGTTGCCACTCTGCACACGTTAAATAAAACAGTTCAATTAAAATGTCATGGGTAAATCTCTCGGAACACGGTCTCACTTCAAAAGATGAGAGCTCCTTGACACTTTTGGCACCAGCTCGATACAGAAGCACACATCCGCCGTGCCAGTGCAGCGACTCTGCGGCATAATCGTCCAAGAACACCGCCGCCTCACGGGCGTACTTGCACACTTCGTTCCAAGACCAGTCGGCAATTACAGAAAACGGAGTGTCTACGTTAAACCCCATTGGATCTCACAATTCAACAAGTCCTATAAAAAAGAAAGACAAACAGGTTATGTACTGTTTTAGGTAATATGATGATATTGTATCGGTGATACATTTTCATTGAGATATGTACAACTGGCAGACGACTACTACTTACTGTACTCGATGATGTAACAATCCAAGTGTTACCCACCAGATGCTTCTGTTAGAATATAATATTCAAACCCTGTATTGGGTACACACTACACAATGTTTTTGTTATTTTATGTTATAATTATATTGTTGCATATTTAATATTTACATTCATAGCTCTTACATAATTATTAATTAGGATACATTAAATTGCTTTAAAATTAAAACGTCATGAAAAAATTATTGCACACATTATCACTTTAACGTGTTCTTATCAGTGTTAAGAGCTGATCAATTTACGAATATTCCATAGTATAATTTTTAATTTTTATACTTTCATGAAGTACCTTAGTATCAACTAAAATTTTTATTTGTTAACATTGTAAGTTGTAACAATAATTACATTTATATTTTATACGTCATAATATTATGCTCTATGAATAGAGTATGTATGAATGTATTACTATGAATTAAAAACATTAAATGCCCTATAGGTATTAGGTACCTAGGTACCTAAAAATGTAGAAATTATTATTTGTATTATATTACAATATTATTATTAATTAATAATTTGTACATTCAAATTGAACAAATATCATTAAAAACATTTCTCAGAAAATTATTATTCTAGAAATAAAAATTGTTATTTTTTATTTATGTTTTGTTGTCCCTATATTAAATATTAATGTTGTGTGTGTTAATAATATTATTGTAATTGGATTACAATTTTATTTTGACTTAATAACTTTGTAATTAGTTAGCTTAGCAGATTGTTCTATGTTGGCTGTGAATATAATAATTATCTGTATAACTCTTTTCATAATAAAAGGAATACCTAAAAGTCTAATTTTTATTAAATAAAAATTATAATTTATCTTGGATTGCCAAATTAATGCTCATCATATTGAACTTGATGTGGCGAATGACTAAAATACTTACGAACAGAGGCGCTTTATTTTAAGAACTATTTTTTAAGAAGGTGGGCAAGTAAAATATTAAACGAACCACCCCCCTCCCCCCCGTTTACAAAACTAATTCATGGGAGGGGGGGGGGGGGGGTAGCTTGCCACCACACACTCCATACAACACTCTAAAGTCTAAAGTTCCATACCACGTTCGAGACTTATATTTTATCATAGAACATTTTATTAACTCATATTACTTTTACATGATTCTTAGTGCCTTGACCAATTTTTATTATTCATGGTGCCTTTTTTTCGACCACAATCATGGTTCAAACTAATTTAAATTACAATTTTTAACAGCAGTATTCATTGGCTAATGCGCAACTTGCACAAATATTTTGTGGCGGCTGAAGCCCTTAGATAATACATTTTCCTAAAAAGTAACCTGATAGAGCTTTGCCCCCACCCCTCTGTTCATTGGATATTTCCTATATTTTTTATTATAAAATATCATTATTTTTTCATTTTTATTTTGTAATATTTATTACTATGAAAGTGTTCCACAGCTAGTTACAAGTTTTACTTAACAAATATAAAATCAGATGTACCTACTTTATATAGTACCTACTACCTACCAGCTATTATAATTTACCAAGTTTTAAAAAGGTATATAATATATATTTTATAGGTAGGTACCAGGTTACCTACATAATATACTTATTTAAATTTGACTGAATATGGCCTGCATAGGTGGAAATCCATTAAAATTTCAGGGAGGCTAACATTATTAACATCAATGTGAGCGGGGGGCTTCGATCCTACAAAACTGAAAGAGGAGGGGGGCTTGACGGACTCTTGAGGGATTTAAGCCTCCTCGATTTCTGCCAATATGACGCCTGTAATTAGAGATATCCGGTGACAAAATACGTCAATATAAAACTTATTGATAACAAAATATAAATATACACTTTACAGAACTTTAAAAATGTAAAAATTACATATTTAATAGAGTTGGGATTTTGTAGCTCTTGTGTAAAAATCACTTAAAATGAAGCAAAATACTACTATAAATCTAAAAAAAACACCTAAACTATTTTTAAAAACCACAAAAATTTATATTAATACGTATATTAATTTTGTTATATTACCTATTATTTAATTTATGATGAAAACCCGAGTTAAACATTATTTTAATCATTCTTACGTTCTTACCTTTTATAGGAGCAGCGCCGGGATATACGTACCATGTGTCAATGAAGTTTTATTAAACTGAATAGTGCCAAGGTATATGTAATCTTTGAGTCATATCAACTAGATAGGGACGAACTAAGAATTGATAAGCGCATACCTTCGTACCTCAACGAGTTAACAGTGCCATTTTAATAAACTTTAGAGAGTGTCATTAACTAGAGAATACGAGGGTAAGGCGTATAGTTGGTTTACCGCACCATGTTACATACACCATGTTACAGTTAATTTAATATTCTAAATCATAGGCATATTAATATATATGATCTAAATTCGAATTAAATAGATACACAAAATTTAATTATTAAAATACAAATAAAAACTCTTATGATAAATATTTAAAAATTCGATGATATTGATGGCTTACGAATGTAATGTTGATCAAGGAAATTATGTAGAAATTAACTTATTATGCTTGTTGCAGGTCACCTTTACATGCTGTAATATCCGAGATGCATATAAAACGATTAATATTATTTTAATATTTTCAAAGAATAAAGTTGCCAGCGATCCGATCAAATATTTTTATAAACACAGAAGCTTCTTTTGACATCAACAGAAACCATGGGCGTGAAATACACCATAATACACATATTATGTCATCTGATTTAATATCTTCTGGGATCCCTTGGATGAAAATTTCTACATCTTTTAAAATCGCTGGTACAGTTTCAAGTATTTTAAGCCTAACATTTTTATAAAATACGTTTTTTAATTTACTGACTGCCAATTTGCCTATTTATTAAAATCCTACTTTACCTGGAGCTTGTTTAAGTGGGTAATTGTTCTGTTATGTGTATTATATTTTAATAGATTTGTAAGGGATTTTTCTAATCGGATTATATTAGGTAGGTACTAAAAATCTTGTGCTAAATAGTCGGGTCTTAGCATGTAATTCTGCCAGTCTCAGGGTGGCACCACCCCCTTTAGAAAGTTGACGCAGCTGCGTCAAAATAAAGCTCTTCTGCAGCCCTCCATTGACTGCCGCTACCCCCCTGCACCGCCGTATGTCCGTATGGCATGACATTGAACTTCCATAAAAATAACATTGAAAGACTGCACATTTTAACTTAACAAAACTCTAAAATGGTCGTATTGCGTTAACTTTAATACCAACCTTTTTTTTATGTGGACTTCAAATTAATAGTTACCAAAAATAAAAATAAAAATTATCCAAACAACATTTTTACTAATGAAAAAATTAACATTTTTAAGAGTACTACATATAAAAGTTGAATAGGTAATTAATACAAACATATTAATTAATACATCAATTTACTTAAGTACACAAAAATATTTATACAATTTTAAAATAATACTAATTTGGAAAGCTATTAACCCTTAATGAAGATTTATTTTTATGTACTTCACGAATATTGTATTCTTTTTGATAGTGACGTATTCTTAGATATATTAAGGGAAGAGTTGCCAGTTTTTCAAATTTTCTGCAATTCTATGAAATTTGAATATTAAATTACTATATATGTTTTAACTTTTAGTAGTTGCCACCTTAATTATAATACTTTTTCACTAATCTACTGACCGATCCCTATTAATGAAGGGGGGGGGGGGTTGATAGGATATATTATATTGAAAAAAATTACTTTACAGAAATAATTCTCAGGCGTTGTGTAATTCTCAGATTTTGATAACTATTTTTTTATCTGAAAGAAGAAAACTTCCTACAGGCTGCATCGAACTTTGATTTTTTATTTTATTTTAAATAATTGTATATTATAATTTGTAAAAAACGCTTAAAATTGTATTATTTTTGAAGACATAGAAATTAAAAAGTTTGAGATTAAAATATTAAAAACGGAGTTCGATGTGGCCTGTAGATGTAGAATACTCTATAAGTTAAAATAAAATTATCAAATTTGGTTGATTCTACAGAGCAGGATCATTCAGTCATGTATCCAGTGGGTTCCACAAGGTCTAAACCCCCCCCCCCCCCGAAATTTTTCCGTAACAGCATATAAAATTACAATCTTTATAATTTAAATCAAAATAAAATACTTTGTTATTAAGTACGCGTTATTCAGAAAAATTGTATTATGTGGTGATTGGACGGAATTCAGTAAAAAAAAAATTGTTACTTTTAGCTAGTATACTTCTCTTAGCACACTCAAAAGTATTAAAGGAAAACATTTTGACGAATAGGACAAACATAGACTCAACTAGGGTAAAAATTCTAGAAGGGGGCTACAGCCCACCTTACAAAACTATTTATTCAAAATAACCCATAGGGGGCTTATATAAATCAATAAGGGATATTTTAGGGAGGCTAATCCTCAAATATACGATTATATAACACTTATTAACTAATTTTAATTTTTTTTCTAACAGGTACATAAAAATACGTGGAGGGAAAATACTAGGTATCGTCAAAAATATAAGTGTCAAATTTTGTTATTAATTTATTATTCTGTGGCAACTCCATTGGCGCGAATAGTGGGGGGGGGGCTTGGGGGACTTAGTCCCCCCAAATGTCAGTCAAGTCCTCCCAGTTAAAAATCTAGTAATTAGTACTAATTTTTATATTCTGTGGTACTAAGCAATATGGCAATATAAGCAATATGGGGAGAGGATTTTTTGAGTCCCTCCAAAAAATTTAGTCAATTTGCGCCTCTGGGCATCTCACTTATAAAATCCATTGCAATGCAGTTACCTACTTCTTCTGAATTTAAAAATGGAGTTCCAAATATATTTTTTAGGTATTTGGAAGTCTTATCTTTATATTCTTTACTTAAGACTTAAGACTACAGCCCAAAGTGTTCGCCACCGTGATTGTACAATGGTAAATCTACATACTACAATTTCCATGTCAGCCCATGTACCAATGATTAATTCCTTCTTGAAATCCTTAAATCGACAATAGGTAACTTTTGTTGGTTTAAAATGTAAACCATAATCAGAGCAATAAAGGATAGTTGATTTTAATGTTTTTATATAAGTATTTTTTTACTAAAGGAACATATGAATTATCTTTATAACCACGAATAGAAAATAATTGTTAAAAATGCTTTGCACAGTATTCAAAAGCGAAGTCAACATAAATAATTCTAATGAAAATAGGAAATTTGAATTTGTAATAAGCAATTTATATAATATAACATATTAATTAGTGGTCCAATTACCGTATACAATTATAAAAAAATCATTGAAAATAGTGGCCTAATCACCGGGTCTACCTGTTATAAATGCAAAATGTAGTGGCCTTATAACCGTACACTTTTTTGAAAAAAGGTTAATTGTGGCTCAATTCCCGGGCGCGAAAAATTCTTTTCTATCTCAGTGGGCACCTATAGCAAAAAAAGTTTACCCGAAAATCACATTCATTATTTATTAGTGTTTGAAGTTCATATACATTCGACATTGGATGTTCAGCCGTAAATTTTCGAACTTTAAAATTTCAAATTCATTAACATGAATCGGTGAAATGACTAAAGAAGGTTGTGGAAAGCATAGCCCCCCCCCCCCTAAATATTTTTGATCACCTTACGCGTATGGTCATAGAGTGAGAGTCATAAATTGTAATAGAGAGACCCGGCGTCCCGGCCATCCAAGGTTTATAGATAATAAATTTACTATCCATAAACCTTGCTATACACCACAGTCTTAGATTCATTGGCCGACTGTGATAACATGGAATAATAATTTTAGTGATAAGGACAGCGACGTTACTGCTGCGTGTTGACTTTTAGCAAGCATACGTAGAAATGCGCACGTTATACCGCTAGCCTGCGCCAACGGTATGGGGGTTATTATAAATATTATTAAATTTACACTTTGATTTTAGTTCTACCTTCTACCGTCATTCGTCAATGTTCAACTGTTGATCGTAATAAAATCACAAACCCTCAACATCACAATCGACTATGGTCTACGATCGACGATCGTATTTAGTTTCCTTAAAAATAATTATTAAGTTTATTCGTGAATTACTTTATGCAATGTAATTAGGTACCTACTGCAGAACAGCTTACGGCTAAAAATTATAATAATACACCAATATTATATTATATGTACAGCCCATAGGCGCAAATAGCGTATAAGATTTGGGGGGGGGTTTAGCCCCTAAAGCTCTCCCCTATTTGCGCCTATGGTACAGTTATTCTTTGGCACCTACACTATCACGTCACCTATATAGGTATATGTACACGTGAAACTATAAATATAAACATATAAATATCAATTATCTTTACACAGTTAGCGTACCTACCTACTATCTATTAATACTATTGTTTGATTTTGGATCTTTTATTTTATCAGGCGTACCTATAAAGAACGATTTTAAATGGTTAAATACTGTCATACAAGTAACTGAAATTTCTAATCCATGTCTTAAATATCTAGCACCACTTAACAAAAGCAATTGAAATTATTTTTCTTATTTAAGAGCTGAAATGTGGTAGGAAATAAGAATATTAGGATTTAGGAAATCTGTAAAACTAACTTTAATACATTTAAATAACTTTGTACAAAACTACAAAATATAGTAAAAATATACACCACATATTACATTTGGAAAAAAACTTAAAAAATTATGTATATATTATCATAGATGATGCCACAACTGTATAGATACCTATATAAAATGATATTTTCCTCTGATCTCTATTAAAAAATATGTGTACCTATATAAGATTCTGTATAGGTATTTATTTTAAAATTAATACAACAAATTCAGATTAAAAAATAACATTTGCATTTTTAATAAATATGGGCTTTTTTATTTTTGGAACAGCGTGGTTTTTGAATAGTTATCATTTATTAAGTAGATACTTATTTAGCGACTATAGATAGGCAATTTATGGGATGCTTAAACTTTTTAAGTCTTATCATATAATTTATAGTTATTATTGAGCTTACATTTAAAAAAAATAAATACAAGACGTGTATTAGGTATGGTACATAGGTAAATACTATATAGGTATCTATAAAAATGTTATAAGTACCTATAGTATTCGCGTTAGGGTTTAATATAGTAGGTATATATTAATAGTTCATACGTCAGGTATGACTTTTTATGAAATTCCATTTTTAAGGGAATTTTGTAGTGCGCATTTGTAATATAAAATCATTACATATAAATATGTGACTTATAAGATTATAGGAAATTAGGAAATATGTAACAGGTGTACTAATTATATATAGATGACAAACATTAATTTACCCAATACATGTAGTGTACTTTTACTCCTTTAAACTATAAAATGTTAAAAAAAAGTACCTATCAACAGTAGTCAGTAATTGTCCACTCAACAGACAAATATATAATTGCTGGAAAGATGTTATTACCACGATTGGTGTACCTTCTTAATACTTATACAGTTATACATAAGTATATCTATTCTATAGAATCTATAGAGACTGTACCTAAACATATATAATGAATACTGTACCTATATTGGCTATTATTATCTATCCGTTGAGTGAATATTTTAGTAATATTTTGTAAATATTTACAACAATAAGACAGTAATAACAATGTATAGTTTTATATACGTAAATCGTTAACATAATAGGATGTTTTTGGAAGTATTGGAAGTAGTTCGAAATACCAGAAGTACAGTTGACTTTACGAATATGGAAAGTTGAAATACAGCATACAATCATATTAATATACCTATCTATCTAGTATCTATAAAAATTACATTTTTTTTAACCTATGCCACTGATAAAAATTTAAAAAACAAGAGAAGTCGCTCTACTGGAGTATATAGGTGCTAGGTGTCAACTGTACCCAGAAATACCCTGGCACATATAAAAGCTGAATAAAGCACTGAATTTACTTAGAAGTTGAGTAGGTCACTGTAATATTATATGTGTTAACATTCACATTTGAATTAATTTAATACGATAAGCGATTATAAGCATTCAAGCGGAGACTGTCTGTCAGTTGATATCCAAGGATTTTTAATTATGAAGTTATTTATATTGCTATTTGCTATTAGTAGTAATTTATTATTCTAATAGTAATACGGTAAAGATTGTATTAATTTTTACCTACAAAAAATCACAAATATCATATTATAATAGTTATAACTTATAATATTTCTGGATGTTTATTAAGTTGCAAGTCAACGTGAATAGGTTCGTGGTATATCTAAATATCACAAAACAAAGTTTCGGTTATTAATATTTTTTATAGTAACAAAATAACAAAAATTGGTTGTAGATAATTCATTATATTACCTATTTAATATGTGCGAATGCTCCCAATGTCGTCAATGTTGTTAATTTGGACTTCAAAATAATTCATTAAAAATGTATTTTGCAGAGTTTAAGCCAAAATTTTTTTTTTAAATTCTATGATGATCAACTTAAGATGAACTTTGTAATACATTTTCAATTTTTAAAGCAGAGCATGGCATTTTTCATCACTATTTATATTTTATAGAAAAAAACTAAAAAAAGTAGAACATTTCAAAATCTAGAAATTATTTAATAAGAGCTAACATATTTGAAAATTATAACGTGTTCAAAAATTACTTAAGTATATAAATATATCTACATTCTTCTTGACCTACAGAATTGCAATTAGACAGCGACTATTGCTTTAACTATTTTGAGTATAAAGAGGATATCATTTGGATTCAAATTGCCTGTTTAATATAATTTAAACCCTTGATAATATAATTTATAACTCGTATCTTTATTGAACTTTTGAGACTAATTTTGTAGTCTATGTAAGTTTTTGATAGTAATAATCATCGTGAATACAAAATATGTACATTTTTCAAAAGCAAAAATAATTTAAATATAGGTAATGTACCCTAAAATTATGATTAAGTTAAGTATAAGTCTAAAACTTAATTCTATAGGTACGTGTTTTCAATTGATATTAAAAAATGTAGTAATTTACAAAATAAATAACTAACTACATCCCTTTTTACTTATAGTTTATACTATAATTTTGATTAACCTACTATGGAAATATTCATGTTCTTTTCGTACGAAGAAATATTCGTATTCTCTCTAATTTTGTTTGTATATTATTTATATGATACACCGTGGACTTTGTGTGGTGGTAGTAGTGTCAGTGATAGTACTATAGGGGTGGAAAGCTAATGACAGCTACGGGGGTGTTTCAGTTTTTTCACAGGAGGCGTGTCTTCAACAGGTGGGATACTCGGGCTTTAAGAGCTTTCCGCAGACACACAGAAGCCAGTCGTCAAAATCAAACTGACCGGAGCTTTGTTGTGCACATACATACTGACTAAAATTGTTATTGAAAAAGACGTAAGTACATTTTTACATTTTATTTAGTTCTATCTGCTTATATTAACTATTTTATTAAAACTATCAGTTAATAAACAAAAAACAAAACGACTTTTAACAATATTTTAAATTTTATAACATTTATAGATAGGGATTTATATATTTTTTTAAACTATTTACAAATAATAACCAATATATATTAAATATTTATAACTAAATAACTGTTTATTTATATATAAAGTAGGTAATACCTAATCATAAAAAAATATGCCAACTAACAATATAATTATAAAAACTCATGTCAAAGTTCCTTCAGTAAGAGCTTTCTACATTTTGTGAAACATTTTTTTTCTCTATATAGGTACTCACTTATTGTTCATTATATATATATTATATTTCATTATATTGCAACAGATTGTGAAGTAAAAATATAAGTCCAAAAATAAAATAAAAACAATAGTATAAATCCCAATAAGTATAATAGTTGCGTAATATTTTTGAAAAATAGTAAAAAAAAGACAATATTAAATACATTTTACAATGCTGAAAGAAAAATTTGATCGAGGTAGTATATATTTAAAAAAAAAACAATTAGAACAATAAAAATAATTAGTAGTTAGTTAATTCGTTTTTTAATTTGGTTTTATAATTTTTATAAAGTGCTTTAATGATAATTTAATTGAACGATATATTGTTTCAAATATATTATTATACAAGATGATTCACCAAGCATGCTCACCACTAATTTTCCTTTTTAATACCGAATTTATTCAAATTCTCTTTTTTTTAATTTTCAAACGATATACTTAGACGATATTTCTCGTACTACTTAAGGAGTTTCCTAAAGTGATACAAACTTCTGTTTTTCAAATGAGAACTCCAATTTTTTACTGTAAATTATTTAGTGGATTTATTTTCTTTGAAAATTTTAATGTACCTATAGCTCAAAATTCGAACGAGCAGTTTCTCAGATAGGAAAATGTTTATACTATGGATAATAATATTGTATTTAAAAATGGTATTACAAAAATATAAAATGGAGATAACATTGGATCTAAGTAGTATTTATTACACTCGGATCATTTTTACAAATTGTAAACGTTAATAGATTAATATTAATTATAAACATTTTTAAATCACTATAGCCCTAAACTATCTTCCAAATGTATTATCATTGACCTATATTATCCTTATAACAAAAAGTAAAATAACTCAAATAGGACTCGTTTGAATTTTGATACTAATAAGATATAATTTTCAGATTATCCGATGAATAATTTACAGCAGAAAAGGGGGTCCTTATTTGAAAAACAGAATTTTGTATATCCATTATGACACTGCTTAAGTAGTACAAATAATCTCAAGAATTTTAAAATAATATGGTATTTAAGTATATTTAAAAATTCCAAAAATCAGATTTTAAATATCTGCATTGTTGTTGAGTTAGAAGAAAAATTGGGTGAGCATATTTGGCGAATCACCCTGTATAACATTGGTTTGAGCCAAGCGATGATCACGATGAGAAACGTTTAAAACCAACACTGTGTCCCCGCTGTATCGTATGAATAAAATCTTGAATGGGTTATGTATTATTAGGAATTAATGATCCATGTTTAATATTGTTATATACCTATTGGAAAGTGGAAGGTGCATTCCTATGCAAGTTGAAAACCAGTAAATTGAGTGACACTATAGCTTATCCATAATAATAGCTGCATTACTTTATTTGTTTTTTTTTACTCTTACGTCACTTATTACGATTAGTTTACTATTGGCTGTACAAATAATACGAATTTAGTTTGGAACGAAATGTTTTTGATTAATAAAACGGCCTAAAACGAATGACCCTAATGCAAATCTACAGTTTTCGACCGATTTTCATAACATGTTCGTCACATCGTCAATAGATTCAGTAAGTTAGTTCACAGGCTACTTTTTATTTTTCCACACACAAATGTTGAATTTAGTTCACTCACAAGACACTATAATTTTTTTATTTATATATTTTTGAAATAAGTTACAGAAAATTATGTATTATGAACGAATGTAGTTATGGACCTGTATTTTATGTTTGGTCGAAACAACCCAACATAAATCTGTGTAGTTAACATTTAACGGAGTTTATGAAGGGGTAAAGCTACGGGAATTTAATTTGTCATCACTACGCAGGATCAGCTACAGAAGTACCTATAGGTATATATTGTAAGGATTTTAATTGAATTATAGATATTTTTATTAGAAACTTACTAGCTACTAATGACGAGTTAATTAAAAAAAAATACACTACAAAATTCGTTCTACTGCATTAGTTGTCCGCTCGCAAATATCGATAATACAAACTCTCTGACGACAGATTTAATTATTTGTTGATAATATTGTAAAAAATATTCAGTAACATGTTATGCATTTCAATTTTTAATACATTTTTATTATATTCTTACAATTTTTTTCTTCATGCTCGTTGTGTGTTTTGTTAAAGAAATAGTTTATAAAATAGAGTATATTCTATCTTATAAGCTATCTCATAAGTACTAGTAAATGATATAAATATTATCGAAATTTAAAAAATATTTAAAGAGAAAGAAGTAGTCAATAATATGAATAATAGATTCTCAATAATTGTACATAATATATATTAATAATTAAGATAGGCCATTGAGTTTTTGTCTGGACTTGTAATTTAAAAATGTGTTTCTATTTAGTATGGTCAGCTAATTATTTGTGTTATATCAAGTTGCATGTATTAATGTACCTATCAGAATAAAAATTTATAAGTACACTAGTACAGTTTTAAATAGATAGGTACTTTTTAGAAAATGGCAATAAATTTAAAAATATCTATAAATCGTATTTATTATCTAGGTATAAATGTATAATAATATAATATAAATTATTATTAAAAAGACAATCTCTGTATAGTGGTGGTCGAAAGATTTTGTTATGGTGGGAGGGGGATGTGAGGCTGATTTTTTAACATACTAACATTCTAAATCTGATCGAATACCCGAAATATTGTAATTTGTAATCAAGTGTTTGTTAATATTTTAATAATGCACCTATGTAATTACTGAATTGTATAATATACAATTGTTATCATATTGGCACCTAGTCTAAATAAGTATATTTACTTTAAATAAAACAGCTTTCAATAACATTTATCAATCATATTATAATTGCTAATCATTGGATTTTAATCTTGCTTACATTATTTCATATAATACTTGAATATTTTATATTTATATTATTTTATTATCATTATACCTAACTATAATCAATCAAACTTAATAGCTTTTAACTAAAGTATTCAATATTCAGTATTTATATAATAATAGTATTTATTGCATTTCTATAGATCTGACTGAAAAGACACTGTTTTAGATGGGTAATTAATTACTTATGTTAAGCTTATAATATTTAAATAATTATCAACTATTAATTTTTTTTGATTGATCTTTTATAATAGATACTGTTTATATAACATATTTATTAAACTATTCAGTATAGCCGTATGGCGTATAGATACTTTATTAACTATTATATTCTCGAATTTCCCCAAATAACAGCTAAATAAAAGCTATCTGCCTATATGATATTAATATGTTGTATGTAAATTATATAGTACCTATATATACTATATAGATATTTACCTAAATATATTACACTATGTTCGAAATTCGTTCTTGAATGTGTTCAGAATTCAAATTAATTAATATATTATAGACTTCGGAAATTACATGGAAATTGTACTTCGCAGTATCGACATTATTAATTTTTCATTATTTTCAATAATATAATCTAAACCGAAAATTAATTATTGTTTTATAAGTTTAAAACAAATTAAAATTGAAAGTTTATCTTATAATGTTATATAAATAATATAATAACATAACATTTTGCAGATATTTCAAGTGATTTTTAAACATTTTATTAAATGAAAAAAAGATATTCTCAAAACATAAGAAAATAACCATGTCAGGAAAACTTTATTTTAATAATAAAAAAAAAATTAAATGCACATTTTTTTTAGATAAAAGCTATACTTGATTGTAAAAATGTAAGAAAATAAATATATTGAAGTAGCGTTATTCAACAAATCTAATTTTTCTTTATACAACATCAATATATAGATTGGTTTGGTATTTTAGTGTGCCTACTGCCTATGGATATTTTTCGTGGTATTGTTTTGAATTTTTTTTTTCTAGTTCTTAATAAACATTTTTAATATACAATACCTACAAATGTATGATTGAAATACATTTTTTCATCTAACAATGATATCGTATCGATTGAATTGTTTTCAGTCAGTTTACCATACATTTTTATCTCGGAATTGGCTCCTACAGTGTCGAAGTGATGGTTAAACCTCATTTAAGTCTTGACAAGTCTATGCGGGATAAAAGAGCTAAAAACATTTTCACTGCACACAGTAATCCGTTTTTTTCTATCATAAACTATTATTATAGTGAGGTTTTAGTTGAATCTCGCACGTGAGTAGTGTTGTTCACTTTTTTTGATATGTTCACACACGCTGGTCTTTTTAGGATGTTTTTCTATTCGTATTAATTAGTATAAACTTATAATTATATGCACAGTAGGTAAATTATACAATATTAAATTCACGTCGTCTATTTCTGGGTTATTTAACTTTTGAATTACTTATTGTATATTATAACAAATTAAAATACATCTGCCCATTACATTAACTATAACGATATCTTGTGATTAAATTTATTAAATTATTATGATGTATTATTTTTAAAACCATATCTTTTTAATAATAATACCGTACTTACATACCTAATGTTAAAACTATAATAACTGAATAATATGAATATATGTTAAAAAAAAAATGTATTCTAAGAAATTATAATTGATTGTGTGTTATGTCATATATTAATTATTTATTAAATAGGTATACAATATGTTTAATACGAACACTAGTCTATTGATTTATTCTTCGTATAGTTAATATTTAACTAGTAAATAATTATATCAACAGTAAATTATTTTATAAGTTTACTAAGTATTTACAAACATAACTATTTAACAAATATTTGCAATATAACTCTCTCCTATGCCCCCCTCCCTAAAAAAACTTAAGACTGAATTTTAAAAAGTAGCTATTTCTTATAGTTATATAATTAAACGTTCTAAAAAAAACATACAAATATCGACCTACATTATTCAGGGACAAGCGTTTAAACAAAACATATTGTTAAGCAAACAAATATTTTAAATATTGACCTTCGTGGACGTTTATTTTCTTTTTGGTTGAATTTTATTATTTTCTTTTATGATTATGTTACACACAATTCTTTGGCCAGTTTCGGTAAATAATAAGGTTGTGTGTTTTATTGGCAATTTTTTTACTGTTACTGTATTTTTATTAGTGTACATTCCCAAGATAGTGTAACACGTTTAAAAGGCCGATAAAAGACGGGGATCAAGTTGTATTCGCAATTTTATAGAACGATATATTTATAACAGCTTTTATATTACATTTAAAGGCAAAAAACATTTAGGTATAGAAGGTACTGCACAAACTACTTTATACAGAAATTATTACTATCTACATAATAATATGGCATAATACTTATAACCTATACACATAGACCTACCTATAGATTTTTGAACTGCCTATTTTTCCTCCGAAATAACTTGAAATTAATCTTTATTAAATTTAAATTAATTTTGTGGTACTTGTGTGATTCAATTTTCAATATAACAAATACCATATAGGTATAATTATATTATCTATAGATTATTATGTACAGACGAACAGTCTATTATTAACTCCTTGTACTTGGAAGAATTGGTGTTTCATTATACATATTATATGCATTCAATAATCTTTCAAAACGATACTCAGGTACCTTCTAAAATCTACAGCATGTTATTAATTACTAATTATTTTAAAATGTGTAGCAACAGTCTGCTATATATTGTGTAGTATGTATTTAACTGCTCGAGTTAAATTAAATTCCACTATAATAATATGTTCTCGTGGCTTATTGCCAATTAACGAACATTTAAAATAATAAAAGTTTATCAATTAAAAGAGCTGAAGTAACTATATTATGTTATTAATGTAATTGTTACTAAATATCAATTTTTTTTAGTGTTCTTATATTTTTTTACATTTTTCAGTAATAAAGCAATGTTGAAAAAGTCCTACAGTACCTGGGTATATAAAATTACTTTTTTCCAAAAACTATTTCTTTAATATGTCAATAAATTATCAGTATAAAAATGTTTGCATTCAAAACAACATGTTGAGTCATATATACAGTCATATATATATTACTTTTAAATTAAATTGATTGATTACTAAAAGAATTAATAGTTTAATATATTAGGTATACCTTTACAATATCTTTGAACCAATTTCTACTATTTGTTACAATGAGAATAAATTAGTTTTAATACACCGCACTAACGTATGATATAGCGTGTTTTTAATTTGATATACATTTAAAATATCAGCATATTGATATTGACTATTGTATACCTATAGATTATAGAAATAGTAATGTGAAATGACATCGAATAACTAAAGATGAATTCTTACCTAGATCTGACATTTGAAATTAAATTCTCTGAAGCTACCTTCAGTAGATATCATATTAAATTACAACACCTGAAATATTATACTATAATATATATTGACAATTTAAAGCAGTATAATATTAATATTATATTGTTTACATTATAAATTATTTTATTTTTACTTTAATTTCTATTGAGTTTGACAACTGTCTAATATATGTATAATATTATAGTAAATTCTTAAGGTGAAAGGTATGAATTTCTGTACAATATCCACCTAATAAACCAAATTATCTAATTTCAATACACTAGAATGAAAAGAATTAAATTCGATTTAAATAAACAACCACGGTGATCATTTTTTTTTAAATATCTAATAATTTATCACACTGCGATGCAGGCCCAGGTGATTTTTCAAATTGAGGTTAATTAAACATGTTTTCGAAAATGCATTAGAATTCCAGTATTAAATGGCATTTGACAAAAGAAGGTGATTAATAATTGTGGATTAAATGTATCCATGAATCTACAAGCGTGTAATATAGGTACCCATATTATTATATGTACCTACCTATATATTATTCGAAAAATGTATTGTTGCTTCATTCGTTGTTGAATAGTAATAGTAATAGTCGTGTTATACTATATTTGAATTTCCTGGATCAATTCCCGATGATCGGGAATAATTAGTTACATGTGAATTGTTTTTTAGTTGACATAGACTTTCTTTGTTCAAATCATCTTTTAAAAATAACATCACTGTAATATAAAGCTTATTTTATACATTAGGTACTATTTGTAGGTATTTTATAGAAGAATTATTATTCCAAGCGTATTTTGTTTTAGAATTCAAACTTTTAAATCGGTATTATTTGGTTATTTTAGTTTAATTTTACAATGTCGATTATCAGATTGTATTATATTAACCACATTTATCGCACAAAATATTTTGCAATATTCATTATATTATATACTGTAATGAATATAAATCCTACTGAAAATAATAAAAAAATACTTTACAATACATTTTTTTTTTTTAATGATTAGAAAAATAAAACATTTATTGTATATCAAAATCACAGGTATTTTATCTATATTTAAAGTTTAAACTAATAATATATTTGCCCTGGAAATCTTGTCATAAACTTGTATTTTTATTTGTACATTATGTGAATGTTAAATGGAATATAGTGCTAGACTGCTAGCTGTAGAATTTTAAAGGCCAAAACGCATAACGAATTCTGTGTACTATTTTATAGAGTAAACACTAAACATATAGAAGTTGTGCAATTGTAATTCAGTTGTTGGTTGTTTTCGAAAAAACTTTTATTCCGAACACATAATATACATCTGTAGTTTATCAGATTTGCACATTTTTTGTTACAATAATAAATGTCGTTTAAAAATCAAAAGCCTAGGGACGCTTTTTAAATTGTGATTATTGATGATTTTTAAAAGTGCTACCTATTTCATACGTTTAAAATCACCCGATTCATTCGTTTTTCAATCCATATACTTTATAGTTTTATTTTCTCAAATTTGTGTGTTTTTAAACTAGATTTTATTTTTAGAACTTAAAAATTATATGAATATAACTATACATTGATGGAGATGAACAAAAGTATACATACATATAAATAATTATAAATATGTTTAGAGTTATTAGATAGAATAACATTACTGTGAATCTGGAAAACACTAATAGAGTAAACTATTTTATCCAGCATTAGAGTGACGTAGCGAGCTTAAACATAATTTGAAAAACCATGTAGGTAAAGTTGAAAAAAGTTTGTTTTTACATTACTATTTTAAATGAATAATCTTTACAATGAAATGGACAATAAGGTTATAAGCTGATAATGTGGTAAGAATACATACATGAATGAGTTGGAATGGAACCACCCATTAGCGACAGTTAACTTGATTTTAAATTGATACGTTAAAACCTATTTTTTCACTGTCAACATTTTTTATAACTATAAGTGATTTGGATGAAGGGTTACATTCCTCTTTAGCTTAATAACAAATTATTAATAACACTGTATTAAAGTCAATAAATAATTGCACGTGTTTTATATCATATAGATACTTATTATAATTTATATTATACCATTTTATAGGCATTTATTAATTCATATTATATTTTATTTACAATTTATTAAAAAATAACGATACTTTATTCTTCAGGCTTATATTTCTGTGATGTTCTTGATTACAAATTAAGATAGATAAATTACGCAATTGATAATTACACTTTGAAAAATGCCTGGATAATATAATATTTATTTTATGCTAACAAATAAAAAGTGTAGAAATATTAACAAGAAAATATACATAATATCCATACTTAAAATCAGAGTAGGATATTATTCCAATACATATTTTTTCTAACTATTTAAATTTATAGAATAAAAAAAAAATCAATCGAATAATTATTTAGAAAAAAAATTGCTCAACCCCTAATTCAATAAGTTGTTTGGTTGTAATACGACTACATCATTTACATAATATTATATTATTTGGTAATAAACTAATAACTGTTATATTCTTAGCTTATAAATTAATGATTTATGTGTGGAATTGTCAACTCAACTAAACACATGCACTTATTTGTATCAAATATGAGTCATACTTTGCCGAAATGTAATAGACCCAATATATTATATTATTATATATTATAATTTATAGTGTATAGGTATATTTAAATGTCATATTGTTGAATACACAAAATATCTGTGCTGCGGTGTATATTACCTAGGTATTGGCAAAGGTGATATAAGTAATATCCAAGTAACTTCTAACAACTAACAAGTAACAAACACCGAAGTTATAACATTATTTTACTTCATAAACACGACCAATATCCGGGAAAATTTTAGAACAAAAACGTATAAGGAATGTTTTACCCAAGATAAAATTGTGGTGTAATAATAGATTAATATTAGAATGTTTTAGTTTTGATTAGCTGTAAATTGTGCTGATAACAATCAATTCAAGAGTGTTCAAGAATATTTAAGTTGATTTTGATTTTATGGTATTGCATACTGTAAGACTAATTTTGCTTATTTTTGTTTTATCTCGAGTGAGAAAACCTTTTAAGGTTTATTTGAAACACAGAATTATAGCTAGGAGCATTTGTTTTAGATTGCAAAACTTTTGACTTTAAAATTAATTTTTGTTTTTTTATTAGGTATATCTGTAATTTTATCTAATGATTTCAAATCAAAAGGGAAAATAATTTATATACTTTTGATTGCTTTTATAGTACTTTCTCATAAAACATCCATGAAAAATATAAAAATTACCATTGTGTAAGAATAATAAAATTAAATATTTATAATTTGATATACCTATTAAACTGAAATGCTGTCATTAGGTGGACGTCACAATAGGTATTCTCACACCCGCATGTGTTGTCTCAGTCATAAAAACGTAAAACACATACAATTTGAGTTCAGCAGAACCAATTTTGTGTTATTAGCTAAAATATTAGATGGAATTTTACCTATTATTAAACTTATAGGTTAGAATATTATCCGTGTTCTTTCGTTGGTTTTTCATGGTAATTTAATTATTAAGCAAGTTATGAGAATTTTTACATTTTAATATTTTACATACTCATTATTAGTTGAAAAACCTTCAAGTTTTATATTAGGTAAATTCATTCTAATATTAAAGCTAACAACACAAAATTGATTCTATTGAACTCTATGTTATATATCATTATCTGCATTGCAAAGACGGTTACAACACGTCATGTTGTTCACTTAACTAATTTTAAAATATTTACTTGCATTTCATAATTTCAGTAGTACCTATATTGGCTCTATTGCCTATTAGTATAGAATAGCCCATATAGGCACATTTTTTTTTTTTTTTATTTAGCCGGCAACTATAGCCATTAGCTGTTTGTTTTTGTTTGTAGCGGAGAGAACTGTATAGGTTTAACACCTAGTTAAAAAAACAAGTTTTTGGCAGATTTTTTAGTGGGCACCCGTGGATATCTGCCATGCCCGGTGGGGTATGGCGGCACTTCTCTCCGGGCACTGTGACTTGCTCGAAGAAAAATGCCACCCGTGAACCAAGTTTTGAACCAGTGTCGGTGTGCGTCACAACCGACACTTTAACCCACTCGGCCACTCTGTCCCCCATGTTTTATTATATTAGTAAAAAATGTGTGATAAGTGAAATTTTCACGATTTTACAGAAACAGTAATTTAAAGTTTGTACAACTGTACACGTATATAATTTCAAAACGTTAATTTTTGATATAATATTTATAGTTTTTGATTGAATAAGAAGCACATAAAAAATAATTATAATTTATTTTTCTTGACGGACTAGACTATATACAAATTTTAATACATATATACACAAACACATATACTTACATTTATTACACGTCATGTGTGCTACGCACTATTATAAATTTCAAAAGATATAAAGACAATTTTTACACACGTTTTAATTTTGCAAAAGTCCATTTATCTATAAACAAATAGAAAAAAAAAAACATTAACAAGTTTTAGTGTGTTCTACAAACTTTGGGTCATTTGAAATATAATCTTGTGCGTGTCGCAAAATAGATTAATTACAAGTTGAACATAATGTTGTTTGATGTTTGTAGTTAGGTCAACAACCTTGTAATTATAACTAATGATGATAGTGTAAGGAATCAATGTATAAGGCACACACAGTACACCGAAAAATGAGAATCATGTTTTCCTGTAACCAAATAAACCTACTTTTTGATATAATATTATTTATGCAATTTAAAATTTGATGCAATAATAATAATAGTTTAAAGTTTAAAATTTGTATTGAATCTTAATTAACAATGTATTATAATTTATAAAATATAATTTCTTTACAATAAACCTATATTCGGAGACAATGTCCATTATCTTCATATTTATTATACTAACAATGAAAAATTTACTTATAGATATAGGTAATTTAAGTAATGTTTATCAGGTACGTGTACGGTATAGGCACCTATGTGTATTCTTATTTATTCTCTTGGGTCATAAACATAATTTTCGTATGAACTTTATTTACTTATTTCATTACCAACCTAGTTTAAATAGGTGATCCATTTGAGTTCAAAGTTTTGTGTTAAATAGTTTATAATTTTCAACTGTCAGTACTGAATTGTATGGAAAAAAATGTCGCGGGCTAGAAAAAAAAGAGTTCAAAAGTTTTTGTAGCTCTTATATTGACATATTGAACACAGATGGGCGTTATTGAGATGTAATTTTTTGGAATTTCTCCGTGGTTTTTCAGAATCACGGATCCTTAAAGGTGGTTGATTTTTACAATAATTTTTACATTGAAATATTTTACTATAGGAATAATACATATTTTTTAGAAATTAATAGATGTTTATCGTAGTATGTCATGTTACAGTTATATAGATTTTTTTATAATTTTTACTACGTTTAGGCTCGTTTTTATAAACCAATTATACTAATTTTTGTAATTATAAATAGGTACCAACCATTCATCAAAAATTGACTAATTCGTGATAATTTTAATATTTTGATTGTAATTAATGATTATAAATTATTTTGACGTTTACGTGTTGAATCACAACATTGTAATTTCTTGTAAGCTTTGATTTTATTTTACTTATTTAATTGTATTATTGATGTGTACTATCTATTTTTATTACTCGTAAATCCCATATAATATTTAATTTGTTATTATATTAGGACAAAATTGTATTATAAATTAATGTAATCCAAATTACTAACTATTTACAAGTTAACTTTATGTTATTATCTACTATCTATACGTTCGGTATTTCCATCAGAAATAATAAAAATAAGTGTATTGTTGGTATGATATTCAAAACGAAAATGTTTAAAATAATTTGTGAATTTTCGCAAAATTACAAATATAAACAAAACTTTAGTACAAAGTCAGTGATTTTTAATACATATTTTATGACAGTTTATGCATTCTCAAAGGTTGAAGTTTAAGTACTTACAGAAAACAGAACAGTATATCAATACCTACCAAGCTTTGGCATTTGATAAATGAATGTAACACGTCACACATTTTGATTTATTAAACACATATTATATATAATTTAATTTTTGTACTTATTGAATAAAGGTTTGTAACAATAACTTGATCAAATTTTCTATTTTCCTATTTCATTTTAGAGACATTTTAAAAATATTTACTGTCACTCAAATAACAATTAATTTAAATTAAAACTGTTCTCATACAAACACTTCTACTGTTCATAACGGTAGGATGGTCAAACAACTCATATAAAACTTGTCATCTTCCTTTGTTCGTTAATGTTATGAAAAATATAAGAATCCGAAGAATCCCCGGAACTATATTGTTCATGAAGGAGTCATTATATAAGTATGTTATTGGGTGGGAGGATTATTTTATTGGCAAAAAGTTCATTATTATAGTTCTACGAAAAAAAAATAATTATTCTTTTCCATTTTTCATGTTTGTAAATATTAAAAATATATACATTAAACATATAATTTAAGCAATAAGCTCTTTAATATTGTAAAATTAAAATTGACTTTGTTAAAAATCAGTTTCCAAAAGTTACTGAAGTTAAGCTCAAAATAATAGTATAGGTATATTTATTAATTGAATTGAAAAAAAAATAGAAGAAGGATGCAAAAATATAAAGCCATTTGCGTACCTGAAGTTTTACATTTCTTATTTATTATAGGAATATAATTTTTATCTAACTAAAATAAGACATTTGTAGCTTATAGGGCATATGCTATCTAAATCTACGGATATAAACAGAAAAACTATTTTAACGTGATAGTAATTATAATTATAATAATATAATAGTTGTAATATAAAATATTACAAAATACTACTACATAATAATGGATAGGTAAGCTTACTAATAAAACCAATAGATCATGTGGGCAACCGCATTTTAGGCATCTTTGAGGTGGTGTAGATATATATATAGTTTGAAGTGTATTGAGCTTGTTGATCTTAGTTGTGAAATGTGGAAATTTGCAGCCAGGGAGATTATATGATTTTGTATTTTAATTATTTTGAGTTCTTTATGTAGAGGATATAATTAAAAGAGGTGTGTTATAATATTTTAAAAAAAAAAAGTTCTCTGCTCACCTCAACCCCTCCAAATTCAAACACCGGGTAGTAACCAGTGGGTACATCATAGTAAAAAGTAAAATGTTTAGTAATATATTGCTGAGTTAATTAAACATTGTTCAATCATTTAATGTACAAAATCGCATTACGATAAAGTGCACAGGTAGAGAATAATAGTTATAGATACGTGCGTGAAATTTCAGTAAGCTTCGGCTGGTTTTCACTATAATTACCAAATTAATAATGTCTTCATTTTTTTTTCTTAATCTTTTATTATTCTATTGTTGTTCTACCTATGGATTCTTTTTACTTGTGGTAGTTTAATTTCAAATTAATCTATTAGATCTTACAAGTAGAGCAAGATAGCTGTTGGTTTCACAAAGCTTTTTACTGGTTAACACGTCTTGTTTGGATAGTACATAAATACCTTAGCACAGTCATTCAGTACATCTGTCATCTAAATAGATTGGAAATTTAGCACACATTTACTACCTACATCCTATATATACTACTACTTTATTACTCTAAATGAAATATTTTTTTTTAATTTAAGTAATAGCCAAGCTCTGCTTAGAATTTTATTTTTAAAAATGTTGATGTTTACAACATCTACCGAAGCCAAGCCCAACTATTGTTATAGTATTATACATTTATACTAACAGAATTGTTTCCTTAAAGCATGTTAAATTCATAAATCAAATAATGAATAAATGGTTTATTTTTTTTAAAGTTTTAACAAAATAAGTTGAGCAAGATATTGTAGAAATAGATAAGAACAATATTTCTCAGCATCACACTCTTAATTTAAACTTAAATTAATTAAAATATACATTGATTAATAAATAATATTAAACAATACTTTTAATTGTATTAATTTACATTTTTTGCAGCATATAATTCAAAACTAAATTAAGTTATGTGTTTTAAATATTTAATATAAAATAATGATAATAATGACTACTTACAAATAAAATTATATCATTTTCATCAACATCCTTTAGTGACTTTAGTCTTCTAATATCTAATCGTTTTTCCCTATAATAATATGATCGTGATAATTATTATTTGATAAATACATTTTATCAGTTAAATTTTGTATGAAACAAATAGCAATTTATACGCAAGAAAAAAAAACTATAAGTTTATATTTTGTGTTATCTTTATATTATAAAATATTATCATTATTCATGTTCAAAATATTAATATTTGCTTATCATTTTTTTCCAATTATTATCCATTATTCGACAAGATGCCTATAAAAAAAATCACCGAAGTGCAAAATAACCGTTTAATAAAGGTAGTCCAAATAATACAACTGTATTCGAATAGGAAAACATATGAATTCATTATATTTTGTTCTATTTTTGTAAAGATTTTGATTTCTGGAAAAAATGTATATTGATGTGTTTATTTTCAGTCTCAAATACAAATCGAAATATTACGTGAAGTTTCGGAAAGAATATAAATGTCTTCTTATTTGCTTTTCCAAAACGATTGAATCAACACAACCTCATATTATTACTCTTAAAGAAGTGAAATATTTTTTGAAAGGCAATTCTATATTTATAACTATAAGATTTATTTACAAATAATTTTAAATAAAAAATAACCATAAAAAACGGTTTCAATAATTATAACAAAGATAGACAATTATGGAGTATTATAATTTATAATTGATACAAAACACTTGCTTAAATATTATTGTAATTGTATTGTTGCATATAGTTGTATGGATATTAAATGTTATACCTACTAAACAAGCTCAACATTTTGCTTAAAATATTATGATATACTTTAAATATTATAATAATTATAACGAAAATTAGTTCATTTCATTTAAAATTCAGTGTATAATGATTTTAATGATGCTTATATTTCATGTTTACCTAATATATTATAAATATATAGTATTATGTTGTTAAGTAGGTATTATAAAAATAACTTAGAATTTTGGATTTAACAAAATAATTTATTTTCAATATATCTCAACATAAAAACTAGAAGGATTGCATTTTTAATTAGATACTATCAATACTGCTATAAATATATGTATTTATAAGTTTATAACCGACTTAGTTTCTGAATATTTATCATAATAATGAATTGCATTTCACACGAACAAGGATTCCGTTGGAAAAAAACTATAAAAATAAAAATATCTACAACCCTTATTTAATATTATTATAAAGTTTTTTCATAATTGTTAGAACGATAAAATTACTATAAAGATATTTATTACAAATTATTATTTTGATTGTTCTAATAATTTTTGGTTTCATGCGACGATTTTAAATAATTTATGAACGTCGAAACATCGAATATGATAAAATTCTGATCGTATTTCTTCAGTTTTCTTGATCTAACTTGATACGTAAGTCATAGTAAAAACAATGGTATGATTTTTTTTAACACATTGACTATGATTTAAATATGATACGATGATTGCTTGTATTGGAATAGACGTTCATGTACTTTAAGTTGAATGATTTATATTTCATTTAAATATTTAATACATATTTACTATCAATTTTAATTTCAAATTTATAACCACTTATAATTTACCATAGGCTATTCTTTTGTACACGTTTCAACGACTTGATATTATTACGCGATAAAAAAAAACTATTTTGTACATTTATGAAGATAATTGTTTGTATTATAGTGATGACACTTAACTTAAAAATTTAGTCAAATGTTTATTTTTAAATACATATTATAATTAAAATTAAAAACTAACTAATAATAAATTAGTTGTTATAACGAAAGTGGGATAAACACTAAAAATGATACATATTAGGTACTAGAATAATGTAAAAATAAATCATTGGTTATATACTATTTATTATTTCCACTTTAAATAATGTGTTCATTAAAATATGTTTTAAAATTATTAAATGGTACAATTAAATAATCAAAATTATTTTGTTATATTTTATCTGTTTTTTTTGCTCCTGTGTTTTATATTGAAAAACTAAAATATAGATTGAATGCATGATGAAGTTTTTCAAGCCATTAAAATTAAAATTAATAAAACGGAATAAGCTATACATATTTTAATATATTTTTAGTTATTGTTCGTTTAACAAATAAAAAATAAAAATTTGAACCAATTTTATTTTTCAGAATTGGTGTAGTGGTTCGGCCCAAAGGCATTAACCACTATGACATTACAATGGGTGTTATTACTAGTATTAGTAACCACTTTAATAGCGGCCGAAAAGGGTTCGTACGAGGAAACTGGCAACTTGCTAAGATGGTTGGATAATAGTGGAAGAGGGTTTGGTACATGGAGATCTCCTCAAGAAGATGAAGATGAAGAATTAGAATATCCGGCGAATATATTTAAAAATGGCAAGTACCTATAAATCATTATTAGTATAATATAATGTTAATATCAACTAACACAATTTTTTATTTATAAATTGCATTAACTTAATTTGTTACCTACGTCAAAATGTTTGTATATTATCGATTTGCATTAAAGTAGTCCAACTTAGGGCACGCGTTATTGTTTTTCCTCGAGAATCTTGAGCCGAGATGTGTAATTTATTATCTTTAATATTAATGGAGATTTTGGTACTTTTTACCAATCGATCAGTTTTTAAAGTTACATAACCTAACCTAACCTAACCTTCCAGAGAATAATAATTTTTATAAGTATTAATAATTATTAACTATAAACTACGTGTTAGTATATGGAATAATATTTTAATTAATCTTATACTGAAGGCACCGTGGTAATCTTTGGAATTAAAATTACATTATGCTATACCAATGAACTGAACTTCCAAATCTAAAAGATAAATTATATGAGAATATAATATAATACATCGTAATTAGAAATATAAATAATATCAAACTGCTGACAAAAACAATTAGCATACTACAAATATAAATTTAATATTATAAACGCTTAGTACTACATCACTTGATACCTTAACAAGTGTCAAATTGTCAAATTCTTCAAACTCCAAATCTTCATCATCTCTTCGAGTAAGTAGTACCTACCTCAAACTAAATATCGTTCTCCTCAAAATCTAGTTTGAATTATTTCATTTACTCTGACCAATTTATTGAAACTTCTAGATGTTCAACTAGAATTGTAATACATGACAAAATAAAAATGAAGAAATCTCACATAAGTATTTAAAACCATTAGGTACCTACTTAGAAATTAGTATTAAAACCCGCGGCAACTTGGGCCATTGGGTGGTTTTTAGCTATGGGGGGAGAGTACTGTAGGTTTTTGTAAACACGTGTGTTAGAGTGTTACCTTTATTTTTTTATTATTTTTTTTATTATTACATAATACATATAAATATATCTTTTATATTAATAACTATAATAAAAACGTATTTTCAGCATAATTGTATAGTATACTTTATAATTTGACCGTATAAATGTTATCTTATATTATGTTAATTAATATACTTCTATGAAAACAATAAACAAATCAAATTTCATATTATAATCTGAGATTTGAGTAAAAACAAATACCACAAATAGTAAAAATAGTAAAAATATCAACTATTTTATTTTTAAAGATTAATATATATTATATACCACTATCTTTATACAACACGGGATTATTTTTTTTTCTCTCAAAATTAAAAAATATAAAACTAATATATTTACTGATATTTCTGTTAATAATTTGCTTTTGCTACGTCTTATTATATTATGGAAAAAGTTAATAACAAGCCGAAAATATACTTATTCTCTTTCACCAGCATAGACCCACTATAATATAATAATATATACGTTTATTATAGAATTATAATATTACATATAAATAAATTATAATAATTTCATACTGTATACATTTAATGTTTTATGCAGTTTTTTAAACTTATTCAAATCGCTTATACAATATGTACAGTTATACTTCTTTAAGAACTTTCTTTTTTTCCTACACCATAATCTTTTTTTAATCTTAACTAAATTTCAATGATTTTCTTTTGAAAAAAGAATTTTTAGATTTTGATCAGATTGGGAAAAGCATTCGTTTCAAAACGGTGTGTTTCTTTTATTGATGTATTGTACGAATTCTTATTTTTTTTTATTACGCATCTAAAGTTTTAAGACGTATAATTGAATATGAAATATATTAATAACGTGAATTACACCGATTGTATCTTAAATTCTGAGTGGACCAACAAAACAAAAACGGTTTTGCAATGATATTTTTTAAATTTTAAATTCTTTAAGCTCAGATTTTAAATTTGTATGTAAAGAAACAATGTAGAAAATCGAAAAAGACTTTTTCAATATATCCATCATTGTAACTTAAATTCTTATCCTTAATGAGTTTCCATGTCATTTGGTCCGGTAAATTATATCCATCGATATTTGATCCGGTACCAAAAATCCTGTACCAACAATATCCGGCTAAAAAAACATCCGGTAAAAAAAAAATATTCAATTAATGATAAAAATATTAAAATTGCATTAAATAACGTAACAAATATATAATAATAGTATATTATAAAAACATTTGTTTTTTTTTTATTGAACAAAAATGTATATATTTACAATCTGTATTTACATGTTATACAATAATTAAATTTGATGAGATTTGATAGACGGGAGGGGGAAGTCACCCAGTGGCGGCACCCCATAAAAATATTTAAAAATTAAAATTATAGCTAAATATGTAAATATAATAGCTAAAATTGATATTGATAGTTTCATAATTGTTTACTGTATTTTTAAGACGTAGGCCTATGTCTTTATTTTATTTTTTCCGTAGGGTAATTTACACCCACAATAGTTTATTCTATTTACGCTTCTTGAAGCCTTTGTATCTTAAAAAAGATATAAATATTTTTGAAATAGTCGTACGATGGCATCACAACGATGCTGTAGAAGAATAGGTATAATACTTCTACAATTGTTGGTTCACAGGTAATAAATAATTACATTACTATAACATTTCCAAATTTCCAATGAAATAATGGTTTTCTCCTTCTGTTACAAACTGTTTGACCTATTAAAATGTAATATTATTGTTTTACGAGTATTAAAAACATCATTGGCGTAGCCAGGGGAGGGGCTGAGGGGGCTGCAGCTCCCCCCCCCCCCGAAATGTTGAGAAAATTTAAAAATTATTTTAATGGTCTATGACAGTCGTTCAAAAAGTCTTAAATTGTATTTAAAATATTCAAAAATGTACCATAAGTATTAACACTTTTCAGCTATCCATATAATATGTGCTAGTATGTATTTAATGTATAAAAGTGTAAATGTTGATCAGCCCCCGCCGAAAAAAAATCCTGGCTACGCCAATGACAAACATCAATACATATTTACACGACGCAATGGGCACTGACGAAGATTCCATTAAAATTCAACCAACTAATTAAATCTTGAATGTGATTATATGTTACAGAAAACAGAAAACGAGCACTGTCATTTTTGACACACTGGAGACCATGGAATCAGTTAAGTGGTAACGGCAGACATGTGATTCGATCGCCATTCAGTTCGTTTTTCCCAGATACGGATGTACCATCAAAGGGTAATCGGCCAGTAGGACAACCACTTAGATGGGGACGGCGTAGGCGTCGATAAGTCTTTACATACTTTTAATCGACAATAAAAATGTTTAATCAAAATATTATTCAATTTATATACATTTTTCTTTGTTTGATGTATGAATATTGTTTTGTTATGATTTATTCTCCAAATTTGACTGCATAATAAAAATTTTCATTTTCTGGATGTTATAGATTACCTACATTAAAAACCTATATTTTAAATTTTCAGAATAACTTCTGTTGTAAATGTTTAGTAATATACTATAAAAATTATTGATGGCTTTAAAAATGAATTAATTTTTTTTCATTGGCGATTGGAAAATGTTTGGACTTACATCATCAAAAAAAAAAAAAAACAACACTGATTTTGCAAGTTAATATAGGGATTGGAGAAATTTTTATTTCACCTACTTATTGAATATTTGTATTCTAGTTATTACAAAGGTTCAAAAATATTATTAATTTTTGCAGATTTTCTTGGCAATAGCTTTATTTCATTTTATTTAAAAAAAATAGTTTAATGCAACAAATATTTATCAATTTGGACGTAAATAATCAATTCAAAAAGTTTGTTTTGATTTACAATTGGATAATAAATAATGTAAATATACATTTACATTTTTATTTAGAACAGAAGTTCCCAAACTTGGTTTTTCATGTACCTACAACTCTTGTTTATCACTAAAAATGAATTACTAAAAATAGAACAGTTCCAATATATTTATATTTTATGTAAAAATGATGAGGCAGTACAAAATGTACTTACAATATAAGTTTTAAAATTATCTACGGCTGTACGAGGCGTGTGTCGAAAATTACAGCACAATGACGTACTTTCTGAGATTTGGGATAATAATAAAAACAATAACGTACAATTATAATAATTTACGTAAAATATAACATAGTATTAGATCATCCACAAACATCAAGAAATAAAGGCAATTTTTTTTCTTTGCTAGCATGTGGCTTTTCGCGTATAGGTATCATTAGTGGTACGCGTACCGGAGTTTGAGAACTTCTGATTTAGAACAATATATTACGCCAAAATTAATGTTGAATATTAAGGTAGAATTAATAACCTCATATACATGTTCATGTTATTTCGTGAACAAGTTTATACATATGACCATAAAATTATAAAATGTTACAAATGTCGTGAATATTGTGTGTTATGGTTTTTTTTCATATTCAAATGCGATTATTTCATAGATGGATTTATATCATTGATTTTCTGATGGTTCATTGGTCACGGTACCTACCACGGTGGTCGTCTTATACAAATACTACTGACACAATAATATATATAATGCATGATGTGTATCAGAAGACTAGCAGAAAATAACGGCTGAATATCAATTTGTAAAACGTCAATCTTGTTTTTGTAACAATAAGCAATAGTAGGTACTATATATTGTGTGGCAAAGGCGGAAAGTGAGCTATTTCGGCCAAGACTAAAATTGCTTTCGCGCGCGAGCCACACATACCATTTTTTTGGCACGGCTCTTCGTTCATCAATCACGGCAAGGGTAGGTAATACAGAGATCTATGCAACAACCAGACCATTCCACGAAAACAATATTTCATGAAAGAAACGATTTGGTTTTATTTATTTTAAGCGTCACGCATGGAGGTTACAATATGGATATGAGATGTGAGTAACCAAAAGGTTATGTTTTGTAAGGACCGCGGTATAGATGATAATTATTATACTAAAATAAAATAAGAATAATATAGTACATTGTGCGGCGGGGCGAGGGTGGAAATTGCCTTCCCGCACGAGCCACACGGACTATTTTTTTGTCACGTCTCTGCATTCATCGATCGCGGCAAAGGCGATGCAGGGATCTGTGCAACAACTAGACTATAAGTTTTACGACAACAATATTTCGTGAAAGAAACGATTTGGTTTTATTTGTTTTAAGCGTCAGTGACTGTTTGCGCAGGGTAAACGCGCGTCGCGCGGTGAAATGTGCGCCCGGCACTTTTTGGGATTTCCACTTTACCGCCCGCTGGACGGAAAAACGACGCTTTCCAACGCTTCGACCGCTATCTGTAGACTTTCGGCGCAGGCGTGACAAAAAAAATCATAATCACGGCAAAGGCGATGCACTATGCAGGGATCTATGCAACGATCAGATTGTTCTACGAGAACGATTTAATGAAATACAAATGTTTACGCGTCACGAAAGACTTTTATCTATATAATTTATAAATATAAGATGTGATCAAAAGTGTAATATATGTTATCTATTATCTTTTAGGACCGTGGTATAGATTTCAGTGACTGTTTGCGCAGGGTATACGCGCGTCGCGCGGTGAAATTTGCGCCCGGCACTTTTGGGGATTTCCACTTTACCACGGGTCATTTCCACGTAGCCGTCCGCGAGTACCTATTCGATATTCAGCTGAAATCTTACAGGTTTTTGTTTTGATTAGATGCTGCCAAAAAAAAAAAAAAAATCTTTGCGAGCAATACAAAGTTTGCCGGGTTAGTTAGTATAATAAGTATTTAAATATTATTTGCCCAGTTCCACAAGATTATATCAAAACGTGATACGCTTATCACCGTTGAAGAATAAGTAATTTACGAATTCGCAAAAAGAAGAGATGTTCGAGTTAATTCATTTCATTATTAATATTTAGTGTTAAATTTTGAATTAAAGTGTATTAAACTATTAAGTACGGTGGTCGGGATGCTACTGGCTTTTTATAGCGCGATAACGGTACATCTAGGTACTGCACTACTGCTCCAAAAAAGTAGCTCGCCATCGCTATTTTTAACGCTATTGTTTGAATGTAAATTGCTACGTTTTTTTAGTTTGGTAGTTTGTACTGATTCGACATTTGGTCACTGGACGGGATTCGACTACGTGAGTTAATCGTGGATTAAACCCAAAAAATGCACTAATACCCTCATCATTATTATAGGCAATATAAATGAATAAATATAATAGTTAAGGGGATTGAAGGCGGTGATTTAATAAGGGGTCGGGCAATTCGATGTCTTATACTCGTTACGCAGTGTGGTTGTGTGCGAAGTAAATGATCATCAGTGTGCGTAGATACGTTCGGAATCCGTCGTGTGCAACTTTCGCACGCACACGCACATGTCAATAAATCGAGAACAACGAAATATATTCTTCTATGTATCATCTACAAAAACTACCAAAAGCGGTAGTAAATTAAACATACTTCCTGAAGTTTGGTTGTAATTTCGAAAAAAAAAGGGTTGAATTCGTAAGCTCCTAGACTATGCTTTGTTGGAATCATTTTTTTGATATAAAACCCAAAAAGCCCAAAATAAATACAAATGTAATGCAAATGTAATGCAAATGTTTCATGAGATTTTTTAAAAAAGTATCCAAATTTTATGGTCCTTTAAAATTAAAATTGAAAATTGAAAATCGACTTCCTAGAAAGCCTCGTTATTTTGCCAAAGAATTCATACATATATTTATAAATTAAAATCGGATATTCAGAAATATGTGTAATTTACCACCGTTTGTTGGTCTAAAACGTACGAAAAATGCGTGACATGCAATCCCCTTAATATGATATTTTAACTGTCACCGAGACACCAAATAGGTTAGTGACAAAACAAGTGATCATTTTCGCTAGGTACGCTGACCATACATTTTAGCACTGTAAAGGTATATTTGTATTTTTGTCACTCGATTAAATAGCGTCAATTCAATTAGCGTGCTACTCCCGAAGTCTGATTAAGTAGGTACGTAAATTGTATACGTTTTATTACAATTCGTATACGTAATTTATACAACTTACTATAACATATTACTTCACAAAAATAGGTGTAACTATACCTTTGAATTTATTGAGGGGGGCTCTTTTTTTCGACCATTGGTATAAAAATCAAAACAAACTGTAATCACAACTCATATTAACTAATGATCAGGTGGCCGATTTTCGATAATTTCAATGTCAACCTTTAGTAGTAATAGACATCAAATTTATTTATGGTACACGCAGTATAATATATTGAAAATAAATAATTTTATACGAATACACAATAATGGTATTGAATAATTTTGAGAGCATTTTGATGAATTATGTAGAATTTGTATAATATTCAATTTATATTATAAGTAATATTGGGGAAGTTAAATATCAATTATTATTAATGTAAGTACGCTCATGGTATTTATTTTTATTAAAAAAAATTATTAAAATATTTTAATATTTATAGTATTCTTCAGTAATATTACTAAAATCCAATGGATGTAAAACAAAATATACGCAATTATTTAAAATGAAGTCGTATAAATTTATAATGTTTGTATTATGAAATCACAACCTTAATTTACATTTTAAATTCGATGATAAACAGTTAATAATAAATAAAATATTTCTATGTATGTATGTTATATGATTAATTGTAAAAACTCATCAAACAAAAAGTATATGTTGTTTAACAAAATTAAAAATATAATAATTTAGTAGATTAGCAGACGGTAGAGTGAAAACAAGTGACAATACCATTAAGTTATTTCCTGGTTTACTTTTCAAAAAAATATGATTTTATTCTTTCAGGAATATATTATTATACCAAGTTTTGTTTTCGATAAAATTCTTTTTTTTCAGTCAACTTTCTTACTACCTATATGTTTATAGACTAGTTTGGTACTTCACAGCATACTATGACTAGGTATTCATAATTATTTATTAGTAAATTCACATGCACACGGCCTCATGCCGGGTTACATGATGGGCAATCACTAAATATTTATTGAATCAATAGTGAGCTAATTGTTCCTCAAACATGATTTAGTGACCCATGATTGGTCCATTACATTTTATTGAACCATTAAATTAATCAATTTTTCATGCAACAGGGCATCAATATTTGAAATTGTTTACATGTTATTTGAGAAATAATGGGTGTACCCCTAAAATAAAGAGTTTCATAATAACGCATAACCATTATGTATAGTTATTATTAATGATAATTAATTAATAAAATTTAAAAATTGTATACCTAATAAGTTATAGTAGGTACAATGTAGTAAAATATAAATATTCAATTCGAAAAATATTATTACTATTTACATAATATGACAAGTCACAAAACTAATTAGTTGAAAGATATTAGAGAAATATAAAATGTCTTTGATTCTAGAATAGGTTAGGACTTAGGTATATAATTAGTCCATCAAATCTACGAGACAGCTTTCAGCCAAAAAGTGAATGAATAGCTTTTTTATTGTTTGAATGTTGGAAAACACGAAAGTGATTCCGGAGATGAAAATGTCTGAGTAATATATCTCGGAGCGTATTACCTATTTTTATTCTGTGTACATTTTCTTACTGAATTTACAAAACATTATACTACAACTACAAGACTACAAACTGCATATCTTACTTTTACTTATAATGTTATTTAGTGTTCATAAAATGTTTGCTATTTGTTTGACGGATGCTCCGTAAAGTAACACATCATTTGTATTTTGTATACCAGGTAGGTATAGGTATACTAACAAGATGTGCACATATCCGAACGTAGATAATAAACTCGAAACGGTAAGTTCCTTCAACTTTAAAAATTTTACTTTTCTCTAATGTGGTACCTAATACAATCATGTATATTTATAATAAATAGATTTCACATTTCAATAATTATACATGATAACAGTATAATGCAATGAAGTGTGCATTTTTTTTATATGTCGTCACCTTTAGGAGAAGAACAACTTGGTGGGTGGTCTTTGGTATCAAATTGGATCTAGTTAGCACTTTGAAATGCAAGGTTCCTCATATGTCGTTTATATACTAATTAAAAACATCGAAAATACATTGTCACGATATTCTTTTATAATACATTAAAATTAGAATGTTGACAAAATTCATCAAAATCAAAGAGAATTCGCAAATAATTTTGTAAGTAGCTAAAAGTTCATAATCATTATTAATATTCATACTCAATGTTTGGAAACGTAATACAAAGTTCCTCGAAAGCTGTTAATGTTTGGTTGTAAATAAATATAAGTGTAACTCTACAAATATTTTTACGAGCGTCGAAAGTTTAAATTTTGACGAAATTGGATATTTACGCGTAAAATAACAATTTCTCATTAAACGATTTTCTTATTATGTTGTTATTACAAAACAACTAACTATAGATAGTAAAAATTAAAAAAAAAAAATCTGAATACTGTTAGTGCCTATATACACATATAATTTTTTTTAAATATTTTTACTCTTTGTGAGTTTTTATAGACATCAAAAAATTGTTTTATGTAAATATCGATAAAAAATGTTTCGATAGGACAATGGAACATTAACTATTAGGGATAAATGAACAATATTATTACATTACGTATTTTACGTACCTTAAATGTAAAATGTAAATTACTTATTCTGTAAATTAATCTACATTTAATACGTATGATGTACCTATAAGCAATAATTAGAATATTATATACAACTGTGTAATTCTGTTGGACCATACATCGTCATGAATTAGAAAATAAAAGTGTTTGTATCCAATGACACTCATTCCTAAATTAAGTTCATTATTTTATCATTATTGGATTGAATAAGTTAAAGTTATTTATTTAGAGGTTTATTCTATCCAAAACCATTTCATATCATAATTAACCTCTATTTTTTAATCGAAAATCTCAAGACAATTAAATCTAACCTGGGCCTATTTTCTGTGGTTAGTTTGATTTTGTAATTAGTTGTTTTTAGTAATAATTATTTATATCGATCATTTTACAATCAATAGATATTAATTATTAAATATTTGTCATTATTTAATAATATTAACACATTTTAACATGTAATGCGTCATGCTTCACTTCGTCTATTTATTCAGTATCAGTAGTATCGCCAATATCCAATCAGCAATCAGTAATATTTTATGAGTTTAAATAATATAAGAATGTCTAAAATATGATTATGTGACTAATAAATATGTTAAATTTGAATTGAATGATAAATCATTTACTATAAAAAATAATTCTGAGCAAGACTTTGTCAAACTCTCTTTCTAAGGTTATTTTATAATAAATTTATATCACTAATGAACATTTATTTTTGTGTTAGTAACACGGTTATCACATAGATTATATTATGAATTATTATAAAATTATATCATATTATACCTCTTATTGAACTACAATAGAAAAATAAAATTATTTTTTCAAAACTAGAGTAGCGTAAATATTCTACTTTTCTTTATTTTTTTTAGTTTTTCCCAATTATTTTGAAAAGTGCTAACTATAAATTACACTATATATTCTCACTATGAATCCAATTTGATACGAGAAACCTCTCTCAAAGTTGAAGACCGAAGCAAATTTACACCATCGCTTCGCTCAGAATCTAAAATGTAGTAACAAATTTTTTCCAATCCTAATAACATCCTATTAACCCAATTAACTCGAATAATAAAGATTAACGGTCATGAACACTCAAAAGTTTGTTTACATTTTTTATACCGGTGTTTGAACACTCGAATACAGCATCATAACCAGAAACTCAATAAAAGATTCGGGACCTTGCTTTGGTTTTTTTGTTTCCCAGCTCATTGCAGTGTGTTAAATATTTCGACACTATTTAGTATTTATCAAACTTCCCGTGATATGTTCCTAATGATACGTATTTAATATGTAGAAATTGCTGCTGAGAACGGGAGGAAATATTTCCCTATAACAGTATATAATTGTATACATTATAATTGTTTTTTTTTTTTAATTTTACGATTTACAACAAAAAAGTTTAATAAAATACCAATGTCTAAGAAATTCTTTGTATAAGTTGTCTGAACTGTCACCGAAAAAAAAAGTCAAATAACTACTACATTCCTATGTACCTATCTCATTGTTAATTTTAAACATTCTTTATTTTGATTTTTAATAATATAAATTAATTAAGGTTTTTATCAAGACAATTGTTTGATTGTTTATCTCGAGCCTATATCTGTTGAGCTGCAAAAAATACATTTAATAGATGTAATGTACTAATATTGTATTATATACCGTTTGGATTTTTTTCTTACAAAAGAAAAAGTTATACTTTACGCCCTTTGCGGCTATTTGTTATTAAATTAATCCGTATACTTGCTCAATGATTATAGCTATTTGATTTTGCTTGTAATTAACTTGAATATAGGTAATATCCATATTGTAATCTAAGACAATATCGTAAGGGTAGTATAAAATAATACATTAATACTATTGTAAATGGGCGATACGTCAATACTTACCATATATTTCTATATTAGTGATGGTAAGACACTAAAACTTATATTTGTATGAGAATATATATTATCTTTTATGGTAATTCCTAACTATGTACCTAATAAAAACGTCAGATATTAACGTGTGTTAATTATTATAATTTATAAGTAGGTAGTACCTAAATAGATAATAAATAGTCCAGTAGTGATTCTATCTTAATACAAAAATCATACCATATATGCTATTATTATCAATTATCGGTATTTATTACGCGTTTTGTTTAAAGGGTTTTTATGTATCGTAATATTATGAAAATTACGTAAAACTTAAAATAGTAAGACATATACTTGTCAATGTTTGTATCTTAGAGTAATGACAAACGATATCGATGATAATTTTTTACAGTCGACTTAATTGTATTATTCTTTAAAAGTAACGAATGATAACATTTTGCAACTGAACGGGAGATAAATCGTACGAAACAAGTTGTATTTTGAATTAAATTTTCTTACTCGTGGTTAGCAATTGTATCCTATGTGCAGAATATAAACTTACTACCGATGGTAATTTAAATATAAGGTAGTATATTTCTGCAGTAATAATGTAATAACAGAGGCATTGTTTTTTGGTGTGCTATTGAAAGCTCAATTTTTGCGTGAACGCGATCACTGCACATTGTACATGACGTATTTATGCAGTCTTGAATAATTGGTATTGCACGATGTTAATTAAAATCCGTCGAATAATTAAGTAAGCAAATTAACGTTGTTTTGTTAATTTAGTCAAAACGATTTCAAAAATGTATTTGTTTTTGTTGATAAAAATTCCACGTTTATTGCTTGCATTTAATATAATATAATAATGTAAAACTACTCTGTCCACCAACCCAATTAGGGGTGCTAGCACTATGGTCGTGTTACTATAATATAGTCATTCATATATTTCGTATACACTCAAACACTTATGACTTATTCACTTATCTATAGCGTGATACCAATTTTCAAGTTTTGTGTTTAATTGTTAACTCGAGTAGGCTAAAAAAAACTATGGTTAAAGTAAGAGTTTGGTGGGTAAGGCATTGACTACCAGATTTTGAAAATATTCTCGGAAATTCACGAAAATTCGAGATGTCGGATAATACGGCAAAGTCATTACGTCATAGTGCAGGGTGAATTAACTATTCATATATACGCCAATATTTTATCATATTAAATTGTTATTAGGTACTTGAAATTCGCAGCGAAATCAGAGTTGATTTTAGGTACAGTAATTTATGGTCTATTAACAATTAGTGTTTCAACAATTTTAATTATTTTATTGATTATTTAGTCCTGCCTATATTGTGTCTTGTTCAACAATTTTAACAGAATATTATACATATATAGGTGCTCATATAGTTTAATATACGATCACTTTTGGAGTATGCAGCTATCATCTTACACGACTAGTAACATTCTGAGACTTGACAGAGTCCAAAACCGCTTTTTAAGCTTCGTAGGGCATGGACTCAAAGTAACGCATACTCCACACGATTACAGGATCATTAATAACATATTTAAATTCAAGCCACTTTCTGAACGTCACATTATTTCTAGTTATCGTTTTATTTAGGGATTGATTGATGGCATCTTCGATGCACCTAGAATACTGGAACGACTTAGCATTCGCATCCCTGGTAACATTCGTAATAAAGATTTCTTTTACATTCCACTAAGCCGTAGAAATTTGGAAAGAAATGCTCCCCTAACAAGAACGATGTTCATATTCAATAACTATCAATAATTGCGTACTTGGAAACATTCATCTATTTTACTCGTGTATAACACATAATTGTTTTTTTTTTCATTATTATTGATTAAACCGTGGAAATTTAGGCCATTGGGGGGTGGTTTTTTAAACTGTGGGGGAAGGAACTGTAGGTTTGGTTAACACGTGCGTTTAGTTTCGGCAGAATATCGAATTGGTTACCCGTAGGTCTTTACCATGCCCGGTCGAGGGATGACGGTATCTTTCTCTAGACAGTTGCCTGCCCAGAAAGAGGAGCCGCCCGTGGTCGAGATTCGAACCGACGCCGTAGTCCACTCAGCTACTCCGTCCGGTTCCCCAGGCATAAGTATTTTATTATTACAGTTTTACGTATAATTATTGTATCATATCACTTTTTTTTGTATAATTTTGTCAATATTGTTATAAAAGCCGACCAGAATTAATAATAAAAATAAATAAATTAAATAAATAAATATGCAAAATGTTTACATAATGTTTATAAGGAGTTTTCATCAACTGAGCGCAATATAATTTGAATTTGAATTTTAAACCAATATTTGATCGATAAATTATATTAGAATATTGGATTATTTTATGATAACATATTTTTCATATTCATCGAAAAGTCAAATAAGTATTAAACATTTTAATAAATAATATAAAAACCGTATTGTATAAGAAGTCATTAAAGCTGTATTTGTTTGCTAAATAGATTAGTATGAATGTATGATTATTAATTATAGTAATTTATTTGTTGTTAATCATATAGATAATTCATACAATATTCGTATAGAATACTATGATTTTTTTTATAGTATGATTAGGTAATAATAGGTACTATTCATTCTTAATTTTATTAGAAAAATAATACGCAGTAAACATGTATAAATAACATCGTATATTCATTTTATATATCTACATTAGTACATTCAATTAGTTTATTTTATTTATAATTCTTATTCTATTTTAATTTTTAATAAATGTACATTGGGATAATAAATTTCACTAACTGTCTAAATTTTAAATTCTGTTCATTTTTTAATTTAATGAAAAACAATTTTTAACATAATAAAATCATATTTTAAGAATTACTAAATTCTACTTTTTATAAAAATAAATTTATGTTTTTTTTTCTATTTTGCATACTTTGCGTAGTGTCCATAAAATAAATATTAGACCAAGGAAAACTTGTAATAATAAACAATCAAGTGTCGGCAAAACTCACAACTTCAAAATTCTATTATTGAATATGTATACAACACTAATGAGTAATTACGCAATACGTGTAATAATATGTTTGTTAGGACAAATTACAACCGCGCGTATCGCTTTTGACGTATATTAATATGAATTGATAGAACTACGTAGTCACTTACATATTATAATACATTTCGTGTTACCAACTAAATTTTGATTGAAAAGTTCACCGACCAACGAGTTAAGTTCATTAGTACGATTGTTCTGATTATTTTATCTAATCAATCTTGTTAATGTACCGATCGCCAGCCCACCCTGTTCGCATTGCATCGCGCCGTATGTAAAATGCATTATCAATCCTAAAAACAGATATACTTATTAATGACCGGATCAGTGATTACTAAAATATTTCCTATTGATTAATATTCATTCATAATATTTATAACATTGTAATTTCACGTTTCAATTGATAGTTTAAAATATACATTTACTACACGTATAGTTAATATAGGCGGATAGTACTCTTTGTAAAAATAAAAACTGGTTATTCGATTGTTGAATGTTTTCCAAATTAAAGCGATTCCGTTTTTTTTTTGTTAATTACCTAATTTTTTTTCAAAAAAAAGATGTTTTTTTCTAATTAATCTAAATCATAATTTTGTAAGTACGTTTGTACAACGTATCTACATATCATGATTAGACATAATTTATGACTCGACACAGTGTGACTGTAAACTTGATATTTTATTAATTGGTAATTAATATTACAGATTTACATATTATTATGTATACAGTTTAAGATAAAAGTTTGCTTGTTTTATACAATATATATATAATAGTTATAACAATGCCCTTAATCTCATAGATAATGAAATATTTCTTACAATAATTAATATTATCTTCCTACATTATAACATATTTTGGTTGTTTCCTGTAAATATCTTTGTCAACGTTAAATCTAGGTATGCGTAGATAAACGCTCACACTGTCAAATGTGTAGGGACCTTTATTGAAATATTACTGTATAGTTTACCTTATAACTCACAGCGTTTCTCAATAAATACATGGTATTAACTTTGATCGGTCAAATAACATATTTTTAATAACCACCGTTACAAATTACAATCTTTCATACTGGTTTGTTGTTTAATTATAGATATTCAAATAAAATCTAACCTTAGTCCACGTTCATAAAATATCACCAATCAATTTTTTTCATTTGATACATTTTTATTTCATCGTGTAAAGATGTTAGAAAATGCGAAATAGGTACCATTATCACAATTAAAAAACACGGGCAATTAAAAATGTAAAGTTAACGAATATTAAATTTTCTTCACTTCCGGAAACAATAAAACATGTACTAATAATTTCATCACAGGTTAATGTGTTAATCGTCCTAGGATAAGAAATCAGTAATTATATTAGTTATTGTACACGACTAAACTAGATAAAAAAATATATACGTTCCTGTAATATAGAATTATACACTATACTACACTTCAATAAGTCCTCATAATTCCTGAATAGCTATACATCTGCGAAGCATAGGCGTTCGCAGAATTTTCTAGCGGGAGGCCAGGAATTTCGGTAAAATAATCCGTGGTAAATTATTATTGTAGTTTTAAAGATAATTTATTATAAGATATAATTCAAGATATAAGATTGCCTAATTTTTGCAACATATATACCTATACTATGATAATTAGAATACAAATATATACGCCTACGCGCGGGAGTACGCAAAAGAGTTGTAGCTAACACAAATTCGGACCAAAAAAAAAAACTTTGACGGCAGTGTACGGGCAAAAACCACTCTATGATTAGCCAACGATCAAAAAAGGATAAAAGCATTAAATCTATGATTTAAAATTCGTATACCTAAATATCATTAAAAATATGCGCAGTCACCGAATTCGCCAATATATTGTATGGGTACCAATATATTTATATAATTTTCAGACTAATACAATAAAAATTTCAAACAATATATTTTACAAATAATATGAATAACGCAAATAACCGTGGACAATAATTGAATTTCGAACCATGGCGTTTGATTAGCTACACTAACGAAATGTTTTCCTAGTACAATTTTGTTTATTTTAATGTCACATCGATCATTTGGCGTTGACGAATTCAACGAACGCATATTTTTTTAAACTATCGATTTTAAATCATAGACTTTTATCATCGGTTAATGATATTGGGTTTTTCGATCGAACGCCATTCTGGAAACCACTGGTCCTCGGGTTACCACCGCCGCCACCGCCACCACCTCCGCCGCCGCCGCCGCCGCCACTGATTACAAATCCGTATACGAATTTTCGTATATCATACGATAGCGCAATATCATAATCTTATAACATATTAATATTTTTCCTTTTCAATTTTCGTCCGACGAGCGAACAACCAGTCCGCGCGCGGTCGATGCACGTTCGACACGACACGACGAAGGGACGACGACGACGGACGTATAAGACGTATTGCCGCCGCCGTCACTATCACATCGATCCGGTCGTGGTTTTCAGTCCTCCACAGACGACGACAGCGACGACGAAGACGACGTTTGGCTCTCGACGCTATCATGGCCCGAACGCCCGTCGTGGTTTTCGCACTCATCGCGGCCATCGGTCTGCGGCGAACAGCGGGCGCGACGGATCGCTGGGCACGAGCCACGACAAATAACGGTAAATAGACATCCGCCCGGTTACTCGCGAAAATATGATAATACACCTGTGTGACGCGATTTCCTCTGGACTCTGAGTCCCAAGACAGCACCGACGTTTAAAGGAAAATATCGTATTGTTATGACGTCGAAACTAGGCGTTTGATTTTCTACAGACGATTTTAAACGTCTCACACGCCGGTACGAGATACCCGATGTCGGTAAAACGTCACCCGGCACCGTATACACTTTTATTGTTAACGATATTTTTGTCATTATACACATGTACGTGTTCATTGCCACCCCTCGAGCGAAAAGCTATACGTATAATTATATAAGAATACGTATGATATCGGTATTACATAATATATATATATATATACTATACTATACGGCTGTGTTATTTATATTTTCTGAAAACGCTTCTTCTTTTTTTTTTTTTCGAGGGGGAGTTAAAGGAATGCTGATCGAAAAGGAAACGGTAGTTTTTCATTTTCTAATAATAATATACGTACGGTTTCAACGTGCGTAGGTTAAACTACACAGACGATTGCGGTAGACGATTTATAGTCAGCGAGCGCGGTTCTGAATAAATGTCGCATAATACACAATCGTTTTTCAGATTCGCGATATTGATTTAACGCTATATTTAAATTTATGATCACTACACATCACGTGTTTGTCGAATTGAACGAGTCCTCTGCCCCGAGTTCGTGTATTTAGCTGCTTTCATATTGTTTGTTCCCTTGAAGATCATCTTAACATTTTTGGTTAGGTTTTGCACTGCATAATGTCATAAATCTTTGTATAATTGTAAACTAATGGTGCTTAATTTTGGTTTCCCGCAGGAATTTCGGGGAAGGATTTATTTTATTATGAACCCCGTGATTTAAATACATAAATTATTCAATAGTTATTGATAGATGTAAAAAAAAAAAACACTGTTAACAAATATTTTCGTAGGCGTGATTGAGATGAAGCAAAAAGAAAATCTGAATTATAAAGTATCTTAGAACCCAAAATTACGTACTTTATGCAACTTAATACATTTAAAATGCTTATAAAAAATGATTTGTCTAACGATTTTATATAGTTGGAATAATATATGGTTATTACATATTTTTAAGTAAATTATAACTTCTTAGTTATTGCTACGCAATTATAATAACTAATAAAGAATATAATGTGTACACACTTAATTTAAATTCTAACTAGGCATCAAAGAAAGCATATATTTTCAAAATCATATAATAAGTTCACACATTTAATGATGTATATTATTATGTTATAACTTATAGTAGTACAGTATCATATGTTAGGTATTAATAATTTATAATCTACTGTTTTAGTAATATATTACTTACATCAAAACACAACTTAACTGAAATAAGTAAATAATTTATAAAACCGGTTGTACTATGTACTACTAGATGTCTAGATAGCACTCATAAATACTGATTCTAATTGTGATTAACCAATTTAAAAAATCTCTTCTCATATGTTTTATATCGAGCGCCTCACTTATAAATCGAGCAAAATAAAAGTTAATTAAATAATTATTTTATTTTTTGGCGTGTTATATAAGAAAATATTTTTATCTATCTAATGATAAACTATAAAGTACCTAATGTGTTATTATTATATCATAAAATTCAACATATACATTTGTATGGTTGAATTCGGGGAAAAGATGGGGTGTGGGTTAACCTAAAGGCTTAAATACCTCCTTGCACACAAAGCTATGTTTCTGCTGTGCGCATTATGGAATATAATACATATTATGATTTTTTTCCTAGCCTTAAAATACATACATTATAAACATAAATTCGAAAACGGTTCATAAAAAACGTCTTAATGCTCACGCTGATTCGCATGAAATATGTTTTTGAATCCAAGGAGTTTTATAGAGATATTAACGGTTATATTATGTTTGCCTTGCGCTTTGAAAGTAAATTATTTTGAGTCGAAAAACTTTTCCCATATATATATATATATTATTATAACAACAGTTTAACGGGTCGTATTTATTATTACTATTATTATTTGCTGTGCTGTTTTATATGTTATTAGTTATTACTATACAATAATATATATTTCACTGAGAACAGATTTAATTATGTTGGAATAATAAACACTTAGTGTGAACTTAATACGCCAAGAGAAATAACGGTGACAATGCGCTATTGTTTCACCCCTAGTATTTGAAAGAAAACTGAAAATCACTATTCAAATAAATACGAATAAATAACTTTAATATAAATAGCAATAATGCGTACAATAGTTAAAAATAATAAGTTGTATTTCTATCTACACCGTGGATTTTCATTGAGCGTAAATTATTCAGTATTTTGTAGACTTTCAATAAATTAAAACTTTTCATATAATAAAGGATATTATATTATAATATTATTAGATATTTATTTTTAACGTAATTACTCAGTTTAAATTAACATTGCGTTAAAGTATATTATACCCATCGTTGATCGTGTCTATTAAATTAATACCTATATCAATACTATACATTATATGGGGTTTGTTGTGGCTCGGTGGTTGGCCTCAGTCATTTAACTGTTCTGAGGTCAAGCATCGGCTGACGTCGCTATTTCCCGGATGGGCGACCACCCGGTTTTTTAGTGACAAATCCTCGCCGAGGGTTACGTTTGTGGATACACGTGTTCCTCAACCAACCACAACCCCCTACAAAAATGCATTGCCACAGTAGCCGAGGCTGAAGATCAATAAAAAAAAAAAACAAAAATTGAGTAGGTACATTATACACGCATCGATTTGAATTATAATTAGCATAATAAAAAATAAACGCATTGATACGATCGAATAAATAAGTATTATTTTTGATGTTATACCAATACATTTAGCATTTAAGTTTTATGCTGTTACCTACACTAAAAATAAAACTTGTAATATATTTTACAATAAATTATTGAAAACAGACGATAATAAAAGCTTAAATTGTTCATTATATTATATAAATATACAACAAGTAAGCAACGGTTTTAAAATGTATTCCTTTGGAAAAATAAATATAAATATTTAATCTGGAATGGTCTTGAAAATAATTTTTTTAATTACTAAACATCTTAACAGAACTACACCCAAAAAAAAAAAAATTAAATAAAGATTTTGCACTATACAATTAAACCAATATTTTCATGCTTGTTCTTTCTTTAATGTCTTTAAAATTTATTTAGAAGGCAAAAACATTACTGTTCGTAAAAAGGAATGTGTTTTCAATGATAAATCTCATTTAATCGACTTTGACTGGAATTCTGTTGTATAGATTAAAATAATATTATATAAAATATTAAGGCGAGCCACGCTGCCTACTTATATAGTTGTAAATTATATGTAGCTACTGGCTATACATAAGCCCTTAGTGGCTTGGTACCTTCATAAACATAATAATATAATATACAAATATATATTATATATTTATATAGCTGTAAACTATTTATCGTTGTATTATCCAATTTTCGATAGTTCCAAATATAATACGTACCTATATATATATGTATCACTATAACTTGTGAGTTATGGCTGTCATTAGAGTACCTACTTAGTCTTTTAACAACATATATATTTATCATTCTCATATTATTTTATCACGGAATAATGAGATTTTCTCAATTTTGACAACTTCAAATACTTGCAATTTCCGATAGATTCCATCGGCTATACGGAATTTTCGAACTAGATTCTTGATGTAATATATTACAAGAAAAAATCAAATGCATCATTCTAAAACGATTAGTTTCGTCACTTCACTTCTGAAAGAGGAAATTCGAAAAAAGAATAAAATACAGAATAAAATGACATCGCGAACAAACAAAATCGTTTGCAAATTCCGGAAGGAGCTGTGACGGTATAGTATAACGTTATAGTCTCCCTTTCTTCTCGGCATGAAGTGGAACGGGATTTAATGTGAGGGATTTCATAACCAAGTCGACCTATGCACGATGACAATGCACCGAAATATATATGAGGATTGAGGAATGTACATAATATATATTTTCACACATCGTTAAACTAGATTCGGCGACCGGTCAAAAATAAATCTAAAAGCAAAATCGTTTCCTCTGCCGAACGGTCGAACGTCCACTGTACGTCTGCGTTATACGTATTACGGCGTGGCAGGCGTATATACAATTGTTACAATCATACAGGTAGATGATATAATCAGGTAAATTATAATCATTTCTGGTGCCTACCCATGCCCCGTCGTCATCTTCGGTAGTTCGCTATAGTTGGGCGTTTCACTGCACGTGTGGCGCATACGAAATCGGAGCCCCGACAATCATCGCTCGGCCAAACCGTTTCTCCGTCATCCTATAGTTGGGTAGCCGGGTAAGACGTAATATCTCATTACCTGTGAGTAGGCCTCGTCGTGCTAAAGCATCATTTCGCCAGTCATTCAGCGTTTCCTGCACGTGTAGCTACACTAAATAATAATAATAAAATAGGTATACAGTAGGTGTGATTCATCCTCATTGTGTCCTTCGGGGAATTATTGTTTATTAAAATTCTGATTTTTTAAATTTTTTAGTACCTACCTACACTCGAACACCACATATTTTCAAAGACTATTATACTATTTTTTACGCCGTTTAAGGAGTGTCTTGTCGATATGAACAAAGGTTTCTCAAATACTTTACCGTCTATATTTTATATATTATGATCTAAAACTGTAAACGCCATTGTTTACCAAATCTATTATCTCTTAGTTCATAATGTTTAATAACTCAGAAATCTTAAAACATCAGAGTTTAAATAAATAGAATAAAATGGTGAGCGAGCAATAAATGAGCATAGTTGGTGATTCGCCCTGTATGTGACGAAACGTCCACACGCGTGTTAGATATTGTTGTAACGACTCGATAAATGTCAGTCATACGCTGGAAAATCGGTTCGCTTCAACGAAAATAATAGCAATAATTGTTTGACAGTACCGCGACATTACTTTCTAGTTTAGTTTCTATTGTATCTAGTTCTCCCTATTTCCCTGCTATTGCTTTGCCCGACGCATAACTCATGACTTCGAGGATGATTTTATTTTGTGATAAAAAAAAAAAAAAATATTGATGAAATCATCTGACTAAAAGTTTACGATAGTACGCATTGTGAAATAAATACTTGTACATACATACATGACGAACTAATATCATATGAATAATCACTAAAACCGTAAGCTATAATAAACAGAAATATTATCAAATGTGATTCAGGTGCTACAAAGTTAGGGAAGACTAATGGTTCTATATGAATATAAAACGTCACCAACCTCAAGAGAGGATGGAAAATAATCCACATAATTCCTCTACCGCAAAGATGGATGGATGGACTTGGCTGAAGAATAAGAATTTCATATACTAATATATTATCCATATTGATATAATAGTATACATTTACATGTTTTTTATTTCGTGATTGATTGGTTGATTCGACTGTCAGAATAGTTATGAATATTATATAGAAAACCTGTTGGCTTTTACAGTATTAAAATAGCTTCACCAAAAGTACATAATTATTGTAAATATCGATTTAGTGTGTGTATGTGTGTCAAAAAACACGTTACGATAATTGACAGCTGACCGGTATAAAATTGGTGGACGTAAAAATTGTATGGAGTGATAACAACGATTATTGGTATGATAAAATTGGTTGGAAATCATTATACATTTAGGCAAAAATATGTCTTGTACACCTTAATGCCGATATCGATATAGATAAATAATTATTTGGGTAGTTTTTTTTATTACAACATAGATTGCTCAGCGTACGAACTCGTCCGGTCAATAAACATTGTATATTACTATACATATATCGTATAGACAGAGTAGCATTGAATGGTATCTATTATATTATTTACGTTCTCATACGCCAACGCGTTCACACCCACCAATGACCAATCGATATAGTTATTATTTATTGGTTATATTAGTTATTTTAATATTTTAAGTTCTATACACGTCTTATCATATTTTAAAGAGAAACGAAAAATATTATTGAGAAAACCTTTAAACGTACACGATAAAACAAATGAGCACAGATAAATATTTTCAAATAAATATTTATGCGAAATCCTACTAATGGTAGATCGTACATTGTCCCTAAGGTCTGGACGTAGGAAATTTTTAAACCGTCACTTAATAATTCTAATTTATTTCAAACATAAATTACTACATATATATTATACTAAACACAAAATTGAAGAATATTATACGCTTAAAGTTCTTCAATATATTAAAGGTGTATTGGGAATATGAGGAATACCTACGCATAAAATGTCATGCTGTGAGTTTATTTTACTCAAAATTCAATATTTTTATATTAGAATTTATTTCACGTTAGTTAATATTTAACAATTTGTATTTCATCAGACTATATGAATACTATACCTTTGAATGATATAGTTATACATTTTTATATTTCAAGTGAAGCAATGAAATGTATTGGTTCTGAAATTATATATTTTGCATTATACGCCAACCAAGGAATGTATATTTGTCATTATAATTATTATCTTTTTCGTGTATGAAAAGTGTACAAAAAGTTTCATTTAGACTTTAAATATTGAAAATCGAGTCTTAATGGCACTAAAAATAGGTGATAGGTGATTATTACAATATTACTCTTAATATAAGGCAAACCAAACAACAATAATTTTTGAGACATTTAAATAAAATGTCACCAAACGTGATTTATTTAGAGCACCACACATATTATAATAATTATTTGAATACATAATTAAATAATTTATTTTTGTAAACAGTTCAACTTATTTACTTAAAATAAGTGGAATTGCTATTGGAAAATGAAAATGTCAATAATTTTTCAAAGAATTTAATAACATAAACTATTAGGTAATAAGACTTTAAATTGTACGTTTACTGCGTCTACGTTATCATAAAATATAGCTCATTTGTCAGCTCTTAATTTATTCTACTTTCAAACATTTAATTTTACTAATTTGAATTGTAAAACGTGAAAACATTAAGAACGTTTCTAAAAAAATGCATTGTTAAAATGTACAATATAGCGGTCTAGTTATTTTCATTGATCTTGAAAAATACGCTTTGTAAAATAAAAAAAAAAGGAGATCAAAAGGAGATCAATAAAATTCAAGTACACAAACCATATTTATTCATCATTTGCTCATAGCATATTTTCTATACCTTATTTCAATGCGTAGGTACAGAGTTTTCCACTAATTTTGTGTGGTATGTGATGTAAGAAATCTTTTATAGTATTGTTTATTTTGTTTCAAAGGTCTTGATTTTACAAGACCTTTGAAATAAATAATGATAAATATATACCAATGATTTTAAACCCGTCTTGTGAGATTTCGGAAATAAAACTACCTACATTCATGAGTTTTTTTTTATTTTTTGTCACTTTAAAACTCAAACACAGACGAAAACAAGTAAATACATTTTATGTTTGCTTAGTTTCAATGAGAAATGATATGTTTCCATAATTCAACTGACTCCCTATATTTAACTCGTCTAGAAACTTCGTTCTTTATTAGAAATATTAAATACAAACCGGAATAGAATTGCATATCTCATTCATTTATGTTTAAATTATGTTCATAGAAATACAATTTCAACATTAAATACTTTCCAACATCTAAAATCCAAAAATCTATTTTTATATATATTCAGACAACTATCATACTTTGCGGAAAAAACGGAATGCATTTTAGAATATACACTTAAACAAACGTGAGTCACGTGTATGATTGTTTATTGTAGGAAATATCAATTAAGTACTTGTAAAGTTATAACACAGTAAGCACTAACACGAACCACTGAACCAGGTTATATTGATTAGTATACAATTATATATCATACTATTAACAAATAAAAGTTTCATTAATGTAAATGTTTCCAAATTCCAATGACCTCTTTAATACAAAATACAAACTTTATTGCAGTACCTAAATAATAAATATATAGTAAAATCTAAAATGCAAAATGTCCATGTTTGAGTCATAATATACGTAATACCTATACTTTTGTAATTTTAATCATACATTATTATTATTTTAAGAATTCACCTCATAAAATTGTGACATAATTGCAGGTTAAACAAATATAAGCTATATATTTGTACTGAACATCATATTTTTTTAATTAAAACAAATCGAATACAACATTTTAAAATATTGCTATATGGTTTCAGATTTTGATCGTACCTGTCAGAATTTCATAAAGCATTTTCTGTATTTTCCGCATAATTTGGTTAATATTTTACAAACTATATATTATCCATACATAGGAATTTAACCTTGTTAGTATAATCGGACTTAACTCTACGTGACAGTTAATTTCATTTACCCAATATTCAGTTATCAACAAGGGTTATTAATTTTTACAAATAGGTTACAATCTTAAAATTACAAAAGTTGTAAACTGTCCCTATAATAATATAATCTACATACATATTTCATTAGTAAATTCTTTTTTCACGATTACCTAACTATTCAAATAATACTCTTAAAGTCGACAAAAATTGTAACTCATAACATTATGAATAATCTGTGGCAAAGTGAAAATATTGTTAAAAGACTCGAAAAAATCACATTGAAAAATTATAAGTGTTCCTACTGCTAGCACTAAAAATTACAATTATAATGAAATCATTTTTCAGAATTTAAAGAGAAACCAAAAATATTAAATACTATTAGATATCAACTGTGCAATCAAATAAGTTTAATAAAAAATTGTTTGTTTGAATTTTAACGTAAAAAAACTCGAGGAAGTCGCTCTGCTGTACAGCAGGTTTTGAGTGTACCTCTCTATTGATTAGATCACTATAATGGATATTGTGTTAAATTATTTTAAATCAATTGTTGTAAATCATTGTATACGATAAAACGATTCTGAGCGATTAAATAATAATATACGTAATGGCAAAGCGTTTCAATTCCTTGCAAATAATATTTTTTGAATTACAACCAACCAACTAAAATGTTAGTTTTTGTCTAACTATCCAATTTCGTAAACATTTTATCTTGAAATGTCTATAAAATGAAATTGTGCATAATGTAGTTTTCGGTGGCTATAAGAAAAATTTATGCAAAATTGAAATGTTGTACTAAATATGTTCGTACGATAGCTGTGGCACTGACACCGCAGTGTGCATGGCTATACAAGCAATTTTTTCACTTATCGTATTACTATGGTGTGTTTGACGAAGAGCCACATAGCATAAAGTAAAATCGTCCCTTATCCGTTGTGTATGGTTGATAGTATAAGAACTCGTTGAAAATTGCTGATATCGTTCTTAGTCTTACTCGTTAACTTGTCAGTTTATATTGTGTATACACAAACAAAATAGATAATATTTTATTTATACTAAGTTGTCTAACACGTTTTATATATTCATATTATCGTTATACGTGAAGCTACCGTTCCAGAAAAATTAGTTTATGCACCATTATGTTTACGTGTTTCTAAAAAAACTAAACATTTTTAAATGAAAAAAAAAACACCCAGGAATACAAATAAAACATGTCATATTAATATGACCATCCTTTATTGTATCGGTGATGTTTCCGGGTCATCGTTAAGTATTCTTTTGTTCTCAGAATTTCCTTATTTTATTTGAAAAGTTCTTGTTGATTATTAACCAAACTACTTGTTTATAATATACATTGTACAAAATGTTGTTACATTTTAAAGAACTTGGTTTCAAGAAAAACAGACACGAATCAATTAATGTATCTATAGTTTGGCTTTGGTGTCGCGTCAAAACATTTCAGCAATAATTTTGTGGTCACAGTATATTATATATAGTCTTATATAATTCAAAAGGAATGTGAAACAGAAAATAAAATAATTTGGAGGAGTGTGGAATATACAAAACAAAATACCGCAGAAAATTTCATTCAACTGGTGAAGTTGATCTTAAAATTACCAATCCCAACTTATAACCTCGTCCCCGACATTGGACATTGGACAAATAAAAACAAAAAGGGTGATGAAAAATTAATAAAAACATACACATAGACTCTCATTTGACAATAACTCATTCTATTGTAGGAACTATAATATCTCTTGTATGTTTAAACTTTAAATAAATATTTTTAACTGCAGCGATTTTACACCTGATCCAAAATCTTTTATCTGGAGATACAGCATGATTACGACATGATAATTGATAGCATTGACTATGATAGTTGCAGTGATAGTTGTTTAATTTTTACAACTATAGCTTATTTAAAGTAGATGGAAATAATATGTGATCGTTAAGAGATGGACAATATTTTAATGTTTGCCTTAAATTGTTAATCAACTTTAAGCAATACAAAGAGTTAATCATTCAAATGTAGACATGTAGTACCAACTGTATATTATATTCCGACATACTACATCGAAAAAAAACATAAAAGAATTTACAACTTTAATTGAATCTGAATTTGTTCATCATAACTACAATTTATGAATAATTTAATTACTACGACATTATTGCCGTGACATTTTGAAATAGATCCACTTAGTTCATTAGTCATTTTTTATTACTTATGACGACAGTGACATAGTGTGACGAAGTTACTATAAATGGTAGGTGTATAATAACTTGCGTATGAAAAGTCGATTCTCGAACGTTGTGGATTTTGCAAAAATAAAGGCACTTAAATGTTAAAATAGCCTGGATACACACAGATGTACAGATTAGTTTTTCCACAGATACTTTTATCTGGATGATCATTCTTTTAATTTGTTTGTTATAATATTAACAATAGGTATAGTAATGTATAGTGTAATAGTATAATAATATATCTAAAGTACAAGCTACCAGTTACACTTAAAACATGTATCTATGACTATAGTTACAAGATTTAAGATACTTTTGAAATTTGTAACAGGTTGTAAGTCACAGTTGTTAATTACTTTTATAATAAATTATTAGCTACTTAATTTGTTATGTAAATTTCTTCAATAAATTAATGATACTACTAAATATTTGTTTGTACGAAAAGTAAATGAGAAAAATGTATCATTAGGTATACGTTAACTATAATTTTGAAGTACTTATTAATACATTGGTAAAATTATATTTTTTAAAAATAACCCTTTGCTAAAAATGTTAGATTCTGAACGGAGCGATGGATGTATTGATTTTACAATAATGTGTTTTCTTTATTTTTTTGTGTACGTGTACACAATAAGTATCGAAATAATGCTTCGATTTTCAACTTCAGCATCTTTTCCGATGGGAAAATCAATCTAGTTGGTGCATTGGGAGGTTAAAATGCCGAATAGTTTTCAAATGCGTCAAGTAAAACAAAAAAAAAATCAGGAAAAACAGGAGTTTTACGCAAAAACGGTTATTGAAAAAATGGATTTTAGTTTATGGTTTAACTCTTAAAAAATTACTGTAGATACACCATATTTTCACTTAATGTTGTTTTAGCAGAAATATGGGTATAATAGAAATATTGTGAATCTTTTTTAGCTATTTTTAGGCATAAGAAAATTTCAAATTTTATTATTTTTTTTAAATTGTTGTCGATTAAATATTTTATGTGCGGTCAAAAAACTTGAAAATGTAATACAATATTTAAGTTGTTGTTGGAGAAATTAAAAAAAAATATGAGCGTAAATCCACAGTAATTTTTTATTAGCGTCTAAAGTTATTATGTTGACAAAATTCATTAAAATAACGAAAATTAGCAAATAATTTCTAGTTAGAAATTCATAAAATAATTTCTGTTTATATCAAGCTTTGAAAATTAAAGACAATAGTAGCTTTAAGTTTTGATAAATTTAACATAAAAATAAACTTTAACGGAAAGTCAAATTAAATTTTTACGGGCATTGGAAGTTAGACATCGTATGTTATGTATGTTCAACCGTAAATTAACAAATTCTCATACAATTATTTTCTTATTTTGTCGTTATTTAAAATTTAATACCCATTTCATATACATGATAACATTTTCAAAATATTTTGAATCGTTTTGAGTAATTTATAGACATTTGAAATTTGAAATTATTTTAGTTTTTTATTCTATAAATGTCAATAATATTTTATTTGTTGGGTCGAAAAGCTTGAAAATTTAATACAAGGTTCCTTATAAGTTATTTAATAGCAGTTGATAAATATTATAGATCTATTAACACAATTTTTTTTTTTATAAGTATTTTAGTTTCTAGTTTTCACAAAATTGATCAAAATCTCGAAAATTATCTATTATTTTAATTAAAAAATGATAAAATATTCAATTTTTATAGCTAAGGATTTCGATTTAATCACATTACATCTCTACATCCTAAACAATTTTACCCTGCGATATCAAAATGTACCTATCTTAAAATCTTATCAGCCTACCATAAAAAAAAGGAGACCTCAGTCTAAGGTTACGTTGACTATTTAAAATTAACACAAACCACAGACATAAAGACCAATTTGTCCAAATTGGGGCTAGACTGTTTAGATTTAATCGTGACATGTGCAAATACTTTCTCGAAAAATATATTTCCCGACACTTGCTTCGTCGGTCTTAATTCCCTTCATAAATCTTTGAACATTTATTTTAATTGCTGTTCAGAAAAGTACTTACCTACCATAATATCTTGACGTCATTCGGATGGACCATAAACCTTGCTTTGATTAATTCAACTATTTGCAGTAAAATGAAATTCTAAACCACCAAATGTAAATTCTCTAGTCAAAATAATATACAAATAAAAACTTTTTAAATGATTGTATAAATAATATTATATCACATCAATGTTACGCGACATCTATTATATTTTGATGTGTTTCAAACATTTTAACTACAACACGGTATTACGATGATAAAGGAAAAAAATCCATACATACATTTCGTAATTTGTAATCGTAGTAGTTTAATATCTGAATTAAAAAAAAATTTAGTATTCAGATTCGTCAAAAAATATCAGACCAGATTATTATATCAGAGTATTTTTCATTAGGTATCCAACTCGGGTCCAGTGGCGATTTTATGGCGGAAAATCCCCACACATTCCGCTATTTAGAATTTATTTTTAACACATAAATATTAATAAATAATAATTTATTACTATTATTAACTGCAGTTAATTCTACAAAAGTTTTAAAAATAATAGTATTAAAACAGAAGTACGCTTGGAAAGTCTTAAAGAATAAAAACAATTTTTTACATATCATATTTATACTAAATTTTCCTTCCCCTCGAAGTTTTGTCAAAACTACTACTATGTTCAATCCTTGGTAATATTTTTACTTAAAGCCTAAATTATTTAATCAATCGTCTTACTTTCTACAGATTTAACTAATTGTAAGTAGTTTTTTTCTATGTAATTCCGTTGAATCGTTAATCAAGCAAGGGCATATCTAATGGACTGGAAAAAGCATTAAGTTATGTTTTTTTATTTATTACTTTAGAACATTTAATACTTAACCAATTGAAATAGAAAAACTTGTAAAATACCTAATGCACTTAAATAAGTTACATGGTGATTTTTTTTGTCAAAATCAAATTTAGTCTAAGTGATAGGAAAAAATAATAATTTGGTACTAATGTACTTATTACTTATGTGTTAATCTTGACACAAGAAAAATAATCATTCAACTGACTACCTTTATCACTGTATCCTTATCAAATATTTCAATTTGTATTCGAACATCATATTAAATGCAGTTTTTTATTTGTAAAATGTGATCAAAATAAATCATCATACCTAATATTGCATTTGATAAAATTATTATTTTGAAAGTATTTTGGGATATCATTGAAGTTTGGTTCGGCGAAAATGACAATCAATACCATTTTATGTATTTTTAGGAATAATAATATAATCATTGTTGGCGATATAATAGTTACTTATCTATGATCGATAAATGGTTGGGAAGATTATCTAATAAACAATCGATTGTAGGTGGTCATTTTCAAACATATGAAAATCATTTCTTCCGAAGAACAGGCCTTTTTTAGTTTTATTTTTGATAAAAGTTATTTTTAAACAACCATTACTGTATTAATATCAAAAAAAACTATATATAGTTTTCATACTGGAGATTGTTTAAAATTGAATCTAGTTTTAGATTCTGAGAGGAGTGAGGGATCTAGTGGTTATACAATGGTGTTTATTTTTTTTTTATATCCTGTATACAAAATTTGTACCAGAAGAAGTGCTTTGATTTCAACATATATATCTTATCTTTTGGCGAATTGAATCAAGATGGTACTTTAGAGACGTCATTTTTCGATTTTCTCAATAGTTATTTAATTCCACAGGAAGTACCACCGACAAATTACAAAAAACCGCTAAAAATGGGATTTTAATTTCCAACGCTTTGTTTATCACCATAGAAACGAATTAAAATAAAAATAAAATAACGATTTTAGTTATTTTGTGGTAATTTATAGTATTAAATCAACATATTATTTAGGGTATAATAAAATATAATAACAATATAAAATAACCACACCAATGAACCGTCCCCGAATCGTTATGTATACAATGATATGATATCAATAAATTCAAATTTAATACATTCCATTATACAGAGATCCACTTGTAATCTTCTGTACAGTAGAGCGACATCCACTTACCCGCTTTTTTTTTATAAATACGGAGTCAAAACATAAAATATGGAAAAGGCCTTAAATCAATAATTTAATTTAGGTACTTGAAAATTAACGATCCAAAAACGACAACATGAATAACTTGGTGATAAAACAACATTTGCATTACTATAATGTTGTTAAGTAAAATAAAAGTTCATTGATGTTTTCAGTTTTGTGTATTTTTTGATATAAAATTAGGTTTTATTATTTTTTTTTTACTAACAATATAAAAATTGTTCCGTATAGTGTACAGTTGTTATTAATTGTAAATATGTTCTTAAGTGATTAATACGCACAAGAACGTTTCAATAGTTTTGTCCTATATTAATTATTTCTATATGATTTTAATTTGTATTGATAATATATTAATGCAACTTTTTGAAAATTATTATCGTGCGTCTAACCAACAATGAGGAGCATAAGTTAATGAAAAGAGTAACTTGAGTTAGTTAAGTTATTTTATTTAAAATTATTCAATACAGCGTGATTGAAATAAAACTAATTCATTAGTTTTAACTATCATATAAAATATTTGATTATGATTAAAATGATTTTAACATATCGTATTATTTTTTTATTTAACTAGTTAGTTAAATTAAAATTAAAAATAAATAAATTTTTACCTTGGATAACCGTCACTCACAGCTGTTTTTTTTTCTGTTTTGTTGAAAACATCACTATCAAAAGAATAGTGTAAAATGCATTATTTCTTCATCCGTTTGGGCAAGCACGTCGTATATAGCGTTTCGGTCATATTAATAAGCGTATATAAAATACCCGAGCTGAATAAATATAGTAATAGATTAGGCACACGTGCGCCAGACTGTTTACATAATACACTGTACCAAAAGTAATATGAAATTGCCCGTGTAAGATGGACGATGGTCTTCATTTTGGAGGGTCCGATAAAAAAAAAAGCCATTTCAAAAGACGGAAATCCAGGTTATGAAGTTTATTAAGAACTCAGTTTACGGATTTTATAAAGATTTATTAAATCGTTTTTAAAATTTGGTCGTCCGATATTTCAAGTATACAATCGCACAACCATTTTTCCATAAATATCTATATTACACATATTTCCAAAACAACGGAAAAGCAGTTTTGGCACCGTGCCACTTTTAGGAGCATAAGTTCACAAAAGGTAAATAAACCGTCATATATTTAAAAAAAATAAAGAAGAGTTATTAACAGACAAATTTTGTTTTTATTGTTAATATCTATAGTAATTATTGATATAAATTTGAAAATAGTTGTATATAGCAATGTTATAATCTATTTATCTAATTTATCAATGAGACAAAAAAGCATGTTAAAAACTATTGTTTATAAATTTTAAATTATGTTGATTGATACAAGTTTTTTTTACACAGTATAATACACTTAAAAATTTAATATTTAAAATTTTTTTACATTAAATTGTAACTTAAACTATACTTGTTGATGATTTGAATATAGCACATAATACAATATAGTAGGCACATAATACAATATATAAAGCCTTACTACAAAGTCATTTGTATGGTTTAGATCAATTTACAATTAATTCGTCATTTTTTTCACAACAAAACCACTTGTGTGTTTGTTACGTTTTGTGAAAAAAATAATAGCCACAAGTACCGTAAAAATTAAAAAAAAAACACCTTTGCACAAGTATAAAAGGTGCAGTGAACACTGTTTGTTCATAATGTATTTACATCTGTTTTTATTATCCAATAGATAGGTACTGTTGAAAATTTAAAATAAGAAATGACTTATTGTTTTAAATGTGTCATTTAAATACAAACATAATTTATGCACATTTAAATATCGTAATATTGCATGTAAGATTATCATTCGACACGCTTAATCAAAAACTTTCGGCTATCACATACATTCGTACAACCTTCTGAAAATTTTATTAGAGAACTTTAAGATTATGAAATTATTTTCCCACTTAATTTACTAGCGATCGTGTTTAAACTTTAAAAACGCGTTTGCTTGGTTACTGTAAATTGTTAAATGTTCGTCCGATAATCTTTAGTATTGTAAACATTATACACTGCGTGTGGTCACAAATTGTATTATGATCATTGATCAACAACCATCAGTTAAATTAATCACAGGCACAACATTTATTCAGTACGGGTGGGCTGCGTAAATAGCATGCAAAATATTCTCTGATTGTTAGACTGTCATGTATATTTTACAATAAAAAACTTGTTAATTGTTTTTTTGTTTTAAAAGTTACTCCATGAGAAAGAATACTTGAATTATAATACGGCGCTGCTGATATTATATATTTATATCTATGACTCTAAAGTTTAATATTTTGTAAAACCACATAACTACCGAACGAATTTTCGTAAATTATTCAACATCCGTATGGGAAATCAATCAATTAAGTTGTGATTAATAATTTTTATTTACAAAGACTTTTTTTCGGCAATTACCAAATCTGTACCTATACAAGACGTACCTTGTTGTATGTTTAATGGTTAATATTTTCAGTTAGATTGTTTTTCTATGTGACTGATATAGTAAAAGAACTATGTTTATTTTATCAGCGAAATCAATTATAAAAATAATAAATATATTTTTAACTTTATTATTATTATCACAATATTAAAAAATCAATAAAAACAATACAATATTAAGGCAATTAAAAATTTAAATAACATAAAATTTAAAAGCTCATTTTTTTATATTCTACTATTTTACTGTTTGTACGCACCTATATATACATACTTCGAAAAACATATTACCTATTTGATATAAATAATTTTATTCTTATATTTTTATAGTACAAGATAAAATGTCACATAAAGTTTCAGATTAATAAATATCGTTACTTTTATTATTGCTGTAACATTTAATAAATCTACTGCAAAAACATAAGTTTTCACTTTTAAATGAGGTTGTTTATACGATATAACACGAACCCAGTCTGCAGGAATATATTATTACATACATAGAAAAATAACTATTAGCCGCGTATCAGCATAATATCGAGATTACAAAAATGTATAGTAAATAAACGTTACATTTGTTTTAAGACCATTCAATAAATATATTAATATATCATGTTATTTATATTTAAAATAAAAATGATAAGCATTTTTTTTAATTTATTGGAATGTACTACGTCCTTAGTGGATGTGTAACGTTCTGCAATTACCATTCATGGACTTTGAACTGAATTTATTTTCGACTAGGTATGTCAAAATTAAATAGTTAATCACACAAAATTAAATGTGCATACGGAATCTGTTACAATTTTATTACCTATAGAATATGTTTTAGTGACTTTTCATCATAAATAAAAGTACGTTATATTTATAATTTATATTCAATTTAAATGTGTTCATTTTCGTTTTTATAATCATTAATCCTGTGTTAAATGAATACTTATACTGTTTTAAAGTTATAAATTCGTGTTGCATATTTAATGATAATTAAACTGGTCGATATTATGTTTCTTAGTTTTCTACTAGACAACCATTTTTATGACGGTAGATATGAACTTAACGTCCGAACACATCTCAAGTGCCACCCTTGTAAAAAAAAAAAAAAACCTTAAAGTAGGTATAGAAAAATAATAATTTTAGTATATCGAATAAGAGTTATAACTTATTAGGGAATATAATATAGAATGTTTCTAATATTTTTTAAATGTGCTAGTATATAATACTATTATCGTCCATCAAACGTAACGAATTTAAAAAAAAATACACTTATTAATTTGTTGCGCCTTTCATATAAACATTGACATTTTCGAGCAAACATGAGGTTATTATAGGTACACGTCTCAGAGTGGATAATCCATTATTAATGAATGTCATTAACAATTATTGTAATATGCATACTATAATATATTAATATACCATCTAGTATTGAGATTCCCCAAACGACCAGAGGCGTGAAATGTGTTTGTTTGATTATTATAATATTCTATTATCATGTATATATTTTAATCGCGATGACAATATGACATGTACATTGTACGTCCTATGTAATTTGAACATTTAATTATTCATGAATATTATAATTATACAATTACGTAGTTTAGAATTGATGAAGGTAATTTATTCACATTATTTAAGAGCAAATAAAACCGGCGGACGAGTATTAGAGCGGATTCGCAGGTATATTATTGTTCTTTAAATTTAAACCCGTTCAACGGAATATACACATACGTCACAGCATTCTGATTGGGTGGTTCTTCATTATCGAATATTTCGACACTTTCCATATTTTTGACGGGAAAACACACCAGATCTATGGCTCTTCTAACCACTTTGATAAAAGTGACATCATACACGAAATGCTCATATAACCGTCGCATTTATACCGTTTGTCATCGACCATCGTATTGGTAGATGGCACATTATATTTAACGGTGACAAACGGAAGTCATCCGAATAATCGTAAATATGAATACGATAATTTAGTTCAGGTCGAATATCGCAAAACGATTTGATTTGACGAACTCGTTGTTGGTAATGAGTGGCTGAAAATTTTTCCCCGTTATCTCGTCCGGCTACCTATAAAGCAGTAAAACGTGCTATTTTTTTAGATTTTAAATCGATATAGGTACACGCGTTTTATAATGCGAGAACAATACACGATTTCTGATCGATGTTCTTCCGACCTTGTTGATAACTTTTGGGCTGACCTCCAGGCGTTACGCTACGTGTTCTAATGTCTCGCTAACAGATATTTACAACAAAATAAAACCCGAGTTCCAGTGCGTTAAAATCAATACACAAATAACTAAACAATTGCCTACATTAGACGTATAATAATTACAAACAATATAAGTACATAATTTGACACGCGGGAAATCGCGTTTAATATTCCAATACCGCTGTCGTATTTTCTCAATCTCGCCGCATCTGTAGCAATAGTATAACAATGTACTTATACACGATTTTTATTATGTTACAGGTTTTAGCATTCTGGAAGCTACAAATATCGCCGAACAAAACGTGGGCGTCAGCGTCACCAGCGGCCGATGTGCCAGCGACAAGGCGTACAAACTTAACGAAAGAGCGATTTTAAGTATAGAAACGTCTCAGATATTTCCCGAGTTCCAGCAATTTCCATTGGATTTTTCAATATCGGCCGATATCAGAACCGACCAAGGTTTGGAGGCTACAATAATAGAGCTCACTTAAATACCATTTAAAATTTATAGGCCAATAAAACAAATCGTTTTTAGAGTATAAATCACTTACGCATCATAATACAATAATATAAACTACAAAAAAACATCGGTTTTGTGTTTTATGGACAGTTTATTATTTAAGGGAGGAATTATGTGTATTAAAACTATTCCTCAAAATCATTGCTACAGCGCTATGAGTTTATGACTTGTGATATCTACACGATTGTGTTTGCTAATTGAGATTTGAGAGTATGATATGTTATACCTATTATTATGTAATAATGTTTGATAAAAAATTAATACACACATGACTAATTTAAGTTAAAATCAAATAGATAAACTTGAATTCAATTAATGTATAAATATTAATATAAATGTATAAATACATTTTTGAAGATCGGTAAGGTCGTTCTTGAACTTTGTAGTTTGTGATTTCATAAAAAATAACTATTTATATGATCAACAATAGATACTTTTCATTTCAAAATTAAATTCCATTGAAATAGTTTATAAAATATACCGTTTAAATTATTATTCCACTCAGGTGATATAATATTATGCTAAAAATTGTTTTCATAATAAACATTAATTACAAAGAAAAAAAACGAAATTAATTGAAATCGTAAACAAATGTTGACTTTTAGCATATTACTATCATTTAATTCTTTAAAAGTACACTATCTATAAATCAGTTCTAAATGTCAGGAGTTTTTGTTGCTATACATAATGTTAATATCGATCTTATAAATTATATCTAATAGACATATGTATCGTACTTAAAATTATATTGAATTAGTAGAACTATGTTATATATACAAAATTCTTTGAATTAAATTTGATAATTAACTAATTTTTTTGTAAGAACTTATTTAATTTTTTTTTAAACGCTACGATCTTTTTATAACTTGTATGGTCCACGATTTCACGTTCACGCCAGAATATATAGTAAATATTATATTTGTTATAGAAAAAAAAAACGCAATAGGATAATAATTAAATACAAAATCCTAAATGGATTTTTTGCTTTTGATGGGAAAAAAACCGACCGTAATCATGGTTATGATAAGTATAATAATATTTGGTATTTGAGACAAATAATAAATAAAATGTTTCTCGGTGTCTCTGCTTTTCTTTGAAATTAAAACACGATAATTTGAATATTATAAAAATAACTGTATAGATTTCCATACAATTGTGTTCTGCTTCTAAATTATAAAACGTTGTTTTTGGCGCTTTTTCACGCACGAGCTATGGAGAAACTGACGCGCCAGGCACCTGATGTTGTCAGTAGAGAACAGCGGCTAACGGGTTGCAATGATAAATTAACACTGTTGTTTATAGTATTTAATTACAACCGTTTCCTAGCAAAACGGTTTTTCATTTCCAGATAACAAGTGCCGTCATTAGAGTGTTCCTTTTAATACTACCTTATTATAGTTAAAATAGGAATATCTATTTTTTTCGATAAGGCATGTATACCACAGTATACTATTATATATTATAACAATTTGAACTCATCAAAATTTGTATTATATTATTATAATATAGTAAATGCTAAATACAACGTTTTAAATATTTTAACATAATAATCGAGGGATAAGATTTTTTTTTTGACTTTTGGAATACAATGCCATGAAACATGAATTTCATATAAAATCTACAACATCGATTTAGTATTAATTAGTGAGGTAAATATTACCTCGGTAAAAATGTTTTGATATAATTATAAATAACAAAATGTTTATAGATTTATTTAGCGGAAGTATTCAATACCTACACATTTGATACTTATTCGATTTGCCGAGGCGCTAAAGTCATTTGATTTTTGAGACACCCCCCCCCCCCCCACACACACACACCAAACAGGTCTACAAATCAGCCGATTTTCCTATCGTACATATTCAGCAGGTTAACTATAAAAATTTCAAGGAAGCTAAAATGGGTGAGGTAAAACCGTCGGTAGCTCCATGTCTAAAAATTTAATAATGAAAAATGCACATTTTTATTGTCACGCTCCGTCGTAGATACCTATAATCTGTATACGATATCCAATATCTATATTTTACACGTATGACTATAGAGTACTTTACTATACTACTTTCCATGTCTACATAAAGGGTTCTATCAATCTCAAAATGAGTAAATGTCATTTATTTGATTAGAAATGTAATTAAATATTAAAATAATTTATTTCCAATTAAAAACAGGAAAGCCACCGAGATTCTGAAATCGAATGCATGTTTATTATATTTATAAAATGGATGTTTTCTCTGATGTAGGTACCGGTAATTATGACTAACTATTTACATTTTGAAAGTTGATATTTAAATAATATCAATAGGTGTACTTTTCAATATCCCTCTACTATATTTTGTAATTATTTAAAATGAAATAGGCGATTTTGTTATTGTAGTAACTGATAACTGCGTTATGCAGGTATATATGTTTTTATGAACACGTTATTCGACTAATTTGAACAGTTAGCTAAATTGTTTCTAAATATTATATTGCGTCGGAAATAATTTAATTTGTCTACACCTGCAGGTTCCGATACGAACAGAGTTTTTCTCATTTACAACGAAGCGGGAGATGAACAGTTGGGTTTAACAGTTGGGAATGACATCGTGTTGTTTTACAACGACATGGAAGCCCAAGAAGGATATAAGACCAAAGTCAAATTTGATTCTGTCATCAACGATAATCGGTGAGTAAAAAATAGCACAATATGAGCATACAACAATACTGTGGTCAAATATGAAACATTTTAAATTTAGAAACTTACATATAATGCTCATTGAAATATTTTCTTCTAAAATTATAATTAACATATTCCAGCTAAAAACTACATCGTCTCTCAATGCGATTTAATCTTTATTTACGGTATGGAATAATATATTTCAAACATTTACTAATTTCTTAAGAACAATTTAAATCATTTTGAAATATATATAATTTCAATATTAATTGATGATAAACAACCAATACTTGGTAATTCATATATTTTTTCATTCAATAATTTCGTCACACTATGGTCGAAGATAATATTGGCTCTTTTAATATTTTCGAATTATTCGTATCAAATTACAATGTACGTACCTCGTATTGGGGCAAATGTAAACTGGGCCCGCGGTTACCTTTTTTGTAATAAACTCGGCCCGGAAATTTTAAGTAGTGAAATAGGTCGATTGTAAACTCGGCCCGGACATTTTAGGTAATAAAATAGGTAGATTGTAAACTCGGCCAAAAAATTTAAGATAATAAAAAAGGTCCGGTTGTAAACTCGGCCCAATAATTTTGATCAATAATATATAATTATCACGACACCCAATATATATTCTGTCGTTGCAAAATTAAAAGAAGTACAAACAGAAACTTACATTAAAATCAATAGTCTAAATGAACCATTTCAGTTTCAAAACACAAAAACCAAAAAAAAGAAAAGAATTATTGGAAAAAAACACTTACAAAATATAAAAATAAGGAAATATCGGTGACTGAATACGTCAAATATATGGCTTTTCACTTCAAAAAATAAATTTATATTATAACCTATTATTAGTTATTATATTTTTACACATTTTACATTATTACATTTTACTTATATTTTTTTACAACATATGAAACATATTACTTAAATTTTTACACATGCAATTTTACATTTATATAACGCATTTCATACTATGAATAATAATATGAAAATGAAAATAATTTTTGGAGGATAATGAGAATCACCTCCTCGTGGTGTCCTCTGGGTAATGCTAAATGGTTCTCAAAAATATTATAAGTACATACGTAAAATATTTTTATTCGGGCCGAGTTTACACCTAAATAATTTTTACCTGAAAAAAACTGGGACCGAGTTTACACCTAAATAATTTTTACCTGAAAAAAACTGGGGCCGAGTTTACAATAGACCTTTTGAATATTTTTTTTCCCCAGGCCGAGCTTATAATCGCCCTCGTATTGTATACCTGCACTACGATATCAAATGTATGTGGATTTTTATCAAACCAAATAATACGGAATAGAGTAAAATAAAGTTAAATCCTAAAAGTACTACCTACATATGGTTTTAAATTATTCTGTTTATTAAATGTTTATAATTTTAAATGCATTATTGTTTTAGTGTTTTTAAATTAAAAAGACTTTAGAAAGCTACAGTTTTTAATATTTACATACAAAACAAAACGTTTTACCAAAAATAAATGCAAAAAGAAGAAACCTATATAATTAAATTGACAATATCCTGAATATATTGAAATTGTTTTTGTATGTAATGAACCAAAATAAATACTTTAGTTACTATACCTACCTATATCTGTCATAATTATTTTATAAATCTTGAAATATGGAAATGTGTGAAATAGAGTTGTTCAATATTTGGAAAATATTAAAAAGGTGTAATAGATAATTTTTATTATATTATTGATTTTTTAACTAAATTGGAATAAATTAAACGTTGATTCAATGTGTTTTAAATTTTTTTTTCAATATATTATATTTTATTTATAAAACTAGATACGTACTAATAATGAGTAATACACCTTAAATTGAACATCATAAATGCGTTCTTACACTATTAAATGAAAAATATGTATATAAATTTCTATTCAATCACCAACACTTTAAAGAAACAAATCCCATAAAATACATGGCTAGTAATCGTATGGTGTTAATAGGATTAATAGTATAAAAACTTTTAAACGTTAAAATGACTAAAATGGTAAGTTATAAAAAATTAGATACAACTTATAATGAAATAATATAGGGTACCTATATTATTATTTTTTTAAGAAACAATATAAGTTATAAATTTAAGATTTAAAATATCAGATAGGAATTGGAAAACATAAATTGAATTGAATAAAGTAAGCAAGTAAAATTAAGATTACATAACTATATTTTATGAAAAAAAAGCTGTTGATTTTTTGTACATCTTTAAGTTACCTAAGACCCATTAAATAACCATTATTCACTTCGAAATTTTTAATTAAAGTATTAAATATGACCACCTAATTTAAGTTGACATAAAATTATAAATGACAGTACAAATATTATGGAGATGAAAAATGTTACATTATTTTCATATGTTGAATATAATATTTTTTATGATACAGTTATTATATCTTTATACTGATAAGTGTTGACTATTTGGTACTTTGGGAAATTTTTATGGGGAATAGAATTGTCGTTACTTACTCACTCGTTATAGGTGGGTAGTATGAAAATGAACTTATAGTGTCATATTGTTTATAAAATGTAATAAAAAAAGTTGTATAAACTTATTGAATCTGATTATCATAACGTATCTCTTTTCAACTCTTGGGAGAGGGAGGAACTTGAAACTCTTACGACACCCACTGTAAATAAGCCACTGTATAAATTATACAGTAATATATATAAATATATAACGATCGTTGTAATTTGTAATTTCAGGTGGCATAAATTATTGTTCAGTATTAAAGGAAATTCAGTGACTATGATTTTGGACTGCGATAAACAAGTCACAAAAGAACTCAAGAGAAATACGACAATTAGCAATTCAGGAATCGTGATGATTGGCCAACAACTAGATGAAACATTTTACATGGTAATTTTTTTTAACTATAAATATAGGTATTATAATGAATTGTATAGATTATTTTCCGGTCTTTTTATTTTTAATTTGCTAATTGATATAATAGTATATAGTCCAATGAACTCTAAATAATAAGATTGTCTGAAATTATATTGCATCATTCATATAGCATTTTCAAGGTAGCTAATATATTATTATTATATTCATTATTTCTTATTTACTTTTTTTTTAATTACTGAATTACTTTTTTACGCTCAACTCCAGTCTGTTGAATACACAATAACTCAAGACAGAGAGTAAGACTTATTTTCAAGCAATAAATTTATATTTAAGTTCTGAAAAACAAATCGTTAATCAATCGAAACTCAAAAGAAAACATTAAAATTCATATCGGAAAATGTTCAGTAAGTTTATTATTATATCGGATAGTAATATAATTTCACACCCAAGATCAACAAATGATTTATTTAATGTAGTATGTTGCAGTGTAATTGTATATTATTGCACATAATATTTATTACTTTTAAATTAGAAAATAAATATTATATTTCCTTGCGGCTTGCTTGTTTAATATGACCATCACGGCGTGGCTGTTAGAACGCTTTATCAGTTTCTGTATAATTTAATTTGAGTTATAGATTGAGTACCAAATATTCTCCTTATCTTCATCTGCTCAATGCCTCACTACAGTACTACACTATTATAATCCATAGAATAGTTTTGAAAATAAAAATCGAATTCAACTGAAAAGTACTACCTATGGTCTAAAAGGGGATTTTTTATTTTAAGAATGATAATTTACATTATCGAATTGCTCCATCAATATTGAAGTCGATCGAATTTTGAATGAATAAACAACTAATATTTTCAAAAATTCAATATAATATTGTAAAATTGTATGGTTTTCTCACTTGGATAGCTAATGCTAATCCAATAGGTAATAACATATATTATCCACACACTATTCGTATGTAATATTTTTTATTTGTCTTATAATATTATTCAATATTATATCCACCATGAACTTCTATGCACAAGTCAATTTTATAGGTCCATGATTTTTGTAAGTAATTCTAACGATATCAACGTGTCGCTGGAAAAATCTCGTTAATTTTTTTAATTATAGATCTAATTTTGTTACAAAGACCATGGGCATATAAAACCCATGACATAGACAATAGTCTAAAATTCAAAATGTATTACAATTAGCAAAAAAAAGTATACTTATTGTACAAAAACAAACACAAAATGTAATATGTATTAAACAATAAAATCATAGTAAATTACTACATTAAAATAAAAAATGCATAATTCAACGTTATCGGTTAAGTAGGTAAATAATTATAATATTTAGATAATGTAATAAAATATAATATACATAATAATATACTTGTAATACATTCAACTAAGAGTTGAATTAATTCTTTTTTAAGTTTATAATTTAAAATGTTGATATACATTTTATTCTAGACACAGGTACCTATATCTTTGTATAGTACATATTCTGAAGAAAAGATTTCGTGATCGACTATTCAACTTTCGTTCAATATAAATTAGTAACCACTCAATATAATTTTACTTGTCCATATAACGCAGTATACTCGGAAAATAATATACAACGTATTCTAATAAACTCTTTGGTAACAGATGGTACACGTGAAAATATTAATTAACATGTTATAATGAAGCGAATGTATTATCCACCTGCAGCCACTAACATAATATTATAAATTTATAATATGTATAAAACATCCTGAAATACAATAAATTGTGCAATTAAAAATTGGAGGGAATTTCGTACTTTTGAGTTAGGTATTACAAAATACCATACCTATGAAATTAATTTCGGAAATCTTCTGCGACTATATAACCATAATCAAATCATTTTAATATTATTAAAAAAACAAAATTGGACAAGTGGGTAACGTTCTGTTGTACATAATTAGATGTCTAGACAAGACGTAACTGTAATGGATGTATTAAATTAAAATTCAATGGTATCAAATAATATTGTATACGAAAAACGATTCTGAGCAAAGACCGTCTATCAGCTTATAATGTTACTATAAGTATATTTTATAACATCATCGTGTTGAAGTAATTTATTTCACTACTAGGCATTCCGCATTCGTAGGTACTATAATGTAGATTAAATTAATTTTGGCCAAAAAAATCGCATTTGATAATTTCACTATGTGTAAAAATATAATAATATATTTTACAAGCTACAAGTACCCATGAATAATATTTTTAAATTACAAAAATATAATTAAAATCATTATTCTTCGTTCAAAAATCTAATTTTATCCAAATTTGTACTTAAAATGTTTATAAATAAAAACTGTGTTAATATATATAAATATGTATTGAAGTCTCGATCACAGTATAAATTATTTACGTGAAATCTTATTATGAATTTTCAAACTTTAGCTATGAAATTGAACATTTTATAAATTTTTAACTACAGAGTAATTTGCAAATTTTCAATTTGATAAATTTAGTCAACATTTAAACTTTAAACGCTTAAAAAAAAAATTATGCCTATGTGTTTATTATTTTATAAAGTGCTATTGTAACAATATGTGGAGCTTTGTATTAAGTTTTCAAGCTTTTTTTACTAAACCAATCAAATTTTTTTGACATTTATAGAAAAAAAAATTTCAAGTTTCAAATGTTGTTAGACAGCTCAAAACGTATGAAAATATTTTGAAATTTTACGATGTATAGAAAGGGTTAATATAAACATTCAGTGAACATTTCATGTATTTACGTAATTTTTTTTAGAGTGATATAAAAACTAAAATTTTGTCGAAAACCAATTTTGCGTGAAAATTCCCGTTTTTCCTTAATTTTTTGTTTTTTACGGCACTTTTGAAAACTTCCGAACGCACCAACTGAGTTTACCAGAAGTTGAAAATCAAAGCATTATTTCAACTAATTATCGAGTAAATAGACAATAAAAAAACACACACATCATTGTAAAATCAATACATTCATCGCTCCATAATCCGAATCTAAAAATTACAAATCAGCAATTCTATATGCAAGAGCTTTTGTACACTAATAAATTGCCATTTTCAGAACTATAAGCAGAAAAAAAATATATAAGTTTACTAACATAATGTATACATTATAATATAATCAACAATCTTTAAGTGAGTGATAAACTTAATTCAAGCATACATTAAAAAAAAAAACTTTTTGGTCTTAATATTTAAATAACAAACATCCTGTTTTTAATTATTACAGCTTGTGTTAATTATAATATACTAATATGATTACCATCCAAAACTTAATTCATCAACCATAAATATAATCACGCCAACTTAATATATAAAAATAAACGGAATAACAACTCAAATTGGTCGTAATTTTCATATCTAAGCCCCATTATTAATACGAAATAACATCGGTACCCATTATAATATAAAATAGTACATTTCATAAAAAAAAAAATATTTTTATATTTCTATTTGTTATCACTTCGATATTTATAGAAGAATAATTAATTAATTAATGACTCCTATTTTTTTTTTTTAATGTTAAATCTCTAACTCAACGAATAATAACCTAATTAAAAATCTGATGAAAATTTAAAACTCAATATTTCTTTTGCAAAAAAATATATCGTTTGATAATAGGTTCAATCAATTTCGAGAGAGAATTACAAAATCTTGTTTATGGTTGGATTCAATGCAAATGAATTCCAATTAAAATTATAATACATAATGTCATAATGTCATTATGAAATATATTAATTCTCAGCTCTAGGTCTACGGGTTATAAACAAACAAATAAAACGATGTCCCCTACTATTAAAACACCAACACTTCTCGACAACTTCATCCAAAATTTTTTTTTTCAAATTGGATGACGTCATATTACACAAACAAAAACCTCACATCTATATAATAATATAAGGGCGTAAGGGCTGTTCTGAAGTTGTGATTCATTATGTTCAGTTCCATAATTGAATGTCAGTTTGCATATTGCAGCGGGACAATATGCGCGTTGGCATATAAAATCGAATAAACGGAAAGTTTTAAAATATTTTCAGGGTGACATTCAAGAGTTAAGGTTTTATTCAACGCCAGATGCTGCTTATGAAATGTGTTCCGTTCCGATGGATGTTTGTATTGAAATGCAAAATAAAACCGTAACATCGAAAACTGACGTGACGGACGTAAACGAATTCGAAGAATCTTCCACGGCCGACGCGAATTCATTGGAGACAACGAGTGTTGTACGTAACGCCCAACATATCTATCGTAAAAAAAAACATAAACATTTCGTCATGCGTTATTGTATAATAATTAATAATGATATAATATTATTGCAATGTTTTTTTTTTTTTTATTATTATTAATATATCTTGCAGACATACAGCTCAAGATCGTCCGATGCGAACATCAGCCAACCCGCATACGGTATTCTGCAATCTCCGTGCTTGTCGTCCGTCCGCGGATATCCTGGTCCACCCGGAGTGCAAGGGGTAAACGATATTACGCACTTCCGATCCTATAAATAAGCGTTTTCGGCACGTCCGATGTTCAATACTATTATTGTACTTCCGATTCCCTGTATAGAGGTATACACTGTACAGAAACGGAGATCCAGAAGTGATTCAGGGGGAACGCTATGCCCACACCAAAAATAAAAATAAAAAAATAAATTCCATGCGAGTTTTATTTAATTAATAATCATAATTTTGTCAATAATACATAATATTAAAAAGTAGATTTTATATCCATTATAGCAGGTATTTAGTTGTAGGCACCAAAACTCTTAAATTTTAATGACATATATTTAATTATTAATTTATTTAAAAACTACAACATTAAATTGGGCCGGTCGTAGCAGTTAGGTGGATGTATCAAATCGAGTCATGTATTATTTTTTCGATTGGTCAACAGTCCTTTATTTTTATCACGTTGGCCGATAGTTTAACACTTTAACCAATTCGTATAAAAAATATATAATGCAGCCTATATTTATAATATTACACTAACAATGTACCTATATATATATACGCATAAAACAATACCCACAAACCAACACTACATTATTTTACTCAACAATGCCTTATCTCGTCCCGACATGCACTTCGTTCGTGTGTTTTTCGTTTTTCCGCTTCACCGCGGTTTCTATAACTTTTTATTGTTTTAACGGGTAGGTAATATTTGTTTAAACGGTAAAGATTATCCTTTTGTTTATTATTATCTAGCCCCAAGGTCCAAAAGGAGATCTGGCCGCGATGGCGTGGATGGGTATGCCGGTATACAAGGGCCTCCGGGACACGTGTTTCTAATACCAGTTCGTATCGTTATTTCATTTTAATCACTACGGAAGATTACGCAAATATATATAAATTCTGTTTTAATTTCAGCTGAATCAAAATCAAGGGGAGAAAGGTCCGGATAGCCAAGCCGAAATGTTCAGACAAATGTTGGCACAACACATGGTCCGTATAGTACAATTAAATTGTATTGGTTTTAAATAGAATAACCAAATTTTGACGTATTATACGTATAGATGACAGATGTACTAGAAAATTAATTTTTTTTTTTCTTACTTTAGTTATCGATGAGAGGAATTGATGGACCAATGGGTATGACTGGGGTTGTAGGACCAGAAGGTTTGTTTTATGCTATTAATTATTACATGAGTGTTTTAACAACTACGCGTGTATTTATCATTTTAACGTAATTTGTAAATAATTAAAGGTCCACCTGGTCCCGAGGGTCCCAAAGGCGAGTCTGGTGAACAAGGAGAAGTGGTACGTATAACTTCGGATAGATATATTATATAAATCCAGCGATATTTTCGCATTTGTTCCAGTGTATACACATCGCAAAACTGCATATGCTGCATAGTCACTATTGTGTACAACTAAACTATACAAGAGTCTAAAAAAGTTTGCTCGCTTCGTTCCCTGCAATTGTATATAATGCTTTCCAATTATCATATTACAACTTTAAAAAAACCAATTCGATCCTTTGTTCCTTTACTTTGTTTTGTCATAATTCAATTTATTCCCCAAAACAAAATAATAACTCAAATTTTAAATTTAAAAATTAAAATGATTAATTAGGTAATTGAACATTAAAATAACTAATATTTCTAAGAAAAAATCCGTTTTCTAAGTAATCATAATAATATTAATCGTTTTATGGGCATCAACAAAGGAACACTTTTTTCCACATAAGTTTTTGTTTTAATTATTTTTAATAAGTAGTTAAATGGGTCGTAAGTGTCTAACATACCTCCTCATTCATGGTATTCGCTAATAAATTATAAATGGTTAAACATCGTATTATACACCCAAGTCGAATAATATTGGTGTTTGAATTCTGTTCTAGGGACCAAGAGGCGTCAGAGGGATGCCAGGCCCACCAGGTTAGTATATTATATGATTTCTAAGGATTTTGTTATTGGAGTACAATAATACTGAAATTCTATGAAAAAATGAGGGAAATTATTATTAGTTACATTTATCAACCATTTATTATTACTAAAAATTAAATACGTTTAATGAAAAACGCCAATAGGTTGATATAATGACAATATTCTTTTTCACACACTCACATTCATATTTTTTGTAAATATATTATTACAAAATAATTTACACGAAACAGATGTCATTTGTTTGACGACATCGATTTCCGAGCAATAGCTTTAAAATGGATTATTTGAAAGTCCGATAACTATAATTATAAAATAAAAATAAATATTTTATTTGCACTTTCAAATTATATTAAATTAAAAGATAACTTGCAATATTCACTCGATTTAAAAAAAAAATGTTTTTATTAAAATAATGTAATTTTATTTTCGTCTTAATTAAGTTGAATACCTCGTTGAGTAGTTTTAATTTAAATTTTTTAGTAAGAACAATAACGTAAACTATGTTACTCTTTAAAAAAAGAAAATAGAATAATTAAATTGGAGTATATCATTTTTATAATTGCAAAAGGTCGTGACGGACACAGGGGTAAACCAGGTAGAGATGGAGAACGAGGAGTTACAGGACCACCTGGCGTCAAAGGAGAGCCCGGACTACAGGGAGCTATGGGTAATTAATATTAGTATTATTAAGATTGTTATTATTATTTTATTTTATCTATAATGTATTGTTCTTTGCTTTGAACATACTTTGCAATCGGACATTTAATTTGAGGATAAAATTTCTACAACACATTTAATACCATTTAGCGTATTTGTGAGGTAATTTTAAATTAAAGAAGTCTAGATTAGTAAAAATATTTCATACGTTCATATGATTATTTCTTCTCATTGAATGCACAAAGAATATCATTACGCAAACACCATAAATCTATAACAAAATCGAATGCTATAATTGGTTAGGCCCTACATTTTATGAACAACTCAAAAATCAGAAATATAAGTAAGTATATTTAAAAAAATGAATTCGATTGTTTTAATATCTGATTTATTCGATTATCAAATTAAAATTCACACTTAACATCTAACTTTATTTTTTCTTAACGTTAAACAGTACTAAACTTAAATATATACACGCAGAGTTTTATCATCAAACCGTTAATAATTATATTACGTTCATAAACTCTCCTCAAATATACCACAACTGTTAAATATTAATTGATAATATGTAAACAAACTCGTTTCTATATAGTATAATATAAGATATTAATAAAATCATAATTAATAATATATAAGTACAATAACGGCATTCATATAATCCGATATGAATATAGAACAGATAATTAATGATTTAATACTTTTTAGTCAGTTTTCATTGTTTTATCAAATACTATTAAAATCTTTAAAAGTATCACTACAGTGATAATATTTTTTTTATTTATTCTAAAATGAGATTTATTATTTTAATTTAATATTGGATGGACAATGAAATTATTTGCCATGTATATTTTTAAATACCTAATTAAAATAACATGTTTTTTAAGCATATAAATTCAAAAAAAAAAAAACACGAAACACTTTAGTAAACCGAGATCCAAGCCTAATCAAATACGACGATTTATCACATCTTTCAAATTTTAACCAAAAATACACAAAAACTTTCAAAAAATCACTCCGTTACGAGTAACCAGAACTATTATCTTTATTTACCTCAATTTGTTTTTGCATATTTTGTCATGTCATTGGTTTTAATATATTATTTTGTTGGTATAATAAAAATATAATATAATTATAATGATTATTGAATCATCATAAATTTCAAAACAAAAAACAAATAGTAGATTTTGATGAAGCTGTCCCAAAAAGCAAGCTTGTGAAAGGGAGCAGCGAGTTAAAAACAGTTCAACAATAATATAAATAAAACATAATTTAAAACAATACTAAACATCCATGCAAAATCTAAAGTTAAATATATAAAATAACACTTAATTCATAAAATATTTAAATCTTAATTATTTACATAGTTTAAAAATATTTCTTTATAATATACAACAAAATCACTTGAATAGATAAAACAAACACTTAATTGGGTTAAAATATAATTATGACTGAATGCTAATAAACCATCTTCTGAAGCGCCCTTCTTAGTAATTAATAATTAAGTATAATGATATGTTTGCAGGATTGCCTGGAGAAAAAGGAGATCGTGGACTTACGGGTAAGTACCTTAATATTGGTAATAACACCACAATTAAACCCTACGCATAGAGATTTTAGAGCAAATCTTAACTTTTGTTCGTATAATTTATACAAATATTGTGAAGTTTATATCTGTTAAGAATATACTAGTGTTATAAACTTACCATTACGATTATTATGTGAATTTATCCATCCACTCATAAACTTGATTAATGAAACAATGTATACCAATATGAGTGTCTCATCTTGTTTTTTCTCGTATATTCTTGCCCACCCACCCACACACCCACCTAACTGCCACAACCCCAAATACAACCCGTATGACCGTACTTGTTTTAACTTTCAAACACCCATAACATTTATGAACATTTAATGGAAATTAACAATACAACTTTTTAAATCACTTACATAAATAACCATATTAATTTATTATATATTTCAGAGTTCTTAGTAGGTACGAAATACAAAAAAAAATAATACTTAAAATTATCATAAAAGGAGCTCTTTAATGATAAAAATACATTAAAAAATATAATAATTTGAAAAAGGACTATTGACTGCGCACTATCAGATTGTCATCGTATATTATAACATTATATTAGAAATTGGAACTTATAAATAGCTTAATAGCCAATCGTAAGCGTTTGTAATTAGCTGTCAATATTTTTAAATTTTATAAATCAAATTAAAAATACTAAACTGCATTGTTTGCGCACTCGTATTTGTTTAAATATTTAATACCCTAATTATAAACAGATTTTCAGTTTCAAACAACTCATCCAAACAGAAATTATAATAACTAATTTTAATTTTAATAACTTTTAGGTCAAGTTGGTGTTACAGGCCCCCGTGGTAGTGATGGACCTCAAGGTGAAGAAGGGCCTCAAGGATTAGCTGGCTTACCCGGAGAAATGGTAATATCCACGATTATAACTTACTAAAAAATATATAATATCTAATGCAAGTGCTTACGTTAATAATACAGTATATTACCTATATTATAATTGTAAATTACCTACTTTCAAATACAAATTAATTTATGTTACACAAATAATAATATACATTTAAAATGTTTTAGTATAATATATAATATATTATATTATTGTATAACATTATTGCCGCATGGCTACATTATATTTAAATTATTCAAAATAAACATCAGAACTTTAGTATTTGTATTTTGAACAAAGGAAATCACGATTTCCATCGATAAACACATTTTAAACAATTAAACTGCAAAAATAAAATATAGAATATTATGTCAATTAATTATTGGTATTTGATATCACCAAATCCAATATTATTACAGTAGATTCTAATTTTGCAAAACGTCAATATCTTGAATTTTTCATCTACTTAAAAGTCCCTTGAAATAATTACGTTTACAATAAAGCTCGATATTTTGAACTTCCATTTGTTTCTTTTGAGTTTCTACATAACGAGAGTTTAATAATAATGTGTATACAAAAAAAAAAATAAATACTTTTTCTCAGTAAATGTTTTATATATATAAAAATATGAATACTTATGTGTAATAATTACTAATCATATTTTATATACAAATGATAATTTATTATGAAACGAATTCGTAACTTAAATTTCTATAAATTGAAAACATAAAAAAAAATATTCAAATCCTGCAACTTCCGAATCTATATGGTCATTGCATCTATCTATTACTAAATTAAAAATGTACACATATCTATTTATAACTTTAGGGACCCAGAGGCTTCGCTGGTCTACGTGGATTCCCTGGTTCCCCTGGTCCTCCAGGAATTCCAGGATCAGAAGGACCTACAGGTACAGTAATTTTATTATTATTTAGAAACCTCTTTTAAAGGATTATTTTATTATTGTTTTATTTTGAGAATTAGGTAGGCGTATATCTTAATTTAAAATTAAAAAACAATCAACTTGAAAATCCATACAAAATAAGATGGGTATGTACCAACCTAGTTCAATTAAAAAGCTAAAAAAATAGAGAACTACCTTTCAACTTTAAATAAATTAAAAGAGCCTATTTTCATTATATCAGTATATGAAAATTACTATTATTATGAATTACATTTCAAAATGCATATAATATAGAATACATATATATATATATATTAATAACAATTATATTTCATAAAACTGAAAAAGCAAATATAACACGTAATGATTAAATATAAGCTATTGGTTAAAGTAGGTAAGTTAGATAATCCAAAACCATTTTAATGCTTTCGTCAAAATAATAATAAAGTGATGAAATATATATTTTTTTATTAATTAAGCGGAGTGACCCAACCTAATATTAGGTTTTAATTTTTATCCACGGTCTCCAACTATGGGGGAATGCCAAAATCTCAAATCTTAAAAAAATCCAAACGTTTCAAAATATTACATTACGAAAAATTACTAACTCTCCCCCGTACATAACAAATCACATCCTCCACACCGATCTCCGTCAAAACACCGTCCAAGAAGAAGCAAAATACTTCTATAAGCGTTTTCGTGATCGTCTCATAACCCACACAAATCCTTCAATCCGCGAATAAGCATCAAACGAAATTCCTGGTAATCTTCATCGACGACTAAAAAGAAAATGGTGCAGAGATCTCCTAAACAACTAAAAAAATAAGGAAAAAGGAAAAAAAATGAACGGTTAAAAAATAGTTAGTCTAGTCAACAGGAAGTGTCACTACTGGGTGGCTTCTTTCATCAATCCCATTCATGTTAATGTAATATTTTAGCCCATATTATTATTGTGCCCCCAGGGTACCAAATTGTATATATCATTTAAAAATAAAAATAATACATTTTTCCAATTTTTTTAATACAATTTTTATTTCATTCATTATATTTTTATATATTATATGTTCAACGATTTTTAAATAATAAAGTATTAAATCAATAATAATAAAATAATTCATTAACACTAACAATGTTGCATTTAGTTAAGTATTAGATACTTGTACTTGTAAATATTATAATATTTTGTTAAAAAGGAAAATAATTTTTAAATGTTTACAGGTCCTAAGGGTAACACTGGAAATACTGGTAAGTATGTAAAAAATAGCATAGTTACATAGTTAATAATTATATAATTTTAATATAAAACATGTTTTGCTGTGTAATATTATACATTGTAATTTTTCAATAAAGCCTCCAAAAGCAATTATTAAAATTTTATAATTAATAATTATTAATGGAAACACATCAGATATAATACTGATTTGGTTCTTAAATATAAATTAGATTTCTTGGTAATAAATATTTAGGTATGATAGATAGTACAATCTTTAAATGTTTTACATTAAATTTATTAATCAGTGACAAAAGTAATTTTTAACTCTACATAATATAATAAAGAATTATCAATATTTTAATTTCTAGGAATCCCTGGACCACCTGGTCAAATTGGTGCTGCTGGTCCTGTTGGTTCTACTGGAGCATCAGGCGCTTTAGGCCCTCCAGGAGATCAAGGTATAGTATCATAAAATATAGAATGATTTTTATAAAAATTATATAGTTATAACTTTTACAATATTATTTTGTTTTTTTTTGTTTTAGGACCTCCGGGAAAACCAGGGTTAGTTATATAAAATAATACTAACTAATAAACTAACTAATAAATATTGTATCCAACCAAATGATACTTTACAGTTTAAAATATTATTATATTATGCTTTCTAATTACTTGGACTAAATAAATATGTATTTTAATACAAATATAATGAATTAATACAAATTAACATAAGTTTAATTTATTATCTATTTAATTAACAAAATATAAATATCAATACTTACTAGATAGGTAAGTAACTAGTTTTTATATATCAATATTTTACTTTTTAATTCTTTTATTTTCATATGGTTTAGTTACATGTTGTTATTAACAATAAACAGTGATAATAATGATAATACTTATTTCCATTACAACCAAATCCATACTTACCACCAACTTCCTCTACAAAATATAAAATCTTCCTTAGTTCGTGTAGTAATTTTATAATTATGTGATTTTTGTAATAATATAGATTGCCAGGATTACCAGGAGCTGATGGATTACCCGGACACCCCGGAAATGCAGGTAATTTCATAAATCTAATTTCAAATATAAAAAAGGGGAAAGTAGGACAGCTCTGTTGTACAGTAGGTGTCGAGTATACCTCATCATTGAGTAAGTCACTGTAATGTGTGTGATAAATTTGAATTCAATGAAAAATCATTGCATTTATCATACAACTATTCTGAGCAAAAAACGTTTGTCAGACTATATACTATGCAAGGGGACAACAGTCAATTGGTATCGTGGTAACATTGTTTTATTTCGAAAATTGTTAGTTTTCAAAATGTTTATGGTGTAAATGTGAAATACAATATTGCAAATTAATATAAATTATGCATAAAATAATATAAACCTATATTATATGATGTAAAATAATAATTTGTCGTCATTTTAATTAAAAATTATTCTTAACTATGAAAAAATAATACATTTCTGTTCATAAATTATGAAAAAATAATTACAAGTTATGAACTTACTATTCATTAAATGTTCTACTGTTAAATGATTTGCACAGGTGCTTTGTTTATTCTCTCAACGGTGTCATTATATTTCTTCCGTTTTTTAGGGGTTTCTCTTCTTTGTATTGTTTTGATATACCACATTTTGAATATGCCTCCAGACAGATTGCTCAAAACGAAAATGACAACCACGAATTTTGATATCACTAAATGCTTTTTGGAAAGCATTCATTGCTCCAATTTCAAAATCTTACATAACAGTTTTTGGTGTTAAGTTGCTGTTTAATGTATATGTTAGTACAAACATTTTATATAATAATGATTATTGTCCATTTGTACGTACATGGCGTTTTCGAACCACTATTCACGTCTCACGACGAAAATATAGGTACCATAACTAATTTAACACGAATAACTTACGTAAACTTTACTAATCATATTTTTATGATCTATATTTTTTTATTTTTTTTTATTGGTTAAGCATCAACTACATAGGTTATTAGCTTACATGTGTTAATTTATACATTAAATGATTATATGTTATTGTACAATTCTATTTTTTTAAAGTATAAAGATCTATATTTTATATTGCTATTAAAGTAACTTATTTTACTTTAGTAATATCGTAGGTTGAATTATTTTTTTCCGAACATATTGCAATTGAAAATGTAATTTTGTGCATACAAAACGTAATAGTATACGTTAAAAATTACAAGTACCCACAAATACAATTTTTTTAATTACTCACAACAAAATATCTAAAATTTTTAATATACGAAAAACATTATTTATTAAACATAAAATATCTATGAAAAACAATTGTATTAATACCTACCTAATTTTTAGATTTATTAGCAATTCATTATTTTTTTTGATAATTACAAATGTGAGAATTTGAACTTCAAAAATTTTGAAAAAAATCGTGCTTATGCATCTTTGATATTTTTAAATGTTTAAAAGGCTTTTAATGACTTTAATTATTTTTAAATAACTTATGAGAAACCTTGTATTACATTTTCAAGCATTTGACGACCAAAAAAATTTTGATCGATTTTTGTTTTTAAAAAAAGTAGAAAAAATCGAAAATATTTATGTAGTATATATATTTTCTATGAACATTTTTGTTTTTCCTCAATTTTTTTAGTTTTTCTAATTATTTTGAAAATCACTGTACATTTTTTACTTTTGGCTTTTTACTAGAAAAAAAGACGCAAAAAAACTAGTTACACGTCGTTTTAAAATCAAAAATTTCATTGCTCCGCTCAGAATCTAAAATAATAAATACATAAAATAAATAGGTGCTGTTGGAGCCAAAGGAGATACTGGGTCAATTGGATTACCAGGTCCCATAGGTTTTCCAGGAACACGTGGTGTAAAAGGTGACATAGGTGTTCGTGGTCTAATAGGAGATAAAGGTAAAATACTATATTGATATGCAATATTATTTAGAGTATTATGATTACAATAATATCATGTTTTCGTGGGTAGGAGACAAAGGCGACAGAGGATCCGATGGAGAAAAGGGAGATCAAGGACTCAAAGGTACCCACGTTTATATAATTGTATATTTGTATGTATCTGATATAAATACAGTTCAATATTTCTTTATTTAATTTAATTTGTCACATATTACACTCTTTAATTTGTAAAATATTATTAATTATTAATTAATAATTAAGTTTAATTTATCATTATCAATTAGGTATAGTTAATAAGTATAATTGTATCATTATTTGTACTGTACTGAGCTCGAAATGGGCGTTTATATTATATATTATTATAATATATATAGTAAGAAAAAAAAAAGTTAAATTATTTTTTTTTAAACGGTATCTTTATAATATCATTGGATCAACCAATACAAAAATTTTCATAGCAAATTATGTTTTATGTTATGTGTAAATATAAAACAAAATATGTTATACCTTGTAGCTAAACTAATTTATATAAAATATTAAATGCCATTCAATTTCTAAAACGTCCCTATATTATATTATTTTTATTCTATTTTTATAAATTGACTCAATAACTAGATTTCACCAGGAATTTAATTTTTATTAAATTAAATTAAGAAATTAACTGTCAGCTATTTAGTTTTACAATATACATATTATTACTTATCTTACTATGTATATGTATTTATTTATTTTCGTTTAGATGTTAAATTAAATAAAAACTAAAAATCATATATTCTGTAAGAACAACAAAATATTTTTTTACAAAAACTCAAAGGTCGCATGAGAATATTTGATAATTTAATAAACTTTATATTTTCACTTGGTAAATATAAATAACTAAGTTTACAGTGATTTTATTTTTCATTAGCGTAATAGTATAAAAAAAAAACCGACATTATTATTTCAGATTTTTCCTCAATTAATGAGTTTCTGATTCATAAATAAATAAGATGTTTACTTGTTATTATAGGAGAGCCAGGATTGGCTGGACCACCAGGTTTAGTTGGAATTGAAGGTCCAGAAGGGCCAAAAGTAAATATCCATGACTTTTTTTATTTCAAAAATACATAGAAATATCATATTTCATGATAACAATATTCGAGTAGAAGTAAAATTATATTTTATCTTACTAGTCACTAACATTTTTTTGGAAATCATTCAAATAAAATAAGAAGTGAAACTTATTGTTATTTATTTTAGGGATCTGAAGGACCTCACGGCGAAAGTGGTACAATTGGATTACCAGGTAAAACATTTTATTTTACATACAAATTATCTTCAAATGTCGTAATAATATTCTGAATAGGTGAAAAAGGGAAACCAGGACCCGCTGGACTGCCAGGTTATCCCGGTGCTCCAGGTGAAAAAGGTGACAAAGGAGCATATGGCAAAGATGGCATCTCTGGTGAAAAAGGGGAACGAGTAAGCAAATTTTTTTACAATTTTATACTTAAATGTATTTATAAATAGGACTAATCGAGACATGATTCACGAGGACACAAAATTACTAGTTAAGTAAACTTTAACGTCTAATCAAAGGATCATAACTCATAAGATAACTTGTTGGCATGCATATTATAACGATTTTGTGCATCTGAATTATATTTTAATAAAATGTTCGTATAAAATAAATTGGAAAATAATAACACATGTTTATATGACTTTATATATATAGATATTTACAATAAATAGGTACAAGTGATGTAAGGTAATACAAAATAGTTTAAAGTAAAATAAATTGTAATTAATTAAATTAACTAATCTTATAGAGACGAGGGACTTGATTGAAGGAACCATCCATTGACGGAATTTCATGACGTGGAGTGTTTTGTTAGAGTTGAGAGAACAGTGATGAGGAGGTATATAAGGGGATTTAAAATAGATTTTAATTCATCGAGGAACTTAAGAAGTGAGACTTCATTGTTGCTTATAGGGTTATGATTTGGTTTAAATAATCGGTGACTGGTGACCCACTGCAGTTATATTTGCAGACTAACAAGTTTTTGTCAGATTCTCAGATTGTGGTTGGTTATTGATGATGGTATTCAGGTATGGTAGTGACTAGTGGAGTTAGATGGTGGTAGTTGTTGATAATATTGATTTTAGGTGTTGTGTTTGAGGTTCAGTTGTTTGTATTATGTACATGATTTATAGTTGGGAGGGTGTGGTCCTTTCATAGGGCGCATCTTACTTGAAGATCCGCCGATTTTGTGCAGGATGTGGATTTTCCCCACATTTGGCACACATGCACATGACACAAATATATTATGTACAAGTTTAGGTGTGGCCATAGGTTCGGAAATTTTGACACTGTGGTAATTGTTGCCGTTTGTAGGGTTCTTTAACTTAAATCTTCGTGTTCAAGAGAGAGATGGTGAAAAAATATCGCTATCGCTTCCAATGGGATCGATATCAATAAAAAGTTAGTTAGTGGAGTTTTGTTTCTTGGTTTTCCAAGATATTAGTAACATTTCTCGCAGTGTGACCTATTTCATCTATTGCGGTTGCGAAACAGTTTCTGAAGTGGACGGATGCAAGTATTTGATAACAACCCTCAGAGGCTTAAAAATACGTGCGCACTATCGAACTATCTGCGCGGGGCTATAGTGAAATTATAAATGTATTATTGATAAACTATTAAAACAACCCGAAATACTTCGCTTATTACCAGTATAATAATTATTGAACGATTCACATGAAGTATTTTAAACTTTAACACTACAAATTTCTTTATTGTATTTCAGGGTAATACGGGATTACCAGGAGAACGAGGAGAAACTGGACCTAGAGTAAATATTACATTTAAAACAATAATTTTCATAATTAAATACACACGAATTATTTTTGAAAAGTTACAATATATTTACAAAAATTGGTATTTTAAAATTCAGTTTAATGGAACATTTTCCAAAATGAGTTTTTATTTAATTTTTATATTATTTAATATATAAACTAAATGTTTACATACTGATTTTATATCAAAAGTTATAATTTTTATTTTAATTTATACATTATTTCTTAATCAATATTCACTTAAAAGTGTTAATAATTGTATCAAAGTAAATTAAATAAATGAGTTTAGTATATGTCATACAAAAAATAGTTTTAAGATGTTATTAGTTATTTATGATAAAAAAATGAAGCCAACATTTAAATTAACTAATTTCATAATTATAAGTGAAAGCTAATTTCCTAGTTTAACGCATTTAATATTTATTTAGATAAAATAAGAATAATAACATTTATTTTAAATACATTTGTATAGGGATTTAGAGGCGCAAGAGGTCGTGAAGGATCTGAAGGAATCCCCGGACCAAAGGTATGCAATAAAGACATCGACTTATACGAATCAAAATGTAGATTATATATGTATATTACTGTAATTTTTTCCCTTGAACAATAATAACGATTAATCAAGTTCGAACAGATAAACGATAGTTATAAATAATTTATGAAGACAATTATAACTAAATGTATTGTTAAGTAACTTATAAATACATTAGCTTAGTTATCATTTTCTTTCAAAGTAGGTATTAAATAAATTCCATACTTATTAGCTATTATTATCACTACCAAAAAAATTTCAAATTAAATAAGACTCAAAATAATATAACATTCGTTAAATAAAATCTGAGAGTCCACAAACTTTTAACTATAAGTAGGTATATTAATTATTAGTGTTAGTTTTGAAGCGTACAAAAGTATTTTTAACATTGCATTGATTAATTAACTATATATATCTAACATATTTTATTTAATATTAAATATATAAATATTGTTTGTAACTAAATATATTAACACAAATTAACTTTACATGAAATTATATGTTTTAATTATTTCCTAATTAATTATAGGGTGATACTGGACAACCTGGGCCTACTGGTGCTTTGGGAGAACGTGGAATACCGGGTTTGTAATAGTTACCTAATCGTATTTATGAATATGGTTTATTTTATGTATATACATTTAACAATAATTACATAATTTCAAGAGAATGGCAATGGAATTTTTTTAATTACTAATAATAATAATAATTCAATTTATTATTTTATTATTATTCAAGTATATTGAGTATTGACAGAATTTTACTGTGGTAATAATTATAAATAATTGTCTATATCTCATAGATACATCAAATTTGAATACGAGGAAATGTTAATGTTTTGTTTAACAAGGCACTTAGTTATAAAAATAGAAATACACTGATCTTGTGATGAAACGATACTACTTTGGCACACGTATTTATAGGGCGTTGAAGAATTAATACTATGGATTTTGTAAATTAATCAAAAATAGTTAAATGTGGTAAGACACCGTGATATCAAAGAGCAAAAATAAGATGTCACTGATGTCTTGTTAATTTGTATTTAGATATCATATATACAATATACATAGTATAATAAAACATAAATACTGTATCGTAATGGTGGTTCAAGCCATTCCATTGGAGCGATTTCATTGTACAATAATTAATATATACAGTGTACGCTCGGTAACTCGAAGCTCGCGGGGAGAAAAAAAAAATTCTACTTACTAAAAATTTCGAGTTATCAAAATCTTAATGTTTTATTGTTATTTGAAGAGGAATTTTATTTGTTCGAGATGTCGAGAATTTCGAGTTATCAAGGTTCGAGTTACCGAGAGTACACGGTATATATATTTTTTAATTAATTAAAGATAATCATGTTATTTAGAATATGTTGCAAAGTATTAATAATTTAAATTGCATAGGACAGGTGCGGATGGCTTAAGAGGATTTGTCGGTCCTCCAGGTGCTCCCGGAATTAGCGGAAAAGATGGTTTACCTGGATTTCCGGGAGAACGAGGTCCTCCAGTTAGTATCATATAAATTAATTAATATATTATAAAAAATTAAATGGTCATAAAGTAAAATCATATAACACAAATATATATTTAAGTATATTATAATAGGTTATAGAAATATAGAATAATAAAATATCTATATTTTAGGGTGACACGGGACCCATAGGTGTTACTGGAATCCCTGGAGTCGTCGGGCCACCAGGTCAATCAGGCGAAGTTAGTATATAGCAAATAATCGTATTTTTAAAACGTAATTTGAGATTTTTCATAATAGATAGGTTCTGTTGGAGAACCAGGGCCAGCAGGTCAACCTGGATTACCAGGAGAAGCAGGAAGACCGGGTGACGCAGGTAAAAATAATGAAAAGAAAAATTATTATTACTATTTTTTAGCGAACTTACTATGATATTTTCTTTTATAAAATATCTATACATTATCTATTAGACCGACTTAATAATATATTATTATGTTATGAACTTTTTTTGAAAATTTGAAACTAGAAATCATAATTTTTTTTTTCATAAAACGATCGACATATTATTATGATATTAAATGCACTTTTTTTATTATATTTTACGTTATAGGAAAAGAAGGACTTCCAGGCCCAGTTGGTCCACCTGGAAAATCAGGCGAACCTGGTTCCCCAGGACTACAAGGGTTCCCAGGCGATAGAGGTAAATCGACATGAATTATATTTTTTTGCTGGTATTTCAAAATAAAAACAAATTTAAAAAAAACAAATCGACGAATTTTTCACAGGATTTCCGGGAGTACATGGAGCAGCAGGACTAAAGGTTTGTATTTTAAAATTGTTATTATCAGTCAAAATTAAAAATATATATTCAAAGTATAATCCACTTATTTAGGGTGGCCAGATATCCCGTTTTATATACGGGGAAGTTCTGTATATTAAAAGTCTGTCCCGGTGTCCTGAAAAAGCTTTCATGATGACGCTTGATTGTCCGGTTTTTTAAACATGTTCCATTTTTCATCCTTATAAAAATATCTAAAGTCGTTGCAACCGCAATAATAGATGCTAAACTTTATACAACTTCTATTAGCCATTAAGCATATTAATATCAATATGTACCTAAATATTCAAAAAGTATAAAAATGATCTTATATTATAAAACTATAAGGATATTATTTTAAACCCCATAGTTCTATTGTTAAAAGATTTTTATTCAATAAAGGATAGCTTGTTGTTTTATTAAAAATGAACGTTTTATTTTAGTAAATATAAAAAAAAATTAAACCCGTATTTAAGTATTTTAAAATTGGCCACCCTAACCTATAACTATTGTCTATCAAAGATAATAATTTTGAATCAGTAGTTTTTATTTCAGGAATTTAAAATAGTTATACAAAATGAATCCAACACGTTGAGTGCCACATAATTAGTATTTGATGCGCGTTTCCCATGTATCTGCATCAACGTGCAGACGTGTCGTATAATGTAGATTATAATTAATAAACTTATAATATCATTACTCCCATACCAGATAAGACGTTTGTTGAATTTTATTACCTGGGCATTTTATTTTGCATTAGTATTCTTTACTGAAAGAACAGTTAAGTTTCTCTGTTATTTTACATTGGTTTTTATCATTAGAAACATGATTTTTAAGGTGACACTGGACCTCCAGGTCCTCTTGGATCAACTGGAGATAAAGGACAACAAGGCGAATCTGGCAAAGAAGGACCACCGGTAAAAGAATGCACAATTACGACGTTATTTAAATTTAAAAAGATAATAGTTACTTGCATGATGTTTTTCCAGAAATAAACTTTTATGGACATTTTATTTTTATATGATTACCTTATAAACAAATAAACAAAACTTTATTAATTAATTTCAGTTGAAGACAATTCAGAAGAAAGGTTTTTAAATGGTTTTAATAAATGATAAAATACATTTTATTACACAGTTTGTTTTTAAAATGTAAATATAAGTCAAATTTAGTTATTTACCGTAAACCGCAATATAGTAATTAGTATAATATATGAATAGACACACTCGAAATACCTTCATTGAATTTTTTTTGAAAAAGCTCACTAGAATTGCCTCCCGATTTTAAAAAATATATCGTTTTATTGAATGATAAATGAAAAATAGATGGGTATTTAAACTTCAAATCTGAAATTTAAATGTTATATTGTTATGTGAATCAATAACGTTTTATATTTTAGAAGGTAACGTAAGTGCATACCTAACATATATAAGTGTTTTGGTCCAATTACTGAATCCTACTCATCATTATATTTGCTTTTTTTTTTTGTGTGTGTCTTTCTCACTTATTTGTTCATACATTGGGATAAATTAATATTTCCACATCATCTATTAACAGCCGACGTGAATACACAACGCGTAAGAATACAAACATAAACCCTTGTTAAAATATTACTTTATCGTTTTTATTTCTTTTTTATCGGCAATTTTACCTAAACGTTTGAAACGACTATTAAATTCAATCGTTTATAGTTGTATACAATCATTTTTATATACATTTTTATGCTATGTAAACATATTAAATAAGATCAATAGTAGAAAAATAATATTTATTATTTTCAAATATTAAAATGATTTACAATTTATTCTAATTTTTAACATAATGTATATGAATATATTTATGAGTTATAGTATAACTGCATCCGGCCCGCGTACCATTTTTCACTGGACCGTGCTACATTTAAATTAGTTTATAAAAATACAAAATGTCAGGATTTTTCGGTATTTTATTTTATTATATTTATTAAATTATTAAAATCGATAAAATGTTTATCATAAAACTTAGATATGAATTGTTATCTAGTATTGAACTATTAAATGCAAATAATATTATATTATTTTATAGGGGCGTAGTTAACAAAAGGTTTTCTTTTTCCTTCTATATTCTCTATTTCCCGCTAGATTTTCACACTTTCAAAATTGGCTCTCTAGTAGCATTAAGTTGCTCATTCCTGAGTTATACAAAGATTAATATTATATATTTCAGTAATTTAAATATATTATTTTATTTCATCGTCAACAATATTATTGTGTAATATTTGATTAATAAATATTAAATATTATATTCCAAACTGTTCTGAAATTGAAAGTTAGATTCAATGAAAATGTAAAACTATTAATTTTAGTTAGATAAGTACCTATATCTTTACCTTTAATTAAAAATAAATAAATATATTACTTGTTACTAACGTTTATTGAGCTACTATATATCACCGTTAAAAGATAAAATAATATAAGTTAAACCATAATTTAAATATACGATTTATATCAAATATGTAAGTGTATTCTGAACTAAAGACTGAATACCATGTAGCATTTTTTTATTTTGGAATAAACCTTCTTTTGACGAATTCTACTTTTATTCAATTCATTCGAATTTGATTAGTCTTTTTTTTCAGTTATTTCAAAAAAATTCCAAACTCATTAGGTCAAAATATATTCCTTTGAAAAACTTTGTTTAACTTATAACCTTTTAGAAACATTATTACGGCAGCATTCGAATGAATAATATTATAAACAGCTCTAACCGCATTTTAATGTCTATATTGTGTAGGTACCTACACAATATATACCTCACAATTAATATTAACTGTAAAATTTGCAAACAATACTTTGTAGAATCGTATTTTTTTAATCATTTCAGTTTCAATGTCATGTGTTTATGATTGTTTAGTGTTAAAACTTTTCTTAAATAATTCTTGCGCGGGATTAAAATTCCTAGAAAAAGAAAAAAGAAGCTATTGTTTTATTTTAATTACAAAATAGTATGCATGCATTCACTAGCATACATCGTTCTTCAGTAGTCCTTCATGTGCTTCGAGATTTTGAATGTGTTTAAATTATATTATAGTATCTATACATATTATATTATTTTATCATTTTTTTAGTATATAATTTACATACTCAATGGTATTATGAAAATATAGAATATCTATCATATGAATATTTTGAAACTAAAAATTAATAAGCACCTAATTATATTATCTAATACAATACATTTAAAATTATTTTTTATATAGAACACGAATTTCAAATGTTGGAATACAGTTTTCAATATTCTTATTCTAGCTTTTAACATAGCTTCTAGGTTCTGTTATTGGGGTAAAAATAGTTCAACGATGGTTATAATTTATTTACCCTAAATAATGAAGAAAATTTTTATTATTTCAATATTCATCATTTTATCATAAAAACATATCTTTTGATAGAAAAAGAAAAATCTTGTGTTGTTTTAAAATGTATTTATTTGTCCAGTTACAAATTTTTTTTACCAAGAATGCATCTATATTTTAAGTAATTTGTTTCTAATAATAAACTAATCTTTGATTTTCTGTTGTATGTATGTGTTAGTATTAAAAACTATGTGTAAAACTAGTTTAAACTAAACTCTTAAAATATAAGACAGATAAATACTTCATTTAGTTCCCACTCGAAAAAAAAACTTGGAAAACTTCCTCAACTATGTTTATATCGATAAACGATGACTTATAGTTATAGTTTTAAAAGCACTGCACAAGTGAAATAAATTTTAAGTTTTTAAAATTTGAATTATATTATTATTATTATTATTATTTAGGGTGCTGAAGGACGCAAAGGACCTACAGGTACACCAGGTGCAGTTGGTTTAAAAGGAGATAAGGTACAGTTTTATCAATACATAATATAATTAAAACGTCCAAAATAATACTCTTTAACGCATGAAAAGGTTTAATTGTTAAAACAAAAATACACGATTAAAATTAAAATGTATATTTCCTTTATAGTTTATGTTTATAAATTTCTAATCCTTGTAAATTTAATGAATGACAAAAAATTTATTTTAAACTAGTTTAATAATGGAGCTTATTAAAGTTTCAATTGATAAGAATATAATTGTTAAACAATTTAAGATATAGAAACATTCATTTTGTCATAATTTTCAATCAATGTAATTAAAATAAAATATATTCAATTTTTTATTGATTATGAATAAATTCGGCTTGTATGACTGAGCAATTGTCACTAAATAATATATCTAATTTTAAAATATATTTAGGATATTAACCTATAGAATTGATTAACCTCTGATAGTAATTCGTTGATATTTATAGTGTATTCAGTATAATATTATGTTTTTTCTTGAAGAATCTAATTGTATTTCTTTCAACATTCTAAACTTTAAGCAATAACAATATGACTTGTTTAATGTTCCCCTGTGTGTTCTTCAAAATGTCTGCATTTATTATATATATGTTTAATACTTAGAGTTGCGGTACACGATTTACATTCAGTAGGGTAGCTTTTTTACAGTCCCTACAACACTTTGTGTAGTACGAAATTTAAAAGTGTGTAATTCTAATTAAACCTTTATAATAATATTATGTATAATTTTATATCTTCACATTTTTTTATATTTTAATGGTTTTTTGCCAAACCACGTTTTAATTATTATCTACTACACAGACACACAGTAAACAATATTTTGTGTTGTTACGTCTTTTACTCTTATTATAGTTATTATTCATTGTTATTGAGGGTAGCTAATTTTATTATTATCAACTTAGTAGTGATCATTGGTATATTGTATACTAGTGTTTATCTAGAAATAATAGTGATTTGACCGATTTAGGACTATGTGTGTAGTACGAAAATTTGGATATTATAGAGACTGTTTTTATACATGAAAATTCATGTTTTAGTCTGGTATGCACAATTATTTGAGATGTTGGCATTTGGGTTTCTGTTCCACCTTATGACCAATCGTTTTATTTTGTATAAATTGATTGTTTGACTGTTCCTATATTTTGCCATTTATTTAATTTATTTTTGTAAATCGATGTGTGGGGAGATTCCCATAACTCATGTGACAGGTGTTAAGGATGGACAATTTAGTTTTAAGAATAATTAAAAATTATAAAATGAGTAACATGAAATAGAAGTTTAATGGTGGAATTAATAACTTTTTCGTTATACCACAAAATATAAATCCTATTTTCCAGGATTGTGAATGGTTTTTAAACAAACTACCAGTTACTGGCCAGATGGTATTTTTATACTTTGTTTCAAATATGCTCTTTGAGTATACCATTTATTTGTATAATTGTTTTCAAAAAAAAATTAACTAATATTTTTATGGTATGATATATAAAATATTTGTTTTTAATTAAACTTGTTTCAATTTAGGGTGAAATAGGTCTTACTGGACCAATGGGAAACGATGGAATTGCGGGAGCACGAGGCGTTCCAGGTTAGTACGTTCAGTTTTAAGACAGTCTATAATAGGTAATCATTTTTTGTTACAAATAAAGATATCTGAAATTATAAAAATATTTATAATATTGGTGTTTTTCACTAAATGCCATGTGTTTTGTCTTGATTTTAAGAACTCATGATTTTGATATGTTACTTTTTATTGTTATTTATTTTGTATACTAACTGTATTGTCATATACTTATATATTGTAATATAATAAGTGTGCAACAAAGGAATCAGTATTTCATAATATTAATTTATTTCCTCAATTGTATGTTTAAGAGGACGTCGTACCCACCTATGTTGTTTCTATCTTATTAATACATAATATACCAAAATTTACGTCCAGCAGTTTCAATTTCGTATTGTTAGCTTACACATAAGAGTGAATTGACCTATTATAAAACTTAAATGTAAGAACATTATCCGAGGTATCTCGTTGGTTTTTTGCGATATTAAATTTTTTAAGTAAGTCATTGCGATATTACATTTTTTAAGTAAGTCATTATTTTCAAATATTAATATTTTACATACTCATAACTTACTTAGAAATTAAAATATCATGAGAGAACACTTTATATAATGTTCTTACATTTAAGTTTAATAATAGGTAAATTCACTATAATATCTAAGCTAACGATACAAAATAGGAACTGCTGGACTTAGTAAGACGGAGACAACACAAGCGGGTACGACGTCCTCTTAATTAATCGAATAGGTAACAATAAATATAATTTTTCATAAAATAACGTTAGACTTATTTACTCATATTTGTTTAAATGCAGTATAAAATATAATCACATATGATTGTTATTCAGATTACCGTTTTAAGTTTTTATATTATACTAAAAAAATAGTAAAAACAAAAACAACACTTGCCACTATAGTACCTATTAGTACCCACCTATCTTATGTCGATTAAAGTCTTACGTAATATTACATGTTTATTATTTTTTACAGGACCACCAGGGCCCGTTGGACCACCAGGAGAAGACGGAGATAAAGGTGATATTGGGTCTAACGTTTAATAATATTATCAGCTTTGTCAATTGTTATCAGGACCATCAATTATTCCATAACAGGTGAAATCGGCGTTCCCGGAGAAAAGGGATTCAAAGGTTCAAAAGGAGAAATGGTAAGTAATACAATTTTATGTTATGGATGAAATAATTCTACTTGTTATTCATTATTTTGACTTACCTTACTAAATGAACGCATAACCGCATGAGTGGTTAAGAGCGTAACACAATACAAAGTGTATATAATATTCAACTCAATATTTAATCAATACCATACTTAAATAAAAAGTTTTTAGTAGTATAAATGTAGATATTTTTGGAAAAAAAGCACACAATATTGAGGATTGACACACATAATGAAAAAATAGTGTTACTTATAAAATGCCTACCGCGTATAATTGTAATAAATTATTAATTGTGAATAACCTATATAACCAAGTATATAAATGTATTAAAAATTTAAACCATTCATATATTTAATAGATTTCAATCTAATTTGCATTTATTAAATAATTTTATATATTTTAAATAATTTTTTTTTTTTGTCATCAAATAATTATCAATTATCATCAACAACGGTATTTTCTAGTGTGTTAAGTACATGTTCTCTAATTCCTAAGTACAGGTAACTACTGACACCTGATAAATTGTTAACACTGCTTAGAACATTTAAAACGTGTAAGTGCTTAGTACATCATAAATGTCCAATCAGAATTCAACTTTCAGCGTGGTTCTGTTGACCCTATAACATATTCAGAACATTTTTCAAAATCCATTTCTAAGACAATTTATAATAACCCATCCTATACCTACATATATATCACTTATGGTAGTTAAAATAGTCAATAAATAATAATAACCAAACATCAAAAATATCGAATACTTTCATTTTAAAATTAACATTTGTTCGAAGCTGTCATTCTCTCCTTATGACTTTCCAAATAAACTATAAAGTAACAAGCACAGTTAGCCTATAATAATTATCTTTATGCATCGCACTCTTATGTCGCTCTATTTTTTCCCACTAAATAGTTCACACTATTACGGCTTGGTTCTATTATTTGTCAAAATATTTTTAACTAAGTATGTTGATTGCTACGGTACATTTATCAATTGTCAAACATTGTCAAAACGCATTGCATATACCTAACAGTGTAACAAAACATTTTTAAAAATGTATTATATATTTTTGTATATTCAGGGTCCGGTCGGAGCATTAGGAAACCCAGGATTAAGAGGAGAACCAGGACCAGTTGGAGTGTGTATTGATAAATAGTTACCTATTTCAAAATCATATAATTATTTTAACGATAATAATATTTTACGATCCCCTAGGTGCCAGGAGAAAAAGGTCCGATCGGAGAAATAGGGAGACAAGGAGCTAAAGGAGAAGAAGGGCCTATAGGAATTACAGGTGAAAAATAGACAAATTTATTCTGCACTGCAGTTTAATTTGCCTAGTACTGTATATATATATTTATTGTGTGCTTAGGACCACCTGGACCACCGGGGACACAAGGTATTCCAGGACTTGTCGGTCCAAAAGGCGAGCTCGGAGACGTTGGTGCCAAAGGTAATAAAATGTATATACACTATTTAGTTGTAAATTGAATTTCATTATCTACAATAATATTGACTGCCAACCAGTAATGATAAACAAAATCAATACAAATCAGTCACCCCACATTTTCTGTTCATGACAGTCTGTAAAATGGTTCTATCATATTACTTTGATCTTTGCTATAACGTATAGCATATTAAATTAGTGTAATCTAATTTGACTTTTGAGTGATATCGTTCGATCTACTGCGTATTTAAATACACGGAAGTGCTTTAATTTCATTAATTATTGTTAATTGAAAGGCAATTGATATAGGTCCCGTCGGTCAACCTGGAGCACCTGGGGAAATTGGCCCAAGAGGATTTAAAGGTGTTGATGGACAGTATGGTGAGTACAAATTAATTGTTAATTATTATAACTAAAACATTTTTATTTTGTCAGACTAAAAAATATACCTATTGTCGAGAACATTTTAATATGATTCCGTTGCACTACAATTAATAGTACCTACGTACCTGACTACCTAATATATTGATTTGCGAAATAAATAACCCTGAAAATTTAGGCCCCGAAAAAATAACCCTATAGTAATAATTATGTGTACCCGTGAATACTTTCACGAAATTTCAATGTCAATCTATGTGTGATTTAAAAACAAAGAGTAAATTTTTTTAGTCATATAGTACATTGATATTGTAATACAATTTCAATAATATATAAAATATAAAACAAAGAGTAAATTTTTTTTGAAATGTCAATGATATATAACTGTCTCCGCTCTGAATTATTTCTATCGTATACAATAATTTATCATGGAATCCAAATTTAACATTATTTTCGGTGACATCACAATTTTACGTGTGTTATAAATTTTACTACACGCAATGACATACAAATATTTAGATCTATTTTATTTGAAAGTTTATAACAATAGTTAATAATATAATAAGATAGTCTGGATAGAAATACACACCAGTATAATAACAATTTTATTTTTTTTAAAAGAAATTTACAATCTGTACTTATTGTCATAATGAGCGAAGCAGAGAAATATACATACAAGGTCGTAAGACAATTAATTATTCAATCATCATAGAGAGAAAAATAAAAAGTTTACAAGTACTCAGACGTAAAATAGTGAAGTATTTTGTAGAGAGCAGCCACCCATTAGCTACACTTTTGTCAGAAGGAAAATTATAATAATTAAATATTAATTATTGTACCCACTTGCCCATGCAAACCTTTTTTATAATTTTGCAAAATCTCATATGAAGTTATTTTGCCCGTGGTTATTTTTTCACGGGGTTTATTTTGGGGGTCTAAATTTCCGGGTTATTTTTTCGTGGTATCTAATATATTATAATATATGGAGTTAGATATTTCAGAGAATTCAATAAAAATAAAGTAAAAAATTGTCTGTTATTATAAGTCTTATTGTAAATGTCTAGTGATTTATTTAATGTACTGAGGATGTCATGTCGGTGTATAGGTCCAGTGGGTGCAGACGGCCCGACCGGCCCTAAAGGAGAGCCAGGTGTAGTTGGACCACCAGGCCCACAAGGTCTCGATGGCAAACACGTATGTCCGCTTATTTTAAATACCTACCTATATAATGTAAAATGTCGTACATTAAAACATAAATTCTAAATTATTTAGGGCGAGCGTGGGCCAATGGGCGCAAGAGGAGACGACGGAAAAATCGGATTGCAAGGACCAATAGGACTAAGAGGTTAGTGGTTTTTAACTTGTGTGTTGTGTGCGATATAACCATTTGAGATTTAGATTAATTTTTTGTCAGATCATGATTTTTAGATTATCTATTTTAAAAACCTTCGTGTGGAAGACTTTGTAAATATTAAAGTAGGTACAACTTTACTATGTCTAGGTAGCGTTTTATACTGATTTCATTAGGTATCTATTTCAATGACTTTTGATGTATTATTTGTAATGACCATAATATACAAGTATATTACCTAATAAATTATTACAACAAACTATTGCATATAAAATGTCAAAAACTTTATATGCTAAACTAAAATAAGACTCTACTGCTTAAACTTTTCTGATATCTTATTGACGATAGCAACTTAATACTTTATTCATTATTATTTATACGTATATTAATCGAACATTATTTTTGTCAACTTTTTTATGTTAGGTTGAAATAAGTAACGTCATATTTATATTTTTTTGTTACGTAATTCAAATTTAAATACAATTTATATTCCCTCTATGTTGACACTTCTTTTGATGTATAAACATATCGACAAATTGTATAAATGTAATACTCTGCATTTTGAAGATTTAATTTAAATAAACGTTATAAACAGGTAACATTGGGCCAGAAGGACCAAAAGGGAATGCAGGTGTTCCCGGATTTCCAGGAACTCAAGGCGAACCCGGCATTCAAGGTCCAAAAGGTGACAGGTACATATACCTACATAAATAATTATGTAAATACAAATACTTCTAACTTTTTTGATTGTAAGTGGAGTGAGCATTAGTTTTACAAATGTTTTTTTTTTTTTAAAGTTATTTCGTTTTTGTCTTCACGTTTTAGAACAGAATATTTACTTTAATCTTCGACATTCGGGGTGGTTTTAGTATAAAATTTTAATTACCTAGTTGGTTTTTTAGGAGGTTAGAGGGGCAAAAATCACAAAAAAATAAATACACATTAAATATTAATTAATAACAACTTACAAAAAAACAAATGGAAAGCGGGAATATTTTATGACACACCAGCTTCCGAACGAAAAAATCTATTTAATTTTTTTAATATTATTCAGAAAAGCGAATAACCGAAAAGATTTACATTTTTCATAAATATTTATGTGAACATTTTCAAGACATGATTACATTTTCAAAATATTTTAGGTCTTTCGTTGCTATTTATAAACATCTGCAAATTTCAACTTCTTTTCGATTTTGATGTTAATAACTTTTATATTCGCCAATCAAAAATATTGAAAATATAATAGAAGGTCCCTCGTAAGATTTTCTTATAGAAAATTAAAAATTTTAAAAATGCATCAGCACAATTTTTTTTATAAGCTTTTAATTTGTTAAAGTTCAATTTTTGGCGATTTTAAGATATATTTATTCTGTAATTAAAAAATTATATTAATCTTGGGGACTAGAAACATTCCACCAATACATATATTATTATTTTCTATGCTCCGTAGAATTTTCAAAATATAACATAGAATATTTTTAAGCTATTTATGTCAAGAACAGATTTACGTTATGTCATTATATGTGATATTTTTAGCGAAAATTAGGTCAACCAAACGAATTCAATAGATACTTAATAAAAAGTACTAAAACTACTTTTTGTGAATAACTAACCATTGGCGCGACTAGGGGGTGCAAAAAAGTCTTTAGCACCCCCAAGTTCTAATTTAGCACCCCTTATTTTTCAGGTTTAACTATCATTATTATAGTGAAGTACCATCAATTTTGCGGTTTTTAAATATGAAATATTATAGTACCCCACGTTTTAGAGATCTAGCTACGCCTATGTAACTAACTAATTTTAAATATTATGTTGTGTAAATGACTTATCTCCGTAGTGGTCGAGACGGTGACGATGGGAAAATAGGTGCTCCAGGACCTCCAGGTGAAATTGGTCCACTCGGTAATCCAGGTATCGTGGGTCCTCCAGGACGAACTGTAAGCTACGTTTTGTTGAACTTAATTTAAATCACATAAGAAATTTAATTAATATTTTATGAAAATTATATCAGAAAAACTTTAGTACTGCAGTATAATAAGTTATTTATTTTTAATTATTATATATTAAATATTTATATTTAAGAAGCTTTTTGTTTCAAATATAATATTGAGTGAATCATGTGGTTTTAGGGAAACGAAGGTCCACCAGGACCTCAAGGAAGTTCAGGACTACCTGGAGAAAAAGGCGACCAAGGTTTAATAGGTAAGCATAAATAAATACGTTTAAATTTTCTATCCAAATAAGTATGCAAAAAATAACTACCTACGAAAAGTTTTTTTTCATGGATACAATGGTTGAAAACAATTTATTTATATACGTTTTATAAGATTATTTTAAATATTCCTCAAGTTTAATTTTTTTGTCAATTCATTAAATTGTAAAATAGAAAAGACTTCTTTTTTTTCGTTTTATTACTTGAGTGGTAATACAATGAATGCCATATTGTACTTGTATTCCAACCAACTAGATTCCTCTGTCGTGAAAAGTTATCGTGTTTTTTTTTTTATGCATTTAAAATAAACTTAAAGGAAAACACACAATCGTATTATATCAAACCTCCACATTTAAACAATAGTAATAAATTATAAATCAATAAAGGTGACGAAATTTATTATCGTTAAATGGCTCGAAGTATAAACTACTATTCTTCAATTTGTTTATATTAAGAATATTGTTTTAAACATTTTTCTTTTACCAATTGAAATATGAATGTTAAAGTAATATAAAAATGCTAATATTGTTACATGGCTGAATCCAGGTTCAATGTCAGAATTATTGTATCACAAAAAATTCATTCATGATACAAAAACTTATATTTTATATTTGAATTATTTTTATCATGTTAGTTCAAACCAGTAAATGTATTAATATTTTTATTTTAAAGCAACGAATAAACAAAAATGTGGATCTTGATTTGGTACAAATGGTAAATTTTTTATTGAATGTTGTTGTGTAACAAATTCCTGGAAAACTATCGCAGGATAATATTATATCGATGCTTAAATCGAAATAGGACACATGCATTTGATTTCAGTTGATGATACATGCTGTAATAAAGTATCAGAGTACCTAAAGTATAAAAAAAAAAACTCAATATGTTTAAGTAGTTAATGTTTATTAACTATTTTTTTTCAGTATGTGACCTATTTTATTAGAAAAATGTCGGCTTAAAAGTTAAGTGATATATACTGATGTAATACCGGCAGGAGCCACGGTGCCACACGTTTACACTTTAAACCACTTGATACATTTCCTGAAACTTTGCAATCAATTTGACACTTTATCATTGACTTTCGGTTTAAGTCGTTTAACTTACGTAGATAATCTTTAACACTTCCTAACCAATTATTTACTTTAGCAAGTAAACAGTATTCAAATCGACCATTTAGCCGGCAAGATGCCATAAATATAACTGGGTAAACTATTTTTCGTAGTATGTTCCCATCAATAAAATTCCATGTTGTTATTTTACAATTTTCTTCGAAAATTTTAAATACTTTAATAATTTTTAAATTAAAATACAGACCTACGAAGGGGATATAAGAGATCCAGTTGAAAAACGAAAGGTCTAGCTAAACGTTTTAAATGAATAAACATAAAAACTCTTAGAAAAATCAATGAAAAATCATCGTAAAAATTGTAAAATTAAGTAACTGATCGATGCATTTATTATGAGTAGCATTCTGAAAAACCAACATTTTTAATCATCATATAAAATGACTACCTAATATTCTGCTTATACCTACATTTGTTTTAAAATCGTATCGCATTAATCAATATTAATAAAACATTTAAACCGAATTATTCATAACGGATATAAGTGACATTTAACTCGAGATATAACTTCAGCCGGTCCGTCAACAACAGTACGCACACTATTATCTTTTTTTTCTACAGTAGTATTTAAGGTGCATTATTTCGTACCTCCCCGGGAACACACAATAAACACCCAGCCCTGCACTGTGCAGTTTGTAACACGGTAACACAGTGGCTCTATCCTCCTCGGTGGTCCCTAAAAGTAAACCACAGTTATCGGCCGCGAAAAGACGTACAATACCGGTGTAGATAATGTTATATCCACAAAACTGCATATTTTATCCTATTCTGTCGATCTACAAATGCATTTATTATTAAGTACACGCCAACGATAACGAAACATTTACTTGATTTTAAACCCTTTATCCACATATTATGTAGAATATGTAGGTAGGTACTCATGTGTCCCAAACTTTTATTACCTACCTATAATAATATTATAGAACATACAAATCGTAAGTTTTGTACACACATACTCGGTAGTTATGCATTTTAAGATATTACCTCCACGAAATCATTGTTTTTATAGTACCTACAGTCTACAACACCAACCGGAAATTTTATTTCAACTCTATATCACCATTATTATTCAACTGATTTATGAGTAAGTCGTAAACTCGAAGAAATGTTGTGTTCAATTCAATAATTTCTATGACAGTTCACACTTCTTATTTATTTGTCTACGTAATACAATCTATATATAATTACCGTGATACCTACTCATTTATTTATATTTTGTGTGTGTTAGGTTTGGTGATTTTAGGCTACATAGGTAATTAATTATAAATTGGATTTAAAGACCAAAATAAACAATCACACTGTCATAATTGCATATAAAAGTAATATTGATTTCATTAGAGATAAAGTTAATTTAAAATTTCTCATGTTACATAGTAGATTGTTCGGTTAGTTTTTTATCCTGTATGAATAAGAACTATTATGAATTATTATTATTCATAGACTAAATTAGATAAATTTTATTATTTTATCGATGCAAATCGTTTAAGAAACAATCTTTGAGGTAAAAATAAAAATTCCTTTTATGGCGCTAATTTAGCATTCAATTTTAACAAAAATATTTAACTAAAATTTAAATATTGAGTGTTTTTGTCAACAGTAGTATGGTACCTATAATATCATATAATATCTTGTTATATATTTGTAAATAAATATGTATGAATCACTCACAAGTCATAATGACCACTACAGACAAGGTTATCTATAATTATGTTTTTTTTTTATGTTATGATAATGATATTATCATTAAGTAGGTACCCAAATTACTAAAAATAAAATAGGTACACATTAATATGGATTTATGTGTATATTATATTTTCTTTAATGTTTATAAATCCGATAAACAACATATTTTATCATTAGACTAGACACCAAGTAGGCTTAGTTATGACAAGTTTTTGGGCTAATTCTCTGGGTGGTATACAGTAAGTTCGAAGGGCGTTGGTAATGGATAATTAATATTAATCATAACTCCGTGGTAAGTGATATGAATTGTTATCAGTTATTACCATTTTCCATTTTGATACATAAAATAACACTAGGTTTATAAAATATTAGAATAAATGATTGATCAAAATAGTCTTAATTAAAACCAAATAAACAAATAATTGTTATAATAACTGATGTTTTATAAGATAAACATTTGAAAAGTAGTTCTTGTATTTTATACGCTAAATAGTCTAACTAAGGAATTCCAAAAATTACATCAAACCTTAGATAAGTTAATATTACTAAATATTAGAGGACAATAACTTATAAATCGGTTTGAGGATACCTATAATGGTTAGGTCTTGTGTGTATCCGGAACAAATATTAAAAAGTTTCAACACGTATAAAAACTTTGCTATTTTACTTATTATTTTAACTATTATATAACATAGTATAAATACTGAGTAATGTCATATTTAATAAAAAAAAAAGTTTAAACGTTAAACTGTAGTTGTATACCTAATTAAATTTTTTTATTCTGGTTTTGACGTGTAGGGGAAAACTATCTAGAAATTAAATTTTGTTTAAAATATTAGAGTTGTTTGTTAAATCTAAAACAATAAGTTATTTAAGATTTAAAAAAATTTTAATTTTAAGAAAATCCGTTTTGGTTCAATAGTTTTTTTTTATACATATTTAAAATGGATGCAACACTCAAAGATAGCGTAGTATATTTATATTATATTTACCGAAGTTCATATATTTATTAACTACTAAATTAATACATGTTTTTTCAATAATTCAAATTAGATAATTAAAAAATTAATTATATTAAAATAAATAAATACATTTTTATTTGTATATTTTAATTTTTCAGGGGGTTCAGGTTTACCCGGACCTGTTGGGATATCAGGCCCTCCGGGTGCACAAGGACCTCAAGGACCAATAGGTTCACCTGGTTTAGCGGTAAGCATATTGAGTTATTATTTTGGTTTTATTGAAGTAGATCATAATGTTTTAGAAATATCAGACTACATTTATTTTTGATAATATCATAACGGATTGGTTTATTGAACAATTTTAAGAAAATATAACTTTATGAAAAATATTTATGAATGATACAATTATTTATACATGTATTTCAAATGCATCAAACGCATTTTTTTTTATACCTATTTGAAACTAAAATAATAACTACAACAAATGATTTAAAAAACATGCACGGGTAAGCAAGTTCATTTTTCTTTTGTAAAATATTCCATTTTCATAGCACAAAGACTTTACTCAATCATAATGCGTAGTATACTGCAGACGTCTATATTATTATTTTACCCCTTCGTGTTTAAACTTTAAATAATAGAGATATTATTGGAAGATTTTTTAATATATTTAATAATATAATATGAATAAATAGCAATGTGTAAAGGAAGCAAAAATACTTTATAAAACATAATTATGAAAAATTTAGTAAAAAAGCCAAAAAGGACTTAATACAAGTTTCAGTACTTAAAATTGTTTCGAAATTTATAATATCAACGACGTTGAATATAAAAAAAATGAACTGTTTGGGTGTGGGTACATTTAGATTACAAATTCGTATCAACACCAACAACTTAATTTCAAATCGTATTTTAAATTGCGTCATAAATTCGTTGCGCGTTTTAAAACAGTTTAATTCAAAACAAAAATATTAAAGTACCAATTTGTTTTCACTTAATTAAATAAGTTTAAACTATCGTTCACATTTTATAAAAGAACTTGGGTTATGACTATTTTAATTATTCAATATTAATTCAAAATTATTGACTTATTGATGTATAGTGAAATGCAGAAATACAATACTTTTTAGAATCATCCAAATACTAGATAAATTATAGATTACAATAACAATACATACAACTATACAATAATAATATTTTAAATATCACAGTAATGTTATCGATGCTATTAGTTATTAGCATAGACGTACGTTATTATTCTTACTAGTTATTGGTATAACTATCTGCATTACAATAGTTCATATCATTGTTATTCGTTGTATTATTATAATTCCACTGTCATAAATTTCTTTATTACCTATCACTTTGTGTGTGATGTGTATAACCAAAGTAATATAATATATTACTTATAGTGATCCCCACCCCTCCAAAAAAAAAATTAAAAATACCAACCATTTTCTGCCTGAAACTACTCTCAATGTCGAAGATTTTAGCAACCTTGTTGTTCCATAACAATAATGCGAATACGTGATAAAAATACAAAAATTTATTTATGCCTATAAATAGTTCATAATGAGTCGAAATATTTATAAAATGTTATAGTGCATATAAAATGCTAATATAAATATTCAATGAAAATGTGATATATCTACGGTCATTGTTTTTAGAGTTACACAAAAAACCTAAAAGCGATTTGGTCGAAAACTGATTTTCAGTAAAATCCCAGCTTTTCATCTTAAAACGACATTCTCGACAACTACTGTACCCACTTGTTCACTTGTTTTGTTTTTCCTGACGCATTTGAAAACTACTGGGAATTTCAAAGCACTATCAAAACATTATTTTGACTATATTTTATCGCGTACACAGACAAAAGAAAAAATAGAAATCATTGTAAATCAATAGTCAACATATTCATCGCTCCATTCAGAATCTAAAATAATAGGAAATATGTAGGAATAATAATAACTAATAAGTAATATATAATTTAAATGTCTTGTAAAAAATTATTAAAATAATATTTGAATTTCGTTAAACACAGGGTGAAGTCGGTTTACCAGGAAGATCAGGAAAAGACGGAGAACCAGGAAAAATTGGTGAAATTGGTAAAAATGACTTTTGTATCAAAATTAAAAATTTTTCTTTCGAAAAAAGCGTTTATCTATTCACATTTTATATACTTTAAATTAAACGAATACTGTAATTTTTTAGTTATGTTTCATATTATTGTGATATTATACACTTTTTTTATATTTATGATTTTCAACATATCTACACTAATCACAAAAAAATTGTGGTTATTTACTATCAAATGCGCTTACACAAAAATATTCAAATAATGAAAAATGTATGTCTATACTTCATTATAATATTGTCAACAGGGCCTTCAGGAGAAAAAGGAGAAAGAGGAAAACGGGGACCAAAAGGTATGATCAAATATAATATATAATACTATTGTTACATGCGTATTAATATTTCCACCATTAATCCAGCATCGCGGTTGCGGCGCAGAGCTAAGTAAAAAAAAAGAGCCCGTGACACGAAGGCAGTTTATTAAACGAGACGTCCAACTCGTATTCAACCTGTGTAATTTTACGAAAAATGGTCCGACCCCTCTGTACCCTAAACTAATGAACTGATTGACTTGGAATTTACACAGGTTGATCAGTATGCTATGTAGATGATACTTTTATTCAAATCGATCGGAGAATTACAGCCTGAGTAATATGCAAAAGTATTGGTGTAACAGGCGATTTTTATCCCCCTCTCGGCAAAAATAACTTAGCATATTTTTACCAGGGGTTAAAAAAACCCAGGATATATTTACCGGAGGTAAAATAAACTTAGGATATTTTTACCTTGTCGGTATTTAAAATCTAGTATATTTATACCCCCCTAAAATGACATTTTTACCGTAGGGTAAAAATATTCCAGTGTTATTGAACCGGTGGTAAAAATATCCTAGGATATATTCACTCCCGTAACTACAACCTAGGATATAATTTACCAGAGGAGGTAAAAATTATTGAGGGTAATAGAATCATCAGGGTAATTATCACCGTATTAATATAGGTACCTAGTCCACTTTATGTCTTATTTAATAAAGTTGTTTATAAGTATATCTGTTATTGATGTGTATGTATTACCTAGTCTTTTCAACTAATTTAAAAAGAAAAAACAATAGGTTTACTGTATCCAAAATTTTAATTTAAAAAATGTGTTACACTACGTGTAAAAAACTTGCTGAGAAAAAAAAAACTCAAGTTAAAAAAGTTTTGATAGCAAAAAGGTGCTAAGTAATTTCTTAAATTCATTTAAGTACCTAATTATAATTAGTACCTGTAGACATTGTTTATAATTGTTTGTATTTGATGAAGTACAATAATTTAATACAAAGTAATTAACTTGGCATGGTGACTACAATATGTACGACTACAACTAAACGTAAAATGCTGAAATAAATATTTACATCCCCATTTTATATTTTTATAATATTACCAATTACCATAACACTATTTAAGTACATACTATTCTTAGCGAGATTTTTTACACGTAGTATTTTTGTTCAGATAATATATACAATTACCTATTTCGTGAATTGTATACTTTTATATTAAATAAAAGTTATGTACAAATATATTTTCATTTTGCAAATAATAAACAAAATTATATTTAATAATTGTTATAATGTAACACTTTTTACATACTTAACACACTTATAGGAGCCAACGTTTTAATAAAAAGTTTTAATGTTTTAGGAATCAATAACTTCACTTTAAATAACGTTGAAAATTCAGATTTAACTTAGATACTTCTAATAAAAAATTACAACATATTACATTTAAATACCAATGATTTCCACATTTTCTGACTTTGGAAGGTTAAGATTTAAGTAGTTATATTAGAAGTCATTCATTAATTAATAGACACGCTACAGTTAATAATTTATTTTATAAACTATATTTGTCTATGAAAAAATTATTATTTTAAGGGGTATAACTGAAATGTATTACATTTAGGGGTGAAACCAGTAAAACTGAAAATAATTTTAAAAAAAAATTATAAGCCTCGTGATGAATTTTTTTTAGCAGTTATTTATATTATGATACCCAATGAAGAAAATAATTGATGATTTCTCGATGTCGGCACCCTAATAGTTATACAATAAATGCAACACCCATCAATTAATTTGTCTGGATTTTACCATCGTGTAAAAAAAATGTGTATGATTGGACGCAACGTATTTGATTTCTATACATTGTTTGAACGGTTGTTCATAAATCAAAAAATATTTTTTTACTGCACAATTTATTGTGTATATTATTTATATGACGTATATTTGATAACATCCAACCGTAATATTGTGTACATAAATATTGTGAGTCCTAGACATACTGACCTACTCTATAGCGTTTGTAGAGAAACACAAATATTTTTTCTGTCGAATGATGATATTTACTATGTAAATACGAGTAATATTTTATATCGACTATTTTGACTGGGCCCAAAATTATTGTGACACTATTAATTGGTATAAATATAATAGCGTTATTCTACTTTTGAGTGTATATTAATCATACTAGGAAAATGTTTGTAATTAGTTGTATAATACAACTAATTAAATATAATTTTAAAAATAGTCATTCGTAGAGTAATTTTTTTATATGCGGTTTCAATATAAAAGATTATCCCATAATATTGTTTGACTTCAAAAGCAGTCAGCTTAGTTTTAGAAACTATCTACGCACTGATTAAGTACTTAGCCTTAAATAAATTAACGTTGCATCATTCAAAATATTTTATTTTTTCTCACAGCTTTCTTAAAAATATTAAAATAAGTTAGTTAGTTGGTTATAAAAAGTTTTAATTTTATCTAATCACGTTGAAACGTTGATTTATCAAATTACTATTAAAAAAAAAAATTTAACCGTTATGTTGCGTATTTCCGCATGAATGAAATATCATTGTTTAAACTAGTACTTCTCCATAATATTGGTACTAAAACTATCATTGAGTTCAAGCGGTTTTTTTACTTATATTCATATGTTATATAATACAGTATACACAACCTTCAAAAAATGGCACTACACTACCTTGGGGCAACGATTGCTGTGGTTTTTACAATAGTAACATAAAAACGAAATGTCATATTTACGTAACTATTATTTTAGGTCATCCTGGAGAAATAGGTCCGATGGGAATCAAAGGCCATGAAGGCGAGAAAGGTGACAAGTGTGAACGAGGAGATCGAGGATCCGAAGGTCAAAAAGGAGATATGGTAATATAAACCACTATTTGATAAAATTTCTTATATACTATCAATAAAAGTACTCCTAACCAGTGGCGTATCTTCGGGTGGTCGATATGGGGGTATATCCTCTCCCCCCCCCCGGAGACCAAATTTTCTACGCATCATGTGCAACATGTATAGAATAAAATTAATATAATATGTTTATACTGAATATCTATTAAAAATTGTATATCCCCCCCCCCTTGAAAATATCCTAGATACGCTACTGCTCCTCACAGATAGCATAAATATTTCACTATACCTACTAGAATTTTAACTAAATCTTTTAAAAATGTAATATCATAGTTTTGTAGTTTGTGTTTTACATAAATAACCACGATATTAAAACCAGTGAATTCTTAAACATTTTAACATATTTAATGAACAAAATAATTTATTTTATTTTGTTAATTTATTCATTGTTATTGTATAGTACACCAAATGACCAATCACAAAAGATATTTTCCGTTTTATAATTTTACTGATTTGTTGGTTGTGTACCAATATTTTTTATTTTTCTTCAAATAACTACAGTAGTAGGTACAGTGTAACTTAAGTTAGGTAACGATAATATCTGTAGATAATAGATATCAGGAATATAACAATAATTTTTATGTTTTAATATTGAATTAAAACCATTGTATTATAATTTTATTTTGAAAAAAACAAACTATAATTATTCATCATAGCAATTTTAACTAAAACAAAATAATCTTAAATAGCAAATTTTGAAAATTCAACTAACTAGGGACAACGTTCATCAAATAAGTATCCAAAATTGTCAAAGTTTTTATAACAGTACAAATTATTTTATCAATTTATTATGTAACATGAATAAAAAAAATCATTAGATATTTTTTAACAATGTACAAACAAAGTAATAATACAACATAATAAATTTTCTGGTAAAAATTATTGAAAAATAACTAATAATGGCTATTGATGGAAAAAAAATATAAAAAATATTTGTATAAATAAAAATTATTATAACTTAAACCATACTTTGTGTTAAGAATAGCATGTCAACCTTAAAATTATCCTTGTAAGTTATTTTCTATACCAAATAATGCTAGTAAAATCATTTTTAAATGTTTAATACAGGAAATCATCCTACGAGTATTCTGCATCTAGAAAGGTTTTTTAGAGAAACTCTAAAAAGTGTTTAAAATCGTGCAATATCATATTAATACACCACTTTCATGAAACAATCATCATACTCTGTGTCCCGATTTACAGTCTGACTTGTTAAACTAATACAAATGTCATAGATATTTATCAATTAATGTTTCATTTAATTTCATAAAATTATAATTATTTTGGAAATCTTCGTAAATAAACGCCTTTAATATAAGCCATCAAATATATTTTAACTTCATTGATCCATTAGCGTTTAAAATTTTTGTATAACAAATCCTATACTAGATCTTCACAAAAAATCAGTAATTTTTTTTTAGGTCCCGGCTCATTATTTATTTTTATTCTGAAAATACTTATAGATTTTTTTATATGTATAATTTCCCTTTTCCAATAGTCAATCGCTATCAAACCATTGAAAACAGTATTGTCCAAAAAATAAAATTTAAATTTTAGAGAATAAGAAAGAGAGGGAGAAACATAATGTAAAACTTTAACAATTATCTAATAAAAAAAGTCTCTTGGTATTTTTTAATAATCATTTCCTGGAGAAATTTTTAAGAGTAACTTATTTAATGGGAAAACGACCCCTCATTAACAAATATAATGTTTTTTAAACGATCATTATTTTGATTAACTATAAAAACTAAAACTTTGGTAAAAGTTAAAAATACAAATACTGAAATGTTGTAATAACTTAATTGCGTATGAGTTAACATTAATTGTAACTATGTATTTAAAAAAAAATTATAAATCAATTTAAAAAGGATATATTATTATTCATGATCAAAAATACAAAATATACTCAGGTACGTTGGTCAAGATATTTAATTTCAGTTAGGGTAGGTACGGATTTTTTTAAATATTAAATGTACATATGTTTTCCTATATTAATTAGGATTTAGTTTGCACTTATTTGTACGTCTTAATAAGGATATGAGATGTTAAATGTAATATTCCATTTTAAGGTGAATACTTTAATCGATATATACTCTAATTTAGATTGTAGTATAACAAAATTAAAATACCATAATTTAAAAATAAGATTTACGATATTATTGTTATTTCTATTCACGAGTGTCTTAAGGCCTATTCAATGTTAACGATATTACAACCAAACAAGAGAAAATGTCAGAAAATTGTTTTTTTCTTTGTGGTGAAAAAAAAACAAGTATTTGCAATAAGGTTTTTGTGCTAAATGAGAGTCATTTGTCAAACGGAAGTGAGGATTAACAACAACAAAAAATGTTTGTTAAGATAAATGGGTTCATGTTTAGTATTTACTATCTAGAAACATAGAAGCATTGGATATTTGATTAAAATAATTTTTAAAAAATTGGAAAATGCCTCACTTGGGTTGGTAGATGAATCGAAGAATAACAAAGCATTTAATGGATTGGTTTATTCGCACATCCTATAAGGACCATTTTCATTTAATTATTTACATTTGTCATCACTGGTGAATCAATGATTTTTTTTTTTGGTAATAGTATAGTAAAAAAAAATTAATGCGTATTGTATATAAAGATTACATTAAAACAAATTATTATTTCTCAGGGTCCCATTGGATTAATAGGAACTAAAGGCAATGATGGTCCGGTTGGGGTTCCAGGTGTTGAAGGTTTGCCAGGTCCCAAGGGAATCGAAGGAGTAGCTGGAAACAAGGTTTGTTGGAACAAAATGTTTTATTCAATTTCTAGAAATAAAAATGAGAAACAAAGTTAGTTTTCAATATATATCGAGTAAGTAACGCCGTAATTCTTATCAAAATCTAAAAAACTTCTTCTCTACTATTTAAGTAAATACAATTACAGTAGTTTTCAGAAGTTCTTTTATCGTACATTGAAAAATATTTGATTTTTATCTCTGTGCAGGGCGAACAAGGATCACCAGGACCTCCAGGTCCTCCAGGACCACCGGGTGAATTACCACTATTACCACCTGAATTGGCAGGATTTCAGCAAAACTCTTTGGCCCGATGGAGGCGAGAATTCAATGACATCAATACCGAAGACAGTGGAAAAACAAAAACTGGTAGTTCGGAACCAAGTGACAACAACGACGGCCCTAAATACATAGACATCGTTAGTTCAATTTACAGTATGAGACAAGACTTGGAACGAATAAGAAAGCCCGTCGGAACTCGTGAAAACCCCGTCATGACTTGCAAAGATTTGTTTTACGGGCATCCACAGTTTAAAGATGGTAATTATAATTTTATCATATGATAGACGTTAATTATTTTACGGTGTCTTATCACACGAACTTACACAGTATACCTACCAAAATTGTATTAATAATTATCAAACAATTTCCATTATTAACAGTATACCTATACGCTGTGTGTCTTTAGTGAAACATACGAGAATAGTTATAATAACTTATATAATCAGAAGCTATTAATTATTGTTATAAATACACCTAAGTAGTTGACATAAACACATAACACCTCCGTAAAAAGTTATATTCGTGTTCAAAACGGTTATTACCTATAACTCCTACGCACAAAATATCATACAATATTTATGGGGCGGTATACGAATTTGTGTCAAATAAAACCTATTTGTGTACACAGTTTTTATTAAAAAACGATACTAAAATTATCATCGGATTTCAGAATTATTTGTCCGATGCTTTAAAAAACATTTAATTTTTTTCAATAACTTTGTCCAAAACTATTTATTTGGGTCAGTGTATTAAATATATTATCATATGTATGATGTATCATAACTGTTTATAGTTTATTTACTTACTAAAAACACGAATTATAAACACTTGTTGTTTTTTATACAGATTTTGCGCTAAGGTAATGTTCAGTTGAAGATAGTATAAAACTGAACATATTTTAACAGTTTTATAACAAAAATAATAAGATGATTTAATATATAATATATATATTTTTAAATATAATTTAGTTTAAAATTTTAAAAAAACTACTTTGATACCGTCGTTCTTCTGGGCTAGCGGTTATCTAACATAAAGTAACAAAGCAATATTTTACTGACTCGTAGTTTTGAAAATATAAATGTATTTACATTTTGAATAATTCTGTTTTTAGCCATTAGTGATACGTGACTGATCCGATAAAAATAGTTTTCGAACCCTAATCTAGTCTGTTAAGGATATTTTTAAGACATATCATTGAACAAAAATCATACATTGCATTCCTCGGAACAAAATGTATAAAATATGTATTAGGTATTCGTTTAAAAACGAAATTAACTTAAACCGATTTCTATTTTACATTGATGGACGCAAAACGACAACAATAACACGTGATAATATTGTCGTACAGTAATTGTATTTTTTTCAAACAATAGCTGATATAAATTCAAAACTGAAATTCAATCAACGAAACCATTACGAATTTGTCTATGCGTAACAATACTAATAATTTATTCCATCGCCGTTGGCAAACGATATATATATATATATAGGTGTCTTGTCGAATTCAAGCAAAAATAATAATACTATAATTTTGGAGCGAGCTCAATGTATAATGATGGATTTCGCTGGGCTATATAATATAATCGGTACCTGACCGCCAGACGGACCGTTTTATACTATTGATAATAATCATTAATAATAAGGTCGGACGAGAATATTGTACGATAATAATATATCACGCTTTGGCATATTATTACGAATATATTGTATCATTGGTATTTCCGTCCGACGCGTCCATAAAATATTATAATATACTGTAATATCGGTCCAACGACGGTGTTAATGCGTTTCAGGATGGTACTGGATTGACCCGAACTTGGGTATGCCATACGACGCCGTGTACGTGTACTGTAACATGAGTAGCGGCGGAGAAACGTGCGTATTTCCAGATATACACTCAAGTCAAATGCCGAACATCCCGTGGCGTAAGGAGGGCGACAAGACGGACTGGTATTCGAATCTCAGGGGCGGTTTCAAAGTAAGATATTATTGAAATACGATAATTTAGCGAACTGTGCGCGTCCGTGTCATCACGCGGCACTCATACCGTCCGTCTCGTTTGTTGTGTGGTGGCGACGTCGCAGCAGGTAGGTAAACGAAAAATGTAACGAAAAACGAAAATGAAAAAAACGTTCGCCGACTCGAAACACAAATCGAATTACATTTTAATCGCCGTGATTGCTCTGGGGCTGCGATTTTTCGGGTAAACTTTCCCCTCCCCGCCGTTTGCCGCGCACGCATCACGGTCGAATAATGCGTCATAAAAAATCGTTTTATGTATACCCCGGGTGACAGCATTACCGGCAATCCATCAGCATACGTTCCAGGACAGGATCTCGTGTAACAGTTATGGTTGGACGTTTTGATGTCACCTACTCCTCGGCCGTTGTGTTGTGATGACGACCGCTGGAGTTCGGGTACACGATATATTTTGTTTTAGGACGACGGAAGAATTTTTTCAACGATTCGTAAATAATATTATTTATTAATTTCCATTGCGCGTACAACTTCGATATCGTTGTTTAACGATTACTACGACATTTGTCATTTATGTGTGTGATTTAATTTCATAATATTATTATATCGTAGGATTTTCCAGATAAAATGGTTGCTGAAAATCGCAAAATATATTTAAATATATTTCGATAGAATTGTATTACTTATTCGCTATAGATGCATCAAATACATCGTATTGTATTTTTATAATATTCTAGATTTAATCATATAATTACGATTTTTAATCGATTTCTTGTCGTTTATACTTTAATAAACAATTTGATTTCATTAATAATTGTATTATTCTGTGTACGTTGTGATGTAGATAATAGACATTTTGAGTACCAAAATAAAATAGAAAAAATATAATTGAAAATTAATTTAGTTTTTACATTGACGTGAGTACTTTGACCCACCTATAAAATAATATATTTGTGCACGTTTTTATGGAATCGAAAAATGTATAAATGGTAAAAACTACGCTAGAAAAAACCCCTCAACAATATTGACAAACATTATGTTCGATAAATAAATATTGATAAATGTAAACATTTTTTATTGTTTATACATAAATATTCTTTCCTGCTGCATTTATTTTACTCATCCCTAATATAAGGCCTTTAAATATAGGGCTGATGCAAGACGAGATGTATAAATCCCATAGTCTTCCATCTAACATTTGTCATCTTTGATGAGTCATACACAAGGTATCTTACAAGAAAATTAACGCAACACCATATCAGCTTTTTCAAGTTAATTTCGAGTCTTCGGTTATAATACTGTAATATATTGAACACATTCATTACAATAATAAACATGGATAATTATTATACATGTAACATGTACATTTATTAGGCTTATATATTATGTAATATAATAAATTGTACAAAATGACACATCATTGTTCAACGATTTAGTTATAGTTATCTATTTCATGTAGTCATGTAGACTCACTCTATAAAACATATAACAAGTAAACATTTTCTTTAATGAGCGTCTCATGGGAAATTAAAAATAACTTTTAAAATTTGAGAAAATAATTAAGATTAATGTTGTGGATTTGAAAAACACTTGAATAACAATCAAAATAATACTCACTGAAATGAATAAACTCTTTATGTTTTCTAAATTGTTCTAAGCACCTCCTTCATAGTTAGTAAAAAATCAACAAGTTAAAATTACCCAGGGGTCACGTTTTAAAATCATTTTTTTTTAGGAATCCATGGAATGCATTTATTTTGCTTCAAATAAAATAAGAAAACAAACTTTAATAACTTTTTTGCATATTACAAATAAACATTGAACTATTATTATTATGCCTTAAGTGTACCTACTAACTACTAAGTAGGTATCCCGTTGTACTCTACAACACAAGTACCTACAGCAAATTTACTTTTATAAGAAATTATAATCATGCAATATGCATCTATGATCTTCATAAACTTTCTATTAAAATAGTGTAACTTGATATCATAATTTTAAACATAATAACCCACTAATCATAGATAAAATCTAACCAATGTTCATAATTTTGTGTAAGATTAAATGGAGTCAAATTTACTGAAATAAATTTAAAATACTATTCTTTTTTGCATTGATTCATAAACAATGAGGTAGGATTATTATTTTACTCTGAGTTTTTCTTATCATGAGCACATTGCTCTTTTAAATCTTTTTTTTTAAATCAAACAGAAAACATTGAGCTGAATCGCAAATATTTGAGTCAACCAAGCTTTTTTAAATTGCCTATATAAATTGAAAAATCCAACCTACCGACTGTTTGATTGTAAAGTCTTTAAAAAAAATTAAAAACAAAATTAATAATCATAAAATCTCTGAAAACTTTCCTTCAACTTAAAAGTTTTAAGTCTATAGGATTATACATTGTAGTAGTCTATTGTTCAAGAATATCAGTTTTGAAAAAACCTGATTGTAGTTAAAACTAATTTAATGTAAAATTTCCAACATCTATTCCGTACATCAATGCCAATAGCAATTAACAATACTTTGACAAACTAGCCTTTTTATTAGATTAAACTACTGTTATTTTTCTAACACGTCTTAACGATAGCTCCATAAAACCACAACAATAATATTAAAAGATTCAATCAACACTTTTCTTGATAATCAATATTTGACATTAGGTATACGATATTGATATGTTAACAATATAGTTATAATACTAATTAGTAATGATTAAGAATAGTAAAAACAATACATATATGTAATCCCGTACAATATAATATATATTAATAATGATATTAGAAAAATTGCCACAAAAATATCTCAAAGGCATTTTTCTGCATAAAATAAATGTTGCATACTTATTGGCTAATGCGTCCATCTATTATTTAAAACTATATTATTATCCATCTGCCTTTCTAAACTATATTTCACTTAACGTTCATATTATTTTTATCGAGTGATATGAAATTACTATATGATTCTAAGTGTTAGTGTTTAATTTAAATTAAAGGAATTGAATGTAATTATTACAAACATACACAATAGGAACTATATGAAAATAAAATTGAAAGCTTGTTGCATTCTTGCGAAGTACAAATATATTTTTTTTTCCAAGATCAATATAGTAATATATTTATTATAAAAATGTAATTATGTCAATTATATTATTAAATATTAAATAATAGAGTTTTTATTTGGTATTAGCTGTTTAATCGTTTGTATTAAACAATAAAACATATTATTAAATATGGATCAACGTACTATGGTAGATATGTAAAATACTAAAACGCAAATGCAAAAGTTTCACCAAAATATATATTTTTCACTATTTAATATTGTTATTAGATTACTTACGAAACTGTTGGACCAGTGCAAATGAACTTCCTAAGATTACTCAGCCAAAATGGATACCAAAACTTCACGTACACGTGCATCAACAGTGCCGCGTGGTTCAATGCGAAGTCCAACTCATACGACATGGCAGTCAAGTTTATGGGAGAGAATTCGATACAATTTTCGTCTGAAACGGGATCACCCAAAGTGGACGTGTTGGTCGACGGCTGCAAAGTGAGTTGATATATTTTTGTTTTTTGTTATCGAAATACGCTCATTAGTTTTAAGTAATATCTTCTAGAGTTTTGACACAATATTTTGATAACGATTAAGCACTATAATGAAATGACAAACGTTCTGCATTTGAGTGGAAACATGCAGAATCGAACATTGCCTGAAATCAGTATGTTAACTTTTAGATTTTAGGGTGAATACATTTATACGTGTTATTATTTTTTAGTTATCAATTTCAGTTCAAACGTTTTGTGTTACTAAAAAATTAAGATTTTACACAGATTATATTTTATACTTTCAAATTAGTTTTCAATACAATTGCCAAAAAATACTAAAAACCGAGAAAAATTAATGCTCTGCATTTCATTTTTAACAAAATAACGTAAAGGACTATTTGTTAGTTGTAAATATTTGAGTTTGTAATTCCCAGCAGTTGTTTACGTCAATATTATGATTTTAGGCGTAATAGAGTAAAAATTCTCAATAAACTTTATGCCACATAAATCATTTTACTGAACTGAGAGATGAATGTATTGATTATATAATGTATGTGAGTGTGTGTGTGTGTGTGTATTGGTGTGTGTGTAATATTCCAATCTGAGATATGAAAATTAAAAACCCGATTCCTCGTAATTTGTTATCATTGAAATAAATAAATAAAAATTGTATGGGTTTATGAAAGTACAATTTGGACAGAATTCGTTAAAACCACTTAATCTTTCACCTGATAAAAAAGCTTTACAATTTATACAAGGTTCTTTATAAACTTTATAAATGTATAATACCTAGCAGTTAAAAAATATTTAAAATACATGGCAAGTTTTTTTTTTTTTGATATCTAAGCATTTGAATTTCAAGTTTTTATTTTGTTGTTTAAAATAAATAATAATGATTAATTTATATTTTGTATAGCTAAAGATTGAAATTTAAAAATAATATTCCATGTAAGTTAGTTCATACTATAACCAAAAAATCTAAAAAATATATAAGCACAGTTTTTTGTAGTAGATATTTTAAATTTAAATTGGATGAAATCAGATATTTAAACGAAGAATTTCAGTATTTTGTTGTAATTTAAAAATATTGTTCGTGGGCACTTGAAACTTTTAAAGTATATTATTATGTTCTATAATTTATCACGCAGTGACATTTTCATATGCAATGTTTTCTGCAAAACATAATTCAATCTATAGTAATAAAAAAAAATACTTTAATAGCAATAATATCATAAATATACTTAGTAATATAGACTGACCGTCTTCTCTCAACATCGTTTTTCATAGGTATACCAATGAATTCAAATTAAACAAATCCATTACAGCGACCCACACCACACGTTCTAATTTACAGCAGAGTAGTACCCACTTAAATATTTTATACACATAATGACATTTCAAAATGCTATGTTTTCGACATAAGTTAAATCAATCTACTGTATTGCTAATAAATAATTTTTAAATAAATTACTTAATTGGCAACATATACATAATACCATACAATATACTTTGTAGTTGGTAATTAGTATATTACGGGATGACAGATACCATCTATGATCAGATTCGTTTTTTGTATGAAATTATTTATCATTGAATTCCAATTTAACACATAGCACATAGGTACATTACAGTGATCTCAATGATAAGGTACACAGTACACTCGACACCAATTATACGGTAGAACAGTTACGTACTTTCCCCCTTTTTTAATTGATTGTATTTTTGACAGTTATAAATTGACCGCCTACACATTTGACTCCAATTAAAATACGTATAATGTAGAATATGAATCATCAAATATTAAATTATTTCAAAAAGATGGGCCAAAATGTTTTACAAGTGTTTAAACGTTTAAATCTTTTACTTTTCGTAAACTTTTAAATCCTAATAAGACTCATGCCTATGACAGTGTTAATATTACGAACTTCAACATTAAGCAATTTTATTTTTATTATAACATGTATTTTAGGTATTATGGCTTTAAAATATAATATTGTAATTTTTTGATCAAATTAAATTATCATTACTTAGGTACTTAATGATTATTAATCAATAATTTTGAAAATCTTCACTCTTAAATATTTTTTAATTTGTATGATTATTTATAGTACTTATTGTAAAACTATATTATACTATATAACTATATATTGTATACACAAAATAGTTAACAAAGCTTCGTTCATCACTGTATTGTAAACGAAATAATTATTATACTTTTAAATAGTTTTGATTTAAAAAGTATAATAGATGATAATAAAACATTTGGCTTGTACTGAGGTGAGTAAAGCGAGACGAGTGCCCAATACCTAATCTCGAGTTCCATACTTTTTCACTAACAAAACCGTTAAATTGTTATTCTTATTCTCGTAATTTTTTTTTTTTTGTCATGCTTATTTTCCACCCTTATATTATACCTACCTTCATTTTATTGATTTCCTTTTCTTAAGTTCGTGTACATATTAAATACGTTTTATTTTTCTGAAACCATTTTATTCCTTCTCAGGTCATTCCCAAACCATTTTCTATTTTATTTACTATCAAAGAGCTTTTGCTTAAACTAACTCCGTACTATTATTATTTTGCCTTTGGCGTTATTAGTTTTGTACAATATTGTATGAAACAAATACGCAAATGCATGAAATGTAAAACTTATCGGATATAAGAGTTCAGACCATCAGTCCTTTTTACTATCGACAAAATAAATTGATGTTTAAATCATTCTGATATAATATATTATCGTGATAGTTTAGATGTTGAGATTCTTTTTCAGTAAATAATATCTTGTACAAATTGCAATAAACTTATAATCTATGATATACGTAATTGCAATATATCGTGCAATATTCCAGAACATTTGTTGTATGTTCATTAACACTCTAATCGTAACTCAACTTTTATAATTCTAAGCCATGTAATAGTGATAGATGAACAATTAATTAAATTGTCTTGTGGATCGCACAAAACCGTATTTTAGATGATAGAATAATGTTACAAGTGCAGAAGCCAAAAAAAATAGAGTTGAATACGAACAAACAATGTTTGCAATATTTATATGAAACATGTAATATACAATAATACGTTCTAAAATAACACTGCCATCTACTTCTAACAATAACATTAGGTATACAATATTGTGACTTTGTTGTAAGTGTTTTCTTCAAGTGTATAATAACGATAATATATTATAATATTCGGAAACTATTGTAAAGATAGAGTTTGCCAAATCGATATGTACATAATATTTTATTATTAAATGCATAAAAGTGCTTTTCTATAAATTCCGGATGTGATATAAATGTACCGATGCTTTTGTCGTAGCTGTTTGTTGAACTGTGAGAATAACTGAGAATTTATTCATCGTTCACATAAATTCATATCCCGCACGTTCTATACTATTTCCTTAGGAATTATGACTTAGGTATTAAGTCTCCGAACTGTTTTCATCTCATGATTCAATAAATGTTTTGTATTTGTGTGTATTGTGATTTATCAAACTTTTTATTCCCGGATAATTTAAATTTGATTGGATCTTATTGTTATTGATAATAATTACTATTACTATTACACTTAAATCAAAACCTATTTAAAATTATTAGGATATTCAATATTCATTTAAAAATATATCTAACTTCAATTATAAAACATATTAAATAAATTTAAAATTCTGATAACTTTTGTAGTTATCACTGTGGACTATCATTAATAGGTACTCATAAAGCAATAAATATTCAATTAAATATAATTCTGTATGTTCGAATTAAATATGATCACGCTTATGATGTTAATAATAATTTTGAAAAATAAATAAATGCCTCACTACAAAAATGTTTCCAAGAAATTATAAATATAAAATATTTTTAATAAATAAATACTTAATCAAAATAATCAAATTATAATAGTATTAAAAATGCCATAATTTACATAGTAGTTATATAAAAATTATTTCGTTGTGATTTTATGTTAGCATCTGTCAACTGCAAACATGATATGCATTTTTTTCATAACTAATATATCATTTTTATTAAATACACGGTATCATATCATCATAATTGTATTGCGTTACGGCTCATTTTTCATTACCGGTGAGTTGTGACTACAAGTCTATTGAAAGTCCAGAGGTAAATTGTATTTTAAAGACTTCTAAGCCAAGTTGTTAATTAAATAAAGTGTATAAATCTTTTTATTATTCAAATAAGACAATTAAAAAAATAAATAAATATTAAAACTTTACTTTAGTGATTAGTAACGTATTCAATTTCGACTTATTACCTAACTAATTTTAGGTTTTGAGCGTAACCACGGCTGTATTGGTTTTTTACAACGGACGTTTTTTTATGTCCACACCCTTTAAATATTTGAAAAAACACTTCAATCTTTAACTTCGAGGTTGGTTCAAGGGAAATTTATACGAAAAATAATATTATGCTTTTATTCAATGGTTTTAGTTATGTTGTTGTAATTCAAAAGAAAATTATTAATAGAGACTTGAAACTTTTCTCTACGTAGTAAATTATTGTTTAATAAACAGAATAATATTTTCTAGTTAATATTACCTAGGATATTTATACCACAAACCTATATTTACACCATTCTATAAAACCTACATACCGATATTAACTAAAATATAATAACAATAATATAATATTATGATAATTAATATAATATATGCTATGTTTTCAGGAAAAAAATAATTCATCCTACCATATTATATAAAGTAAAATAAATAACTTATAACAATACAAAACATATGATGTAACATAAAAATAGCCTTAGAAACACAGGCTGACGGTCTATCTACGCTCATAATCGTTGTTCGCATCAAATGATTTATTATTGAATTCAAATTTAACACATTCATTACTGTGACCAATTCAACGAAAATGTACACTTGAGACTCGGTAGCTATGCACGCAGTAGTTACCTATAGTGAAATAACATATTTTAAAAAGAGCGACATTTACATAATCATATCCCTTTTTCTAAGCAATCGTTCACTTTTACGCATTCTTCGGCAACCGAAGCAGATTGAAATAATACGATTTAGTGAATGCAATTTTCAAATTTATGCAAACAATAAACGGTTTTATTACGTTAATGAGTTATATACTGTTTTTTTCTAGACAAGAAAATCTAAAAGCGAAACCGTATTTGAAATCCGTACCAACAAGTTGGACAGTCTGCCGCTGACAGATTTCTATCCGATCGACTACGGGTTGCCTCAACAAGCGTTCGGTTTCGAAGTGGGACCCATGTGCTTCAAATGACACGCTCATTCGTCGTCGTTTTATGTGTTTTAAACTATAATGATTATTTTTTTTCTTTTTTTATTATTTTATGTTTAATTATTTTTATTACTTTTATTGTATTTTAGTGTGACTGTAACCATAACTTTACAATCCCTTATCGCGTATATTTTATATACTTTTTGCAGCGTACTAAACAAATCCATAATTTACGATTTCCGCCTTTGTCATTAATAAATTAACTCGACGATCGATGCATATCGTAATAGAGTATAGACGTTTTATTATAGCCAACACTTGGAAGTAAAAGTCGTTGTAAACTTTAGAGTTTTGAATTACGATTCGTTTTGTTGACACATTTTTGTGTTTTATAATAACTTTGTGTATACAAAACTGGAAAACAAAACGCAAAATACAATATGAGAGAAAAAATTACAATGACAATGTTTTATGTTATATATTATGCTAAGTAATGAAAATAAAATAATTTATACAAAATTAATTTTGTTTGGTATTTTATTGCTAGCCATATTAATTTTAAATCGAATTGTGAATGGTAAATACTTAGTGCCATACGATGTTTGTCCTCAATATAATATAACATTCTTTTAATCTTACCTATGGCTTAAACAATGTAACTACTTGCTAACATTTTCGAATACTCATTGGAAATAATTAGTTCAACCTTTTAATATATTTACAAAGATTACTTAACTATCTTTATTTTTCTAATTAGGATTTTTTTTTAAACATAAATTAACAAAATTACATTTTGAAATGATTATATAGTTTTTTTTACATTATTGGAGTTTTTTGAGTGTTATATAATAATCATAATATTACATACTAAATAAAACCAAAAATGTGTTGGCTTTTAATATTTTCATAAATATAAATTAGAAAAATAAATTACTGTAGAAAAGAACCATAGCAAACACTGTATAATTAAACTAAAATAATAAATAATGATTTCTATTTGTTTCGTCATTTATTACTTATTAGTAATCGATACCTACACTATTTATTTTCTGGGTGGAGCAATGAATGTATTGATTTACAATGATGTGTGTGTTTATTTTTTATTTTTGTTTCTTACGTTACTTTTTGAAGCAGTAAAAATGCTTTGATTTTCTACTTTCTTTACTTTCTATTCCTGGTAGCAAATTGGATCATATTGGTACTTTGTGGTATCAAAATTAAATTACTTACATAACTTTTAAAAATAACCGAATAAACAAAAATTCTCTATTTTCTGTAGAGACCTGAAATTCATAAAATATTACAGGCTTGAACATTTTATATAAGTTCCTCAAATAGTTTTTACTGAAACTTAAAAATTTAAAAAAATATATAAGCACAAGCACAATATTTTTTATAGACATTTTTAGTTCACACTCAGATGAAATTTAGTATTCGAACAAAGTGTAAGGTTTTTGGTTATTTCATAGTAATTTAAATATATTATCGATGAAAACTTGAAACTTTCAACGAATATTATTATATTTTATACCCACAACGACATTTTAAAATGCAAGGTTTTCGGAAAAAAAATTAATTTAACCATATTATTAATAGTATGGTAAATAACTTTTTTCGCTTGGTCAAAAAACTTGATAATTTAATATTTCAATACAAGGTTCCTCATAAGTTGTTTTTATAGCTATTTAAAAATATTAAAGATACATAGGCATGATTTTTTTTATAAGCATTTGAAGTTTAAATATTGAGAAAATTCAACTAAATCGTAAACATTTAAAATTTATTTTATAATTAAAAATTTATAAAATGTTTTATGTTCAGATCTAAGATTTTAAAATATAATACAAGTAGGTATCTCATAATAGTAGTTTATACAGAAGTAAAAACTTTAACTAATATATAAGCAATTTTTTTTTTTTGTAGACATTTGTCAATTTCAAATCTAGACAAAATTAGATATTCAAACTAACATTGACGATTCTTTTTGTAATTTAAAAATACTATTCGTATGGACTTGAAACTTTTACGTATTTTATTATATTGTATATACATGATGACATTTTAAACTATTTAGATTAATTTTATGCAATTGTCCATTTATTCCACGAACCTATTCACATCGTTCTACAGAAAGTTGGTATAGATTCAAAAGTTAATAACTATCATATATGATGTAAATATATACTGTTATTAAAAAATGTAATATTAATATTATAATAAATTCAATGTTTTCGGCAACAATTAATCCAATCTAACGTAGGTATTACTAATAGTAAAATAAATCTAATATAACATAGCAATATATTTATATTGTTTTATTTAAGTAATTTCTAATACCAATAAAGGCGTTGAACTGTCTCCACTCAGACTCTACAAGTTTTCGTATGCAACGATAATACATTGAATTCAAATTTAACAAATCCGTTAGTCATTAACCTTAACACTCTACACATATCTACTGTACAGCAGAGCGATTACGTGCATGCATTTTTTTTCATCAAGTGTTGACATAATTATGCACGTCCAAAAACCTTGAAAATTTAATATACCACTTATGATAATTTATCACACGTAAGGTATAATTGTAATTAAAAAATATAAATTAATATACATTCAATCATTCAGTTCAACTAATATAATATCATTAATATCTACTTTGTAATTATTAATACTGTTATAAATGATAATTCAATGAATAAACAGAAAAATACATAGGTACAAATTCTTTAAAAGCATTTAAAATTGAATTTTTTTTAAAGTGTGAAAATCATGAACATTTTTAAATTAATTTATAGGTACCTATAATTTAATAACATTTTCAATTTAATAGATAAACCATAAAAATGTAGTAGTTATAGTTTCTCATAAGATGTTGTTACAAAAACCTGAAAATCTTAAAGATATAAATTTTCAACTTTTTTTATAAAGGTTGGTAGTTAGGTATTTCAACTTAAAATGTTGATAAAATTAGATATTTAAACCAGAAATAATGATTTTAATAATTTCTATGTCGTTATACAAAAATGTGAACCGTGGGAACTTGAAACTTTGCACCATCACGTATTTCGTAAATTCACACAGTAAAATGTTCGTAAAATTAAGATTGAACTTAAGCCACTCATATCCGATCTGCGGTACGTTGGTAAGTTCTGAGTATAAAGTTGTTAATAAACAGCTAGTAATAGTATAAGAAATAATATTAAAATAAAATAATTCAAAAATTACTAAAATAAATTACTGATAGTAATGTAAATATATAGTAAAATATTCTTAGAAATCTATGGTGACAGACGATCTCCACTTAGAATCGCTTTTCATCGTGTTCAATGATTTATGTTTGAATTACAATTTAAGACATCCATTACAGTGACCTAATAACGATGTCCATTTGACACCTTACTATTCCCTAATTTTATTTGATGTATAAATAATTCTAAAAAAATTTAATTTACTAAATTAATGATATTTGCTTAACAATCAGCTACTTTTGTAGTTTTGTATAATTTTCAAACAACTCACTTCAATTATATATGATTGTTATTCACAACAAATAAATACATTTTTACGTTGAATTTAAATATGATCAATAGTCGATTCGTGACACTGATTAAAGTGCATATAATGAGGTATCACTACTATTCAGCTCAAGTTTTACTAGTTGCAAACAAACAGATTCAACATCGATGTCAAAAAGTTATTCACGTTGATATGCTATATGGATAATTATGGAAATTACAAAATGTGTTTCTGATGTTTAGAATATGCCGAGAAGGGACTGGTTTACTTGCCACGATGACTAATGTGCAGACGAAACTATCTACAATTGAAGATTAAACTATAACTTTTGACTATTCATAACTTATATTTAAGTTGAAAATACTCAAATATATCATCGCTAAATGATTGTATGTTCGTAGGGTAAAGGTTGGAAGTAAGTATATCGCCGATTACGCGTATCTAAATTATATAAACAGTTGAACAGTGTACAAATACACTAAAAATAATACGCAAGATTCGAGCATTGGTTATAGATTTATAGCTTTTTTTTGCTTTATTGAATTTCACAATTATTTTTAAGCCCTGCAATAGCCATTAATTTTCAATGACCAGTGAATACTCTAATTATTATTTTACAATCATCACGATTTTATCTGTTATCCGCCAAACTGATAAGACTTTTAAGCACTAGTACTAACCGAGATAAATATAATAAACGTGTATTCTAGTTTCTAGTATATATATTATAGTTTGTAGTTTTAAACCTTTTTTTCTCATATTTCTTTATAAAATAGTAAACAATTTTTAACATCACACAATGTACAAAAACTAATTTGTGCTCCTTTATTGTAATAAATAATAAAGATAATTTATAATATACAAGGCCTGTTACTTATTTAAAAAGGTATTGTCTTTTGTTATTAATAAAATTGCTGAATATTAAAAATTATTTCTAATCCTTTTATCCCCCCTCCCCCCTCCCCCCCCCCCCCAGTCACTACAGATAGTTGCAATATGAGACCATAAAAGAATATCATATAACTGTTCGTTAACAATATTTTAATGAAGTACAATTCATTTTTTACAGAAACTCTCCTCCACTAATAAAAAAAAAATAATAACAATAATTGAAATAAAACGACTTAAATTCAATAAAATAGGTTGTTCATCGAACCCTGAAATTAACCATTTTCAGAACAACCAAAATAATGCACTGTTTCTTCTACGAATAAGCTATGCTGTTCCCTGCCATCGGAAACTATTTTTATAGGTATGTAGAAATATATTTTAAACAGTGGAATAAATATACAAATTTTTAACAGTTAAAATGTATTTAACTTATTTTAATTTAAGTCTTAACTCGATAATAACTTTTATACCAAGTCTTATGACTGTCTTCATGGATATTTTAAAACAGAAATACAAATTCATTATTAATATTTTATTGTAAATTATAAAAAAAAAATACCCTTAGGCTTAGAGTTTAAGCAATTGAAGGATTATATAGCAATTTTAAATTATAATTATAAAATATTGTTTTCACGATATAAAAATTATAATATTACTAGGTATATTAGTCCAAAAACAAATTCATATTTATTTTAATGACCTAGTACAATAAACTTGTTAACTTAATCGATATGTGCAAATGTAATAAATAATGATTAATAAAAACTTTATTTGACTAGTTACATGGAAATTAATTGTTTAAAATTGTATGCAAAAAATAAAAGCTTAGAAGTTAAAAAACAAAAAGATTTATTTTAGGATTACGAATATATTGTAACTTAAAATTTTATATTTATACTTGTTACAGAATTTTATTAAAAATGTATAACAATGGTAGGTATTACAAAGAAATTCGTTAAGTCTATTATTGTTTTATTCGAGCTTATTGGACCCAACAACTTTAATATAGGAACGACATTAAAAAATGTGGTGGTGGGAAGATAAAACGTTGTGTCTATAATGTACTTTTATAAAGCAATGAGTTCGAAGAACATACATATAAGTGCGGAATCAAAACCTCCTGTGCTGAGAAAAGTTTGATACTCTTACAAAATATATTCGATTTTCTTTTAAACCTCGACACAACTATTACAATGACTAAACGACAAAGATTAATCCATTTGACCTTATATTCATCGATAAACATGTATATATCACGTAATAAAATATTGATTTTTCATTGTCTACAAAACATATTACTTACCTATAAGTATATAATACTATAAAGACAGTACAAAATTTACCAAGACATAATATTACAACCGTCTCATAGAGAGGCTCTCGCTATAAGAAATCGTCGATGTCGATCTTCACGAAGGATTAATATGGTTAATATAGTGGATAAAAGAGGACCTCAAGAGTAATAAAATCACGATCACTTTCCGGTTTGGTTAAAACTTCAATTAACAATTTTAAATATTTAGGAGAAACAATTAGCAATAACTTAAATTGCGCTACTTACCACGTAAACAACTTTCGATATCCAAATTGTATTTTTCCAAAACAAATACACGATAGCTAAGTGTGTTTGTTGATTTATTGAATTATAATATGATGTCCAAAAAATACAGCAATTACAATGTAATAACGTGTTGGCATACTTTGATTAATGATCCAATAAATAACAAAACGTAATATATCGAAAATACTAAAATTCTTTTGGGTTTTATGAATATTCTCAGGAATTGTAATAACTATAGTAAATATTTTAACACTAGGTACTCACCGTGAAGTTTTAAATGCCAGTATAATCAACCTTCTTCAAAGTTAATTATGATTTGTACTTTTTCTTGGGAATATTAATTGAAGTGTCATTTTAAAAACTCACAGTACGCAATTATTATACTTTTAGAAATTATGTAAATAAAAAATGCACAAAGAAAAAAAACAAAAAAACACTAATCTGATAAAAAAAATTATGTATCTTTATGCATCATAATACCGTAACCAAAAGAAATGCAACAATTTCATCACTAATTTGATATTTCATAATACTCAAAGAAACATGTACTATTCAAGATTTTATAATTTTTAGCTGACGAAATACAAGAATAACATGAATAGGATACAAGTATTCATAATCATAATAATAATAGCATGTTCATTATCTGAGCCAGTATTAGGTAAATTGAAATCCAGAGTGATTTATTGTTGTATGTGAAGTTTAGTGATTATTTTAACCCTTCAGCTTATACTGCTATACAATAAACATAATATTAGTGGGCCCACGATGATTCAAACAATCACTATACTTACTACTTATTATACTTTATAGTTGTTCAATTTTAATCAGGTGTTCTTGTTCATTGAATGATAATAAATAGTACCGACTCATATTAATCATGCTATTAGTTATATTTTGTACTTCAGTTAAGTGCATATCCAATGCTACTTTTTTTTTTTATAAAGAGTCGATGTTTATAATTTCATTACAATAATTGATAGTAATTATAACAAAAAAAACTGACTATTAAAACTTTGACAATAACTAATTATTTAACTTTTATGTACGACTTTCTGATTTCAAAAATTAAATGAATTTGTTTGACTTGAATAGTATTTTTTTAAATTTGTATTCCCTGAAAAATTAATATTAAAGTAAGTATGCTATATTATTTTATTTAAAAGAAATCCATCCTCATACTAAATATTTAGTGAGTATATGTATAGGTACCCACCAAATTAAAAATTATTTATGGAGATCTTATTATTTAATATTATAGGTAATACGCTAAAAAAAGTCCTTGGAGGTGACTGATGTGGAATTAGGAGATATTAGTTTCTCTTATTAAGAGCTGTATGTGGCATGTATGAAAGTCATTACTCAAACAGAAACATTGAAAGCAAAAATAATATATAGGTACAATAAACGTTGTGAATTTCTCCCTTCTATATTACAAAACAATTATGTGAGTTAAAACAAAAACTATAATAATAATGCATTTCCTTATCTAAAAAAATAATAATAACTGTATATTGCTTAATTGTTTAAACACTTTTAAATAGTTATTCTTATTCATTTTGAACCAATCGAATGATGAGCATGATGTCCGAGCAAATTCTACATCTAAATCCAATTTTGGAGACTAGTTGTACCGAAGTTTGTACATGTATGTTTCAAAAATATTAGTTAGATGTATCAAAATTACTATGCCGATTACTATTGCTACCTGTTACTGCAGGTATTAACTGAGAATTATACTGTCGATCTATTTTAAGCAGAAATTCTACTGTATAATCTTGTACTTATCATATTCCTTTTCGTATAAACAAATCAAATGGTTACTTCTGCTACATCAGGTTAAACGTTTTTGAAAGTTCCCCGAAAGGGTTTTTCTCACCTCTGGAAATTAGGCTAGGAAATTCAAATGCGTAGAGTTGAATCACATACAAAATATGTTGCTATATTTGTTCAAAAACGGGCGTAATCTAATAAATTATAACGTGCGCAGACAACAAAATCATTTTTGAAAACCAAAACAATACTCGCAGGTGTTTCGATAAATAAAACACATCATTTATAGAGTTCTAACACGTAAACAAACTTCAGACACTATATACTCATTAAAAGAAAGGTTAGATACAGAAATAACGGTGTTAGGAGGCTTAATATCATTAACTTCTATCAAGGGTGTGTACAGTGTATATTATATACTTTACACACAACACGTTAGTACGTTACGCGTATGTTGAAAATGAATATGTGTTTTTCTACCGAAAATAAAATCAAGGTAATAGCTGAATAACGGTGTTCAGAAGTTAAGTACCAAATCAAATTTAGAGGACCGCAAAAGCTAAACTGGTTTGTTTTGAGTCGCGGTAATCAACTAGACTGACGAATTAATGTACGGGTACAGATGTTTTAAACCGTAAGTAAATAATATACATTAAAAAATAAAGAATTACTACTTTCACATTTACACTATTTAGGCATTCTAATTTCTAACTATATTATGTGAAATATATTTATTTTTATATTATGATTTCAAAAATATTTTAATTTACAATACAAATCTTTCTTTTCATGAGTTTTAGATACTGAGCGGAGCGATGAAAGTATTGATTTTTTACAATGATGTGTGTTTGATTTTTTTATTTTATTTCGTATCTTTATACACATTCACAATAAGTAGTCGAAATAATGCTTCGATTTTCAACTTCAGTATCTTGTTCGATGGGAAAGTAAATATCTAGTTGATGCATCAAGAGGTCAAAATTTAAAAATCCCGGTAGTTTTTAAAAACTGGAATTTTTCCACAAAATCGGTTTTTGAAAAAATCAATTTTGGTTTTTGGTGTAACTCTAAAACAAATTGCCATAAGCCTATGACATTTTTACTGAATGTTTATATTATTATTTCTATACACCATAATATTTACAAAATATTTTGAATTGTTTCGAACTGTTCGCGGACATTTTCAGTTTCCAAATTGTTTTAGACTTTTTATTTTTTTTCAGTGGTTACTGCGACACGGACACGAACTATAGATTTTTCAAATACACATTATGCACATGGCGACTAGATTTTTGTAGTTTTTTTTTATCTACACGTGCATGGTGATCACTGATCAACGTACTGTCGAAAGCTTTCCTGCGTAGGTACGCGCGATGTCTATGGTCGTATATCGTGTGCGTGTAGCTTTTAAACTGCGCCATATTTAACTCGTATACATTATGTATACACATATTCGCACTTTGTACATTATTAATTATTCATCAAATCTGCGATTCATAATCATGTATATGTATAGGTTCACACGTACACACGACTCGCGAGTTGTATTGGCGACAATGTTTGCGGACACGATCTCTGTGAAATGCCAAAATACGTACAGGATATTGTTTGTTTCGGTAGCTGATACATTCGACGCGAGTGATTAACATATTTTATTTATGTACACCGGAAGCCGGCTAAAGTTATATATTATAAACCAACGTACGAAAATACCGAAAATTGGCCATCGGGCACAAATAAACCAAGTTACTAACGGTTATTCTCCGTTGAATAAAAGTAAATAAAAACAAAACTATTTCGATGAACTGCGTGTGTAATACACCGTAAAAAAAAAGTGTGTACATTTTATTTACGCCGCTCTACTAGTTGAAATTTACGCGCGAAATATAGATGAATCCAATTTACCGTAAAAGCGAGTGTACATTTATTCTGATAATGTAAGTGAATAAAATTTAGAAACACAGCATAAAAGTGAATTTCATCATTCAACCTCTGAAAACACGGTAAATCTCAACTAGAAAAAGCTCCTTGTCATTTGTTTCGTGTGAATGTCAACTTAATATTTTTTTCTGAATCAAATGAGTATCGGTTTTACATTGATTTGTTGTAATTGTGTGTGTGTATACATGACCGTTATTATATTTTGAGATACTAACCTAAGTGATCTTTTTAATTTTAAACCAATAATTGGCACTTCAGCCAAATCGATATTTTGATTTAACTAATAGTTTCTACGAGTGATAATTAAAATAATTTATTTTTCGTCTTACCCGATAATTTTGAATAGTTACGAGCGTATTTTATACCTTCTCGCAGTACAGACTAGATCCAATTCACTGCCAGCAGTTACCCTCAACAGTCAACGTTTAAGGATTTTTCTGCTAAAAAAAAAGTTTTCAGATACGAAAAAGAAACACGCATCCGCTCAGAATCTAAAAAGAGACAGTTTATAAATATAATATAGTTTATTATGATAGGACACTCGGAAAAAACGTCACTTTCTATTTTATACGGTACAAATAACAATAATAATAATAATAATAGGTTCGTGTGTGGTGCAATTTTGAAACTGTCGATTCGGAACGAGATACGTTCAAAGGAGGAAATTAAAAATCGAGCCGAACGACATAATCACGATATACTTTTGATGGTAACCATGGTATATGTGCTATAATGACGTACGATCGATCACCGCACGTGGTTTATCTACATCGTATTTACAATATTATTAATACGTAATTTCATTTCCACGCCGACGAAAATAGGTAGGTAGGCGCGATATTCTCTTACCATAATGTTTACGAATCGATCGAATTTATAGCACTCAGTGCCACCAATCGCCAATGTTATTATTGATGCGTTGTGGCATTAATTTCGCAGATGAATAAAATACGCGTATAATACCGATGGGTCGTTTTGGCAATAAAATATACCACACTCGGCTTTTTTTATTCTCCACGCCGTATAACCTATGTATAGAAATAATCTTTTCCTCGATAGCGTCTGCCGCCGTATTGTGTCAAAAAGGACGGGCGTTTCCCAAAACCCTCACCCACAACTTACTATTAACAAAAACGATTTTTGAGAATATTTAGTACCCACGTAATAACCAATGAGTTAGTTGTAATTCATTTATTTTTCCTTACTCAGAATTCGTCCTATTTTATCGTGTTTTCGTTATGTAGGTACCTACGTTTGTTGATTTATGTACCTATGGTAATACTATTTACTATTAGATCGTAATGCTTATTATATAGATGAGGTGATCATAATATTTTTACCTCAAGGCGATAGACTGTTAAAAGAGTCTGTACCTCATTACGTGGTATATAGGAAAATATGCATATGCAACGTCCATACTCTATACTTCGCTAATATAAACTTAACATGTTCAAATAAACAATCAAAATCATCAGAAAAAAATATTTTGCTCCAGACTAAATTATAATAAACGTCGAATGTCTGAAATAATAATCGCTGAACTCAGTGATTGGTATTTTTTATATTGAATTTATTTCACGTGTGAACGATGATCGTGACGTAAACATGGTAAAAACAAATTAAACATTAAAAACAAACGAGATAAATCCATTAAAATGCAAAGACGCAATAAACGGCAGAATTAAATTTGAAAATAACCCGAGAGCCGAACGTAACCTTGAAGTTGGATTACACACACCCGAGAGGAAACAATACAAAACAGACTTGATTGTAATAAAAAATAAATAATATACTATTCACTATAATTCTGTACAGGGCAATATCGCTCTAAAATGCGATTATTTATCCCTCTGTAGATAACCGTGGTATTATTAAACGAACCAAATTGAAAAATAATCGAGAGAGAACGGATGTCACCGGTGAAAAGACACTCGAAACATTATTGAGTGTATTCATAACGACATTTTTTTTGAAATTTAAACACGAAGTCATGAAAACAATTAAAACTTAAAAGTAGGAACATGACCAAATCCCTACCTATAAATCTCCACCAAAGTATCTAACAAAATTGTTTTATTTTTTATTTTTTGTTAATAAATATTTAATACCCCGATTATATTATGTATTGTTGATGAATGTATGAACAATAAATTTCTAGTAAACGCTCATAAGTTGCTCAAAAAAAAAATGAAATATCTCAAGTATTATAAATATACTTTAATAATGAAACACAATTTACGTCGTAAACTGATTCAAAACCCTAAAGATATATTCGTTGGCTCAAACTTTATGACTTTGAGTTAAGTATATAACCCTTATATGGTATGTATACGCATTCTTCGAGATTTTAGTAATATTATAGTAGTTTATTTTTTTTCTTTTACTGTCTCTCTATTCGAGTATAATACCTACTCGTTTACTTATCCGCCGCCACCGCTCGATGCCCTTTTATATACGCTCGATAACATTTCATCATATACAGTATAATAACAAACCTTTTCATTGGATATTCAGATCGTTAAACTAGCTAAATAATGATCCCTCAAGATTACACCGTATAAGCTACCCACCTGTTATACATAATACATATGTAATACGTATCACATAATATTCTGTATTTCTGCAGATCACCTTAACATTTTAATCATCACACATCATTAACGCAGTATAAGTACAATATATTGTTTTATATTATAATAGCATTTTACAAAATATGTTCATTTGTTGGTTTTACGGTGTATCGTTCACCTATAAACAATTTAATAAAATTGTTGTCCAATTTTTTTATTAAAATGAAATCCAGACACTATATTGCATTGCATTAAACAGAAACAACTAAACACACATTTTATATACATTTTTAATTAATGTAACAAAACAAATGTATAATAATATGTAAATAATAAGTTATTGAAAACAATGAAAACTAAATAAAATATTAAACTTTCTCTGTGTTTCTGTTTACAAAAACAAAAATGCTGACAATATTTTATTTCATTAATTAATATCATTATTTTATATTATATGATAATTCGTATCTACCTCAATATGGACGAAATACCGAAATAAAACAAATAGCAAGATAGGTATCATAAATTCGTATTTTATATTTTGATATCGCATTGAATAGTACCTAATGTCACTTAGACTTTAAAATGTATTGTAGTATAAACACCAATACAATAATTAAACACGTACGTCGTACTCGTATTATACATTTAACCTTCTTTTGCAATGTAATATAGTTGTTTTTATATATAATACCTAACACCAGTTCCAAATTTACTGTGATGGTTACATTGCCTTAAATAATTGACAATTTAAATGCATTGTAAAATATATCATGATTATGACGTAATAACGGGAAAATAAATTCACGACAGTGAATTTTTCAGGAAAAAAAATAGACCTGTTTTAACCTATTATTCAATACCATCATAATTTTATTATTAATTCCAAATAAGTTCGTAATTAATCTAGACGAGTGTGATGGTACACAAAATATTTGATATTTATGATAAAAACTAAAAGGTATGGTGCAAATCAAGGAGAACATTTTTAGGTTAACATTTCTTATGAGTTATGAGTAATGAGTTAATACAAGATAAATACATAATATATTAGTTTATCAATACCTAATTAATAATATTAAGGTGGTTAGATGCTTTCCTTTTCTGAAAAGTATTCGATGAGAAATTAAAATATATGGGAAAAATCTAACCTATCACATATGGTAAAAAGGCGCTTTTATATATTTATAATTCCCTAAAAACCCCTCTGGTTTGTACTTCTTGTGTGAGTAGTTAACGATAATATTTTGTAAAAAAGTTTCCAGCACACCTACAATATTCGGCACGCACCTTCCATTAATTATTATTTTTCTTTCGATAAACTAATTTAAACAAACTTAGGTACGTGTCTATTATATTTATTTTTTCGTTTATATTATTATGTTACCTAATAATATGACAATATTGTACATATTATATTATATAATGTATTTTATTACGTATAGTAAAAATGGAAAAAAACTTGTTTTATACAGATTGGAACAGGAAGACATGCCAAAAAAAAAAAAAATTGTACTACTTAAACGTATGACAACAATATAATATTATGAAAATGATATGGTTAATAGATAGTTAAAAAAATATACTCATGTCAGAAAATTCCCAAAAATAATATTTTTAAAATAATTATTACGTTCTAAATTAACTAAATTAAAAAAAATTGATATTTAAAAAAATTTTAATAAATAAACTACTTGACTTGGATAAATGTAAAACATGATAAATTTTTCGTTAATTAGTGAATATGTGGAAAGTTTAAATAAAAAAAATAGGAAAAACCCTATTATTATTTTATAGTTTTCTACCTAAGTGAGATTTTAATGGATATTTTAAGGGAAACTTTAATACACATATTTATGAAATAAATTATTACATTGTAATTAATATTAAAAAGAGTTTACTATTTTATTTATTTTTGAATATGCCACATTTATAATACCATTCTCGTTGTGTTATTTTAGTATAATATGAAAACTAAGTATGAGTACATTGTGCATAACATAACATTATCATAATATTATATTTATATAGTGTATAAAATATATATAATCCATAAGTAAAAGCGCGCGTTATTCAAACATGTGAATTTATTTTATTTAATCAAGGAATGTAGAAGCTAATTTGTATGTGCCTATATATTTTTCCAAATTCATTAAACTAAAATAAAAGGTAAATAGTTTTAAATATAGACAGTTCTACAGTTGTCTAATAAGAGTAGACGGTGGCACGGACAAGACTTAATTATTAAATTAATCGTTTTCACTTTTCAACCATATGATTAATATAATTAGTGACCGACAATATTTAAAATTTTATTTTTGTAAAAGAATTAATATTGTTAAAATGACAAATGATTAATGGTAAATTAAAAAAAAAGTTTGATATGTAAATGAAATGTATTACAAATAAATCTGTTATTTCGCAAAATGTCATTATACTATAATTAAGTTAAAATATTTTTATTTTATTGTCATGTCTGTACATTTTGTAAGACGGTTATCGTGGTTATAAGGTGATTGTGCTTTTATGTTAAATGGAAATTCATTTGTACAGTACCTATTTATAAAATGACTGTAGGTACACGAAATTTTGACTGAAGTTTATATTGGCATTTTCTATACACCATAACATATTCCAAATATTTTGAGCTGTTTACGGACATTTTCAGTTTTCATTTTTTTCAGTTTTTTTTCTTTAAATATCAATAAAATTGTATTTATTGGTTAAAAAGCTTGAAAATTTAATAGAAGGTTATTGTTTCAAAGACAGATGAAAAAAATTAAAAATCCTTTGTCACAGTTTTTTTTATAAGCATTTAAAGTTCAAATTTTGACAAAATTTAATAATTATTTTGTAGTTAAAAATGTATAAAATGTTCATCTTTTATAGCTAAGGATTGAAAATTTAAAACAAGGTTCCACGTAAATAGGTTATATATAAATTACTTTATTCACAATAATATCATCAAATATACTTGGTAATATCATCGGCTGACTGACTGTTTTCGCTCAGAATCGTTTTTCTTATACAATGATATTATATCATTGAATTCAAATTTAACACCATCTATTGCAGTAACCTACTTGTCACCTACTGTACAACAGAGTGACATCCACTTACCCACCTTTTTATTTTTGTGTCTATTTTTCATCTCTTTTTGGAACAGTAAAAAATATAGATTTTAAACTTGAATAACTTTTCTGACAGAAAAGTGAATCTAGTTGATACTTTGAACGGCAGAAATAATTCCTAGGACTACTTTTAATAACTGGGAAAAACTAAAACGGAATTTTTACGTAAAACACGTTTTTATCCAAAAAAACAAACTATCATATAAAGTATATACTGGAAATTTCCAGCAAATTTTTTTATTAGCATTTTCTATACATTGTATAATTTAAAAAAAAAATTTAAAAATGTGAAATATTTGAATTTTTTTCAATAATTGTCGATAAAAAATATTTGCTTGGTCCAAAAGATTAAAAATGTAATTTAAGGTTTCTCGTAAGTTATTATAACTAGAATTGAAAAAAATGTGCGCAAATCAAGTCATTTTTATAATAGCTTTTGAAGTTAGAATTTTGAAAAATTTCGTTAAAATAATGAAAATGTACAAAATATTTTTTAGTTAAAAATGCTTATCATTATTAAGTTTGGTACCTAAGAATTGAAAATGTAATACAAAGTTTCTCAAAAGTTGTTACTGGAATTAAAAACAATAATTGAATATGTTTTGATAAACATTTTTTAGATGCGTCTGAAGTTTGAATTTTTACAAAATTGGATATTCACGCGTAAAATAACGATTTTTCATCAAACAATTTTCTTATTTTGTTGTAATTCAAATACGAATAACCCTCGACATGCTCGTCGCTTGACAACTACTATGTAGCAGAGCGGTACCCACTAGTCCACCTTTTTTTTATTTTATTCTAACACAAACCTAATATTTGACTGTGACTGGCGAAAATATTTTATTTTATACCTACCTTCTATAAAGATGTTTCACTTCATCCACGCGTACTCGCAACAAACAATTTTTTTTAAATCTGTAAGTGTGCCCACTTTTTACAAGGGTAGTTTTAACTTATCGGTGAAACGAAATATTATATTCATATTTTCGTAATATTATTATTATTATTATTATTATTATTATTATTTTATTATTATTATTATTATTATTATGTTATTAAATTATTGTTATTCGTATACAATTAAACGTTCACCAAAACCAGCAGTACTGCGATACCAGTCGACAGCCACCTACGTGCCAATGTACTGAAATTGCCTATACGGTGCGCCGAACAACATATGTTAATGGTAGGTATTATTAATAAAAAATATGGAGAACAACAAGTATTTTCTAAGAAGAAAAACTTTAACGTAGTTTCGCGTTTTAGATTCAGAACGGTAGGAGTGATCGTGCATCGTATCATACAAACACTTAACACTCATATCAAACTTTTAATTTGGACAAATAAATGAAATCAAAGTAAAAAAAAAACTGTTGGTAAGTTAATCGAGTATCGCATACAAATGAAACAATCTGGGAAGTTGGATTATTATACTACAATTTTTGTTTTAATCGTATAAAGAAAATCGAAAAAACCGATTGTCGAATATTACAAAAAATAATTACAATTTGTCGACTAATAATTGGCTTTTAAAGCATGTGCGATCCATGTAAAACGAATAGTATTGACGTATTGTGTCAAATAAGATGTACCAAAACGCATACGTTTTCAATTCGATCTATATATATATTTTCCATATTTCCACAATATCTCCTATTTATGCTTAAGTCTGATATCCAAATTTCCCACCATCGCCATGGTCCACGATGGACTTTCCGTCGAATATAAATTAAAACATCAACCATTTAACATCACATAATATAGTTGCCGGTTTAACTTATGCACCACAATCCAATTTGTATGTTAAAATAAGAATATTGCTCAATTTTATTTTTTTAAACGTTTTGTCATACTGTGCTACGTAAAAGTTAAACATTTATTTTTATCTACAATTTTGTAATAAAGTGGTTAGTTTATATTAGAACACCTGTATAACCTAGCTATATAATACATTAATCCTGCCTATGAACTAAACTATTTCCGAAATCATTAGTTACAGTTTTGATTCAATAAGCTTTAAAGTTTTTGGACACAGTGTGATTTATTCACCCATAAAATATGAGTTCCGCTCTGAATCATTTTTCCGTACGAATATTTATCATCGCTTATAAATTTAAAATGACAATACGCCTCCAACAAATCTAGAACGTTCTCCCCTGTAACAATACAGTTATAAAATAGCAATCCAACATATTGTTAAGTCTGGATTTTTATGAAATATTATTTCAAATTTATAACATTATAAAAAAAAATTAATTAAATAATTTATATTCAATATGCAATATAATATAATAATAATTGTACCAAATGGCAAATACGTATCTCGTAAAAATTAAAGTAATAGGTATACCCATGGTAATAGATATGTGACAATTAATAAATATTAAGTGAGTACAATAATTTAAAATTAAGTCAATGATATCCTAAATTCCTAATACATAAAATATTTTCAGCTAAACATGTTAAATTTCCAATAGAAAAGTCATTACATATACGTTCAAACTTGAAACTGAAAATGTACTTACATTATTAAAAAAATACCGGCCGCAGTATAGAAATAAACAATAAGTCACGAAATAAAAACGTATTTAATACGTTATTTTTCTAGTAGTTTCAGTAAAACATTAGATATCCTAATGATGGTATTAAGTCTAGGACAGGAGTAAATATATAAATGACAGACAGAAATAAATTTTAAGAAGCCAACAATTTTATCGGAATAACAGTAAGGACAGCTCACAGGTAATTTTTCAAAGAGTGGACCAGACGTGAACAGACATAATTCCACAATGCGTATCGACATGACAATAGGAAATCTATACGAAATGCAAGAACTAGGAGTTGTATATTTATATAGTACTGTTGTATGTGTTGCTATGCACAGTAGTTATGTCGTATCTAGGTAAATATGTTAAATTAATTTTGTTATTTTTTATCAAACTAAATTATTATACATTCTGTAACAGAAGCGAAGCGTCACAGGAGACAGAGAGATTATTTTGTTTTATAAAATATTTACAAATGTGCATTTTATTTCACATTATAATTAATATGATGTGTGTTTCAATCTTTGTTAAAATCGGTTTTTTGTTGTACAGTTATATAACTCTTAAAATAGATTAGATGTGCGCAATACGGCGATATACGGTCATACGGGTCATTCCATGGTTGAAATATACAGGTTATTGCATATCGACTAGGATTGTCATCATAAGGGACAAAATGGCTGCGTAAAGGGATATCACAAATTTACATTTTACTCATCACCAAAAATACGCTGACAACAGCTAACAAATTAAAATTCCGCGCATATATTATCGGCTCCCTTTACGCCGCCATTTTTGTTTTTATCATCAAATACTTGATGAGGAAGGGGTATATATGCAATAACCTTGTAATATTTCAACCATGGGTCATTCCAAATATGGTATTATATCTAATAGACGTTGTGACGAAACGTCTCGTAATTATGGGTGTGTGGGTACAGGAGAATGCTAATGTGAGTGGGGTTTACTATCTACGCTATGAGACGCGTCTCGCCGTTCTTAATTACCTCAGTCCTCAATATTTATTATCGACGTCGCCGTCACGTTGTCACGCTATCGTACTTGTTTCTTAATATTTTATTGTTTTTTATTGTAATTTATTTTCATATGGCCGATGTCACATAGGCGGAAATCGTGGGGGGGGGGACTAAGCCCCCTCAGAATTTTAAAGTACAGGTGTTAGCCCCCCCCCTGGCCCTCACAATTTTAATGTGACTAAATATATAAAAATATATAATAATTAGTATAATTAAAAAATGCATTTTTAATATCTGAATTACAAAATAAATTATAAAAAAATATTCTATGATAATAATTAAATTTAATTCGTAAAATTTTACGAACTTATTGTCAATAACTTGGAACGATCGTAATTAATGTAAATATATATAATAATATAATAATAAACATTTACACCCGCATTGGTTGTTTATCAGCAGTCGTTCGCATCGCGTCGTCCCTGTTTCGTATAAACGGTTACGTAATAATATGCTATTTTTAACTATAATCATGAAGGTTTTTACAAACAATATCTCCACAATCGATAGTCACCATAATCATAGATTGCATATACTAGTATATTTAATTTATGTCATAACCGACGAATTTTATATATTTTTGTTTTTCGCCGCACATCTCAATATCGCATTGAGTATTCGTCATTTGAGTGGTTAACAGCTTACAAGTTAAATTTATGTCTAAGAAATTATTTGCGATCTTTAATGTGAATAAACCGCCTTCGTCGTCTTCTGTGGTCTCTGTTTGTACTAATGTCATAGACAATAGTAGTCAAGGGAGTATTGCCACAGTTGAATCTATAAAAGTACCTGAACCTGAGACTTGTGATCTAGGAACTTTACAGACAGGTCCAGCTCGTCCAGTACTTGAGGCAAGTATAAAACCAAATTTTTTTTAAATTTTTAGAGTTTATTGTATATTTATAACTATAATTGATGTATTTTGTACTATAGTCGTATCCAAAAACTGTTTTTGGGAAACAAAACCGTGGTTTTAATTTCGTTTATTATTCAATCTCTAGTTGGCTAAAATATAGTATAAAACATGATGCTATTTACTGTTTTTGCTGTCGCAATTTTAGCATAGTAAGTGATTATAATGATTCTACGTTTACGAGTATTGGATTCAACAACTGGAAAAAGGCAAGTATTTTTTCAATTATGTTTAAATTATTTTTAATTTTTATCATATTTAAAAATGTTTACTGTATTTAGTTATCCGGGTCAAGAGGAAAAAAACGAAATAAACAAAGTACACTGCACGGATATTCCACTAGTAAACAGCATTTAATTTGGATGGCCAAATGGGAAGCTTATATTCCAACTATAACAACAGGAAGTGTCCACTCTCAAGTAGCATCAAGCCACAAGCTTCTTGTAGAAAAAAATGTCCAATATATTAAAACTCTTGTTGATATAACATTATTTTTGAGCTGCCAAGGATTAGCTTTTAGAGGACATGAAGAATCAAAACTCTCACTAAATCAAGGTACCTACTAATATTTTTATTTATTAGAATAATTGTGTCAATACACCAGGTATTTTTACGTTATTAGATTATCATTATTATAACATTTAAAATACCAGATACATTTTTCACTACCTATAGACATAATATATTCTTGTTACAGAAAATTTTAAAGAAATTTGCAGTTTGATTGCAAAACATTATCCAGAATTTGCAGAAAAGTTTCAAAATACTACCAATTACACTAGTCATGCTGTGCAAGATGAGTTAGCTAATTTATGTGCTGAAAACATAAGACATAAAATTATAAAAGAAATTGAAGACACTAAAGTTTTTGGTATAATGTGTGATGAAGCTAGGTAAGAATCTAACATTTAAATTACAAATATAAAAAATTCAATTTAGTAAAGGTTTGACAATTATTGAGAGAAGTAGGTACTTTAACCACACACTAACTGGATTTTTTAATTTTAATTTTAGGTGTTTTAAGCAAGAACAAATGTCTTTATGTGTAAGGTATACTGTTGGCCTTAATATTGTTGAACGATTTCTGGGTTTTATTGACGTTTCTGACAAACAAGATGCTGAATCCCTAAGTGCCCATATATTTGCTTACCTTACTAAAAATAACATGGACACGTTTCATGTTGTGGCACAATCCTACGATGGGGCAAATGTAATGTCTGGAAAGTTCAATGGTGTTCAGGCTAAAATTAAAAATAAATTTCCATATGCCATTTATACGCATTGCATGGCCCATCGTATAAATCTGGTAGTAATTGATATGTGCAAATATGTTAAGGTAAATTGTAATTTTTTGTAAGAGTATGTTTTAGCTATTTTACCTTTTTTTTTTTGTATAGGAGACTAGGACTCTTTTCAATACTATTGAAAGGTTATATTTCCATTTTTCTCATCCAACTAAAAACCAGATGCTTGTTAACATGCAAAAACAGTTGGGAATAAAAAGTATCCATATTGGTTGCTTAAGTGATACTAGATGGAATTGTCGGTTTAAGAACTGTGAAGCAATATTACACAATTATAAAACTATTATAAACATTTTACAGGAAGAAATAGACAATCAAACAGATAGAAATGCAAATGAAGCTTTAGGTAAATGGTATAAAACATTTAATTAATAGGATTATAATATTTTATGTTTTTTTTTTCCAGGTATACTTACAAATATGTCAACAAGCTCATTTGTTGTTAATTCGTTTATTTAAAAAAATATATTGTCTACAACTAATATTCTTTGCAACATGTTTCAAGAAAAAAATGCTACACTAGGCAAAGCAACAATTCTTATCAAGAGTGTTTTACAAACTTTTGAAAATAGTAGATCTACTCTTGCTTTTAATCATTTATGGTTAGAAATCCAAGACTTTGTTAAAGACTACAACATTAACTTTGATATACCATTTCAAACACAAAGTAAGTATTATTAAATAATTTTATAGTTAGGTGTAAAAATTAAAAATTATAAGTATTTTTGTATCTTAGGATTAAAACGGATAAGAAGAGAACCTAATAGACTTAATGATTTTGTTTTGATGACTACTACTGATGCCAAAGAACCCAATGAAGTTGATAATGCTACTGCTGAAGATTATTTTTGTGTAAATGCATACTTTAAAGTTTTAGATTCCATTATTGTCAATATGAAGAAACGATTTTCCACAGAAAGTTTGGAAATGGCTGAATCTATTGATAACTTTTTTAAACTGAACATTGAAAAAAGCAAATTCTTTATTAATCACTATAAGGTATACCCTAAATGTTGATAGTTGACTAAATTTAAATATTAATAATAATTAGTAACACATTATGACTTATATATACCTTTTAATTTTCTAGGATTTATTAGATATCAATTCTTATAATTTAAAATCCGAAATTACTGTTGTAAAAAACTACTTGACATTAACAACTGGAAAAGATGATGTCTCCTTAGAGGATCTAAAAACCTGTATTGTCGTGAATGTCTACCCAAATATGTACAAACTTTTACAGGTGGCCTTAACTTTACCAATAAGTTCAGCCACTTGTGAGCGCTCTTTTTCTACAATGCGCCGAATAAAAACTTGGATGCGATCTACAATGGTTGAAAATAGATTCAATGACCTTTCTATTATCAATATTGAAAAAGATTTGGCAAAACAGATCGATAATACTGATATAGTTAATGCATTTTCTAATAAAAACCGATATATTGTGCTGAAATAAATATATAAGTGTACACTTATTATGTTATATACTTGGCTTCTTTGTTTTAACATTTTATATTAAATTGGTTATAATTCAATTAATTTAATAACTTAATAATAAAATAAATTTAATGCTATTTTTGTTTAGAATAAAATGTTCAAGGTACCTATGGCACATTATTGTTTTTGTACTTTATTAAGGTTAAATTGTTTAGTATGTCAAACTTTGTAAATTGTCTTGTTCAAATAAATAATTGCAAGCGACTCTAGTGCAATAGTGCCTTTATAGGTACAATGAGAAGTATAATGCTCAGCCCCCCCAGTAATTTCACCAAATTTCCACCTACGGCTGATGATTTAATTAATGCCATTTTGAATAATGGAATTATTAACACTAATCATACGACAAAAAAATGTGTACATTTGTTATTATTTCAAATTATCATTTTAAGGAGAGTGTAACGTTTTAATTTTTTTAATATAATATTTCAGTTTGTTTTTTAGTTTTTGAACATTTATTTCTTGCCGTATAAAAAAAAGGGGGGGGGATTCTAGGCGTATTTATGCCATTTTTTTCCCGTGTCTCCCGAACCAAAAACCTCACGCCTCGCTACTGCTTCTGTTAATCGTGAAATTAGTTGAATTAAAAATAAGAATGAATAAATGATAGTAAATAAGTGTAATTGATATTTATAGATTTTATTTTTTATCATATAAAATAATACATATTTACATCTACCTGTATAATATTATATTATGATATTCATATTTACACCATTGTTTTGTCTCAACTTCTAGGTAGGTAACTAGTGTGTGGATGGGACTAAATAAAAAATGAATTTGTTTCCCAGACAGGAAAAAAAAAATGACAACAATTAATGTCTACAGATTCGACGAAGTCAAACCAGACAAACAAAATAGTAAGTACACGGTTCGTTTAATACACACCGACGTTAAGAATTATCTGCGTGGTCGTTCGTTGCTGCAATATGACTGTATCAGTTGCGTTTCACGAATATTTTATGAACTTGGAAAAAAAACAAAACAGAATAAATCTGTTTTAATATAACGCATCAAATACAGCGTTTTGTTCGCTTTAACCAAAGCCCAAGTCAAATAAAAACTAAAATATAACGTAAAGTATTATCGAGAAAGGTTTTTTAATACCCCCCTCCACTACACGCTCGCCGTCATAGAGGGTGCGCATAAAAAACGTGAATAATATAACCTCAAGACGTGAAACAAAACAAAAAATTATAAGTATAAGACATTTAGAAATTTATAATTTATATCCCCCCGATGAGTACTGTAAAGAGATTATTTTATATACTAAAAATAAGCCACAAATTGTAACTAAAAAAACCAGCGATGTCGTTTTGCTGTACCTACACCTATAGTAGGTTTCGAGCATTTTACTTGCCATTGAATGCCCATATTACAATCGTTAAACCTAAGGTTAAACCACCGAATTCGGCCGGTAAAATATTTAACCGAGGTTTAAACTATGATTGTAAAACAGGCCCAGAGTAGTTCAGAGTAAGACTGACCTGACCAACAGTGCTAGATTTTAACAGCCACTTTTAAATATACCTACACGATTCCGAAAATTACATTTTTTAACACACGATTCTTGCTAGCGTTAAATGCATCGTTGTCGTATTGAAAAATATGTACAAACAAAACATAATATATTATTGTACCTAACGCGCGTGTGTATTGTGTGAAATAGATGCCTCAGCTGTTCTAAAAACGACTCTTTTGGAAAAATATGATTTTGTTTTGCTCTTTACATATTCCTGAACTTACTGTATTTTTATTCTGAGTTCTAACTTGGACTTATGGTTTTATTTCCTTATGATTGGAGATGTATTATGGAATTCCAACGGTTTTTGTACAAAAGTATAGTGCTTTTACTAAATAATATTGAAAAAAACAAAGGATTCCAATGCTATGTTTATTATGACATTAATTATGCCACGAGGCATAATTTTCAAATTATATTTTTGAGCTACTTGCTTATATACATTTGCCATTTTCGATTATTTTTAGTTTTAGATTCTGAGTGGAACGATGAATGTATTGATTTTACAATGATGTGTGTTTTTATATTATTTTTTTTTGTGTCTGTGTACACGATAAGTAGTCGAAATAATGCTTCGATTTTCAACTTCAGTATCTTTTTCGATTGGAAAGTGAATATCGTTGTTACATTGGGGAGGTCAAAATTTATAATTCCCAGTAATTTTCAAAAGCACCAAGAAAAACAAAAGAAAAATTAAGGAAAAACGGGACTTTTTACGCAAAATCGATTTTTCACAAAATTGAATTTGGTTTTTGTTGTAACTTTAAAACAAATGACCGTAGATACATAAAATTTTCACTGGTTGTTTATATTTTCATTTTCTATACATCATAACATTTTCCGAATATTTTGACTTATTTTGAGCTGTTTACGGACATTGTCAGTTTCCATTTTTTTAGTTTTTTTTCTATAAATATCAATAAAATTTTATCTGTTGAGTAAAAAAGCTTGAAAATTTAATAGAAGGCTCCTAGGTTGTTGTTTCAAAGGCAGATGAAAAAAATTAAAAATCCTTAGTCGCAGTTTTTATTTATAAGCATTTAAAGTTCAAATCTTGACCAAAATACGGAATAATCACGAAAATTAGCAAATTATTTTGAGTTGAGAATTCAAAAAAATTTTTCTTTTTAAATCTAAGATTTGAAAATGTAATACAAGATTACCCATAAGCTTGTCTACCTTTATTAGAAAAAAAATGACTACAAGCAAATCAAATTAAATTTTTATGAGCGTTTGAAATTCATATTTTTACAACATTTGATATTCACTCGATTTCTCATGTAACGATTTTCTTATTTTATTGTTATTAAAAAACGAATGACTGTAGATACTTGAAAATTTCACTGAATATTTATATTAGCATTTTCTATACACGATAAAATTTTGAAAATAATTTGACTCATTTTGAGCTGTTTACGGACATTGCCAGTTTTAATTTTTTTAGTTTTTTTTTCTATAAATATCAATAACATTTTATTTGTTGGAAAAAAAGCGTGAAAATTTAATACAAGGCTCCTCATATATTTTTACAATAGCAGTTGAAAAATATTAAAAATACATAGGCACAATTTTTTTTTATAAGCATTTAAAGTTAAAATTTCGACAAAATTTATAATTTAATAATTATTTTGTAGTTAAAAATTTATAAAATGTTCAACTTTTATAGCTAAGGATTGAAAATTTAAAACAAGGCTCCACGTAAATAGGTTATATATAAATTACTTTATGCACAATAATATCATTAAATATACTTAGTAACATCATAGTCTGACTGACCGTTTTCGCTCGGAATCGTTTTTCTTATACAATGATATTTTATCATTGAATTCAAATTTAACACCATCCATTACAGTGACCCACTTGTAACCTACTGTACAGCAGAGCGACGTCCACTTACCCGCCTTTTTTTCTTTAAATATCGATGAATATTGAAAACGTAATGAATTCCTGTAGTTGCTGTAAGTTCCACGACGATTTAGTTCGGCGGAATTGGCCCGTCTAGGATTGCAGCCACGTCACGCCCGCAAGAGAAGGATTCGGGTTGGTGCCACAGCGGTCCGGCCTGTGGTTCCTTCGGTCGGTACCACCCAACAAACCGTCAGATTAGGTCATCTGATATATTGTACTGTTAGATTATAAGTCTGGCCGTTCGTTGTCGGATAGGTCCAACGCTTTGTGATGATTTCTGGTCGGTCCTGTTCTGCATCGTCATGGAGAAGGGTCACGCGGTGTACCCACCCATAATAACGGTAGAGCCGTAGAGGTAATATAGATGGCCTAGCTGGTCAACTACATATTTGTTTAATTTATATATGGTAACGCGCAAACATTGTAGATAAAAACCATTTGTGCATTTCTTTGTACAAGGATAAAGTATATTTGGGCAGGTTAAGCACCTGCCTACCTACGAATACCTATACTGCCATTAATATAAATACTATTTTTAATCAATGGTATAATACGATTGGTAAGTAGAAGCCCCTATTTTTCAAAAAAAAAAAATTCGTTCTACACGTTTTTTTCACAATGATAATATGATACAGTGACTTTGAGGACCAAGCCCCCCCTCATTTGCACAACTTCCACGTCTTTATAATTTTTAAATATTATCAATAATTTTTTTAGTAATGATTCTTTTTTAAAATCAATTTACACATCTTAAAAACTTAAGAAAATATACTGTGTGACAAAATGTGTTTTGCATGCAAGCACCGGCCAGTGTCACTAGCTCACGGATGGGTGACCACCCGGATTTTTAGTGACGAATCCTCGCCACATATTCACGTGTTCAAATCAACGTACAGTACCCTTCTCCAGTCAAAAACCAACTTAAAAAATAACCTTCACCCGCAATGGCCGATGTTGTCACGGGTTAATTAATAAAAAAAAAATAATTTACTTTATTAACTAGCTAATTCTAAAAATTCTCCCAATTACATGGTGAAAACAATTTTCAACAATTTAAATAACGAAGTAAAGAGTCTAATAAAAAGTTTATGTGAAAGTCAATCCAATAATACCGATGATATAATTAATAAAAATAAAATAAAAAAGCAATGAATAAATTAATAGTTGGTGATCTTGATGATAATGTTTGTATGGTGTATCAATAAAATCATAAAAAGTCAATGTCTAAAGTTTAAACTCTAAACATAATATCGTATAATATATCAATGTGTACCTATAATATGAAATGCTGATGTTAATTTTTGTTTCTAAAGTTTCTTTTATCATGTTATGTTTATTTAATTATATCATATTTTTATTTGTATGAGTATTTTACTTTAAACGAATTGTAATATCGTTGAACTCTGTATACTAGATACGATCTTATAGCTCAGTTGGTATTCGTATCAGTTATTATTAATGTATTTTATTGTAACTATTTAATTGTAATTGTTTTGGCTGAATAAAATAAATAAATAATAAATATAAGGATAAATTGTGTTTGTAGCACATGAAATTGATATTCTCTTCTAAATAGGTACCAAAGAAAAAATGTAGATGTCCATATTTATATAAAATATATTCACACTCCCCTCTTGGGTCAAGAACAACCCCTACAAAACAATAAAAAAGGTATGTAAATACTGAATAAGTTCATGGTATAAATAGCTTAAGATGAATCTTAATATTTTCAAAATGTCATCGCATATAGAAAATAATAATAGACCTAGATACATAATGTCAAAACTATCCAACTCCAACGAATATTTTTTGAACTAACATCATTATTTATCATTTAAATACCCAATTCCACCAGAATTTGATGAAGTAAAATGTCTGTAAAATAAAATTATTGAGATTTTTAGATTTCTGTAAAAAAACTTATGAGGAACTTTGTATTGTATTTTAAAGCTTTATTTATTAAAATTAAAAATTGTTTACATTTATACATTATTAACTACAAAATAATTTGCTAAGGTTCGTGATTTTGTTAAAAAGATTTTGCCTGTTTTATCGATATTTTTAAATTATTGCTTTAGAGCCACTTGTGAGGGGATCTTGTATTAAATTTTCAAACTTTTTAACCCAACATAAAAATGCCTATTAACACAAAAAAAACAGAACATTTCAAATTCCACAACAAATAGCTGAAAATTGTTTTAAATATTATGGACATTTCATTGTGTATAAAATGATAAAGTAAGAAATAGATAGTGGAATGTTTCACTTTATTGAACTGACTCGTAAGTAGACAAATCATTATTTTAAGTTTCGATGTCGTCCAAACTTCAATCACTCATGAAAAAATATTTTACTTAACGCTTAAAATTTTTTTAAATACCAGTATAAATACCCGAGGAATTTTGTAATTGATTTTCAAAACCTTAGGTATTTAAATTAAAAACTATTATTTCTTTTAATAATATCAACTAAGTTAACATTAATTTAGTAACTCTTTTCTTTTTTTTAAGTAAAAAAAAATGTACATATGGAATTTACTTTTACTAGCATCCTTTATCTCTAATTTTATGCATTTAATAGTATTTTATACCTTCAGTTACTTTAATATATTTTTCACGTCCATAAACTATTCAGCTTAACTTATATTATTGTGCCTACAGGTATTAATAAATCTTTGTTACAGAGAAATACAAATTCAATTCCATATACAAATACTATTTAATCACTGTAATTACTCCCTAGGCCAATAAAAAAAATGTAAAATACAATTTATTTGGAATTCTTTTTTATTAGTTGATAACAAGAAAAACATTTACATAAACTAACATAACATTTTCCAGTTTAAATCATCATTACCCAATACAAATAAGTAATAAGTAATAAATTGAGCACAATTTCTTTAGAACACATGTAAAATATTAAAAATAAAGGGAACCCATACTATTACTCACCATTTATTTAAAATATCATAGTTATTAAATTAAAATACAGTCTTAAGTTTCCAGTAAGTTGTTTACACATAAAAAAATAATTATATAAATGAAATAATTTAATCATTAAAATTTAAAAAACAAAAATCTGTTCAACAAACACAATCATCAAACAACAAACAAAATTATGTTGTGACGATAATTTAATGCTGTGACATTTTTTTTAAGTTCCAATGCCGTTTTAGTTATGAATTATAATAATAAATTGAATTTTGAATTATACTTTTTCATTTTTCTTTGACGATTCATTATCTGAAGTAGACAACAACTTTTCTGTGTAACCGTTTTCATCTAACAATGTCCTGTTCAAGCATACCGTTAGTTGGTCATCAATTTCATTCACCCCATCATTAATTGTGATATAAATTTCATCAGGATTATTAGATTTAAATTGATGTGCAGTATCAGAACTACATTTTAGTTTTAAAGATATATTACTATTATTTTGAATGATAGTGTTATCATTAATTATGTTGTCATTTAGTGTATCATCATTGGAAAATTCATGACTATTTGTAACGCATGTCAATGTATTTTCTGTTTCATTGATATCTTCATTTCTTACAAAAATTTTTCGGCCTGATTTGAAATCCTGATAAACTATACAGTCTTCAACAATAATGCTACCATTGAAGCTAGATGAGATTTCCATATCATCAGTATAGTTGTGATTTAATTTATCACCATCATTACAAAGTTTATGACTATTTGCAATACATGTCAATGTATTTTCTGTTTCATTGATATCTTCTTCATTTCTTACAGAAATTTTTCGGCCCGATTTGAAATCCTGATAAACTATACAGTCTTCAACAATAATGCTACCATTGAAGCTAGATGAGATTTCCATATCATCAGTATAGTTATGATTTAATTTATCACCATCATTAGAAAGTTTATGACTATTTGTAATACATGTCAATGTATTTTCTGTTTCATTAACATCTTCTTCATTGATTACAGAATTATTTTGTCCTATTTTGAAGTCTTGATAAACATTACAGTCTTCAACAATACTACTATTGCAACTAAATGACATTACCATATCCTCGGTATCTTCAGTCTTATTGTAATCAACGGCTGTTTTATACAAACCAGAATTTGAATGCACTGTACTGAAACTGTCTACATTATTCGAATAGTATTTGAGCTCTGGATCCCTAGTCATTGGAGTAGAATAACAAAGTTTTGATTTGTCAGAACTTAAGACAGCTGATTCATTCCAATTTTCAAAATCATTGTCAAGGTTTACTGTATTTTCCAATAAATTGTATTCCTGCCCACTATTGTTTGAGAATGAATCTGAATCTGAATCTGATTCATATTCATCTGAACTGAATCCTGGTAAAGCTTTTATCAATAACCATTCTCCATGATCATTTTTTATAGTGGAGAAGAGTTTATTGACGACATCCCTATTTAATAAAAATTAAATTAATTAAAATATAACATAAGTATACATTTTATACTCATAAGCATTTCAAAATACCTTAAAATTTAGGGCCTAAATAAAGCTATAATATGCATTTAAAAGCAAAATATTATTTTTATAAATGTTCAAAACATACTGTATTTTTTTTTTTTTTTTCATAAGCATTGTAAATAAAATATATATAAATAATTAAAAAGTAATAATAAAATAAGTCATTCAATAATATATCAAGATTATTGTAAGTTATATCATGTATTAAGTTAAGTTAATAGTAATGAGGTTATATATTTTTGTATACATGTTTACATACGCTTAAATGGGAGGTGGGGCTTAGCCCTCATAAAATAAAAATGATCATTATTATTTTTATGTTATTAATATCTCAATTTGTGTAGGACAAATTTAGTCCACAATTAAATTAATACACCATCTATTGAGGAAACCTGGGTAAGACGAGGACAAGTCAGAGGTAAGATGGAACATTGTTGTGTCTCGTAAACTATAGTTTTTGGAGAAAAAAAAATGTAGTATGTTGGTCACACTATAATATTATTTGATATCAATAAATAATTCAAGTGATCTGGTGCACGGGTGCTTTGAATTTAATAGCAATATGCTATGTAATGCTTTGCAAACATCAAATAATAGATCTTAATTAGTCTTGTATAACTTTTAATGGCTAGTCTTGTTAGGTTCCTAATAGTGCGACTTCGGTAGAGTTAATCCTTATTTTAAGAATAATAGACACGTTAAATTAAAATATTACTATTTAGAGTAAGACAGGAAAAATACAATGAGGCAATTTTTTTTTTTTAAGTTTTAAATTCAGCTTTATAATTATCCTGTTGTATGAATATACCTAAGTATACTAAAATAATGTTTCATAAGCAAATATAACAATAAGTATTATCATTTAGATATTAGATATGAAACTTAATACTATAACTATCATTTTCTTGATGAATGTTAATGTACATCAATTGTATGTTTTTAATGTATTTATACAATACATAAAAACAAAGATTTTAAGCTTGAATAACATTTAATCACCTATATGATATGAAATTAATTGTATTTTTATTGAATAAGGATCTATATCCCATCTTATCTCAGCCATGGCCCATGGTCCATGATGGGACAAAAATCCATTTTTAAGTTTGGTAAAAATGTATGTATAAATGTATATATGTAATTACAATATAACAGAACTGATAAAAGAAAATTTAGAAACCACACATAATAAAGGATCTTTGTTTTTTCAATATAATAAAATATTAACCTTCTTAAATATGATTTAAGTTAGGTATCCCATCTTATCCAGGTTTCCTCCACATGTGAACTTAAAATTTAAACATTGATTACCATTTTCATTATTTAATTGTTAAATTATTAAATTAAAAGTTAACCTTATCCTGAGCATTTAATTAGTTTATCAAAAATCTGTTCTACCAATACAATCCTAACTTACAGTTATTTATGATCAATTGTTTCAACTAACAAAACTTGTTTTGAGCAATTCTCCTACATTATTTATGGTAAATATTAAATTTAATGTATAGGTACAAACACTAATTTATCCATAGATGAACAGTAATCTGAAACATGTGGCATAATATCATTTAACGGTATTTCCATATTGTGGCCAACAATATATTTCTTGTTGCATGAAGTTTCTGAAACAAATTTTCTTAACTTTTCATACATGGTCCGTTCCCAATGCTTGTCATCATCAAGTTCATATGGATAGTCAACACGTCTCAACAATTTGTAAGGAGTAGAATCCTGAAAATATTATACTATATTAACTATTTATATGAATATTTTCTATTAATGTATGAGAATGTTATATAATTATAATAAATACTTCGTAGAATTTATTTAACCGATTACATAATATATTTACTAGGTAATTGACCTGGCAAACATTGCAACGAACATAAAGAATTTATTTAATTTTTTTGTTTTGGCAGCACCTAACCAAAGTTAAACCTAACCTAGCTTTTGTGATTTCTGAGAATACCAAGCACTAACAAATGCACTATCGATAAATCACAATATTAATAGATAGTATATTACAGTAGAACCTTGGTAACTCGAAGTAAGGGCCCAAAAAAAAATTTGATTTACAGAAATTTTGAGATACCAAGGTGCCACTGTATTAACATATATCTATCAACATAATAGAATTATACTAACTGTTTTTAATAAATAATAATATCGACCAGAGCATGCTCATTCAGTTGCACTTTGTCAATGATTTGTATAATTGTTATGTTCGACTGTATCATATACTAACTCTTGTTTAAAATTGTTTAAGTATTAAATTTGTGTGTGATTAATTAATTATAAATAAAACAGAAATAATTAATATATTGAAAGTGAAACCTTTTTTTAATATTTAATCTTGAGATTACTATAATACATAATGATAAAATACGATTGTGCCCATACTTCGGAGTCACTCAACAAAAATTATATAATATATATTATAATTTACAAAACTTAACAATAACCAAAAAAAGTAGAAAATAGTTTATAATAATATAGCATTACATATTAATCCTGAAAAGGGATGACCGTCAGTAAAATATTTATCAGAAGATCAAGCAAGCAGAAATTATATCATACAACTTCAATAAACCAGGTAACAAATTAAAAATTACATAATTTCCAGAGGTATTAGAGAATCAACTTCTAAGATTTTGAACATTTAAACCATTTCCAATATTAAATGCATAACACAGATTTTTAGAAACAACTGAAAAATGTGAAAGAAACCGAGAACTTAGAAAAAGATGGATGTATGTAATGTTACCAAAATAAATCAACACTTGATGGATCAAAACAAACAGCAAAAGAAATAAAGAAGATTTCTACCATATTGTGCAGTCTGTGATATTTGCATACGTATAGATTATTTCAATATTAACAACGTAAATTAAAAATAATAATTTGTACTCTTTTATATTAATTAATAATATTATACATACCTAACATCTAAATTTAAATTTTTAACCTTAATAAAAGATTTTTCATTCTTATTTTCTACAATTTATGTATTATTTTATATTAAATTGTTTAAGACAATTTACAGTTTAATACACTCATTTTCAAAAGTTCTTAGGTTTTTAAAATGTTAAATATGTTATAATTGACCTTGGATAATACACTTGTATTCCTAGATATAACTCTCAAACTACTAATTACAGCCACTAGATCAAGAAATTACTAATGTTTCGAAACAAAAATATCAACAAAAAATTGGTTTTACAATATTTGAAGGAAATGGAAAGTGAAAATATGGCAAAAAATTATCTATTATAATATAATAATTAGATACAAAAAAAATCAATAATTTTTTTGAAATAGGTAATATAAAATAATATTATAATAATAATTAGCAATGTAATAAATCATCTAATTATGCAGTACAATAATAAGTGTACACGTAAAAAAAAAATATGATATATTTATGATTTTTCAGAATAGTTATACCAGGTTCCGGTTACATTCACAAGTCAAATTTATATCCACTTTTTTCATAATTAATAAAAATGTTTATTTTAAAAATAAATTTTTTTGCTCATCTAAGTACATTTTTGGGTCAATTTTAGAGTTTTTAGGTCATTTTTGCATTTTTTTTAGTGGATTTTTGTGTATTTTTTTGGTTATTAAAATCCTAACTCTAGTAACAATATATAATTATTTTGTCATGTATTGGTTTTCTTTTGTAACACGATTTTATCAATTATTTTATTGGTCCATGGAAGAGCATATTAAACAAGTTCAACTAGCAATATAACTTGAAAATCTTGTGAACTAAGAAAATATTAAATGTATTTTGATTTTTGGTACAATATTTTTTTTGCCAAAGCCCACGCAATGTAACACATTTTTACTATTTTGAAGTTGCTATTGGAAATTTTTAATTTTTATGAAGATAAGGTACGTCATATCTACTAGTTTATAATAACTCAACAAAAAATATGTAAAAATAAATTGCTTTCAATTAACAAATTTTGGTTAGCAAACTTTCAATATACCAAAGTTTTTTCTTGTTAGCTTGAAATTTGTTATATCGCAAGTTGACTAAATTTTATTTTATCACAACTCACTCAAATAGATATTGACATTTTAAGTTTGTGTTTACTGTTTAATTTTTGTTATCTATTTGGGTTACCTTAGATATAATTACTATCAAGTACCTAAATAATTAAAAGTAATTACACAAACATCTTACAATAGGTTTGACAGGAGATGTTGTCATATCCTTCCTGTAAAAAATAGCCATTTGACTACAACAACCAATATTTTTTGTACCAGAAGGACCCACTCCAATACCATCAAATTGTACAGCGTACTCTGGATAACGAGTAGTTATTTTTTTAGCCCTATAAACAAATTTAAGTATTAACACAATAGTTAATTAATAAATGACTAATATTATGAATAATTACCATTCCTTGAACTGTTTTCTAGTCCATTCAAATTTGTGGTCGGCATGTCTAAATTGTGTTGTAAAATTTGGAAATAGAATATTGAATTCCACATTGGGTGTAGTAAACACAGCTAATTTAGGTTTGATGAATGCAAACACATTATTGGGTAATGAATCCAAAACGTCCAAATATAAATGTTCAATTCTATAAATCAAAAATAAAACATTAATGCCTTAATTTATTGATTATAACCTATAACAGAGATTTACAATTCAATACATATAACTGCATCAACGCCTAACATCCTGTCATCTTGATCAGCAATACTACCATTATAAATATCTACTGTCAAAGGCTCTTTACGTTCATGCATTGATATATGATCATAATTAGTTGGTAACACCTTAAACTGATTTATATCCAATGTATCAAAATCCACATCAACAAGCATAATGTTGTTGAGTCCTGGAATTGGTTTTATACATTTAAATAAACCCATCTCGGCACAACCAAAATCAACAACCTAGAATTACATTTTAGAAATATTAATATGTTGTAAACATATAATTACAAGTTTTAATTTCTAATATTCATACTTTTTTTATTGAACCACTCCAAATAGGATGTTGAATCACTTCTTGTACAGCCATGTATCTTTGCATGTACAATGGTGGCCAAAATTTTAAGCCCTTTTCATCCAGTGTACATGCACATGATTGTTGACTGATAATTTCTATTATTTTGTCTTCCTAAAATTATTAAATTTATATTTTATAATAAATGAGAAAAGAGGAATAATATTTTATTTGTTTATAAGCTATACCAATTCCAATAAGCACAAAATGTTTTCATTAATTTTCTATAGTTTCAACATTAATTAAGTTATCTGACAAAATAATAATTCTCAATACTCTGAAATGTAAAAAAAATGTTTTCATAAATATGTCCTATTATACCAGTGGTCAGAAGGATACTGATTTTTTTTAGTGCGCTAACGATACATCTACCTCTCAAAAAAAGTAGCTCACTAATTACTATTTTTTTTTTTTTAATTTAGTGCACAGCTTCTAACGTTTTTGTTTAAATAAAGAGTGCTTATTTTACGCTATATTTTTAAAAAATGTCTTATTGTACATTTTATTGGTAGTTTATAGTTTGTTCTGATTTGACATTTGATCACTGGACAGGATTTGACTATGTACGTTAATACGCTCATCATTATTATAATTTACCTAATATAAATAAATAAATACAACAGTTGTCATACTGTTTTAACTATAACCAAAATACAAGTAGAAGGTAGCGACAAAATAATGTAAATTTTTGCTACGCCAACCATAAATTTCTAGCACGCTAAAGTATTTCGCAACAAATGTTGTGTATTGCAACAACGCTACATAGATTGCTTCAAATATGGTAGCGTGTTACTCCCGATCACAGCTAAATACTACTACCAGTGTCCTCACAAATTTAAATACAATGCTACTACCTACATAGTGTCGTAATATATATTTGAAAAAACTTTGCTTTTATTTTGATAATTAAAATAATGTTAGAATCATAAAATCACATTATCAAGTTTAAAAACTTTGTGAAATCTGATGAAATAAAAAATAATCGTTTTCATATAGATTTCCAGTGTAACTGTACTAATATTAATAACTAATAGTGACCACTAACTTAAAAGTGAAATCATTATTACAACTAATGCTACAAGTAGTCAATAGATGCAATCAAAAATTGTATTGATTAAATATTTTTGAATAATGCACTGTGACCGATTTAGACAATGTGCATTGTACCAGGGACTCAAGGTCCGGTTCCTTATTGACATAAAGTGTATCATGTATGGCCTATTTTGCTTTTAATTAAGTACATAGTATGTATCAATTAAGAAAATTAGATTATGAATTTAAAAACCAATTCTGAATATTCATAACATTAAAAATTTAACAGTGAATCGATTTATACATTTTATACTGTATTTATGAATTTATTAGTGTAATTTTTATTTTTAAACATATTATTATTTTACATTTAATTGTTACAAAATCAGAGCACTCCTTTTAAAAATAAGCAACAATACAAAATTAAATATCTGAACAAAGTAAAATCAGAATATAACATAAATGGAAGGAAAGAACATAAGACAAATATTTTTTTATAACGGCCAATAAATACCAATAAGTAGTTACATCTCAGCTTATGAGATCCGGAATCGCAATTAATAGTTCTTACTCATTATATCAAAAAATAAAAATAAATGAATCATGATAGATATCTGTACAAAAGTACCTTATTAGTTATTATGATAATAATACTGATTAGTTATATTGGTAAGTGAAATCTAATAATCGGCCAAAAACATAATAAAAATTATTATTTTTATACTGTAGGTACACATTCATAATGATAATTTTGTTTACCTCCAAATCAGACGTTTCGCCATTGCATAAATAACGATCAATAATAGACTGCAAATATTCCAATAAGTCAATGCCGTAACGCAACAGAATACTCTGTACAACCAACATACTTGTATACTACTGTTTATACAAACGACGTAAAAATTATATATAATTCGTTGGATAAACAAATTAAAAATTATTTTATCGACCAATCGACATAATGGTCATAATGACGACGTTACTAATTCCGTGGATTGCGATACAATCGTAACCATCAACAATAATTAATATAATATTATAAAACTCAAGAATACTGAAAAGTAAAAATGTAAACAAACATAACTGAAATCTGAAACGATCACTGCACTGAACTGGCGCCACAAGGAGCACATGGGCAAGGAATATAGGATAATGGAACTGAGCGCGTCTGAGCGTCAAAACAATCGTGTTATCAATCGAAGCGGTATCCATGTATTATAATGATAACGCTTCAACGAATTCCCATTTTTATGAACATCTTTGGAAATTTGAATAGTTATATTTGAATAATTATTTTTTGAATTAAATTAATATATAATATTATAAAGATAAATATATTATATCTTAGTCTATGGTTGAAATACGATATATTAAGTAGGTTATCAATCATTAATAAATAAAATTAATTAAAATAATAAATAATATGTTTAAAATAGTTTCTAAAGAAGATAAAATAAAATAAAATTAGGGAAGTAGGTAATAAGGGCGGATTGATTAGGATTGGTGTGTCGGTCGTGTAAGTGTGGGTGAAAATAAATTCATGTTTAAAATACGATTAGCCATATTATATAAGCTCATAACAATTTTAGACGTAATTTTGGGCCAGTGAATATGTAAATGGGCCGCTTAGAAGTGAAAATCTCGATAGGTAGGTCGTAGCCCGTAGGTATCTACTTATTATAGATAGCTATTATTTTTATAAAGGCTGGGGAGAGAATTTGAATTTTGATGTAATATTATAAGTTGACATTTTGTTTTCATAAGACTTAGGGGAAGAATATACAATAGTGATGAGGTATAAGAGGATGTAAGAGTATTTGATTTGCTTCCATCATGGGACCGATATACTAACAAAGATTAGGAATTGTGTGGTTAATAATTGCTGGTGCTTGACATTGCTGAGATTTTTCACTTTTCAGTCTATCCCTATTATGCGATATCTGACTTTGCAAGAGTAGACGGATGGAACTATGGAAGCAACCCTTTCAACTCTGTCTGCAGATAACAACTCAGAGGACTCTCACCTATCATTTCGTAGTTAGGTTAGATCACTTTTAAAAGAACGATAGTTTTTATATATTTATCATCTATTTGGATTTCCAGATGAGTAGAAGTTGATTTACAAGAGAAACTGTCTGGGCTGATGCCAGTTGATATCTTTAAAGTTGTTTTGTAGCCACATATAGCCGAAGACCCCATTAAAAAATATAGGTGGAGTTAAATGTTTTTTGGTGTATTATTGGTAAAGTATAGTTGCCCATGATTTGGAGTATCAGGTGGTCGTCACTCGTCGATATCGTCATTCGTTACTAATAGGAAAAGTTTTAATATATATTTGTTTCAGTGTACGATAGGCGGTGATTTCGGTGGCGAAGAAGACGAAGATAAGGGGCGTTTAATTACATTATTATTTTTATTTAGTTTCTTTGTAGTGTATTTTTTTAGTCTAGGTATTGAAAACAGAAATATTAGCTTATAAAACTTACGAAGAATATTATCGTTTCAATTATACAAACAAACATAAAACAATTAGTATAGTAAAAACAGTGTCCAATAAAAAATAAATAATATATTTACCTATACTAATAAAATTATACCGTAATTTAAAAAATAATAATAAGTAGCCCACTACCTATCGTGTTAAACTTCCAAAAACAGTTAAAACTACCTATTTTCCAACCCAAAACTAGTTAGACGAGCTTCGTTTTTTACCCCAGAGAAATGGCGGTGAGAGAGGGTTTTTGTATCTGGCATCTGCAGGGCTGGAAACCTTAGATGATTTTTTAGGTTTCTTAAAAAACTAAAAATAAAAATAATTCAAGTAACATGAGACATATCTTATGTTTATTTTTCTTGTAAGTTCTGAGCGCTTATACTTAATATATATGCCACATGTATGGTTTATTTTTGCTATTGGTGTACAGTCTGTATACATGGTATATAAGGTAATACCTACCTATAACTTATGACGCATTTGTTTGCTGAGTTATAACATAAAAATAACGGTGCATAATACATACATACGAGAATACCCCATATATCACATTATATGACTGTTTTGAATAAAACTATATAAAGATTTTTCACATTGCTTGAATAGGAAATTCTAAAAAAAAACTAGGAAAGAAGTTCGAGGTATCAGCGATTTTAAGTTATTATTATGATGTAGCGTTCTGTTTGTTTTTTTCTCTGACCCGCGCGCAATGCATAGACAAAACGTAGGAATTCACGCAAAAACATTTTATTTGTTTTTGTGTAATCTTAGAGTAAAATCACCCATTACAAAAATTATACATAATAATATTTTTGAGGGTATAGCATATCGATTATTCTAAATATTGTCTCAAAATAATTTAATATCCATTTAAATGTACAAAAAAAAAAATGTTGATATTTAAAATCGAATATAAAATAAAATAATAATTAAATAGAAACCCAAAAACAGTTATATCTTCTAACCTTTATAATTTTTGTGATGAGTAATTTTACTCTAAGCTTATTCAACAATCATAGGAAACGATTTTACACGAATGCGTATTTATAATCTATGTTACGCGTGAGTTTGAGAGAAACAATGCGCTGGCAATAAATAAAAAAATCGTGTTAATAAAATTCGAGTTAACGAAGTTCGACAGTATCTATAAGTAGGCAAACATTAGTAATTATGTTATGGTTTAAAATATTATTTTCCTATGTTTACATTTTTCTTTTAGGCTATTATATTATTGAGTATAGTTGTATGTTGCTATAGAACTATTTCATTTTAATATTGTTTTGCTGACAAGAGTTGGCTCTACTGACCATTAATCGATAGCTTCAATGTTTCCTAGCTCCTAGTATACAATATCTACAATAACAACTGAGCTTATGTATTGCGTAGTTTATGTTGCAGTAGGTAAAAAGCTCTATAACTATATTGTTTATTAACATAATATATACATATTATAAATTATAACATGACAAATATAACATAGAACTAATCGATTATGTAAGTAAATTTAGTAAAAAAAAATTGTTATTGTTTCTATCTTTTCTCTTAATTATTATTAAATACCAAAATGCATTTATACCTATTTTAAATACTATTAAACATTTTGATGTTTTTGTTTTTCAGGGATTGGGATTCTAATACCGAAATACAGAAAAAGTAAGAGTACGATGTACAAAATTTATACTTGTATATAATAAGCACGAAGTAGAAAAACATATAATAATAGGGTGAATAAGTGAAATCTTTAGCACAATACCTTAACCCTTGTTATTTTTTAAGATCAACTGAAACTTATAGATAGCAATAATATGTATGTAGGTCAAAGGGTGTGATAGAAAAAAAAGACATCATAAAGGGACTGTCACGTACTCTCGTGAACTTAAAACATTAGGTAGATATGGTGTGTTTATTTCAGTTGATTAGGCCCGAGGTTTATAGATAATATCAAAGCTGGACAAGTAAGTAGTTTTTTATCAATTAGTTGAAGTTAAGTAACTATAATAAAAAACTAATAAAGTTAGAACGTAAGTTAGTTTCTGACATTTCCAAAATGTCTAATTTTGTTACACCACATACAGGTAGTTACTGATAATAATAACTCGAGTTGAAATTAAAGTTAGCGGTTAATTTTGTTTTATAATTTAAAATATAAATTTAAAAGTCCATTCGTAATTTGTTGAAATGTAAAGTATTAAATTAATAATTATATTTTGAATTATTGATGATAACTGATAATGAATTAATTTAATTATTGAATACGCGCGGTAGTGGCGTGGGCGATAAACGCGCGTTTCGCCAAACCAAAAATGACATGACTGTAATATTATGAGGCTCATTAATATACGTACAATACTCATGTCACTGGAATTTGGTCACAACCATAGACATATTAACTAAGTTTAACTTAGTTAATATTATGTCTATGGTCGCAACATACCCATCACTATGAAATATAAATACGCGGTACCAGCAGACGATTAAGATGCAAAAATCAAAAAATGATTTGATCGAGAAACGAATAATACGGCATGACGGACGTGGAGAAAAAAATATATGACAGCGACGACCGCGTTTTGTCCACTGACCGAGTGACCGATAAACAACGGAAATTATCGCGGTGGTTACCCGCTCGAGTGGTATACTTTGTATACGTATACCGATAACCGATGCGTATACCGCAATATTGACAGCGGTCACCGCGCGATTGTATCGAGATGGCCGTCATCAATATAAATATATAATTTATTAATATATATTTTATATTATATGATTAACGTTATTCACGAACGATGATCGGGTAACCTAGTAACGGCGATATTTTCCGTTGGTCAGTCTTAATCATAGGCGCAACTAGCCCTATATTTTTGAGGGTGCGCAAATTATAAAGAATCCCCAGACCACCAGACCCACGCTCTATATACAGTGTATAATAGGAAGATCTGATAAAAAAAAAAATTACGCTACTTAAACGTATGACAAAAATTGTGAAAAAATGTTATTACATTCTAAATTAATTTGCTCAAAAAAATATTGATATCTTAAAATATTCTAAAAATTAACTACTTGACTTAGATAAATGTTTTAACCATTAAAATTATTCTTATAATCAGATTTACAAATTAGCTATTTTGAATTTTTCCAAAAAATTTAAATTAAATTTGAAATTTTTTTTTTCAATATTAAAAAATAAAAATATTAATTTATACATGAAAAAAATTTTAAAATATTGATTTGAACAAAAGTTATATTTAAAGCTGGAAACTCTAGATTGTCAATTTATTGTATTTTCTTTTTTTTTTAATAATACAGGTTCTATAGGTCTTATTATTTGTTTAATATTATAAATAATTGAATAAACATTGATATATTTAATTTTCATAAAATAACACCATGACAGTTTTTTGAACAACACAATTTAACTGAAATATTGTTGGCTATTTTACGCGCTTCCGCTTGTTTTATAAATTATAACAAATTATAAACAAGTAAACAATATAAACGCACCCACATTCGATGAATCATGGGCAGTCTTTTATCTTGTTAAAAATAAAGAGAAATATCGTTATCCTGTTTCTACTTTATTTTGTTGATTTATAAGAAAATATTATTAGGTATGATCATTGTTACACAAATAAGACAGTAATAACGACGTAACTGTGACCTGTTCTATACAACATCAAATACCTACCTAAGCTAATGTTTATTTCATAATATTATGTTATACTATTATAACTGGGAATATCAGAACATAATAGTGAAGTATCCACTTATTATATTCCTCAATATACAGTATGGTACAATATTTTTGTATTTATTGATAATTTTTACTTCAAAATAATCAAAATATAATAGATTAAGTCTTATATTTGGGGGTGCCCATTTTTAACTCGGGGGTGCACAAGTCCCCTGTGCACCCACCTAGTTGCGCCAATGGTCTTCATTCATAATAGGCGCTATTTCACCCTATTGGACCCTGTTTGCATAACCATGTGAAGCGATACTCCCTGATTAATAAATTCGTGTTATCGACCAATAAATACCAGTCAGAGCACAGGTTATCCGCCGCTATACCGTTAAGTTAAAATATTTCAAGTCTCTCGACGTAAACATGTAACTATACAGTGTATATTCATACCCATGTAAGACAATTATTGAGAACAATATCAAATATAATAATAAATGCAAAATCCTAACTTGAACGCGTCGTACGTGACACTGTGCAGGGGGTGGAATAGCGACTTCGTGAGTCTGATCATTCACTATAATCATGATATACCGGAAAATTTCCAGAGTTGGGTCAAGCTCAAATTGTTGACACAAAATGACATGCGACGTAGCTGTAAAAACTGTGGCCGCCGATTGTTTTCCTCGAGCGGTTTCCTCGCACTGAGTCTTCCGACTCTCAATGAATCCTAGTAACCATTTTTTCTGTCACGACCGTCATGTGCAGCATAAAGGCTGCATTTACGCGCGCGTATCTGAGTTGGGTCCTAGATAACATCTCTGATAAAGATAAACTTCTAATTGGGTCTGATTATAAAAACGATAACACACTATTGTTTAGGTCCGACTATAAATACAATAATTACATAAAAATAAGAAGCAGGCTGAAAGAACAATTTTTTTATTGAAAGAAAAGTTGATGGGCAAAATAAATAGATTTGACTTTGTAAAAGCTCTTTCATTTACATTTTTACCAACCATTTGAATTTATTAATATTTTTTAACATTTTATACCATTCACCAGTGTACTAATATACAATTAACTATAATAATTATTTACTGTATGTATATTATAGAAACTTAAAAAAAACTTTTTTATCATACCAGTGTTCTAATTTACAGATCATGACTGACAATCCTAAGTCTGTAAAAATGAGAGAGGAAATAATTTTTTGCATGAACTCAACTAGAGCAATACCTGCAAAATTGTGGAACTCAACTAGTGTATCTAAAATATATTCTAAATAATATCCCAACTAACCTATCCGTAAAACACCGGTACCTAACTAGATTAAATGAGTGTCATGCGGATTGCGGACCTAACTATAGTAAATGCCGGCATTTTTCACATGATTACAGAAATAATTTCGTACCCACACAAGCCACTATATACATATAGGTGATATACTGATATAGGTACCTAATTTGTACGCCTCTGCCACCTCTGCAGAAACAGTCTTTATAAATATTATGGTAATCAATAATGATCTGTTCTTGCCGTGATCGGTATCTAGATTTGCCAAACCTAGATATAAAAAATTCTGCTTCAAAAAATTAAAAAATATTTATTGAGATATATTTTTAGTAGGTAACTTCAAACTAGGTATATGTAAAAATCCAAAGATAAAAATACTTTTGATAAGAAGCATATTTACCTTTAAAATAATCACTTGTATATCTACGCAATAAACTTTTCAGTTATTTTTTTCCACAGTATACAAACTTACAGATTGCTAAGACCACAGAATATAACAATAATAAACAGTAAGACTAAAGTTAATATATTATTACGAGTGTAATAGGTTTCAAAACATGGAAGTATAACCAAAACCAACGAGCGAATTGGGAGCATATCGCTAATGTAATCACTAGTGATTAGTGGCTAATATATTGTACAACATACTGACTAGATTATATTATATTTAATTCTACATCAAACGTACCTATACAATTTATTATATTTGAATACTGAAATATTATTTCTAGAATTATTAATATATTATTATTAGAATTTAGAATCATTCAAACTTTCCCATGTTTCAAATAATTTAATATAATTATAAATTTATAAATTATGTTTGATGTTGCCATGTCAAAGTTATTTAAAACAAAAATATAGTTTTTCTAATAAATTAATATTGGGACCTTGAACCTCATTCGTACAAAGTAATATAAGTATTAATATTTTAATCTAACCAACTCTGCAATAAAATATAACATATTAGTACATACATGAAAAATTTAGTGTTTTTAGTTTCTACCAGGACTTCATATTTAATTGTTATAATCAAAATTTTGTTAAAACCGACTTTATTATATCTGATTTCCACAGTATTATGAATAATGATATTCAATCCTGCAGAGTTTGATTTACAAAAATGCCCTTCCCATGTTTTCGACATATCTTTAAGCTCTTCGTAGAAAGTTACTCCTATATCCTACTTTATTTGGCTGATCTATTTCGTTCTGGGTCTTTCTCTCGATCGTATTCAGTAATCAGCGGTGTAGCGAGCATTTTTCAAACTCCAAGCAAAGTATTTAAGCAATGACCCTCCCACTACCCCTACTACATAATAAATAATTTAAAGCTGCATGCTAATTTAGAATTTTTGTTATAGAACGTCATCAATAATTTAGCATAGACAAAATACAATAATAATTAATTATACATTCATCCACTCAAATTTTAATTAAAAAAAAATTTAATTCATTTTTAGGGCAAAGCAATTGTATTAGGTAAATGTCGATTCGTGTTCCAGATTCCTTCTATCATTTCTTCTGTTATTAAACTCTGTAATTCGTCACCAAGCATCAGCGTGTCATTTACATTTCTTTAGAGTATCTATCGATGTTCTATTTTATTTTATTGTCTTTAGGATGTCCTCATTTGTTCTTATTTCAGTTTATAACTTATTCTATTTGCATCTTCCTCAAACACCACATTTCTAGAGCTTCAAAACAGTTCATAACCCGCGCGTAAAGACATACGACTCTAACTACATCGCAGATCTGGCTTCATTATGTCTTATGATATAATAATTAATAAATTAATATTATTATATCTTGTAAATTGCAATACCTTATTTGTTTATTATTCAAAAATATACATTTGCTATTAATTGTTCAGCTGTAATGTTTTGTATACATAATAAAAACCATTAAAACTAGTAGGTACTAAGAGAAGAAACAAATCGGCTTAGGAAGGTGACCGATAAATGACAATGGAATGGTGAGAGAAAGTAAGAGAGCAAGAAGTTATAAACGCCACACGTGAGATAAGAGCATGCAAGATGACAAAGCCACAACGGGCACAAGAGACGTCTGTCGCGCCGTCGTAAAATCGTTATCTCCTCGTGGGTTCGTTGCACCGCAAAGTGTAATTATTTACAATATTTAACGAGTCGACAGTCGCGACTATATAGTATTTTATCGTGTGATCGGATTGTATATTTTGAATAATTGTAATGGAAAAAATAAACGTGATGAGTGACGTATAATGCATCTTATACTCTTATGCCATAGGCGCAACTAGGGAATACTTACCTGATGGTTATTCAGTAACCCCAGTCCTAAGACACAAGAAACAGCTCTCATTTATAATTTTTAAAAAGAGCTGTTTCTTCATTTTCTATAGTGATTTTTTTATTTGAAATTTTTATAAAAATGCTTTATGTGTACGGTGCAGTACCTATACTAAACAGCATTTTAGTTTATACCCACTTTATTGCAGTTAAAAGTTACACTTACAATTATTGTGAGTTCCACAAAATCCACTACGCGCGAAAAATGCATTTCGTCGATACGTCGTCCAAACAACTGGCTAGAGCATGCTCTTATGTATATGTATATGGACTTGTGTATATGAACTTATGTACATGGAATTAGACAGATTAAAGAGGGGCTGATAGGGCTATAGGCTATAGCCCAGAACCAACCAAAAAAAGGATCTCTAGAAAAATGTTTGGATTGTAATTTTTAATACAAAAAATATTCGGTAATCATGTTGTTAAGTTACACGCAATACCTATACAGTCACACAGATACAGTTTCAGGCTTTCAGCTATGTTTAAACACTTTAATTAAATTGTATTGATAATAATTAATTATCAAATATTCAAATGTAAACATTGTAAACTTACTCTTAGAGAAAAAATATTTCCTTGTTCAACTACTAAATATAAATAAACAAATACGTATAACAATTTTTTTGTAAAATTGGGGCCCGCGAAAATAGGATAGCCCAGGGCCACTTGTAACATTAATCGAACTCTTTAAAAATATATTAATACTATAGATACTGAGAGAAATTTAGTTAGCAAAATTACTTCTATAGAAATATTAAATACAACTAACTACCCATATAAGTATATTCTATTAGCAATCGTAAGATTACGTGAACATGAATTGTATTATAGAAATATGTTATGTACCTATGTTTAATTCAAATATTTGATGATAATGTAAAATATTATATAATATCATATCATATGTTGGATATTTATTATTTTAACAAACCAAGTCTTAATGTTTGCTATCAAATAGATATGATAGGTGGGTACTGTATTATTATACTAAAACATTGATGTGGTTTTTTACTGTGCAATGTAATTTGTAACAGTTAATAATTTATTGAGTAGTAGTATTTGGGGTACCTATCACTGGTAGTAGATCCACTGGTAGTAGTATGGTGTATGCAGTTTGGGCTCACAGCATCTATTTTATGCTCTGATCACACCTATTATAATTTAAGGTATCTACTATGTCTTCAAGAATGCGCTTTCGTCTTCGACTTGAATTACTACGAATTCAATATTTGAAATTCCACTTTTGTCATGCCCCTTTGTGAATATCGAATAATTTGATGCATTAAACGTGAACTTTTCTCTATCATATCACGTTATACTGTGATCTGACGATCATTATACACAGTGATTTCCGACGGCAACGGTATCATCGTCGGCAGCAGACTTCCAACCTCCGATTTATTTCCGGTGTCGCCCGACATCCCGGTGCGGTCCGTCGAACGGACGTGACCGACGGCAGGGAAATCGAAAGAACCTGTGAAGGAAACGTGCGCAAATCGCAGACCTATGATCTAGTTTATAGGTCTATGTGGCAAATACAGTGAAATACCTACTCCGCCACTCGCCTACGCGGCGGCGAGTATTTTAAGAACCCAACGACGGCGATCGCGCCGCCGCCGGGAGAATAGTGATAATAATAAAAAAGTAAAAACGTTGCGCAATCAACACTCATCACCACCCAGTGATACACTGATGCTGCGTGCGCATGTTGCACAACAGCGACAGCCGCCCGCCGTTGCCACCGCCAGAGTTGTAGTCGCGTCGGTGCGCCGCACCTTTTACTACGTTATAATGCTTACCAGTTACCGTACGTAATAGCAGTAAGTAACCAGCCGTTGTGCAGTTGTTGTGGTCGTCGTCGAGCGGTATGGTTCAACGCGACGGGCGAGTATAATCGCGAACGGAACATTGTTTATCGTTGTCGTTTAATGCAATATAATATTATTATAATATCGCTTGAAGACCAACAAGTGAGACGACTATCTATTTCATAATATTGTTAGGTTTATCTTATCATTGCTCTCCAGAGCTCAGTGGCTACGGTGTTGTTGTTGTTGTTTATTATTGTTGTTGTTGTATCGTAATTATAATATTATGATCACCGTCGTCGATTCAGTGGCGGCGCGCGGTGACTAGAGGAAATAGCGGAGTATTGCGCAATCACACACTTCGGGGACAATACGATCGAACTCGACGTCTCTTCCGTATTGTCCGATATTAATATAAGTGCCTAATATACTTTCATTAATGGCTGCACTACTCGAGGTGAGTAACACTCAAAAACGTTATCGTTACCGATGTGATTTCATTTTAATCCTTCGCAATTCACGTGAATTAGCGTATTACCAAATACGCATTTTGTTTAGACTTCGCGACGAATAATAATAGTAATAATAATAATAATAATCATTAATCACGCTCACGTGCGACGCCGTCGTGTGTTTCGTCAGACCACGTCACGACACGTGACCCCCTTATAAATCTGTAAACAATAAAATGTAAAATAAATAAAATATGGAAATTATCGTGCCGGTTAAATATTATATGATTACGTCGATAACAACAGCACTATCGCACCTCACATAATAATATCTTCTGACAGATATTAGGTGGGGGGGGGATATCTTTTTTAAATGTTTTTAAATAAATTTACATCTGTCCATGATCAATAAATGTCTTAATATTACTTAAAAAGTTACGCTATATGCATACTTATAACAACATACAGTACATATACGATACACCATACTCGATGATGTAAAAGAAGGCTCTCGGTGAGGGGGGAGGCAAATGTCCCCGTTGTTCTCAAACACACCACTGTCCTATTAGTCCCAAATTACTGCGTTTAAATTTCAAACCAACGATTTCCCATTCGATTTTAGGAAGTTACTGTAAAACGAAAATCAACACTAACAGATGTCACATACGTACATGCATGTGCCGATCCAACGAGTGTTATAAATACAAACAGTGTGAAATCTCATATTATACAATTTTCAGAATGAACATTTTGGGATATCGTGTACTGCATACGACCGTCGTGACTATTAAATTAAATTAAATTAACAGTTTTGAATTGTGGTGAAATATACCTACGGTGTTCATAAAAGAAATAAATCAAGTAGAATTTTGGAAATACGATGCATAAATATCAAATTTTAAATAAAATTCAGCCTCCGACATTCAATGCGATCACGTCGTTTATTAGCTAGGTATAGAAAAACATTACAGGCTATTACCCTGTGTTGCCGATGCTTATTTATATCTGATAAAAAAAAAACAAACATTAGGTAGAATGATGTGAATATCAAAACGTGTACAGATTGTAATATGATAGAAATCACTGACGAGTAATGACCGACGATGATATCGAATACAAAATAAAAATAAAATTTCGACATTCGATAGTAAATACACGTTTGAATGTATTATTTACTCCGAAAAAATGTAATCGTACCAATCCACAATATTTTCGCATTTCGATCTAATGCGCACTGCGCCCGTCGATTATTATTACCGTGGTGTCTTTCTAGTTCGGACGATGGACATAATATCATTATCGTTATCAATTTTATACGGAGCCCACAATCGTCTCGTCTGTTTTTAACTTTTATTGACGTCCGTGCCGGACGGGTTTACCCAAATGCTTCGATAGTCGTTCGTTCGTTTCGGGCCGATTCCGATGCTTTAGCAAACAGTGATGTTTTCGTAGAGTTCTCCGCCGAGTTGTTCGCGTCTTACTTTATCGCGATTATAATATTATTATTATCGTCATTAGACGTGGTTTTCCTCACACTGGCACCACCACCACCACCACCACCTCCTGCTACTCTACCACGTCCTCCACCACCTCTGTTCATTATTTCTCGCCATACACCCGTCGCCGGGCACAAAACTGCGCACATTTTCATTATCAGAAACAGAATTGTAGTGAACGGTGTACAGTATTGTGCGCTTCAACAATTGTACGGAATACGGACGTAAACGTTCACGAGGTTAGGGCTATCGTGTCGCGCGGCAAGTCGAATCAACGCAGTCAGTGGACATCACAGATGTACGTCATAACTATCGCGTACAGTCGAATACATAATACAAATAAAAATAATTACTCATTACTGTAACAACCAAAACAATAATAATCGTACCAGAAACGTACCTTTTATAACATTTTAATGGTAATCGGTTACCGACGCAAACGCCTTTGTTCGCGATTAAAATAGGAAAATCCACAATACGGGACGGCAGTGCGCGATTCGTTCACCGCGTTTATTATACCTAAGTATAATCTTATACCGACGACGTTTCAGCGTAACCATTTCGACGGTGATCGCGGCGGCAATCGCAGTGGCGGCTTTTATCGGCGGTCCGAATCGCGCCCGTGCGGTGGAGGCGGTGACGACGATGGCCTTGTCGTAGTTGTTGTTGCTGCTACGACTGCAGCTGCGCCCGCTATGAGTTATAGCGATGTCACGATGATTCACGGCGAGACGCGCCAGTGATCGCTACGCAAACGTTCTATGGACAGTGACGACCACCACCACCAACAACAACAACAACAACAACAACAGCGACGTCGGCGGTCGACGACGGCCGTGTTGCTACAGCAGCATCAGCAACAGCAGCCTGGCGTGAGGTGGCGTGCGGTGCAGCCGGCCAGGAGGAGTTGCTCGGCCGTGACCGAAAGGGACATGATGATGGTGACCGCCGGCGCGTGGCAGCCGTCCCGGCAACACTCGCTCACCGCCAAGAGATCGTCCAGAGTTTACAGGTACACTTTTCACGCACGAGAACTGACCGACGAATATTTTAGTAGGAACCTGATCAGACGATGTTTGCGATGGTATAAACTCTGAGCCGAACGCAACAATGTCATTAGTCGTTAACAAAAACAGACACTACAAGATACGTTAAATAACATTATTGGACTTATAGGTAGTTTGTTAAAATTTGTTCGTCTTACTCACTTCGGGTAAAAGTCGAATCTTTGATTTCCGTTGGATTTGTTTCCACATATGTAGTAAGTAGGTACTCTCTCGAACAGTTAATTTAGTCTCCGACATTCGTTTCTAAAACTATAAATAATCATGCACTATAAAATATGGAAGCAACGAGGGTGTGAATATTTAGCATTATTAATATTATTAAAAATTCAAACCGTCGATGATAATTTACTATGAACCGCATGGGGCATGAGCAGACATATATCACAACTGTACTCTTATTAACATTAAACCGAGGTACTACCTTGAATTTATATGGTTTATACTTTATATCATGACAAAATCTAATTTCCCACGGTTTATATTATACCTACCTACTATTATTACTATATTAGGTAAAATTAATAATAAAAAATTTTGAATTTTATTTTTAAAAATAGTTATTATATTTTAATAAATATCTAAATATTTTTAAAATTGCTTCACGTTTAATCGACTGATTACATCTAAATGTACCTATTAATGATTCTATTACATTCCATGTCATTGGGCCGGATCGCGTTGCATCGAAATTAGCTATTTTTGAGATACACTGACTTTGATGAATTATTGATATTATAATATAATGACATAATATTATCGTACCTACTTCTACAAGAAGTATGAATTATGATATGGTTGACCCGGTTTGGCCGGAACTGTGATGAAGTATTTCGGGACAGCCAATATTGTCCTGGAATCAAACTTCAATAATTATAATAATATAATATTGACTCTTACTAAATATTTATAGTAGAAAACAATATGGTTTTGATTAACGATAATGTAATCAAGTTTTTCCTGGTTTGGTGACGACAATATTATCGATGAATATATTCGTTGTTTTCACGTTACCCTACAGCAATTGTTTGTTATTATTTTATCGATAATTATTGATAATTTTGTCAATACTCATCCCGATTTGTAACGTTGAATTAGTTTTCGCCTTCCAAACGAATGTCATAATTGAATGCTGACTATATTGTGTGTGGTATTCTAACAAAAAATAGTGTATCGAAACCGGCGGTTGACCATAGATGAGTGGTACGGGTTTTTTCATAAAAATTTTACAAACAATGTTTGCCTCAGCTGTCAGCTTATGTACTATTTAAACATTTAGTACTAGCAAATAATACGCCGAGTACCTATTTATAATTAAACAACACCAATTATCACCTGACCCACCCACCCGCATATTTACAGTGGGGGACAATTGCCGTCTTATGTGTGGTTCGGAGCTACTGGACGGGGTTACACCGGGTACAACGTAAATCCAGCTACCCACGTCTCGGTGGTACCTTTGACCCGTGCTTAAAGGCGGATTTCCACTATACACGTTTGCCGTGTACACGAAAAATGTTCAACAACTATGGCCAACAACACGGTATCGTAGTTAATCGTGTGGTAACTGAACCTAAACAACCAATCACAGCAAAGGATTTGTATGCACGTAGGTACACGCGTACGTGTATAGTGGAAACCCGCCTTAAGACACCGCCTACGAGGCGATCCTTGGCAAACCGCGTTTGTTATACCGAAGATATTTGGCAAGCCCTCATATATAGATAACAAACTATATTGCTAACTACTAACTAGTGATAACAGTCAAAGCAATCTAGTTTGTTATATATATTATATACCTGTGGTCACGGTTAAAGATATAATAGATAATATAATAAGATATCATATCTTTAATCGTGTCTGTGGACGAGCCTTTTCATTCCCGTAGCACGTCAATGATACCAAGTACACGAGACCCATGTGCAAGCTTTAGGACTCTGGATTTATACGGCCAAACTCCTCAATTTCACGGGGCTTGTAATCGCGACCGATAAAGTTTAACAACGAAAATGTAACTGAAAGAATATTGTCAACAATAACTTCCCTACTGAACGTGGTTGCGAAAAGGGTAGGTATTGTTGGTACAGTGAAACCTCTGAATAGAGGACACTCTTGGTCACCAAAATTTTGTCCGTTATTCAGAGGGGATACATTTTTGAAATTTATTTGTATAATAATGTACTATGTATGTATGTACAATATTATTACTTATTATTTATTATAAATTACATATATATATATATAATAGAGCCATTTAAAAATAAAATACTCCACTCCGATGACTATAATATTATATGGTAGTGATGCTGTAGGTGTCGTCCGTTAAATTATCTATCGACCTCGTTCTACAGCAATTATATTTTATCATAGGTACTTGAACTTTGAAGGTATTTACGTTCCAATTTTCTGATTTGATACATTTCCGCCTTACCACTTACCTTACCACTTCAACAAGAATAGTTACTATTCAATTGTAGGAGACTTATTTATTTCACCGATTGAGGATTTGGATTATGCTTTAATATACAATCATTCTGTACACAGGGCACATTTGCACATCTTGCGGATAGATGATAAGGGGGGACCGTTACTGTCTTCTCATCGTCCATAAAAGTATATTGCTCGCTGGACCCTGGAAACTGCAGATACATTAAACATATTAGCCAAGTGCTAAGGGAAACAGTCTTCGGTCTACCAAACGGAATGAAAGTTGTATAAGTTATAGCTGCAGGTTGCTATTATTTTGTCTCATACCGCAGAATGTGCATTATTAAGCAGCTGTTGTTGTTATTGTGTAAGTTTTTCTCACATTGGATCTTGTTTAATTATCTACGTATTATAAAATATCGTAATAATTCCTATTAGAAATTAACTTTAATAATAGTACTCAATACTCGTATAAAATAATAACTCTGTCACATTTAGTTGCTATATTTAGAACTCCATATTTACTTGACTTTAATAATTATAGTGGGTACTTATGATGAATGCGTACTTGACTAAACATAATTAATGACGCTAGTTATGTGTGATATGTAATAACTATAATAATTACTTTAATTTACCGTGTCGCGTCATATGCACGAATCGTGCGCAGTTCGAGGGAGCGATTAGCGAGATGACCTGCAAAACGACTATGTCATAGTATTTTACTAAAACAATTTTTTTTGTAGTATTGGTTATTATTATTTCTATTTTGTGCCGAGTTCACATTAATTTCTATTATTTTTATAATGTTCGTTACGCATGCACACACGAGATCGACACGTCGACTATATTATTTTGAACCTAACAGCCATCCGTATTCGTCAAGAAACGTTAAAAAAAAAAAAAAAACTAACAGATGCTTTCCAAGGCAAACAACACACACATACAAAATGCCTATTTTTAATTCGCTCTAACATCAGTTGTTGTAGCACATTTACGCAAGTTTCGAGCGGTTGAAACTCGCCAGACTGGCCAAAATACAGTTGTATACAGAGCGTTACCTATTTTTTCGCACAGATTTCTCCTACACACCTGAAAACAAAAATTAAATTATCTAAAGGAAATTAATTACTTTTAATTCTGACTTCCAAACAATAAAAAAAATATATTTAAATGCTTAGGTAATTGGTTAATTAATTTAAAGTTTCTCTAATGTATCATTCACTCCCGTCAAATAATTATAATTGGAGAGAACCCAGAGGGATATTAACTAACTCTAAAATTCAGTATGTAATAATTATATTTGTGTGTAATAATGTTAGATCATCAATTTTGATGTATCATGATTGACGTCATTTTGAGTAACATCTGAACTTCCAATAAAACCATACGCTTGCGCCTTGCAACTCGGTATTTAAAGCAATGATGTCATGATAACTGAAGTTACCTGTATCCAGGTACTAGGGTAGCCTAGACATCTGCATTAAAGTCCATAAATCCATAATTCATAAGGATTAGTAATTGCTATTACTAGAACATAATATTTATTACTATTTACTTTTTATTTTTTAAATGAACGAATATATTCATATATGACAAGTAATATTATGATTTATGAATTATTTTACTATGTAATAACCCGCTTAATGAAATATATTATAGGTTTAGAATACATATCTAAACATACATCAACATGTACGTGCATTGAAATCATCCATAACTTGTGCATACTCGTTGACTGTCTTGTAGAAAAACTAAATGTTTAACAATATTATTACAAAAAAAAATATTTTTGGAAATTATTCTGATTGGGTTCTTTATAAATGTATAGGTAATAAATATTTATAGAATCGAAAATCGGCCCACGCTGTGTGTGTTTACTCGAATTACATTTTCCAATATCAATAACTTGAGAATTATTAATATTGTGATTAATTTGTGTAAAGTAAAATTTAGTACAAGACAACAGATTGACACTAGTGACGGCTGGAGTTAAATTGAAGTTTCCATTTTAAAATTCATTAAAATAGATACGAGTGGGCTATCTAAATAATACGGTCGCTGCCTACAGACTACAGGTGCCGTCTTCGGTTCCAACGTGTCTGTCGGCGCGTTTAAGAAAAACAAATCATCATCAGGTGGGTTTCACTGTCGAGCGCTCGGTCTAACCCACGCAAAGGTGCGTGCGTGCCCTACCAGATCTACTATCGGCCCACGTGCTTTGCGTGTTGCGTGTGTAGGCACGAGTATTATATGTGTATGCATATTCTATACATGAATAAATAATTATGTAGGTATATAGTTATACAGAGTGATATATTTAATTATTAACAGCAATTTTGTGATTTATAAAATAATATTTTTATCCAGCTTGAAATAAGCATAATATCGATTTTTTTTCGTAACACAATTTGTATTTAATATTAAGCAGAAAAATACTTCTAAAAATTAATGACAAATAATAATTTTTTTAATTTTCAAACATTTGAGCCATAACCCAATTTTTTCTAGGTTTAAATGATTTTAAATAAAAAGAAATATTCGTTCAGTATTTGGTTTTTTTTTTCTTTTGGTACGTAAACATTTTTAGAAAAATCTAATAAAATAGTCAAATAATATCTATGTATATTGTATTTTGTAGAATGAACTATATCTAATTTCAAACTTTAGATAGACATTTTTTTTTCTAAATTAACTGAAAATGTGTGTCGATCAACGGTATATAATGGACCAGTCTGTACATATTAGTATGTGCCTGCCTACCACCCGATATAATATATGTGACTCCTCGGTCCGGCCCCCCTGATCCCACGACCAGAGCCGATCCGTAGGCGATCCTGCACCAAATAACTTTACGGCGATGTGCCCGGTGCCGATGTGGTCGTTTCCTTTTTGATACAATATGATAATGCCGTGTACACACACGCTCGTGCGTATTATTATGTTTAACGTGAAATATATTATTTTGTTGATATTTACACATTTTAATTATGTATGCACTCCCCCTTCTACCGGACAACCGGTTCTTTACTTGGGTCTCCAGATCAGTCAGCATACTAGTCTATTTTAATCAGCATATTATTACAGTGATTCGGACTGTTTACAACCGCGTTGTACTAGTATCGCAATTCGCGGTATGTACCTATTTCGTAACCACTAAGATATTGATGGACCAGAATTGATGTTAAACACATGTCACGTGACTAACTTTTTTTCGTAATTATTTATAAATCACTGTTTAATGATGCTGATTCGAAAAACACAAGTCAATTTATAGTTCGATAACAACCAATTAAAAAATCAACAGTAAAAAGTAAATTAAAAATAAATGTTCACGTACATAACCAGTGTGACTCTTTATTATTATAACATTTTTTCTTTTGCCGACAGCAAAAAATAAAACTAAAAATGCCGGCAAGTATGACAAAATGTGTGTGCTTTCATATTATTTGCTGCATAATATAGTAATTTAAAGTATATGATGAAAACTCTTACGAATTCTTTTAATATATTATATATGTGTGTGGTTTCGTCTTCTTTTGGTTTTCGTCGTTTCCTATAATTTTTAAATGCACAGGTGAGTAGTTGGTGAGTTATTATTAGGCAATAAACTAATAACTAATAAACATTTTATTTTTATAATTATAAAATGTATTTCAGTTTTACAAACAATTTTTCTTTTCTTTTTTTTAATATTAAAAATAAAATAACATAATAACTTGACGTACACCTATACCTACCTACACAATATTATATGTATATATCTTTTTAATCGCTTACAGTTTGCGTATTATAATATAGTACTATAAAGAAACGTTTTTGTTTAGATTATCATTTTGAACTGTGTTTGTATTAATTTTTATGACTTTATTATAACTAATGTTTTCATCATATAGTTTATAATGTTCAATGTAACAATTCTATATGAAAAGATTTTATTATTTTTCGGTTTATTCAAGGTCCAATAGAATTGCCAAATACCAGATTAATTTTGGAAGACTGTTGAAAGCGCGTTCACGATAGACTTATAGAAAATATTAATAGTATAACTAGCCAAAGTCATGTTCACTGTATAAATAAATATCAATTTTATAGCTGTATGAGACAGAAAATCCTTGAAATAAAAATCTCCATGATTTAATATGTTAATAATGTAAAGATACAAATATGTTTTCTAATGATTCTGCTAATTTGTATACATTCAATTTGTAAGTTTTTTTTAATTATTTTATGAATAATTTTCATTTTATGATTTTTACGTCAAAAAGCAATGTTTCCGACTTTAATCTTCACCTTTAGATTCTGAGCGGCTCCGATAAATGTATTGATTTGACAATAATATGTTTTTTATTTTTTGTGTGCAGTAAACACAGAAAGTAGTCGAAAAAATGCTTCGATTTTCAATTTTAAACTTGACGGGTGGTTATTCTGATATCAAAATTATCTAGCTTGTACTTTTAAAAGGATAATATAAAAAATTTCAAGTATTTTTTAAAACTTCGGGAAAACAAAAGAAATATTAAGAAATAACCGGTAATTTTACGTAAACCCAGTTTTTGACAAAATCAATTTTGTTTTTTGTAGCATCTCACAAAAAAAACCGTAGATACTTGACATTTTTACTGAATATGACCATTTTCCATAAAAATTTTCAAAATATATTGACTTTTTACGCTACCTCTTTACTGACTCATGAAATTTTCAATTTTCAATTGTCTATAAATTTAGAAAAAAACATTTTCACTTAGGCAAAAAGTTTGAAAATTCCAATAATACAATGCTTTGCATAGCTTTATCATATACCAATTAAAAAATACCAAAAATACATAGTCAGACTATTGTTTTATGAAATTAATATTATTAAAATGTTAAAGGTTGTGTTTAAAGTTCGAATTTTGACAAAATTCGTTATGATCACGAACATTTGTTAACTATTTTGAGTTAAAAATTGTACTCTTTATATATAATATTTTAAAATGTAATATAAAATGCTTCTTAGGTTTCTATACCCTTAACAAAAATAAAGTTTACATGGAGGCTGAAAGTCACATTGATTTTTTTAGTGTTATTAATAATAATAATTTATTATGAAGTTGCTTGTAAATACTTGCGATATATTTAATCACCCCTGAATGAGGACATTGAATAATTTTCTTATTTCATTGTTAGTTATAATTCAAAAACGGTTAACCGTAGTGGATACTTTAAATGTTCACAAATTTTTGATATTAGTATTTTTTATACGTCATGGTACAATTTTAAGCTATATTTTTATTTATAGACATTCTTAATTTTCAACATTAAATTTTTTAGTTTTTTTTCTTAATATTCAAATATACATAAGTACAATTGTATGTATATTTGTTGTATATATCACCAGGACTTATAATTATTATAAGCCCTGGTGATAAATGAGGGATTAAGGACAAGGATAATTTATGAATAAGAAGTCACCCATATACCTAAGTTAAACTATCGATTTAAATCTGACTTTTTAGTGTATGTACCCAATTTTTGTTTTCTGTGCGGAGCGATTTTACAATGATGTATTTTTATTTTTTCTGATTTGTGTGTGTACACGATAAGTAGTCGAAATAATGCTTCGATTTTCAACTTCAGTATATTATCTGGTGGGAAAGTGAATCCAATTGGTTAGGTTTGAATAGGTTAAAATTTAAAATTTCCATACTTTTTCAAAGGCGCCGGGGAAAAAAAAAGTGGGCAAGTGGATGTCGCCCTGCAAGTTGGTCACTGTAATGGATTGTGTTAAATTAGAATCCAATGATATAATCTCATTGTATAAGAAAAACTATTCCGAGCGAAGATTCTGAGGAATCTTGTATTAAATTTTCATATCTTAGATTTAGAAAGAAAAAAATTTATGAATTTCGAACTCAAATAATTTGCACATTTTCTTGATTTTCACGTATTTTGTCAAGATTTGTACTTCAACTGCGTATAAAAAAAATTGTGACAGTGGATTTTTAATATTTTTCAAATGTTATTGTAACAATATATTTGGAGCCTTGATTAAATTGTCAAGCTTATGTACCTATAGAAAATACAATTTTACTGACATTCATAGAACAAAAAACTGAAAATGTCTGTAAACAGTTAAAAACAATTCAAAATATTTTGAAAATTTTAACGTGTATAGAAAATATTAATACTAACATTCAGTGAAAATTGCATGTATAAAATAGTCATTTTTTTTAGGACTACACTAAAACCAAAATCGATTCTTCAAAAACCATCGTGTCAGTTTCAGCTTATCAAGTTGATAAGATTTTGATCGCCAATACACCGAAAAATTTTCAAAATATTTTTACTATGTTAAGATATTTATATATTGGCATATGAAATTTTCGATTCTATTTTTTTTAAATTAATATTGATGAAAATACTTGAAAATATAATACAAAGTTCCTTGTAAGTTGGTATTACTTGGTAATTCTGTAACCAAAACATCAAAAAAATATATAAACACAGTTTTTTAATATTTATTTAAAATTTAAATTAGGACGAAATTACATATTAAACACCCAAAAATAACGATTTTAGTTATTTTATTGTAATTTAAAAATGTTTATTCGTGGGTACTTGAAACTTCTTAAGTATGTATTATTATATATTATAAATGTGACAATATACAAATAAGATTAATTTAACTTATCAGCTACTATATTATAACGATATAATTAATATAATATATAAAATATCCTAGACTGATAAACCGTCTCCGCTCATAATCGTTTTTCGTATACAATGATATTATATTATTGAATTCAAATTTAACACCAATAACACCATCTATTATTACACTATTACCATTGATACAGATAAGTGATAGTACATTATGCATTTTTGAAATAATTGTTTTAAAAATTATTTTGCAATTATTTTTGTACACGTGTAAAAATTTGGACAGTTAAATTGTAATAATAAACAGTTAGAAGTGTTTGGTTACCAAAATATCATAAGACAATTTAAATTGTTATTATTTTGTTTACCATCAAAATATCCACAAGTTTTTAAACTTGAAATAATTACATCACTGCCCACTGGCCTTCACGCTTCTTGTATTATAATTAAAATATGAGGCATGAGCTATTCAAATTTCTATACATCTGACAGTGTATTTTCGTTTTTTTATTAAAATGTAGTTTAAAATATTATTAAAAAATATGTTTAATATCTTGGCCAATAGCCCTGGCCTTCTCGGAAACAATGGGCATTCCTTTTACTGGATTTCGCTTATAATGCGGAACATTCATTCATCGTCCGTCCAGTCCGCTACACTCGACGTAAGAGGTCATTGTTTCATTGACTAATGAATAACATATTATTTTTCGGAAATCTATATATGTATACATTTATTGTTGGTTGTTATTTTTTTTAAATGTGCAAACTGAGACATTTCTAAAAATGAATATAAAAATTTTATTTTTATTATTTTTATATTGCTAGTGTAATATTTTATTTTTATCCGATAAACAATTATAGAATCTCTGTTTTTTACAATTTTAATTAATATTATACAGAAGATACTATTAAATGTATAAATACCAAAAAATTATATAGGTAGATAAAGATAGTTTCATATATAATTAGGAAAATACTAAAATAGTAATAAATAGTACACTTCAAGAGCAAGTAAAATATGTGTACAATTTGTATTAAAAAAACTGTCTTGAGAGATTTTGTAAAGAGGGCACGTCGAGTTCAGAGTTGGCTCTCATCGTCATCAAATGCAATAAAATTTGATCAAATTGGCTCCTTATCGTGCATGATAAAAAAAAACATGAATTTGCTCCGCTAAATATTCCTATAAATATAATAAGTTAGTGATTTCGTGTAATCGTGTGTTTGGCACTCTTCGGCAACATCGCTGTTACTCTGGATGTCGTTATTCATCTTCTTACTTTAGGCAATACCATGAAGGGTAGGACTGGAAAAATAATATCTTACATGGCTACACCGAATTCTATGGTAGGTATATATTATATGCTATAGCATGCCAGTATGCCACCGTCCTAATAAAATAATAATTCAATAAGTTATTGGCATTTTAAATTTGTAATATTTTACATTATATTAAAACCTAACTTACATTAAAATTAAAATATCAATAAAATCCAATGACGTTCTCTACATATTATTCTTACCTTTATGATTGATAATATATCAATTTACTTTAATGCTAAAAACATAAAATAGATGTACTGATCGCAAATTGCTATGTCGTGTGTGGGTCAAAGTGAAAAACAAATAGCTAATTATTGTAGATTCTCTTAGCAATTTATTGACTCTTATTAGTATAGTATAAAATATAGGCAATAGTCTTATAACTTATAAGTGTAGAAAAACTTCTGTTGAGGTTCTACCATAGTCCATATTAATTAAAACAATAATTATGATGGTTATTATTTGGTGTCAAGTTTGTAAATCACATAGGTATTAGGTAACTATTAATATTGTTATACTTATTTTAAATAATCCGCTATTTATTTCTATATAAATATAATATAATACTTATCGATCGTAGTTATTCTTAATATACTTACTACATATTATGTGTATAATTTACTATTTGTTGCATAAATAGGACGATAGTATATTTTGAATCTTATTGTTATACCTTAATTTTGGTATGTTGCCATAGTTCGGTAGTCGACCTTTTAAAATTGTGTCATGGTGATGATTTTTCTTATCCCGGCGTTTGTACATTTTTAATAAAGCAATAGAATTAATATATTTCTGAGATTTCGTATTTTTATATTAACTCTACATTTGTTGTTTTTAAGGCGAGAATTCAAATTTAAAGCTGTAATAATTAAATATTTTGTAGAAATATATGGTAGATACAATTTAGAGACTTAATACTTATTTCATATTTGGCTATATTACTTTTGAATGTTAATAATTTAAATATATATTGATCGAAATCTTATTAGAAAAGTAAAATATTAAGAGTAAATAATTGGAATATAATAACTTTTTTAGAACTTACTTACATTTTAGAGTAGACATTTAATTTTTCAAGTACCTAACCAAAAATAAATCGTTCAAATGTTGGTATTCATAAATTATAGATATTATATTAATTGCAGACTTATAAACATACAAACAAATCCCTGGTGCAGTAAGGAAATGAAGGAATAATTTAAATTGAAATAATTCCTATTATTGGGGTTTTCACTAAAAGTTAATAAATACGTTTTTACTAATGGGCACTTTTACTTATTAACTTATCTATACATTGTATCTATTCGAAAATAATTATAATTTTTTTTTTATTTATTGGATTCAGTCTTTGACGACTGTGATCATTAGCCTCAGGTTGGGCCTTAAGGTTATTAGGGTTGATACGGCAAGGTTGTAAACACGTGCATGTATGGCTTGGATTTACGCACTACGAACCCGGGTGGTCACCCATCCGCTAGTGGCAGCGGCCGATACTTGTTGTCAGTCACGTTGCGCCGCGCCAAGCCACTAATTATAATTATAATTATATTTTTGGTTAGTTCTTTTTAAATATTGTATAAGTTTTTTACCGCCTGCAGTAGGTATATAATATGTAGGTACGACTTATACCGTACGAGTATAATAATATAGTATATAAGTATATTATATAAGACTGTTGTTTAATACTTCTACTACCTACATTATATACCATTGATTATGTTATGATATACTACAATTTTACGGATCATATTTTATTTTAATATTACATTCATTTGATTTGATTTATTATTTTGTTGGCGTTTTCTTTCTATATCCTACGTATATCATATATTTATTTGCCCGAGCACCCACTCTGAGTAGCCAAACGGGATATGTTGAAATGAGTACCTATTTTCATAACACTCCTTGTAGACTAGTACTGACTAGTTCTTAAAATTGATGAACTATTTAAACCGGCTAAACTACTAAATTCCAAAATTTTTGATCCACCTTCTTATTTTATGCGCTGTATATTTTAAAATTATCATTAGATTTAGTGAGAATGCAAACCATTACGAAAAGGGAACCACTTTAGCACAAAAATCATACATGATACATAACTATATATTTAAAATAATATCCCATTTTCAAAACTATCCTTAGATGCGTTATGTTTACCTGTCTAAGTTATACGTATGCGGTATGTGTATGTAATTATACAAAAAAATTAAAAAATAAACAATGATATGCATTAAAAATGAAAACAGGAGGTATAATCATTTTATCTATTCAAACAAGACAAACAAATAAAATAAATACGTGAGTGATTAATTATTTTTTTATCACACGTACGGTGTAATCTTCCTTATGAATCAAAATATTTTAACGATTTCCACATTTCTTTATATATATTTTATATTTTTTAAATATTTAAAACGAATCATTGCACTCTCGGTGTTAAACACAAATATTTTGATTTATTTGGTAAATTTATTTGTTTTTGGAAAAATAAAACAAAATATAACGATCATGGTAATTTTAAATTTCAATTCCGACCATAAAATTGAAATTAAATAAATTAGTTAGAGAAGCACATATTATTATTGTATTATAATTACATGTAGTATATTGATTTGATTAAATGGGTACCATATAATAGTATGCATAGGTTTTAAACAAACGACAATAGCCGGAAATTTTAACCACAACGTACTCGCTACTTTGTACAACAGTTGCATTAAGTTATCAGATACATACTACATCTGATTATACATTTAACTTGTTATGGTTGTATAACATACACAGGGTGAATCATAAACACATAAACCATGATCACCCCCACTTTTCCTTTAAAAGGTACCTATCTACACAAATTCTGATTTTTGGAAGTTTTAAGTATATACTTGCGAACCATGTATGCACGATGCAACTACATCTTCTCATCTTCTCGACTATAGTTTTTATTGTAGTCAATTTTTATTTTTACATCAATAATATGCGTAATATATTAATCCCATATAGTATTGGAATATTCAATGAATGTTTTTTCATTGACATTTTTTATTTTTTAACAATGAAGACGTATGAATGTTATCTTTATTAACTTGTTTCTTGTTATAGAGTGTTTTCCTCAACACTGAGTGTACCGATATATATTTAGAATTGGATTATATTCTGTATACACACTATATATAATTTAGCTGACTGATATTATTAATTCGATTGTGTAAAAAAAAATCCTCACACACGCCGTATCTAATCTGCACTTTGTTATAATGTGACGATTTTATATTCCTATCGTAGGTAGTACTGTAATAGGTACCTATACTATACTACTATGTATATATTCTACACAGTCTACAAAATATTGCCGTTGCCTCTGTGTGTTGCTCGATTTAGTAGCGTCAACATGGTTTCTTCCTGTTTGCACTCAAATGTAATTAAAAATTCATGAATAAAAAAATAATTTAATTCAATCGCGACGGCGATTCCGGATTTTTCTTTCTTGTTTTCACCCAACTATACGGTATGATATTATTATACAACTAACTTTGTGTTTTTTTTTTCTGTCTTGTAGAGAATTGTGTTCGGCATGGAATTCGCGTGTGGGCTCCCAAAACTCGAACGCGCCTGCCCACAGAGTTCAGGCGCTGTTCAACGACCTAGGATTGTATCTGACCTCGGTCCAAGGTAATTCGTTTGCAACAATGTTTGCCTTATTTTTTTTATAATTTTTTTCCCATTTTTACAGTCGCTGAAATGATGCAGTGCGTAATGAAATGTGCCAATAGAAGTTCGCCGGTATATATGACATTTGGCGAATTTTGCTTGTTGGCTAGAAAACTCAAAAATGGCTTGGATAGAGGGTAAATAATAAGCAAAGAATTTAACCTAGTTTATTACAGCGTATATAATATGATCTATATATGTAGCTTAAATATGGTTGTATCGTAATATCGTAATACCAGCTACCTAGGTATATTGTTTTTATCTTATAGATTTACTGTCAGGATTATGGAACAATAGAAAAAATAGTTATTTTCAATATTTAGTCGAAAATGTAAATTCACGTATAGATAATCAAAGTCATCACAGTTCAAAGTGTTTAGTTTTAATCTCCTATAGAGTGCACTGTGTTTAACTACTATATATCACACCGACGTTTATTAATTATTATCTATATAACTACGTGCGTAGTATTGCATAAGCATTTGTTGACATTAAAAAAGAATTATACATTTTATTGGTAAGTGCTTTGAATCAATCATAAAAAAACAAAATAAAATAAAATTTTCTATTTTTATAGATAACCATTACATGTGCCTATAATAAACTATCAGGTTTTTATTATCGGTACTAAATCTAACACACTTTACAAAAATATTATAGCTTTAAAATTCTCATAGGTAACTTACTAATAATTTATAATATGATTTTACATTTAAATTTGTTGATACATAGATTTATTCTAATATAAATAATAACCAAGAATAACGATTATAGTCATTTTGTTGTAATTTTATAGTATTAATTCAACTTACCGGCTACCGTATTAATAATAATTAATAACTAATAACAATATAAATATAATATAAAATATCCACATTGACAAACCGTCACCGCTCAGAATCTTTTTTTTGTACTTATACAATGATATTATATATTTATATCATTGAATTCTAATTTAATACCATCCATTAAACAGTGACCCACTATTGTAACCTTCTGCACAGCAGAGCGACATCCACTTACCCACCTTTTTTGAAATTTATATTATATATATCCAACAAGTATATGTTTTACCATTTCATAAGTTTTTAATTTTTGAACGACAATAACATGCATGTTCAATTTCATATTCCAAAACAGAATATTTTTCTGAGAATATTGACGTATAAAAATCGAAATTGCAACGAGTAGTTAATTAGTTATAAGCGAATATGAAAAATATTCTGCTTTGGAAAATGAACAACTTGAAAAAAATTGTCACTATCAGATGTGGTGTTGCAGAAAGATGCAGAGAATAAGCTGGACTGATAGAAGTTTAAATAAAGACCTCTTGAGGACAATATATGAAAAACGTACAATGATAGATATTATAAAGAGAAGGAGATGGCAGATGATAGGACACACGTTGAGACATGGAGATGAATTGCATAGTTTAATAATTGAAGGAATGATAGAAGGAACAAGATCAAGAGGAAGGCCTAGGACGAGATACATTAGCCAAATAATGCAGAATGCAGGAGTAACTTTCTACAGGGAGCTCAAGAATATGGTGAATGATAGAGAAAAATGGTGAAAGCGTTTATTGTGAAAAATGTAATAAAAACACTTCGGATTAATAAACAAAAAAAAAAATAAAAATATTCAACTTATATATTTTTTTTAATTTTAATAATATTTTAACTTTATTTTTAATCATTTCAATTTTTAATCACACACAAAAAAAAACAATCCACTTTTAATCGTACCCGTAGAATTCATGGACAACAACCCAAGTCCGTCATAATGAAAGAGAAAATGAATTAATTCTAATGACAGCATTCTAGGATAATAAAAAAAAGATCGCCCAAACACATATGACAATGTTTTAAAATCACTCGCCCCAACGCATTATACTAAATTGCTCAAACACATTGCATTTTTTGAAAATTCGCTAAAACGCAAACTGCCCCGTTACAACACCTTACCGTATCAACCTTACCAACCACAGTTCATAATCCCCACGGCCTACAACACGTAACGCCATAGTCGCCAGACTTAAATTGAATTTTAAAAAAAAAATTAATAATAAAAAACGTATAAAGAAAAAAAAATCCTGTATCGTATTTCGTTTTTCGATTGTTATTTTTTTGTTTTTAATACATTTTAATTTGATAGGTAAAATCAACTGCGACACCGACATGATGATGTTATAATACAAAATCATAATTAAAATATAATAATACATTTTACATTTTACTAGCAATAATAATAATAATATTGTTCTTACTTACGACTTACCATTTGTCGTACGTTCTAATAATTTGATTTACTCGCGTTTATTTATAATGGTGATATACTCACAAAATAATTCCTTTGTAAAGTTGGACAAATTCCCATAAATTAATGTGTCGGTGTATTCTTTTGAAAAGAGGTACAATACCTACATGATATATTGATGTATGTAACACTGACATTGTTTTTAATGTTTCTATATTATAATATTGAACCTATATATATTATATAATATACTAATACTATTTAAGTACTTTTTATATTCTCAAGCAAATTTACTATATTTGGTCATCTGTTAAAATATATTCTCCGAAGAAACTTTAGTGATGCAGTTATTTTTCATCACTATCTGTTTTACTCCACAGCGACTAAAATATATAATAAATTGTATTATAAATTAGTATGTGTGTACGTTAAACTACGCAACCAGCGAAAAACCATGTAAATCATTGTAATTATGTATTTTAATTTACGACACGTCACGTGTACTTAAAAAGGTTACATCATTTTCTATTCTCGGCAATATGTTTATCCTTAATAATAGATAGTTCTTATAATACACACACGATTTATACCTACACACTATTATTAATAATATTATATACAGCGGCATGGTTGGAACAATATTTGACCCCGAGGTAGGTAATCAGTACCTATTGAAATATCCACACACTGGCCAATATCTACTATAGTGATGTGATTGTAAAATATGGTTTTGGGCGGAGAAGACACCGGTACATTGCCTGTCGACTTATATCAAAATAATACTCACTTATTTGCTAATGATAAGTGGCCGACATTTGATGAAGGTACTACCTAAATATTCTGAATTATCCATAACTATTAACTGCAGACTGTGGTGTTCATATAATAATATAGAACTGATTCAATTTTAGTCCCAGCAATAACGCAATTAAAGACGTGATCAACAAACCAGCACTGTTTATAATATTAAAAAGTATACATACATTTTTGTATTGCCCCCGCCACCGAAATTCCTTAGACATGCAATAACTGTCCACTAATAAATAACGCAATACAATAATTAATTTTTTCATAATAAATGCACTGGCTACGAATAGAAAATGATGATGTACCTATTTATATTTACTATGAAAAAACTAGTCTGTTAATCCCTGTTGAAGTCATCCCTGTTATTATTCATTCGTATTAACTTATGAATGCGGCATCGTACTAAAATTCTATCGACACCATTTGTCAACCGTAATATTAGAACCATATAATATCGTTTCTCCGCCACTTTATTGGTCAAAAATCGTAGGTATGTTAAAGATATGAGTTTATTTAACCATATGTTTAATTCAATGGTTATGCCGTATAGGTAATGCAGTGTGCTGTATACCACGCGTACCGCATATTGGCGATCGCCGCTAAAATAATGATGTACAACCCGTTTTTAACAGTGTGTAAACCTTTCTTCTGCAGGATACCGAGATCTGTGCAGTTTTCACGGCTGTTGGAAAAAGATCAAGAGAAACACATCAGGGGAATTAAAAAAAACTCGAGTAAGCAAAATAAAAAATATATTATTATGTCCGATTATAATAATACGGTGGTGACCCTCTGCATACTCATATTCTCGACGCTGTTGCCATTAATCGCCGAATCCTCCTTTAATGTAGGAAGTCCTCACAGCTACGACGTGTTCCTTGGCGGCTCCTGCAATCCGACTACGTGGCGCCAAGACTTGGCCATCCCGTACCTGCAAGATGCCGGTGTGTCATTTTACAATCCGGTTGGTATTCATGTACAATATTAAACTGTAAATATTATGCGTAGGTAACATGAACGAAAGTTCGCACGCATTAATATTTATTATAATTCTTTTCACAATTTTCAATACCTAATATATAAAACACTACGCGTCAAAACCTTTTTGCGCTTTATCAATCAGACAATAATACTCGGTATTTAAACGTAGATTTTCATTTATCCGCATATTATTATGTTGTGGTTTATTAATGTTTTATTTGTTGCGCTTAAGGTTAGCTTTATAACTCGCACGACTTGTTCCTTTCTAAATATGGCGTCATGTGACGTGTATGATTTAAACGTACCAGTAGCGGTTGTATTTGAAAGTTTTTAGGACAATATTCTATCAAGGTCTGTCCTTGTTGTCTATCACATTCAATACAAAATCGTCGACCAAAGATTAATTTATGATAAGTTCTTGTTTCAAACGTTAAAGATAATGATAATTTATCACACAGTAACAATGTTTATCACAAAAATATAATTATTATTGTTAAAATGTTACTTGCTTGTGGTCCATTAAATTACGATGTTCAGATAACACGGATAAAATTAATTTTTAAATATTTTTAGGATAAAAAATTAATATTTTTAAATTTATAACTAGCAGATAAGATTTTAACAATTGCTTTTAATTATTTTGAAGCATAGTGAATTTTTTTATTTATCATTTAAAATATCAACAACAAAGGTGCATTTTAACTTTTAACCTTTGTTGTTGTTGATTGGTTGTACATTTTTATAATTATAAGATGATTACTTGCTTAGGTACAACTAGGTAGTTATAAATACATTTAAGTTAAATTTGATTACACATCCGTTTTTCTCAAGAAGTCGATCACAAAATACCTAACCTAAAGCTAAGTCTAAATTAGGGGATGTGATATTGTATTTTCAGAATTTTTTTGTATATATGTATTTGTAGCATTCTATTATTACGTCTTTAACTGTTGTTGTATAGTGCATTTGTTGGGTTAGATTAGTCATTAAAAATGCATGTAGGTAATAGGTGTATAGGTATTTACTATAAGTAAAATGAACGATTAAGTCATACGTGATGGCGTTTCGCTAAATATATTTAAATTTATATAATATTACCTACATAGTATTATATACTTGAGTACCTATATATAACAATATAACATGTACGTACACCTGTCATTGTCATGGAATTTGTCTCTATATAAGGCATAATATTCACTTTTTTTGTAATATTTATAACTTTATAAAATATGTGTCATGCATAAATTATTATTCGATATTAAATATGTATCATATTATTACATTACACAAGTTAAGGTAAGCACGTAAATGTATGAAATATTAGGTATAAATCTTTAACTATAATTTGAATGATATTTCTGGTATACATAAATATAGTCGTATATTTCTGGTATACACGAATATAGTCAATAATGGATGGGGTGTTCCCTCAAGACAACAGTTAATTATAACCCTCAACCATGACTTGTACTTACTCGTAGTTGACGAGCTACGAGTATTTTCATTATTGTAATATCATCTGGACGCATCCAATTTATTTATAGATTAAGCACGCTTTTATGTATCATATTATAAGATATTCCTTCAAATTGTTTTACCGAAATCAAATTTAAACATAGTTGTTACTTTTTTATCATATCTGTTTATTTATTGCGTCTCGTGTGATTTACAGCAAGTGGACCATTGGAGCCAAGATCTAATCGAAATCGAACACGCTGCCAAGGAGAGCGCGACGATACTGTTCTACGTGATCGACAGCCAGACGAGGAACGTGGTCAGCGACGTAGAGACGGCCAATTTTGCCGGTAATCACAACAACCTGGTGCTGGTCATCCATCCGCAAGACGCGATTGCCGGGTCGGTGGTCGCCGGCGAGCCCATCTCTTTACGTGAAGCGGAGGACATACGCGAAGCCCTAACGACGCTCCACAAGATCGCTGCCAACCAGGGGACGCTGGTGTTCGATAACATACCGGAAGCGTTGAACAATGTCATTCAGGTATTTAATATATTATTACGAGAAGACTTAGGGTGGATACATGTTTCAAATTATCCCGTTAAGCCATAAATAAATGAGTACGACTACGAGTTGGTTCCCAATTATTGAGTTGGTTCCCGGACTATCTACTAATACTATGGTATTTATAATCAATGGTAATACCTAATAAAATATCATAAGAATATTTATATAAAATTTCCGCAATTAGTATAATACATGGGAACCAATTCGAACAGTTGTATAATGATAATCCATTTTTATCGGGAACCAATTCCGTGCTATACCCTTAAGTGAATCAGATTTCAGCTTTTAATTAATTTGTTTTCAGTTTATGAGCATTTTCACTAAATGTGTAATAAATAGCCTGGTCCGAAAATTCTTCCCCCCCCCTCAATAAATATGTAAGAAGCTGATTCAAAGTTAAAATTGTATAGAATAGAATATTATATTAAGATTAAGCTTGACACCTTCCAAAATTTAAATCTTTAGTTCAACTATGTAAAACAATTACACCGACTACCTTAAATATAAATTATTTTAATATTACGTTCATTTTTGTTGTTTTATTTATGAATTCAAGATTCTGAAAGACAAACACCGTCAGAGCAATGATACTGGCGAAGACAATCCTATGTACCGGTGAGAATAAAATATATATGATCTATACAGTATTTGCTACAATATATTACTTACCAAAGCTATGGTTTAAAAGTGGAAAGTTATTTTATTTATTTTTGGTAACTAGTGTTAACTAATATTATAAAATACTAACGAATCATTTTAGTCAAACATAACTGTGTGTTGTCGATGGCGGTTATAATACCTACTTATACATCATTATAATGAACTAATTAAAAAAAAAAAAATTTTGCGACCTAATTTTAAAAATAGTGATAATTTCTTATAATGTTGTTTACTATGTATAAGCTATTGGCTAGTTTACGTTTTATGAAATTATGACCATTTAATTGATATAAATTGGTGGCCTGCAGAAATTTTTGTAAGTGCCAACTGTCAGTAGTTTGCGAGTAAGAGTTAAATATAAAATACGATCAAACTTTGAACGCTATGGTTTCTTGGTTCATGTTTTTTTTACAAATTCAAACTTGATAAAATCATTAAAATTTACTTAAGATAACCTTCGACTTAGCTTGGTAATTTTTTTAGGAGACTAACTTGAACTAATAACATGTTGAAAAAAAAATGTAGGTATTACAAAGATATTATATTTATTATAATATAATGTAACTTGTCTCATTTCAGAAAAATACGCGATGCATTTAACAAGTTCAACGTTGATGCACCAGGACCAGGGAAGATGAACATTTCCCATGTATGTTGTGGGTAGGACTCGAATAATGATTTACGATTGATATCGACACACTTATAGTTATCGGCTGACAGCATGTGTGTGTGTGTTTTTTATTATTATTATTATTCAGGTAACAAGGGCTATCCGATTATTGGCCAATCAGAATCTATCCGAAAACGATGTGCTAAACCTGACATCTGAACACCTAGATACAAAAGGTATACATAACAACATTTTTTTATATTACAATAAGATACAGTTTTCGAATTGTCTTGAAAAAAAGTATGTGAAATCTGTTTTATAAGTATTATATTTTTTTTCTTATCCAAGTTAAGTATTTTTATATCTTATACATGTTCATTTTAGTTATATTTACATTTGAAAAAGTGATAATATTATTAATTTTAACAAACATAATAATTTTTGAACTAATAAACATTGATAAAAACCTACGAGTCAGAACAGATGATTTAATCGAATATTAAAAATTGTCTATAGCAAACCCTTTGAAAATTATTACAGATGTTGGAGGTAACCACCAAGTTTATTTTACGTTCAACCAATTTTATGCTGTTGCATCTAAATTTCTACAGTTACCAGACAAAAACAATCGCAGGAATGGATTTGACATTGGTGAGTTATAACTTCTAATAACATCAAACATATTCAGCTATTTAAATATTAAATGTTAAAGAAAGTCTGTAAAATAACCATTTTTAATAAAAATGTAGGACACTCGTACCGTTTGAATGTAAATAGACCATTATACTTGTCACAAGAGAGTGTCGAAACCACACGGTCTTCAAAGACTACAGATATTTATCTAGCTGGAGAAAGCGGTGATGACATTCGGTGGAGAGAAGATATTGCTATTCCCATGATAAAGTACATTTTTAATAATATTGTTGTTTGTTTGATAACTAGTGAACCTTTTTTTTATTTGTTGTAGAAAATCTAATTTAACATATCACGCAGCATCCAAAACAGATCTATCAGTATTATTAGATGCACGTACTTTGTTATTTGTAATTCCAAACAATTCAAGATCTTTGGCAACCATGACACTAGTAAATTCCATTATTTAAATTTTATCCAACAATGAATAAATAATAGTATTTACTATTTTATAATGATATTTGCAGGCAGCATATAGTATAGCTAAAGGCTGCAGAATGGTGTTATGTATACAGAATCTCAGTAAAGATTACTGCACAGTTCGCGGTGAAAAGGTTTACATTTATAATAATTATAAAAACACAGAAATATTGATACTAATTGTTTTTTTAGTTGACACAAACAGCTATCAACGACTATAATCGCGGACGGATTTACCTAGCGGATTTGGCATCACGAGAACGAGTGCCTGTGTTTGAATCAATCAAAGAAGCGGTTGAAATTGCAGTGCAAAAAAGCTTATAGCATAATATATTCTATTCTATAAATTATAATGCATATAGAAAATAATGACCATTTAATTACATAGTTATTTTGAATTACATAAAATTTAACAGATGTGCACGAGCAAAAATGTTTTTTTATCTATAGATATTATTTTAACTTATAAGTACCAATTTTTGAATTTTTATTTTTTTTAACTAACAGCTAAGGAATCATTTTTAATTTTAATTGTATTGATAGTAGGTTAATAAGATATATAAATAAATTTAAATACTTAATTCAGTTATTCTGTTTTTCTCCTCCTGATTTTAGAATGTATGTAAAATTATATATTATTCCTCCAAATTATCTCAAAAGCTTTATAATACCCTGACCGGGCATGGCAAAAGCCTACGGGTGCCTTTTTCATTCTGTCTAACCCAAAAAACACATATATTTGCAAAAAAAACTTACAGTACACTCCCCCACAGTTCAAAACAATCACCCAATGGTCTAAGTGCAGGTTAATTAATTAAAAAAAAAAAAACCATGATTGCTACTACTACTACTACTTGACTAAAATGTTATAAACTGTAAAATTGTCAAACTCCTATTGATACAATCATAGTAATAAGTCATAACTAATAGACCATGACTTATTAATGTAGCCTGATGAAGGTACCTAAGTTATTCAGTAGCCCTTGTCCTACATAAGTGGTATCTAATTTATTTTGCCCAAAGCCCTGCAAAATCTAACGTCATTCCTGTTTTTAACAGATTACTCACTATTCCAACCATCATCTGCAACTATTCCTGGCACCTTTGGTCTAACACTCGATCAACCTGAGCTCAACATCTATGTGAAAAAAGACTATCCCTAAACAATCAACTACATATGCTTGAGCATTAAATTGGTATCAAAGCCACCCCTATTAATATCAAACTCCTCATGTACAAAACCTTATTAAAACCCATCTGCACATACGGATTGGAGCTATGGAGAAATGCTAAAAAGTTTAATGTGAATAAGATACAAGCTTTCCAAAATATGATCTTAAGGAAATTAGTTAACACCCCTCCATACATATCATACCATACCCTTCATATAGATTGTAACTTAACTGTTCATGATAAACCTAAAAGTTTTTATAAAAATGTCATAACTGTCTATCTTCCCATTCAAAACCTCTCCATCAAGAACTTATTATCCCTCACAATTTCAGGTAGCCGCCTAAGGTGACTCAAATGTAAATGGTGCAGAGATTTATTAATTTAAATATAAAAAAAAAGAAAAACTAATATAATTAAATCGCACAAAATATAAATCAAGTCAAAAGTGGGTAGCTTTTTTCCCCAAATTATGTAAATTGTGTTGTTTCCCTCTTATCGCACATATATTTTCTAAAAATAAAGAAAAAAAAACTTCCTGGGAATTCCAAAAGAAGGCTTAAAAGACAGTAGTGTAGTGACCTGCTTATTAAGAAATAAAAAATGTATACCACTATTAGCATCTTAATGATTATTAGTATTACATTATCATTTTGTAACTATAGATCGGTCCTGCCAAAATCAGTAACATTGTGCTTCATTGTAAGAGATAGAGGGCACAATTTAGTGACTGAAAGACCGATGCATGTACACAGTTATACATATATTTCATTATGTGTAGTCATAGACTAAGAAACTCAATTAACAAAAAGCACCTTTTACACGCTTAAGTTAGGCGATTCTGCTCAGATGAACTTTTCCTTAAAAAAGATATGGGATGTCCCCCATTAAAATTCAACAATATACCAATTCCACTTCACCAGTGAACTAAATGCCTAGGTATCACTCTGGATAAAAGATTAACCTGGTTTAACCACACTAGGCAAAAAAGAAAACAACTGTCGATTCCGTCTCCTTAAACCTAACTTGAGTCTTAAAATCAAATTACTACTATTCAAAACAATCATCAGGCCAGTATGGTCATACGGCATCCAAATTGTATACATATGTGTATTTGAATATTTTTATGTGTACCTACATTTTGTAAATAAAAAAATGTTATTATTTTTCAAATGCAAAAATGTTATAGTTTGAAGATAGGTCCATAAAACTAAAATCTAAAATCTAATAATGAATAATATTATTTTCACTATTGCTTAAGTATTTAAAAGAAAAAAGTTGGGTAAGTGGATGTTGCTCTGCTGTATAGTAGGTTATTAGTGGGTCACTGTAATGGATGGTGTTAAATTTGAATTCAATGATTTAATATCAATATATCATTGTATAAGAAAAACGATTCTGAGCGAAAATGGTCAGTCAGCCTATGATATTACCAAGTATATTTGATGATATTATTGTGAATAAAGCAATTTATATATAATCTATTTACGTGGAACCTTGTTTTCAATTTTCAATCCTTAGCTATAAAAGTTGAACATTTCATAAATTTTTAACTACAAAATAATTATTAAATTTTAAATTTGATAAATTTTGTCAAAATTTGAACTTTAAATGCTTATAAAAAAAAATTGTGCCTATGTATTTTTAATATTTTTCAACTGCTATTGTAACAATATATCGGGAGCCTTGCATTAAATTTTCACGCATTTTTACACAACAAATAAAATTTTAATGATATTTATAGAAAAAAAAAACTAAAAAAATTGAAAACTGACAATGTCTGTAACAGCTCAAAAAGTGTCAAAATATTTTCAAAATTGTATAGTGTATAGAAAATGAAAATATAAACATTCAGTAAATTTTTCATGTATCTACAGTGTTTCGTTTTTGAATAAGAACAAAATAGCAAAATCTTTACATGAGAAATCGAATAAATATTGTAGAAATATGAATTTCAATCGCTCATATAAATTTAATTTGACTTTCTTTTTTGTATTACATTTTCAAAAGATTTAAAAAGAAAAAATTTTATGAATTCTCAATTCAAAATAATTTGCTAATTTTCTGTATTTTGTCAAGATTTAAACTTTAAATGCTTATAAATAAAAACTGTGACTAAGGATTCTTAATTTTTTTCATCTGTCTTTGAAACAATAACCTAGAATCCTTCTATTAAATTTTCAAGCTTTTTTACCTAACAAATAGAAAGTTGTTGATATTTATAGAAAAAAAAATTTAAAAAATTGGAAACTAAAAATGTCCGTAAACAGCTCATAATAAGTCAAAATATTTGGAAAATATTATGGTGTATAGAAAATGCTAATATAAACATTCAGTCAAAATTGCATGTACCTACGGTCATTTGTTTTAGAGTTGCACCAAAAATCAAAATCGATTTTCTTAAAAACAGATTTTGCGTAAAAAATCCCTTTTTTCCTTAATTATTCTTTTTGACCCTCTTAAGTAACAACTAGATTCGTTTTCCTATCAGAAAAGTTACTGTTGAAGAAAATCCAATCTTTTTTACAGTTTTACTGTCCTAAAAGGCATAGGCGGATATTTGGTCACATCTGTGGGGGGCTTAACATTTTTGTCTTATCCATTAGCGTAAACATATATTTTTAAATGCTTCAACCTACTAACCACTGGCTACTCAGTACTCCTACTTTATTCTAGCAGAGGCACCAAGTATATATAGGTATATTAAAATACACAATTTATTTTGACATTTAGTGTGGTTTGTTACATTCAGGGGGGATTAAGCCCCCCCCCCAAGTCCCCTCAATATCCGCCTATGCTAAGAGGTGATGACAGACAAAAAAAAAAATAAAAAACACACATCAATGTAAAATCAATACATTTATCGCTTCGCTCAGAATCTAAAATACAATTTTAAATACAGCTCACAGAAATATAATACCCTATAATTCTTCCCTAACTATATACATACACAATTACAAACACTTAAATGTTTTTACTTTATTTACAATATATAAAGTATACATATTAAAATGATTAAAATTGTTTTTACTTCTTTAGTTTATGGTATTAATGTATTAAACAATTAAAAATCACAATCAACATTGAGTATTTTGAGTGGAATGATTATAAATTAATTATTATTTAAGTAAATTAAAATGTAGGTATATAAAAAAATAATTTAAGATGCTTGGTAAACCTAGTTTATTACGAAAAACATTTTTTTTTTTTATTAAAGTTCATTAATAATTGGATGATATTTATTTTTGTGAGCACACAAATTTTTGATTCTTGTGAAATTTTTTTCGCACATATCACATTTAAATTTCTTTATGCTAGGATACAGTGCATGGCAACTGCTCAAATGTTCTTTAAGATGTGACTTTTTTTTAAATAGTTTCGGGCAGTGAGTGCAGTTCAACTTTGCTTCTTCGTGTGTTTTTCTATGTACCATGAACAAATCTCGGTTTTTAAAACTTGCACCACAATTATCACAAATACAATTTTGTGGTTCATGGATAGATTTGTGATACCTAAAAATATTAAATATGAACAAAAAAAAATTAATAATTAAAAAAAGTTTATTATGAGCATTAACCCATACTTTATATTTGATGGCTGGCTTGTAGAGTAATTACATTGATCACAACGGAACCAAACTAACTTTTGATGAACAAGTCGATTGTGTCTACGCAATGATGATACAGTTGAAAACTCCTTTTTACACTCCTGGCAATGGTGCTCTTTGACCTTTGAATGAGTATTTTCATGAATTTTTAAATTGTACATTGACTGAGCTTTAAAATCACATATCTGACAAGGGTATAAACCAATATGAACATTCAAATGTATATCAAGAGTCTTTTGTTGAGTAAACTTCTTTTGACATATTTGACAAACAAAGGATTTTTCTCTATGAATATTTTCATGTATCTCTAGACGTTCTTCAGACAAAAACAGCTTTCCACACTTTTTGCAACTATAGTTCCTGGTCATGTCAATGTGCACACTTGAGTCGTGTACAATGAGATCGTTGAATTTCGAAAATGTTTCTGAACATACATTACAGGAATACGTTTTACGCTGATATCGATTATATTTAGTCATTGATATTGATATTCCATTCTTTAAAATAGGTTTTTCATTTTCCTTTTGTATTTTTTTCATAGAAATAGCTTTGGGATTCCACCAATTGGCTTGGGTGTATGTAAAATTAGAGTCTTTTTTGCTTAATACACTTAAGGCTATATCTAAACATTCTTTACCAGATATGGTATCATTAGTTAAATCTTCGGGTGGCTGTACTTTTTTCATATATTTTGGAACAGGTGAAACTGTAGATATAAGATCACTTTCATTCCATGGTTGTGATAAACCATTCCATAAGGAATCACTTTCAAAAAAACTGACACTCAAGTCCGACATTTGAGATGGTGTGAATCCCATTGGTACTAAGTTTGTTATGTCAGAATTGAACTAAAAACAATATAAATCTATTAAAAATGGTGTACATAAGTGCAGAGTTATTTTTTTAAGAGTGGCTTAAGTTATTTAAGTTACACAACTCTTAGTAGGTACTATTTCTGGTGAGCATACACAGAATTGACTGCAAACTTAAAATAATTTCAAATCATTAATTATGATAATCTATAAAATATTAATAGGTAGTATTTTGTATTTAGTAAACGCTACAGGGAGCATTAAATATTAATAATTTTAAATATGTAATACCTATTAGTATAGGCGTAGAATGTGGGATGGTGTCTATGGGGGCTATATTATATATAGCCCCCCTGGAACTTTTTTTAACCCTTCATCCTGTACATTTTTAGAATACCTATATTTTGTGTACCCTAACATAATAGGCTACAGCCCCTCTATATAAATTCATAACCCTATGCCTATGCGACATTTAAGTAATTTTTTTAAGCAATAATCTTATGCAGTTTGTTAAAAAGTATACCCAAGTTATCACTTAACTTTAGATAAGCCTTTAAATTAAGAAGTTGCTAAAATTATTTTTAAGGTTAATTTAAAGATAATATTACCGCTAGGTCAGATTCGTTCTTATCCTGTCTGTATTGCTGTAAGAATGCATTGGTATTATCACAGAGCAATTTGAATTTGCCCCAAGAATCCAAACTCAATATGCAACTAGTACATATATTGGTCGGTTCATCAGTATTAATTAACACCTGAGAATATAATTAAAAATTAAAAAATATACCTAGTTGTAATACCTACCAAGTTTGTAATTAACTGATATTTACCTCGATTTGCACACAATTTCTTATAGTCTCCTCAAGAACTGGTTCTTCAAATATTGATATCATTTTACTATGTCCATCATCTTCGCGAAGACATAATCGACAGACTTTTTCAAAATCAATTATTAGTGGAGCCATATTTAAATATTCTATATTGTATTCAAAACATATATAACACAATATTATTTATATTACAGATTGTGAGTATTTAGATAGGTCATACGCACATAATTGGAAAAATTTAATTTATTAAACATTGGGTTACTGCTATTGTGTATTATTATACTTGTATAAGTAAAAATATACATAGGTACTTAATCAAAATGAACAATATTTATTAAAAAAGGTTGTACATTTACAACTCGTATTTAAGTATTTTAAAGATACTTTAATGTAAGAGAACTTAATTGAGTTAAACATAAATAAACAAATTAATAAATTACAAGCAAAATGCAAATGAATACTATAAATAATAATAGTTTTTATTTTTTAAATGATATTATTAATTTGATAACATATTATCAAATTACCATTCACAAATCAAGGTTTATAGATAATATTTATTACCTAACCTTGTTCACAAATGGCTTGTAGAATCCATGACGTCAAAGCACGGTTGTAGATATACGTTTGTATATCTACAACCGTGGTCAAACCCCATGAAACTACGATAAAGCGAACTATGATAACGAGAAATCAATGGCTGCTTCCCCGGAAGCTATTGAATGGATACAAAATCTCAACATTATATTATAGCCGACATCCGAAAGGAGATAAATTGTTCACCATTCTATATAGTAAAAATTATTTCTATCACAGATAAATAAAAATATTTTTATATAATTTTTTTTTTTTTTTAATTGAGTTTGAGCCCGGCAACTTAGGCCATTAGCTGTTTTGTTTGGTTGTAGGTTATTAGTAGGGGAAGGAACGGTTGAAAACACGTTTTGTATGTGTGGCAAGGATTCGTTGCTAAAAATCCCGGGTGGTCACTTATCCGGGAACTAGCTACGATGGCCGTTACACCAAGCCACTATCTGTGATTTATATACATTGTTATTATCATTATCAGTGGAATATTTTTAATTTTATTCTGTGGGTGGGGGGTCCAAAAATAGTTGTTTTATTATATTTTTATAGGTATTTTAAACTTTATGGGCTAATATTTTAATACAAGTTTATTTTATAATTTTAAAGTACAAAATCTAATCATCTTTTTTTTACTAAGTTCATCCAAAATTTCTTGTGGTAAGATTGAATTTTTAAATTGTGGAAATATGGCATTATGAAAACAATTGTCCATATCACTCACTAATATCTGGACAGAAAATAAATAGTACGTAGGTAAATACTAAACATGGTCCTAAACTCCTAAATGAACATTGAACAGTCGACCAGTTGATGCCGCGCAAATATTGTTTCATGTTATTATTAAAAAATAATATATACCTTACGGCTCACATTAGATCAATGAATTGTTATTATTATTTACTAATTTATCATATTATTTGGTACTTACATACGTTTATTTCGTATTTATTGTCTATTTTATTGAAGAAATATGAACTGTTTGTACTTGTAGCCGCCGTCGTAGTTCGGGCGCTCGGCAACGAAATACAAACATGAAGTAAATGGTCTACGACAATAATTACCTTGTTTACAAAACAAAAATTCAAATAGATTAATAAAAGCTACCGATAGAAATACTCTGAAATAGTTTATTGGAGAATGGCGTGCGTCGTCAATTTATTTCTTGCGATGTTTCGACTGTTTCGAGAATTATTGATGTTTATCTATACGGGCATTTTATAAAGTGATAATACATACAATTCAAAAGAAGGTTTAGTTACGTGCGGCGGCGAATCCCGGGAAAAAACTAAGCTTTTCTGCTTTATATTCATCTTCTGTACAGTTTCCAGTCCGTTACAGTAATCAAATACATAAAGTCTTAAATCAGTGGTCTCAAACTCAAATTACCTACGGGCCATATATATTTACTTCACAGGTTCGCGGGCCAAATACTTTTTTTTACTCAGTTTAATAAAAATCTAAAATAAACAAAATAAATTAGGAAAGATGTAATTATTTTATTGATTATAATTCTAACAAAGATGTACTTTGTACAGTGTCTTGATTTTTTGTTTAGTAGTAATAATAGTTTATTTTTATTTTCGAGCTGCACTCATTGATACTTGACATCTCTTATTTTGTACCAAACTGTCTATATTTGCACAAGAACTTCTGGATGTCAAATGTAGAACAGATTGCAATTTTAAATTAGAAATTTGATTGCGGCTTTTTGATTTATTCAACTTCATGAGGGAAAAAAATAATGTTCACATACATACGTGCTACCGAACATGGATAATATGTAACAAAAATGTTTTTGCAGTATTTTTATCGCATTGTGCTTATCATGATCGAATTAAATTATTTTGGGAAATTCCTATACGAATGTATATATTAAATATAAAATATTTTATAAAACAAAAAAATCAAACAATTTTTGAAGAAATAAATATTTATTGAGGGCCACAATCAAAAGGGGTTGCGGGCCGCATGTGGCCCGGGGCGCGCGTGTTTGAGACCAGTGTCTTAAATACATTATGAAACCAGGTTCTGGTATCGGTTTCCGTAGTGTAGTGGTTATCACGTGTGCTTCACACGCACAAGGTCCCCGGTTCGATCCCGGGCGGAAACATTTTAAATTTTTGCTTTTAAATAATACTACTTTTTTATAAATTATATTATAATTATTTGTAATTTAAGATAACTATTAAAAAACATGGCACGCTACTCAATATTTTTCTTTTACTAGAAAAATCTATGATTCACAAATATGTTTTTGTTACAATAATATAATACGAAAAATTATGTATTATACACACGAAAAATCGGTCAGAAACAATAAAATCGTGTATCCAACCCAAAAACATGTTTTAATATATATTTATGGTCACAACAAGTTTTTTAATCCTCCTTTTATAAATTGTTATAGGGTTAGATTAGACCCGGGTTTATTCATCGATATTCTATGTACGTCACTACGTCAGACAATCAAAAAAAAGTTATACTTCTGGTGAAAAATTGGTTTTAAATATGATATTTTAAAAAGGAGTTTGGCCGTTCATGGGTTAAAAGTAAAAAAGGTGCTAGTTCTGGTGCAGCTGTCGTTACAGGAAGTGTATACAATATTTTTAAAAGAAAATTTATATTTATATAAATCCTTGTTGCAGAGCTGTCTTAAAATTCAAATTATTGAAGTGAACTTTTTTACAGAGGTTATTCACGGAAAATGTATGAAACTGGGAGCATATTTTTTGTAGTCAGGAAACCATTAGGGTTGCTAAGTTTTTAACTATACTGGTACAACGTTGGCTGGCCAGCTTTAAAACCGTGTTAGAGAGTAGTGAATAGTAAAACACTAAAACGGCATTTTTGCAGGGTGAACATTAGGCTCATCATTTTTTTTTTTTGTAAACCAATTTTATTAAGTATTATTTATTAATTTCAACAGCTATTACTAACAGGCTCCGCTGTTTATCCGTCCAGCAGGCAGACAGGACTGTTCCTAAACGGTAAAAACCAGGTACATATGTTAGTTCCTACACGGTGGAAAAGGTTAAATATGTATAAACGAATTAAAAAAAATAAATATATGATGATTAAAAAATATAATAAAGATTGTTAGAGAGCATTTTCACAAATAAATAAGATATACCTAATACCTATGGTGATTAAAAAAATATAAAAAAATCGCATAATACGAAATTTTATATTTTATGAGGTTTATTTCTATAACTTAAAAACTTAACATAATCGTATTCATTAATTTTGTTCGTTGTATAATCTGAAATTTGTTTATTTATGAAATCTTCTTTTTCGGCGTATTCGAACAATACTAACAACACTTGAGAGAAATAATCAGATGTACATTTTACTGTATATATAGTTATAACGAATTATAAGATTATTAAACCAAAATCAAATTCTGTATCATTTTTATCCGTAGGTAATGAAAATTCATAAATATTGTGTATGTCAAAAAATATAGATCATAAGATATTTTATCTTTCGCCCTACGTCGAGTCGGGGATACTATTATCAGCTTGTAGCTTGTCGTATTTTCCCGTAATTTCGTGGGTATACGTTTTGCTATAAATGAAGTATATTTGAGTGTATAATGTATATTAGACATTAGTTGGCTACGGCTGGACCGAGTATTATTAAAACGATACGCCTGTTGGTGCTGTGGCATAAATGAAAAAAATTCAGATTATACAACAAACAAAATTAATCAATACGATTATGTTAAATTTTTAAGTTATAGAAATAACGATTTAATTTTAATGGATTTTAAGAAACTATTGCAACGATTGCCGTGGTTCCCCAATATTTCCCCATATACGTGTAACAAATATAAAACTATATCTAAATAATATATTATATGAATATATCCGGAGTAGGAAGGTATAATAATAATACATAATGTGGGATATTTCTATGTCACCACCAGAGCTTGTTTTGTTGATTTGTCTTTCCAATTTGCGGCATTATGATAAGTGATAACAACTTAGAGGTTAGTTTTTACAAACGTCGGTCATTCTTTAACGGCTACTTGCTTTTTACACGGTAATTTTAGTATTTTACTGTCTACAGATTCACGACTACGGATAAATATTTACTTATATAGTATTAATTTTGCATAATTTAATAATTAATATTCACAATGTAAATTTCTAAAGTTTACATTGACGAGATCTTCCCGTAAAATTCGGGTTTGATTTGTATTTGTCTATTTTAACGACTATCTTTTTATTTGGTTCTTGTTATGAACTTTTAAACATTATAAACACATAAAAAATCGGTACAATGTTTCCAACGAAATTATTGACAGTTGTCTTACTTGGCATTTTATGTATTAATAATACTTTTGGATCTAAACTCAACGTTCCCCGTGTGTTGTTACCGGTATTTGACACGTTCACTGTGAAATTTAATATAGAAGTTACAGACGATGGCTGTTACAAATGGTAAGTGTTAAGAAATTGCTTATAAATTTTATGTTGCACATTACCTATACTTATGTTCAGAATCCTTGTCTTAATAATGTAATATTATATTGCTTAGGGAAGCACTTATCATTTTTCATGGTCGTTACATAATTAAATTATTACCCTTAAGCTATTTTATTCTATAGTGTTATTTTTAAATAGAAAAATACCTATCTATAACATATGGAATAATTATTTTTAATAAATGTTTTACATTCATCATCAACATATCACTTCTTCCTCTGATTGTTAACATGCAATAACTCTTTTATGTGAGCAATATTAGGCTTATATTTTTTTAAAGTATTTTACAGTCCCTCCCCTACTTCTTGAAGAAATGTCATGGGAGAGCAAGTTTCTTCCTTGTACCCCCCCTAATTACGCCACTAGGCCTATCCATAGTCTATAACTCTTGTACGCTTACTAATATCTGTGATTTTCTAGGTCAATATTCAGAGGTGACAACATTATCAAACTCGTTCCCTTAGATGTGAATCCATTGCTTGGATGTTCGAGCAAAGTTTCTGTGTCTTCGTTATCAAATGAGAAAGTCCGCAGAATAGCAATTATATTTGCAGAAGACGCTAATTCTGGTGAAACAATACGTTGTGATGTCATTGTTGATACTATAAAATCTTTACAGATTGTTACAAAGACAAGAGAGTTATTTGTTGGAGATGCGCCAGAACTTTTTGAAGTATCTGCGTTTGATGATCAAGGTACTTATTTGTAATCTAAGATCAGTATAATTTGCAAAGTTAAGCATTTAAGATCCTGTTATTTGTACTCTTGAAAAGCTACCTAGTAATACTATTGGTACAAACTAAATAAAAATTAATTATTAACTATTTACAAGAATATTTATCATTTTGTAATATTTTATTTTAGCTGATAGTCCAAATAACCATACTCTTGATTTTACCTATCTATAGTACTTGTTAAAATTACAAATTTGTCATAGGTACAATTATTTCTCCCATATTATTGGTACAACCAATAAAATTTATTTGAAGTAAGAAACAGTATCTTTAATCACATTTTTATACTGAAGTGTTTTCCGAAAATGTTATCTAAATTTATCGTTTTAAATTTTACATTGAACAAATAATTTATTAATTGCCAATTTTAAATATTTAAAACTAAGATAGGTAAGATTAATGTAAAAAATAAATGCTGAATACTACGATAAACTTAGCGGCCAATGTTTAATTCATTTATCAGTCATGTTTTTACTTTATTTTAGGAAATAAATTTACAACATTGGATGGTGTTGAATTTAATTGGTCTTTAAAAGTGCTTAGAAGTCCTATAAACACAGTTTTAAAATTCATATCATTTAAAGATTCTTCATATAGAACTCCACCAGATCTTTATGATCTAGATCAGAAAAATAGGCAAGGTCATATGGTTCTTGTCGAAGGAGTTAAAACTGGATCAGCTTTAGTATGTCAATTGTCTATGAATTTCAAACTATAGTATTACTTAAATTAGTTCAATTTTTAATTAACATATATTTCAGGTTTCTGTAAAATTGTCTACATTTGATGAGCCCACCACACAAGTTGAACTATCAGTCATTGCAAATTTAAGACTTGAGCCATCCCATATTGTTATCTTACCTGGCGATCTTATCCATATAGATATATATCAAGTAATTAACCTTTTAATTACAGTGTGTTGATTTGTAATATTGTTTAGTGAGATTTATTTACATTATTTTGATTAGATACAAAATGAAAAATTAGTAAAGATCCAACTACCCTCCACCCAATATTCTATAGAAACGGATAAATCGTCAAATTCAGGCTTACTGAAAATTGAAAATGACTCTGGTCTCTTCCGTGGTCTCAAAAGCGGTCAAGTTAGGCTAAATTTAATTGATAACCACGCTGAATCAAAAAACGATACTATTCCTAAATCAATCAGCAGTTTTGTTAGTATCTCTAATGTAGATAATTTATCAATTGTTGTTAAACCTTACAATCGACGTAATTTAATCATTAATGGTTTATACGAATTGGAAGTTCATCTATTTAACAAGTAATGTATTTAATTTATAATTGCTTTAAAAATTAATGATCCATTTGTATTTATTTTTATTCTTTAGTCATAATCAGTCCATTAACATTGGACCAAACGTAAAAGTAATAATGGATTTACCTGAAGAGTATTTTAAAGTATTAAGTACTGTAACTAATGGATCATATGTTATTGTCCAACCTATTAAATTAGGAGTACCGCAAATAGAAGCATCATTAGTGAAACCATATCAAGATTCTAGATCATCAGCAACAACTTCTGTATCAATTTATTCAAAAGTGAAAGTTAAACCAGATTTAATTGTTTTTCCATGGCATGCAAATCTAAACAACAGGTAATGATTTTAATTTTTTATGGATTTTGTTTTATAATTTTTATTAAATTATATAAAATAAAAAATTATTATTCACTTAAACTTGGGTAAATAATAGTTTTTCAAAATTCAAATCTAAAACAGCATCATTTGGGTAAGGTTTCTTTTTTGTGCTGTCATTCCGATTGTAGGCAATAAAACCTAGCGATTTTCTTATTTTGTTGTAATTCAAAAACGAATAACCGTAGACACTTGAGATTTATATCATATGTTTATTTTATTAATTCCTATACTTGATAACATTTTTTAAATAATTTGACTTGTTTCGAGCTGTTTACGAACAATTTTAAATTTCAATTTTTTTAGTTTTTTTTTTCTATAAATATCAATAAATGTTATATGTTGGGCCAAAAAGCGTCAAAATGTAATACAAGGCTCCTGATATATTGTTTAAATAGCAGTTGAAAAATATTAAAAATACATATGCACAATTTTTTTTATAAGCATTTAAAGTTTCAATTTAACATATTGATCAAATTCAAAATTAAATAATTATTTTGTATTTATAAATGTATAAAATGTTCAACTATAATAATATCTGTTGGTTCAAGTTGTTAATTATTTATTTTGATTTTCCACATTAAATGTTATTGGATAAAAATATCTTATTTCCTCATTTATTATAACATACAAATCTGGTCTCTACCCTAAGTATACCATATCTGTAATAAAAACCTACCTACATATATAAATTCCACAAGTGTAGAAACATTATAGAAAATACTATATCAAACAGCAGCCATCAGACCACTTATTTATAAGACAGCCTTTAAATTGTTCAAATATGGTTTGATTTGCTTATAATTTATAATTGATTTAACTAAATGTTTATATTTTAAATTTCAGATTACAATTTGCATTAAAAGCTACTGGTGGAGACAAAAAATACACTTGGAATAGTGATGATGTTACTGTAAGTACTGTTTCATCTAATGGACTTGTTACAGCTCAAGGATTAGGAAAAACATATATATCGGCTGCAATGACAAGAGATTCATTAAATCAAGATGGTGCTAATATTTTTGTTCTTGTACCAGATGATTTGAAAATAATTGCTCATCCTGTAGAACAAGAAGTAGGCAAAAATATTATTTTATATTTGCAACTATTTGCAAAAATACCTGGAGTTGAAGAAGAAATAAGTGTTACAGCATGCAATCATGATCAATTTCAAATTGAAATTGAGAGCTCTCTATTTACATTACAACATTTCGACCATAGTTTGAATAAATCTTGTGCAGCTTTTTCTTTACGTTCGGAGTCAGTGGCTTCTTCCAAAATAACTGTCACCTTTCATACTAGTAGTACAGTATTAAAAGCTTCGGTTATTGTAAGTACATATAAAAAATTAGTTCCATTACGTCCAGAATCTAAACTTACAGTTCTAGCACCTGGTTGTTCAACTACATTATTATTCTATGGAGGCCCTCAACCTTGGTTGGGCCATAGTGCTGGTTATAATGTGGAATTTAAAATTGATGAAAATCTAGTCACATATAGTGAACTTTCTGTAATTCGTGATGTTGATGGACATAAAACCTATGCATATACTATTACATGTGTTAATTTGGGATCAACTCGAGCAAATTTAACTATCAAGAGTAATCCAGTTAATAATAGTTTTGAATCAGCAATAATATCAGAGACTTCAGTAAATGTCTTATGTGCATCTCCAAAGTTTGTAAAAGTGTTTGTAGCAGATACGGAAGACGATTGTCCAATTTCTAAGACTTCTAGCAATGTATTGGCTTACATACATGAACAATTATTTGTTCGAATTAATGTGATTGATGGAGATGGAAATATTTTTGATAATGCTACAATGATAAATGCAAGCTGGGTTATTACAGATTCTGATCTTATAAGAGTTATCAGTTCACTTAATTTGAATGAAATTACAGAGTATGGTTTTCAATTTCCCAACTATCATTTTAGTATTTTAGAACCTTTAAAGAAAGAAGGTTCTACTGAGGCTGTTTTCCAGTTAACTGGATACAAGAAACCATTTGTTCCAAATAGCTCACGGTTTGGTTCTTTTTTAACATCTAATGATGAAATATATGAAATAATTCCAACAATTAAGCATTCTATATCAATCCTTTTATTTGATAATCCTCGCTTAACTCACGAAGAAATGTTGGTTATTAATAATCCAGAAATTACAAAATCAATTTATGGTCATCAGGGGAGTGGATACTTCAAAATACAGTTAAATACACAGATAGTAGCCAAAGTAACACATAATGGAGGAAGACAAATAGACATAAGTCCGTTAGCTCCAGGAGATTTAGTAATAAGCATTAAAGATCTTTGTGTCAGATCTGAGCCAGCTGAAGCTACATTTAAAGTACGAAATATCCATAACATGTTATTATTAACAAATACTTTTGTTGAAATCGGAAGAACTATAAAAGCTATTGTAAAACTCTATGATTCTGAGGGCCATTCTCTTCCCATTCAACCAGGTGTAGTAAATATACGACCAGTAATTGATATAAATTCCATGTTGACAATTAAACCAGAATTGAGTAAACCTGAAAAGACAAATGAGGTAGAATTTTCAATTATGGGATCATCATTGGGCAAAACGAATCTATATTTTGTTGCTGATACATTTCCTATGGAACAAATTCGTACACAAACTACATCTATTCAAGTTTATTCTCAACTTAGGTTATCTCCTAAGAATTTAACATTAGCAGTTGGATCAAGTTATCAGTTAACAGTTTCTGGTGGACCACATTTAGAATGTGTATTTGAATTTATTTCTGAAGATGAACAAATTACCAAAGTTTCAAATGGAGGAATAGTCAAAGGTTTAAAAGTGGGAACTGTTACAATAACTGGTATGGCTGTAGGTGTTGATGTGATAAGTGGAATGAATGTTGTATATTCTAAAGATACAATAGCAATCAGAGTAATTAAATTAAATAATGTTAAAATTGAAGTACCATTATTAAAATTGAAAGTGGGAGAGGTGATGCCAGCTTGGGTACGTGGTGTTCCTGACTCTTTAAATCCTATTATAATTGGTACTATTCATCCATCTTTAGTATTCCATTGGACCACATCGTCAGCTGGAATTGTTCAAATTTATGACATTTTGGAAAATACAGGAATACTAGTAAATATTTATTTGTACATTTTCTACAATACTACAATATTAAACTATGTTTTTTTGTACTTTAGGTACGAGAACAAGATAGAATATCAATTCGTGTTCGTGCTGTCAAACCGGGAAACACTAGAATTAGTGTTTCTGTAACGGACCCATCTACAAAGGTTATTTTCACCAATTTTATCGATATAACTGTGTATGAAGAGTTACATTTAATTTCACACGACTTGTTGTTAAATAGTTTACTAGTTACTCCAAATACTGAATTCACTTTAATAACAAATAAAAACAAAGTAAGTAAATTGATTTGTTGATCCAGCTGTATTTTAATTAATTAATTTTATTAGGTAGCCAAACAATCATTCCGGATTGTTGGTAATTCTAAAATAGATAGAAGTCATAATTCATTGGCAATATCTGTTGATGAAAACTCTGGAAATGTTAAAACAACAAATGAAGTTGGACGTGCTCATGTATTTATTACTTCAACAGAAGATTTTGATATAACACAATCTTTAGATGTGCCCATTGAAGTAAATATACTAGATTTTTATTTAAATAAAACTCTAGAACTAAACTAAAACTAGAACAAAATAATCATTATATTATTATCATTACAGGTAAAACGTGTTAACTATATAATGATAAATATTGAAACCAATATAAATTCTAAAGATTCTTCACAAATGTCTGTTCTACCAAGTGGAATGAATTTAAAATTAATAACTTCTTATCATGATGAAAAAGGAGCTCAGTTTAAGGCTGTTAACTCTGATTTAAAATTCCTCACAAGTCATCAAAATAAGGTATGAAAGTATCTATTTAGTATTTATTATTTAAACTTTTGAATAAATAATATTTTATTTTTCAAAAAGATTTCAATGACTCCGGGTGATCAAAAACATATTATGGATGTTTCTTTGTTTGAATCTGGTGAAGTAATATTGAAAATTTGGGATGATGGAGTTTATCATTTCAAAGAAGATTATATTAAATTCCATGTTGAGCATCTTATATATCCAAATAAAGTATGTAATCAGTAAAATATAATATACAGTATTATTTATTGCTGTTTAAAGATATACATTTTACATTTATCACTTACTTAAAAATTATAACAAAAAACAAAATAGGAAATGCAATAAAATCCTTTTTATTAAAATTACGCCTTAACAATCTTATTATTGTTGTTTGATATTATAACTGTTTATTTGTTCAACAATATACATTTGTTTATAAAGATGATAAAATTATATACTTTTTTGTATATTTTGTATCAGAAAATCCTATTAGTATATCAAATATTTAAGAAATTTGAGTTTACATGTAACAGTCAGTATCAATTTAATTTTAAGATGTCAATTAAGTTGATTATGTAAATATTAAAATTATTTTTATTTATGAGTATTAAAAATGTGTAATTCTATTGAGTGTCATGTATTCATGTGCCATGTCACTTAACATATAATTTAGTCATTGATCTATATCAATATTTATAAATTATATACTTAATAATAAAATATAACAATTTGATTATAGTTATATAATTTTCAACTTGAAAAAAATATTAATCTTTGCATTAATATTTACTTTAAAAAAATATGTATAATTATTAATTTTATTGAGTAATTTATCTAAAACATATTTCCCGATTTAACTGTTAATTATTTTGCAGGCTACTGTTACTGTTGGAGATGTTATATGTTTTTTAATGCCTGTACAATTCAGTGAAGAAGATGCCAGTGAGTGGTTATCAGATAATATGAAAACATTAACGGTTGATAATTCATCTGGATTTAGTGTAGCTATGGCACCTTCAGAAGTTTTTGTGACTTATTCTAATAATAAATTTATGACGTCTACAAGCATAAATATTTTACCAATTAAAACTGTATGTATAGTTCTATAACTTTTTATTATTATTATTTAATATTTTTATATGTTAATTGAATGTACATTTTTAGATAATAATTTTACCCTTTGAGAAAAAGATATTAAGCAACAGTGCTATTGTTGATATTCCATTAATTTTACTGAATGAACAAGAGTCGGTTTCATTAGTTAAAAATAAAAAAGGAAATATGTGGGAATGGCGTGACGATGATTGTTCTAGTCGTGAAAATACAGTTAAACGTTTTCCGTTTGTTTGTGATGTACACTTTGAGTCTGTTTTATCTAGTCAAGTTAAAACTCCTTCAATAAGTCGTGTGTTTGATGTCAGTCCTCATTTTAATACAAAAACAGGTATTTGTATAATTTTGTAGAAATATTTTTCTACTAAAATTTTTAATTTTTTATTATATTTATTTACAATATTTATTGATAACTTTGCCAGGAGTATAGAATAATGATTATTTCAATATTATTCCATTAACTTTTTTTGATAATTAGAAGAATTAAAATTATTATTTTAGAGCAGATACCTACTATTCTTATATAATATTATGTTAATCCAAAATAGAACAACTATTCTTCTGTACGTTATTCCAGGATTATGATCGTGTATTTGTATTGTTTTATTCTTAATTTTCACTCCAGAATACTATATAGATCAATAACTGATTGCATTAGTTTAATTTATCCAAAACATTTATTTTCCAAGATTTGACTCATAGTAATTTTATTACCTCGGTGTTACTATTCAAATTAGCATTTTTATCTTTATTTAGCCCTCAAAAGTATTGCCAATAGTTACTATTAAATTCTCATCATTATTTTCTAACCATGTACTTGGCTGAGTCTAAGATGTTTAAATATGTACTTTATTAATACATTGCGCATATTATGTATGTAACAATATTTATATTATATATATATTTTTAGGTCTTTATAGTTGTAAGTTGACACCCCTTCCAATTGTTGACCAGGAATTGAGTCTCTTTGAAGCTAAAATAGCCATTCAGGTTTCTACTGGTAGTGTATTTACTGAGCATAAGGATATTCAATTTTTACCATCAGTCTTTATCAACAAAAAAGAGTTGTTTTTTGGTCAGTTCAGTGGCAAAGACAAACTCATTTTAGTCGGTTTACCACAAGTTCTATCTCAAATCAAAGTAAGAATTAGAATTTTCTTAAATTTCTATTATTGTACCATTTAACACTTTTTATATATTAGGTTACATCTAGTAATGATTCATGTGTGCTTCCAATACTGTTAAGTGAAAGTCAAAATGAAAAAGTGTATTCATTTGATGTTAATGATAACTTTTGGAATGCTCAACGTTTTGATATTCATATTCTCGTGTCTTCAAATTTAACTTACCAAAACATTAAGGTTTGTGATTTCATCTTAGTTTATTAATTGTACATAATAGTTATTAATAACAATAATTATACTTTTTTTTTTTTTAAATAAAGGTACCTGTTGTGACATCACGTTCATTAAATGAATATGATTTTTCAAGACCTAAACCCAATGCAAATCAACATGATGCCAAAAAAGTCAAACAGTCACCAATACCTGGTCTGTTCTCTGGTTTTTCAAACAGCATATTTTCGAACCCATACATCATTGGTTTAGTTACAATAATAATTACATCCTTAGTTGGTAAGTATTATTTTATTTATTTTTTCAACATGTAGTAGTTGTATTAAAACTTTAAATTGGTTTTGCAGTTTATTTTTATGGATTTTCATTTAACAGCAAATATATTCCTCTTATTAAAAGTAAGTTTATGTCTGAATGAAAGTGTAACATCAAATAATTATTTCTTTAAAACAAGGTAATTATATAATTTTTAATTGTGTTTTAGGCCCACAAAATTCACCTTCTCCTACACATGTGGGTTTCTATAACAGAAGTTATTCGAGCGATCACAATAGATCACCTGCATTGAGTTTGAATAGATCTCTTACAAGATTGCAATAAATTTAACTAATCATGACACGCAAAATTTGGTCTGATAATATCAAACAGTGCATAACTGTTTTTTTTTTTAATGTATAATGTGAATGTTATTCTGTAAATAGTATTCTTGTTGTCTTTTCTAGACCCGTAGCATTTATATTTCTGTAATTATAATGTAATATTTAAAAAAACAAAGTAAACTTAATATTAAATGTATTTGTAAATTGTTTGACTCTGTATTGTATGTATTTATTGGGTAACTTTTTAACTAACAACATATTTTGATAGAACTAAGTGAGTTATTAAATGTATAAGAATTCAGTTATATTATAATATAACCTATAATACTTAATAAAACTTAATATTAATAAAAATATCCATTTTTTTTTCATTTCACTTAATATTAATAAATTGTTGTTTAATTTAATACATTTAATTCAATAATACCACCAATTTATAAATCGCAAGTCATTATAAAATTATCTAATTTTAACTAGTTACAACAATTTATTTTTATTATTTTTTTACATTATTAACATAACATAATATAATCCATTAAATATTATAATGATCAAAAAATATTTAGTATGTATTACAATATGTAAGTTATAAAAATAACTGAGTGGTTACTGGCTTATAAAATCAAATGCCCTATTGAAATCGGTGTACCTATAGTACATTTGTTCTAAAAGATTTTTTGTTCTAGAAAATCAACCGAAATACTTGATGACGATGACGTCATAAAAATCCTCACATTTGTTCTTGAGTCTTAACAAGCAATAGCGCTCAAACGACTTAACGCCAGCAGCCATTAAGTAGGTACTGCCCGATTGCCGCATTACATAAATATATTATTTAGATATACAGAGTGATCCATTGAATATATATTACGTTTGTTTGAAAATTCTATTTTAAAAAAAAAATTGTTTTTTTTAGAATTTTTAAATTACAGTTACTAATCGATATTATAACTGATATTTTTATGAACATTTTATTTTATAAACATTAGAATATTGAATAAATATTTTTTTAAACTTTAAAATCGTTTAAAGTGTGCGCAATTGTAAAATAAAAATGGAAATAATGTTGCGCACTTATTTGCACTATTATTAAGACCAAACAGCTATAGCGGTACTATCCAAATTTATTGTTTCACTTCATCTATAATAATTGTAATCCTTATTAATAAAAAAAGATGGGCAAGTGGGTAACGCTTTACGGTTGTACCTAGTACATTAGGTGTTGTGTGACTGTGTGGGTGGTGGATCACTGTACTGGATGTGTTAAATTTCAATTTAATGATATAAAATCATTTTATACGAATAACGGTTCTGATCAGATGATAGGTCAGCCTAAATTACTAAGTGATATATTTGATGATATTATTAGTCATTTATTTTACTATTACTACCTACCTAATGCACTAGCGTCAGTAGGTTAAATTAATTTTTGCCAAAACATTGCATTTGAAAATGTCACTGTGTGTATAAATTATAAAATATAATAATATACCTATTTACTTTAAAAGTTTCAAATGCCTACCCATACCCATAATATTTATTATTATTGTGAATAATATTTTTAATTACAACAAAATAAATAAAATCGTTATTCTTTATTTAAATATCTATTTTGGTCAAAATTTGGACTTACAATACCTACAAAAAAAAAAAAAAGATGCTTATATTATAATAAGTATTATGTTTTAATTTGTTTAGTTCAGTATATTAAATACATACAAATAATTTTGTACCTGCAGGTCCTATTCAATATTCAAGCTTTTTGATACATTTTTATCGATATATTGTATGGAAAAGAGATAAACAAAATTGAAAATGTAAAATGACTATAAATTACTAAAAATCAAAAAATCTTTGAAAATGTTAACATGTAAATGAAATAAAAAAATAAACATTTGGTGAAAATGTCTGGTATCTAAAGTTAATTGTTTTTCAGTTACTAAAAAAAACAAAATCGATTTTGTTGAAAATTAGTTTTACGTAAAAATTCCGGGTTTTCCTTAATTTTAGATTGTGAGAGGAGCGAGGAAGCTAGTGGTCTTACAATGGTGTTTATTTTTTTTATTTTTTTTATCATGTATACAAAATTTCTACCAGAATGAGTGCTTTGATTTCAACATAGGTAATAGGTATAGTATATCTTATATTTTAGCAGATTGGATCATGAAGGTAACTTTAAAGAGGTCATTATAGAAACGAAATAAAAATAATAATATTATAATATTAATTCAACTTACAGAATGTAATAAATATGAACGATATAAAATATCCAGACTGACAACCCGTCTCCGCTCAGAATCGTTTTTCTTATACAATTATGATATTATATCATTGAATTCAAGTTTAATATAATCCATTATACATTGATCCACTTGAAACCTACTGTACACTGTACAGCAGAGCGATATCCACTTACTTGTTTTTTTTGTTGTTTTTACTTTCGACTCCCAAAAGTAGCAACAAGATTCACTTTATATTGCCAGAGAAGATGCTAAAGTAGAATATCGAAGCATTTTACTGCCTCAAAAGGTTATGACAGACGGAAAAAAACACTAATTTTTGTAAAATCAATAAGTACACGCATCGCTCGACTCGGAATTTAATAGGTATAATAGGTAATAAATACTACTAATATTCCTACCTTCTGTAGTGGTTATAATTTATAATGGTTACCTATATATATATATATATGATATATATTGTAATTTAAAATTGTAGTAAAAATTCGTGTTTAAATTGAAAAAAAAAACCATATATATTAGTACTAAGGTAAAATAAATTGAATTTATTCTCAAAAATTTGATACTTTAAGTTATGTTAAAATATTTCATTTTTAAAACCAAAATAATTCAATTGATCCAAAAGTGTAGTAGGTACATTAAATAATTCACTCTGTATATAATATGTATATATATTATAATAAGTATCTAACTTAATTAGACGTTATACTGCATCTGTGCGTCATATTTATTCTGGTTGACCTACAGGATGCCTATTATTGTGATAATTTGACGATTATGCTTATTTCACCATGTTGTGACATATAACAAATGCAAAATATTTAGTAGTAGATACAGCTATCCGTCGCATAAAAAACAAACGAACAAATCTGTTGAATAATATATACTTTATATGGCTTACAGACAAATTTATTATTTATAAATTCTTCTACTATTTTTACTTTTTACTTTTATTTAGTAGTGTCTATCGTAAATCATTTTTTAATACGAAGTTATGTAAGCTAGGAAATTACATTTTAAATTGCTTTTTTAGATAATTTTTTTTTATGATAGTTTTTGAATTTTAAGTTTATTTTTTTACAAAATGTATTCTAAATAAACGCGTATTTGAATTGGTTGAACCATCAATGATTATTTTTATCTCGTATTATTTGCTTTAATATCGTCAACATCAATTTTTAAATTATTTTTTATATAATGTATTAGATTCTGAGTGACGAGAGGATAAATACCTATATTACAATTTTTTTTTGTGGATGTCAATGACATCGTTTTGGAACGAAAAAATTGGTACAATTTTCAAATGATAATTGAAGTTTTCACTGCATCGGTGCAAAAAGCCATCCCTAACTGTTATAAAAACTTCCCCAAAAACAACTGAAGATTATACACAACATTGGTCATTGGAATATTATAATATATAAACATTTTCATCTTTGCATTAAAATCGGTGGTCGATTGATTTTTAATAATTAAATTAACATGTTATAACCACAACATGTCCGCATTTGCTAGTACCTAGGTATATGCGGTTGAAAAAATAATACCAATTAGAATTTAATGGAACCAAATGTTTCTGATATTATTAAACATTGAAGCAATAAAGCATGTGGTGTGTTCCGTCATATTTTGTTCGAAAGAGAGATGTGTATAAGTATAATAATATTACGAGAAGAAACTGATGCGCATAATTTTGATCATTCGACAACACATGAGAAATGTTAATTGAAGTGGAATAGATATAAGAGATAATTTTGCAGATTATTTTATGGCTGACAGAGCGGTATCTTCCATTCCAATACAGAATGATTTAGAAAAACGTGTAGGTTTATTTATATTTAATTTATCATTTCTTTTATACATCACCATATTTAATTTAATTGTAAAAATTATAGGTATTATTGATTAGTATGTATTATAAATACTATAAATTACTATAAGCATTAAATAGTTATTTTGTATTATAAAATACTTTATAAATGTACTATAATAATTATAAGTATTATACCAGCTACCTATTACTTTTTATTATATTTTTATTCGTTTATGGAATTACAACGATAACTTGGCCCGTCAGAGCAAATAATACAAACCCGTAGTAGCGTAGTTCATCGTTTTACTATTTAAATAAATTAACAACAGTTAATTAAACACTGCGGGTCGCCGTTTAATTTTAATTTTTAAATAAATCACCCGACATGTCTGGGCCGTAATAAGCAGAAAAAAAGTTTGAAATTCTTTAGCAAAGTCTATGTATTACGTGTCTACGTATAGATTTTAAATTTTAATAGTGGGCCTAAAGTCATAGACGAATAGTCTGTCACGTGTTGTCGAAAATTATTTTTCACAATCTTGTTTTTAATTGCTTTCTAGTTTCTATGGAGCTGTGAGTTGTGTAACCAATTAATTATATTCTAATAATGAATTTGATTTATTATAATATTTAGTATAGTTGTGACCAGAGACGGATCTAGAATTTTTTTTTATAGGGGGGGGAATGTCTTTTTCCAAGTTTTACCCACATAAATCTTTAAAAACGGCCCAATTTACTAACCTAGATGCTAGGCCAATGAGGGGGGGCCCTCTGCCCCCCCTTAAGTCTGCCAATGGTTGTGACCAAACATATTCCCATCGATATTGTTACCATAAACATATATTATATTATAAAAAAATACAACAAATAGGTACAATAAAAGATAAACAATAAAATTGACATCTTATAGGAATTGAGACCGAGAGAAGTACAAATCTGTTATATTCACACGGCGTGGATATTTAAATCATCCCAGATTCCAATGTTTAGGTATCTTGATAACAACGTCATCCCATCACATTTGTTCCTAATGTAATCTATTTAGATATCATCCATGAACCTAAACTTCGTTGGCTACTACATATTATGCGTTACTGACTTAATTTGCTTCTCAATGGTCCAACTTTCTTAGGACCATGACTGCACTTGGTACATGTTGGGGTCCACGACCCATGCCTTTAAACCCTATTATGAATTTGTCTTTCAATCATGCGCACCAAACTCGATTACTCTTTTTCTGTTCAGCTTCTTTCTTTCGGAACAAATATCAAACTTCCTGTCTTAGAATCATAATGAGATACGCCATACGTATAAAGATATACTCCTTGTTCTGCCACAAGAGTTGAATCTATCTTCCCAGTTCCCACCATACAATATAATATATAAGCCGGTGGTTTGCCAGCCAATTTCTCTTGAAATCCTTATGCCACACCTTATTCTTATTCCATTTAAGATATTATACCTATTAATATCTATTACTAGCGTATTACTATATTATCTATTTGTATCTTAAATATTGAGTCGCACTAATCACCTAAACGTTGATAATATTTACTATTTACTTTCACTGTATCTCAATATTAACGTTACCTGCGGGCTACGACCACGATTTAAGATATATCTTAGATCGTGCCTACGACTTACGTTCCTAAATCAATATTTGTCTTATCAAATATCAATTACCTACTACAAATTCCTTATCAGATTTCAAGAAATGCTTAATGCATTATGAATTCAGTTAAACTCCCACTTTATGAACAAACATAGGTATTACATATTTATGATTGTTTTCTTAAAAGGTAGGTAGGTAGTAGGTATACCCATCTTGTTCAGTCTGTACATTTAAAATTTTGATTTTTATTCATTCTACAGAGCTACACCTTTCTTTTGCAGTTGTATACTTTTACTAATAATCGATCGCTTACGTCTTCTTCCATTACAGAAAAGTGCTATATTCCTTAAGACTTATTTAAACATTTTTGTTGTATTTTGTACTTTTGTAGTCTTTTACATTATAATCGCTATCTAAATTAAATAATAGAAAGTGGTTACGAAAATAACTCGAAATATATGCGAATTTTTAAGTCAATACGCTAATGTAGGTGGGCTATTATTGTCACGTACTCACATGAGTCAAGTGTTTGCCTTTATAATTAACGTGGTTTGATAATTATTGTTATTGTATTTATTTGTCATTTATAGTGGTTACCTACTTTCTCATGAGACCGAATCATAGTCAAACTTTTTCTATCGAAATTTTAGTAATAACGAGAAGTTATATCCAATAAAATAGTGGTTCTCGTTTAATTTTACATAAAATTATAATAAAATTTACCTAATCACAATAATTACACTGTACTAACTTATTATATTTTTAAATATTTATACTATAATGTGAGTACCTAGGTACATACGAGGTACCGATTTAATAATAATTTAATGTTATATTATTCGATTATAAACGATTTAAGGAGTGCTAAAATAGTGTACCTACATTACACAAAAGGGCCTTGCTCCCACACCCTATGGCCTATATTATAATGATCTTCATAAAATTAATGTTCCCATTATAATAAGTATAAAGTAATTATTAATTTAATACAAATACATTTATTTTTGTCGCACACCCATTGCGCCCACACCTATAACATTATTTGTTTATTAAGAGTTAGTTATCAATTGATCAGTTTATTTTATTAGTTAGTTGGATCTCTTTCATGTGCAGATTATTGTGTATGTACTACTAATTTCCTGTTTTACTATAACAATGTAAGTATACCGTCAATAATTGTTCAAGATTAACAATTTTGATTATTTAGTTAATTTAGTTATTTAATTATTACGAAATAAAGATGAGCTAAGTAAAGTTATATTATAGATTAAATATATTTTATCAATGGTATAAGTATTCATTAGGGTAAGTACAATGTTTGTCCTACCTATACCTACCTACCTATTTGAATCCTAATATAATTTTTAAAGTGTTTTTCTAAATATTATCTTTAGCTCTATACATAGGTTCTAAATTACTGAAATTACTGAATACTTGAAGCACCTCCGCTGGGAGGCCTCTTCTCTCTGTCTTTTTTTCTATGTCATTATATATATTATTTTTGTCACTTAAGCTAGAGAGCTTTATTATCGGTAGCCTCATTATCTAGGCTCTCAAACTTAACTATTTTAATTGAAACAGATGGCATATAAAATAGAATTTTGAAAAAAAAAATAATTACTGAATTGTTTAATTGTTTAGTTATCTATATAATATATAAAAATGAATGTGTGTCTGTCTGCCTGCATTTAATTTATTGTTGACTGTGACGTTATTTTTATGTTACTTACATTACTGATCAACTGTGACGGTAGAAAAACACGTCAATTTATGTAATAATACCAAGGCTGGACATTAGCGAGTTAATAAGTTAGAAGTTAAGTTAATTTTAACTTATTAACTTGATTTACTAGTTCGATGTTTTAATTAACTTAACTCATTTTCCTCTACATTAACTTAAAATCAACTCATATTTTTCTTTATTTTCCCAATTAAGTTAATTTTGAATATTCCTATTATCCTATTTAGTCATGATACTATCTATACTCAATGCTATTGTAAATACCTACTTCAAAGACGTTGTATATTATTATGGCGTAAAAACTCTATGTCGTATATAAAATTTATATTATACTTAGCTGTGTTGGCTAGTACATAAAAAATGAACATAATATTCTTTGTAATATATTTATATATTAAAACCACCAATACTGCCGGCTACGAATATTATTATTATTACAATAGAAAGCTGGTGAATATATTATTGTTTGTTGTTGATGACGATTGTGCCTATACCTACACTGTTTAATCGAATAGAATTAGTTTATTCATATTGTAATATTTCGACAGTAAATTGTTTTAATGATTGTATCCAATGCGCCTTTAACGTTTTTTAAGTTTGGTATAAATATAGTGTTTAAAGTAAAGTAAAATAAAGTTATGTTGTCAATTAATTAATTAATTTTTTCTCGTCTTAAAATAGCTGCCAACACAATACTTAGCGTGCTAAGTTTCACGCGTGAAGTGATATTCCGTCAACCAATTAAGATGTGGCTGCAGGTCGTAGTTATGCTAAAGTTATAGTTGTAGTTAAATTTGGTTTTACTTGCGTTAATATTACTTAACGTAAATTAGTTATACCTACACTGTAGTAGAATAAAAATACGAAAAGAAAAAACGGAAAGGGAAAAGTAGGTAACAATTATAGAAAAAAATAAAGGGTATAGGGATAAGGTGATATTCTACGTAAAAATATTGTACGGACGGGGAGGTCGATGACCCATTAAAATATGGTCCTTCTAAGAGTGAGACGCCATGACAAGCCCTGCTTTTATAGTAATATATAGAGCATGGCTTGTTGAACGCTATAATAAATTAATATTTGTTTACGTAATAAAATATATAATTTATTATGGATGTGCATATGTGTTTACGCGTTCTGGTCTTATTCATCGTTGATTAGTGATTTTATTTCATTAATCTAAAGGGTACGTGTAATTATTCTACTACTTTATTATGTTTCGCATCTTATAACAATATAATTATAATTATAATTAATTTTCCCGAGTAGGTACCTATATGTAGTTGTATTCGTGGAAAAGAAATCAAAAAAGAGGTTTTATTGTTGTACTTTATGATTTTTGTTCATTGGTTTTTACTGACGTCTGAAATTTTGATGGTCCACCAAAAATGTGCAGATATCGAATGTGAACTTTCAAAAATATTAATTGGTGACCCCTATATATTATGTTATATTATGTACCTACTAGCTACTTAAAACTTAAAACTTCTATTCCGATTGTCATTTATTTGATTACATAGATACTAAAAAATTGGATATATATTTCAATATTAGCGTACCTTTATTGATTTATTTATCTTAATTAATAATGGCATCGGCTGCCGGCAATATACTTTGATTTGTTGAACTTTTTCAGTATCCTTTTTTGATGCATTTTATATTTTTTAATTATTATAATACATGCTAGGTATTTGTATATTTAAAATTTTTAATAGATCTACATATGTTGGGTCTATTATAATAACCGGTACACATTTGAGCTCTAGCGATTATTAAGTAATAATTAAACATGTATGGACATATATTTAGTTTTCTATTTGTATATATATACTGTCACACTCTGTATAGTAGATACGTTTTAAGAATATACACAATTTGAATGTTTACATGGTTTTCTAAACATTAAAATTGTATTTAACTATGATTCTACCTAGTTTATTTCTATGGTTAATAAATGGTTTAACTATTTAAGTCTTGCTAGTACAGTAGTACGTATTCCAATATATTTTTACTATATTTTTGAAACCTTAATTTTCTAAAATATACAATTATCTATATTAAATCATTTCAAAATCACTTTTTAAATATGACAGTTAAGTTACTTACTTAAATATTTGATTTTATTGATGTAGCAATGACTAACCCATGATTCAATTTATACTAATCTTTATATGTATACTATTATACCAGATACAAGCTTATAGCTCAATTGGTATCGTATAAGCTATTATTAATGTAATTTATTGTAATTATTTAATTTTAGTTGTTTTGGCTGAATAAATAAATAATTAAATAAATATTTTACTACACAGTACTCTTACTATATATTAAGGATTGTAATATATTGTATAAAATTTGTTAATACGTCAAATTATGTTACATATAATAAATTTGGAAAGAATTTAAACTGGTAAATATATAAAATTTAACATATAATATACAATTTAATGTGGTTGGTATTAGAGTTAATTTTATGGTGACTTGGTGAAACACGGTGATTAGACGTAGTCACTAGTATAGTAATGTGTGCAGCGGTCGGGCGGGCCCAATCTATTCCCAACACCGCATATTATGATACTTGATGGTAAGAACATTATCGTGTTCGTATGTTGGTTTTTTACGATTTTTCAATTTTTAAGTGAGTTATGAACATTTTTAATTTACGTTATATATATATTCGTAATACATAGCGTATTACCATCAAGTTTCATTATAGGCAGATTCATTCTAATTTTTAAATTAACGGAGCTAAACGTGATCTGCTGAGCGTAAATTTGCTTCATCCCACAATATATTTAATTCATACATTTAATTAATTCTCTTCAAGCAGTTGTTGGTTATTTTAATTTTATTTATTTTAGCAACTTTTCTGTACAATACATATCTGATTATTCTGATGTTTACTTAAATACAACTCAAGTTCATTAATTATCTTTTCATGATGAATTTTCGTTTCTTCTTTTTGTAAACTATATTTTTCAATCAATATTTCATACTCATTTGTCTTCAATTGAAATCCATCAAGTAAGCTTTTAATATCATCATCTTTTTTGTCAATAACAGATTTTAGACAAGTACATTCTGATTGAATTTTTTCTATTTTATCTTCCAGACTATAACAACAATCTTTTTGATCTTTGTACATAATTAATGATTCATTGTATTGTTTGGTTAGATTTTTAAGTTTACTTTAATCTTATATAGACAGCTCTGAATGCTCTGATATGTCTTTAATTCTTCCAACTCATTTAGATAACTAAAAAATAAAATTTCTGATTCCAAAACTTTTTCCGTCAATTCTTTTATTTTTATTTCTCTACTAGGGAAGTTGTGTTTTGAGATTTTCAAGTTCAAGGCCAAGTTTTTAATTATCATTTTCAACTAGTTCTTGCCTTTATTTCCTTTTTTTTATTGGAACTGTTTGATTTGATCTACATATAGTTGTTTGACCTTATTGTGGTCATTAACTAAGCAGTTACAATTTAGTGTTCTTTAGTCATTATAAGGATGACAAACATATCCAATAAATTTGAAAAATTATGATCAGTAAGAACACCAGTCATTTTTCCGGGTTCAAGAAGATTAATTTCGTATATAATATTTCTTTTACCGTTTTTCAACTCTGAATTAATATCATAGCTATAGTAAATTTGTTTTTTATTAGCCTGGTTATCAGTGTTAATCAGTTACACATTAAATACGCGTATACCAACTGTAACCCCCACATAAACTAAATAGGGTTGCCGAGTGTCAAAAAAACGAAATTCATTTTATGATTTAATTTTGGACTTCTCGCATGACACACTGACACAGTAATTTGCAAGTTAAAAATAATAGTATGGAATATTTTCCACTGTAAAAACCGGCTAATAAGTAATAATCACGCAGTTGAAGTCTTAAAAAAAATACTTTAACCTCCAAGTTATTTACCCAAGGATTTCAATTGGCTGTGACAAAAATAGACAGTGTTTGCACCTTTTTATCTGTAAGTCAGCAATGTCAAAAAAATAAAATAATGATATCTGATTTCAATTTTAATACTATTATACAGACAGTATACATCAAAACATAAATATAGGTACTTGAGAGTTTATATTTTAGGATTGGATTCCCTACCTGATAATATACTGCTGTGAATCTCACGGATAATGTCGGTCGAGATGGCTAGACATTAGAATATAATATAATTTACATTTAAAATAACATTGCTTCCACAACGTGTTAAGTACACCAAAAAGGAGTTGAACAATCATAATTTTTTTCCCAGGCAACGTCGGGTAATTTAGCTAGTATTAAATATTATGGGCTATAGGTATGCTAAAGCTTAGTTTACGTAGTAAACGTAGTAATATTGTAGTAACTCCAAACACTGATCCCTGTAATGGAGAATTTAAACTATAAAAACAAATTCATGGTCAGAAACAAAAGAAACCACAGGCGGGCAGTGGTAAATTTTCCTGATGTTTAAAACTATAGTAATAATCTCCCAGGTCAACATTATGTTTACTTGAATGAATTATTTTTTTTATATATTATGTAATATGATGTTCCGTGGTCACGCTATATCTTGGTAGTATGATAAAAGGTTCTCGTGATGAAATAATTGAAGTGTATAACCTTGAGTAGTTTTGTAAGACGATAAATATATTATCTTGATAATTTAAAAACTTGCTGTTGTACCTACCTAGACAACGATTTTATAGTTTTCCTGCTGCTATGGCATGAAATTTAACGAAATTACGAATATTAATTATCAGATTTTGTGATGCCGATATGTTAGCCACCCCAAAAATGTCCCTAGTTGCGCCTATGTTGATGTCAATCAATTTATAGGTGACAACTCGCCTGCAATTTCTTCATTGATTGCGCTGTTGATTGTTTTTACATATAGCTTTAATATAGGTGGTGTTATTTATTACGAAACCCGTTTCTACGGACAATTAATAACAACTATAACAATATGAACATTTATATATCATGATATAGGCTTATCGCATCTGCAGTATAATGTTAGAAATGTAAACGATAGTACTATTATATTGTCATTCAAACAGTTAAAACCTTTAGGTATTTATAAAACACTAACGCTGCTTAATTATGGTTGTACATAATATACTTACATTTTTACATAATAAGTTATGTGTAATTATAAATTATTATATATCTATAACACTATACAGTTTCAGTAATCAGTAGTATCAGTTATCCACATATTTTACTGCAGTTGTAGCTATTAATTATTATAATTTATAGCTATAGTGTACAACGATAAAATATATAATAATGATTATTATAGCTAATATAGCTAGTAGCTACTATAATATAAAACGATAAAATATTATTACTAATTACTATAATATATTAATATATAGTACATGTATATTATATATAGTCATAATATATTATACCTAGACACACCTAATGCCATATAACTACATATTATCGTATCTATGAATTTTTTAAATTATGTATACCTAATTACTAATTAGTATAGCTAGCTAATTATTACAAAATACAATTTAACATTTAAATTATTAGTAGGTAATGATTAAGAAACTTGATTTATTTTTTGATTTATAGATAGGTACATGTTTAAATATTCTATATGTATTACCTATGTATTCTAACCTACATAATCAAACATACACAACACAATAACATTATTATTTATTATACGAGTCGACAATATTTGGTGACTGGATGTATGTGAAGAAAATCTATAATGTTTAAGATATGAGTAATATTAGTTATAGATATCACGGATTCGCCCATAGGCGTAATTTCGTTAAATTTCATGCAATAGCAGAAAAACTAAAAAATCGTTGACTAGGTACAAGTTCTTAAATTACTCAGATAATATATTTATCTAAAAAATCGCTAACAGTTATTATACACTTCAATTATTTCAACATTAGAACCTTAGATCATATTACCAAGATATAGCGTGAACTTCAATATTTCTTCAAATTAAATAATATTTTGTTTTATTTATTTATTTATTTGTTAATCAACTTAAACATACATACATATTTTTAATTTCCCTTTGATACCTACTCCCTATAGGCTATAAGCAAAGCTTGTGGTGAGAGTCGGGAGTCTATTACAATAATTATTTATTACATTTTAAACACGCGTATTTAAACCTTTTTTTTTTTTTTTTTTTTTATTAAAAACATATATTTACAATCTATTTTACAATAATCAGTAAGTATGATGACAAAGTTTATATAACATTATAAAATATTCGAATAGGAAGACCCTCAGTAGTGTCACCTGACCAGAGATCAACCTAGGGGTATTTAAACCTAGGTATAATTTTAATTTATTTGCTAACACATAATATAATCAAGCCCGGATTAAGGGGGGGGGGCAAAGGGGGCACCATTGATTTTGGGGGCTCATATTTATTCACAAAATATATTTCTTAAACGCATCAAATACAGCTTTAAAAAAAAATAACTATTTAAGTAGGTAGGTACTAGGTATAGTAGGTAGGTAAATTATTATTAAAAATTATAAAATAAAATTGTTCTCAATTTTACATCACGAAAAATTACTATAAATAATGATCTATGTTTGGCAACAATTTTGTTTATGTTTTTTTTTTTTTGAGCATTTTAGATTACCGATTTAACTATTTAAGTATACTTATACAAAAAGGTAGTTATAAGAAAAAATTATTTAGCTCTTGTCAATTAGGTATTTCAGTTAAAAGTATTAATGCATATTATACTAAACTTTAGAGGACCATACTTAATAACCTAGCGAGCTAAAATTGATCATTTGACTATCAAAATGTTCAGAAAAAAGCTTTACCAGAATCCATCAAAAAATGTAGTGGTTACCATTTGAAAAAATAAAGTCGATTTTATTATTGGTACAACTGCGTGCTTAAAAAATTTGAAAATTTTATAAAAAATTGCCTGTTAAAAATAAAGAAACACGTCTTTGTTTGTTTTAACAAAATTCCATATCATAGATCCATAATTGTTAAAAAAAAAACGACGTATGACATAAGAGCCACTCTGTATATTTTTTGTGTAGTAAAAAATGATACAATAATATGAAGTCGTTATATGTAATGATACAATTATTTGGAAGTTAAAGTTGAAAGGGGGCCCACTAAGTGTATGGTGTTCCGGGGCCCAATTGGTCCTTAAGCCGGGATTGAATATAATAGTGATTAATAATTATACAACAATAATAAAAACAGTCATGCAATTTATTACAATGAAACACTAATCAAGACGTAATCGCATGTATACCTATATATTTTGTATCGTTAATTTGAATTTATGTATATTATTATCAATTTGTTTAATATTCAAAGCAAATTGATTAAATAATTTTATATCTCTATTTGTATAATAATTCACCATCAGTGTAGTATTTGGTTTGATTAGGTAATCTTAAATTACCACTACTCTCCCCCCTTGCATTACATGTATATTATGGAATTAAAATTAACTTTTACTCATATACATACTTTAGTAGTTTAGTGATTAATAATATTTTATTATATAATCGTTCTAATCTTAATATCTTTAGTAAGAAATACATAATTTGTACTATAATTATGATCAATATAATAATTTTTCATTAGTATTCTTATAAGCATTCTATGCGTCATATTTAATGGTTCTAATACATTTTTACAAGCTTGAACTAATGTGAATGTATACTCATATTTGTTAAAAATTCAGAATCAAACTCTATAGGCATTGTCTTATCAGCTGATCGTAGGGCGGTAGACATGCGTGTCGCTCCATGTTTGAAAATACAAAACTTTACCAAACAACCCTTATTGAAAATTCTTAGGACGCCGGGATGGTGATACAGCAAATTTATACTGCATATATATTTATATTGTACGAACTATTGCTGGAACGATTTCAGACAATAGCAACCTCACTGTGGTATTAAATCCTAAATCTTTGAGATTATGCCGATGAGTATGTCGTTAATTACATACTATCGAGTAAGTACCTAAAGTAATTGATAGAGGAATAGTCATTATATAATATGTGTATAAACTATTTTTTTCATAATTTTATAAGAAAAAATACAAAAGATATTCATTGCTGTTGCTGTAAGTTCATCCTGCGATTAATGCGTATATAATTTAAAAGGTAAATATGAGTTTATGTTGAAGTATTCACTTTTTGACGACACTATAATATAAAAATATTTTATTGCATATAAGTATAGCTAGTAGAAATATAGTCATCATGGAGGGGGACTGTATGAGGATGGAGCACAGCCGCACGGGGGTGATTACTGATTTGTTTTCGGTTACCTAATTTATTATCACTGGTTAAGAATTCTTCATACTAAACATTTATATTTTATACTATATAATTTGATATTAGGTATATAAATTATTTTATTAAATGTATGAAAATTGCATTCAATGACGGCTTTGATGAAAAGCATTTTATAACTTGAAATATCACTCCTTCCTGCAAACACGCGATTTTTTAAGCGCCAACGGGCGTTGTTAAAATTATAACTTAATAATATAATGATTTATAATCATTTGTATGATTACACTAATCTATATTATAGTATATAATATAGGGTGATACCATGTATGGTTATTTTTTCTTTGATGATGAATTTATTCAAATTCTGATTTTTGGAATTTTTATTTATACTTGCATAGACTATATTTTTAAATTCTTGAATTTTTTTTTTTTGTACTACTTATAAGGAGTCTTGTGGTGATCCAATAACCAAACAGAAAGGTTGAACCATCGTTTTTCAAAATTAGTAGGCCACAATTATCCTTCTGTTTGGACATTTATTAAAAAAATAAAGTTAGAGTTGTCTTCTGACAAAACGAAGTTAGCCCAATTTGCAATATAAGCAATTTAATTTTAAAAAAAAACTAATGAAAACATGTAGGACAATTATTATATAAAATATGTAGTGATGGCTTAACACAACGGATAATTTATGAATATTTTACAGCTATTATTACTTACACAGTAAGATTATTTTAATTTTTTAATATTTTTATACATTACTAGCTGAACCCGTGAACTTCGTTGCCCGTAAAAATTCACAACTCTTGAAAAAATTATGATTGTAGGTAACTTGCTGCAGTAAGTGCAACTTAGCCTGCACCCTGGACAAAGGGCATCTCTTTCACCTTGGTAGGCAATGTACAATAATTCGATTTGATGCAAGCTTGTACCTGATCCGCCCGAATAACCAATGACAACCGATAATAAATAAATACTAATATTTCTACTGTAATCTGTAACAAATGGCAACTATTAATAAATAAAAATAAAATTTTCAATGTGATTTTCAATGTCCCTGTTTGAGCACCTCTTTAAAATGTAAATTTCGTCAAATCCTTTCGTATTGCTCGGTGAAAGTATTATAGAGGAACCACTATTCTAAATTTAAAGTTCGTACGTTGAGTAGTTTTTAAGATACAGCGATCAGTGAGTCAGTGGTATTTAGATTTTATATAATATAGATTCTCCTCTCCCTCCCTCTGAAAAAAAAATGAAAAATCGGGTGATGTGGTGACACTCAGGATGGTATTTGGAACAACTCTTTGAAGAAAAATTGGAAAAATATTAAATAGTGTCGTCACAAAATTGGAGCATAAAAAAGGCCTATTCTTTATATATATAAATTAGAAGGATAAGGATTACATTATATATATATTTTTATTAGTAACAATTTGACTAGGTACATCTATAATATAAAAATGAATCGCTGAATGTGTTGCTAATAAACGCAAATCTCGAGAGCAGCTGAATCGATTTCGCTAATTCTTTTTTATAATATTCCTTGAAGTATAAGGATGGTTCTTACGGAGAGAAAAGTTAAAAAAATTAAAAAAAACTAAATACAAAATCGATAATATTTAAGTAATTAACCAATAACCATATTATCATGGAAAAAAAAATATCTATGTCATAGCAAATAACTATAGCAATAATAATAATAATCACTTATTTAACATTACTCAAAAAAATGTATTTGAATCAATTCTTTCAAAGTATTGAGATCATACGATTTTTTTATAATATTAATCATATTATTATATTATTATCAAATAAGTTATCTTTATATACATAATTCTACTGTACGTGTGTATTGTGACTGAACTTCTCATAAACGGTTGGACCGATTTGAATGAATTTTTTTGTATGTGTTTGGGTGACGCCTCGGATGGTTTAGATTCTGAAATCATCCCCTTAGCCTCTAGGTCCAACCAGGGGATGTGCTCAAATGGGGATTTAGGGATTCATGGTTGAAATTTTTGTTTATAAATGGTTGCCATGGGTTTTAAAGCTATTTGCTATTATAATAATAATTATTGGTTGCCATTAAATCAGTGTATTCATTCAATGCATTTAATTTTTTTGTATACGCTGTGTTTTGATATTATATGTATCGGTGGTTAATACACCGATGGTGAAATTAAGTAGAAATTACAAACTTGGTATAACTTTGATACTTAAGAGTTAAATCATACCTTACATACAAACAGCACGGGGTCCGCGATCTACCGCAGGTAGATTGCCTACCTGATAATATACTGCTGCGAATAAGAATTTTTATTCCGGGCAACAGAAAAGTTAAGATGAATCTAGAACATCATACACCGAATATTAAATAAAGCATTGAACAAAGTTTGAGTCATATACATTTTGTACATTTAACGGGTAACGAAGTGCACGGGATCAGCTAGTTATTAATGTAAATGAACATTTTGACTCATTTTAATTATTATTATATTATTTGAATATTTGTCAGCTATTACTTGTATAGGCAATTTTAAATTGTATTAATTGCATTCAATTTTAAAATAAATAATAATACATTGTATTAAATTTATTGTTGTAGCACAAAAATAAATCCGCGCGTGTCATTTTTATCCATGGCTCTTTTTAGTCTTTACAGTGGCTTTTTTATCCGGTTACCCTCTTAATCATTGAATGTTAAGTGTATGTTGCCATAGGTGAAATAACGGCCTGGGCCAACTGAGCCTTGGCCCAGACTAATCGCGCCCCGTTTTAATATATATACCGTAGTCAGTAGGTACCTACTGGTACTACTATACGTCTAATGTCTATATACGTAATATTATATTAAATGGATATAATACACAATGCCCTGCTCGCCCCCTAACTAAGGTTAGTGCCAATACGTGCGGTTGTGGTTATAAGATATTTTAAATATTGAAATAAAACATACAACTATAAACACTGCAGTACCTATTATTTCAGTTCCACTATTGTCTTCAGAATTGTATAAATTATTATTTATTAATAATAAAATATGTTATATAGGTACCCACGCCTGACTGTATTCCATTAAATAAACATAAATTATTGTCAACATGAACTCAACATTATATATTATATTACATTATTACGATATACTTATATAATTATTACTTGAATTTTTAAATAACAATCACATACAAATTAGTCTTAAAACAATGGTATCAATCAATTTTCCATCCCCTTCTCCATACCATTTATAAGTCTACATGATGTCTGAATTGGTCAAGGAAAGTGGCCCAGTCTAATAAAAACGTCTAGTTCCGCCTATGGAAGTAACCATGTTGGCGAGGAGCTTTTTTTCCTAGATTTTATAATATATTAACTATTATTATTGTTATCTATCTTGATATAACCAATTCTGCTGTAGATCGTAGATGATAAAGGTGTATAATAAAATTTCATTAAAAACTAAATGTAGATTTTTAAAATTACAGATCGTATTTTTCATGATAATATAAGTAAATTAATAAATACTGAATAGTCTTTCTTAAATATATTAAATATATTGTATGACAATATATAAATCATATTATGTATATTGTTATATACCTATGTAATATGAATATATATACCGGACTTTTTAGGCTTAGGACTTAGGTATCTATACTGTAGACTTTTTATGTTTTGGAATTTTTTACTTAGGATTTTTTTACCGCGATTAATTCTGTAGTTTTATGATGGTATTTTAAATTTTTATAGCTTAAAGACTTGAACGCGTATTTGTATCTTGTATCGTTCGCAGTTCACAGGTTGTAATATTATTTTGCCATTTTGGCAACACTGAAATCACGAATTCATCCTAAATCCTAATGCATGTATTTTGACGGCCATCAATAATTTATTATTATAATAATATACTGGGACACTAACATAATATTTTAATAGTGCTGGGAATAAGAGAATAAGCAACTTAAATAATATTTAATCATCGTTATTTACGAATGGGCGTGGAATGTGAATCCACGACCGTGACCGTGAGTCACCACTTACCGCCGCTCAACCATACCCCACTATCGTCACTATCCACTCACCACCGATCGAACCCCGACCAAAACACCATTACCCCACTCCAATACCAGAAAAATGACCTCCAGACGAGATATTTTATATTGTTATTTTCGTTGGAATGGTAATGGTTTATTTTTTTATACCTATATAGACAGTCAGTGTTGTAGACAGTTGTAGACATAAGCGTGAGCGTCAGCACAACACTGAACACACAAGGATCTAGAGTAGTAGTCAGTAGTGTAACTATATAGTCATTACTCATTGCGCGGTTGTGTCGTGCTGACCTGCTTGACAAACACTGGCGGAATATTGTTTGATTAATTATTCACACTCTTGGGTATATTTTATAAACTATTGTTACTATTATAATATTATCAATTCCTGTACGGGCTATACAATCAATAATATTTCCAATCGAAAATAAAATAGTTTATTCAGTAAATACTTTAGTTTAAAGTATTAGTTGTATATCTATACATTTTTTTAAATACCTAATAATTATAATTATTAAACTACTGTTTTTTTTTTAGTAAATCGTTACTATTTTTTCAAAAATGTCGTACAAAGTCACGTACTTCAACATCACTGCTCTGGCCGAACCCATCAGATTCCTTCTGTCCTACTTGAACATCGATTTTGAAGACTTTCGTTTTGAACGTGAACAATGGCCTACACTCAAGCCTAGTAAGTTTTTAAGAAGACTTATATGTGGGCACTTAATATCTTCAGCTGCGAACACAGCACTTAATGGTGTACCTACCTATAGGCATAGTCACAAATAGAGTGATGGGGGGTTAGGGGCTAAGCCCCCCAAATGTCCATAGCCCCAATTCTTACATTTTGTTTTAAGCATATTCAATATTATACCTAAGTAGGACTTTAGCCCCCCCCCCCAAATCCCAAACACGATTTACCTCTATGTCTATAGGCTATATTATATTTAAATAAGTATTTTTACTAAATACTCTAAGTACTTAGGTATTACTTATACTTGCTTCTTAAAATCTAAATCATTAACGATTTGAGTAATCTTTGTTATAAGAATCATCTACGGCAGCGGACCAAAACAGGTTAGGTTAACATAATTATATCTGAGACTCCTCTTAACCCTGTATATATTATATGTATTGTATAATATGTATTTAAAATAATTGGAACTTTTCCGTTTTATCATACACCCTTTTCGCAATTTTTTTTTTGTTCTAACGTATGTTAAGTATGCTGAAAACTTTGGTGGAATCAGAATTTGGATGTTGGACTTAGTTTTAAAGTTACATCTAATTGAAATTTATAGTATTTTCATATACACTCAGGATATCCAGAAATTGTTGTGTGGTAAATCTGTGGTAAATATAAATAATAATCATGGTTAGATAGGCATATATACTTTGTTATATATTATTCAGTTATGCATATAAGTGGCTTACATAGACCTTATACTCACAGACCGTACCTGTGAACTTAAATCGGATCCATGATAGGGGATCTGGTGGTAGTATAAACTATAAATATTTATTATAAAGCATAATGTAAAACTGCACTTGTTGGTCTATGAGTATAAGGTCAATGGTGGTTTATTACCTGTAATCACAGACTTCTATATAATATTGAAGTCTCTATCTGTAATATATCATATTATTATAGTTTTGTTCATAGATCTATAAACTAATGGACAGAGCTTAGAGAGAGAGTAACCAGTGGACGAAATAGCCAAGAGAGAAAGAACTATGCGTTTGGGACGTTACTGCGTTTTTCTCTCTCACTCTATCTCGTCCACAAACTGTTGGTAAGGTGGTATGATAGGTGCTTTTCATTAGTTTTTAGGTCTGTAGTTTTGATAGGTCGATAATAGATATTTATATAATACATATAGATTATAGATAATATTATATACTTAAGTTTATTAAATAAGTATTAAGTACTAAATTGTTTTCATTTGTCTTAGCCATGCCATTTGGCAAAGTGCCCGTTTTGGAAATTGACGGCAAAGTATTGAATCAATCAACAGCTATTACTCGTTATTTATCCAAAAAGGCTGGATTAGCTGGTAGTGATGATTGGGAGTCTATGTTAATCGATATTGCTGTTGATAACATTCATGATTTACGACAAGGTAAATATTAACTTAAGTGATTATTAACTATAATAAATATTGTTTAAATTATTGATTGGTAAGTATCATAATATAATAAATATTTTTATAGCTATAGCAGCATATGCATATGATCCAAATGAGGCAACTAAAGAAGCAAGATATGCACCTTTGATCAATGAAACAATTCCATTCTATATGGATAAATTTGAAAAAATTGTTGAAGAAAATAATGGATACTTTGTAAATGGAAAGGTAAAACTACCCTTTTAATTCAAAATTTAATTTATTCAACCTATTTATAATTTATCTAAAAACTAATAAAAACTGTATAAAAATATTGGATTCAACTCAAATTTAAAATCAATTTTCTTAAATTTTATTTAGTTACAATAAACCATCTTTTGTTTCTTATTTGACGAGATAGTGATACAGGTTATCCTAATTATTGTCATATTTGATATCTACTGTCATTTATCTATTTATTATCTTCCTTTAAAGTTTAAAATGCATTAATTAAAAAATTGCGAATTACAAATGTTAACTCTTACAAGGTGCCCCTTGTCTATTTTAGGCTCTAAAAATGTCTACTGTCTATGCTTAAATTAAATTAAATTTTATTCACCAAATACTTGGTTTTATACATAACCTCTGGTTTCATTAATGTTAGGTGTATTTAATATTTTCTTTGTTTTTAATTTATTATAATTCAACTTTAAAATTATTACATTCATGCTTGTCAATTATTTATTTACATTTTCCATCTAATATTTCAATTACATTTTTTTGTAATAACTAAGATATTTATAAATTATAAGTAATTGAAGAATTTTATGTTAATTATAATCTTATTTTTTTTTCAGTTGTCTTGGGCTGATTTATTTTTTGTAGCTATTTTAAACTACTTGAATTTTATGGCAAAAATTGATATATTAGAAGGTCGTCCAAAATTAATAGCACTTAAAGAACAAGTATTGGAAGTACCTCAAATTAAGGCATGGGTTGCTAAACGACCAACAGATAATCCTTAAATATCAAACAGTATCAAACAGCACATATGAATAATAATAATAATAAAACGATTATATTTATTTTTAATTTAATAGTACCTCATTCAGATGAAATTTATTTTTACACATTTTATAATAATATAATTAAAATAATGTTTTCAATTTTTTTTTTTATGAAAGTAAAGCACTTTTGAAAAGTTTTATGGAAGTTAATAAAGTATACATTATACAAGTGTATAATTTGTATTTCTTACCATATCGCATATACCTTGAAGATTTAAGAGTTGTTATTTTTTTTATTAGATTTATCTATAAATATTGAATATTTTATAAATTTTTAACTACTTGATGATTTGATTGAATTTTGTCAATTTATTTGAAGTTCATATGCTTGTAAAAAAAATCATGCATGCATTTTAAATACTTTTAAATTGCGATAATAACAACTTATGTGGGATCATGTATTACATTTTCAAGCTTTTTGACCAAGCCTTACACTTTCATCGACATAAAAAAAACTAAAAAAAATATGATATAGATAAATAGCTTAAAATTTATCTAAACATTTTGAAAATGCTCAGAATACAGAAAATAGTAATTTAAATAATAGTTTCAAGTTTCAAGTTTCTACGATAATTTTTCTTTTGTATGATAAATTAATAACTAAATAATAAAAATCAGTTGAGGTTAAATCGTTATTAGGTATACGTTTGAATATCCAATATTGTAAAAATGAGAACTTAAATTAGTGAATTAATATTATTTATTTAGTTATTAATTAATAAAAAAAGGTGGGTAAGTGGATGTCATTCTGCTGTACAGTAGGTTAAAAATGGGTCAATGTATAATGGATGGTATTTAATTTAAATTCAATGATATACATGATATTACAATGTAATATGATTGTATACGAAAAACGATTCTAAGCGGTGATGGTTTATCAGTGTGGATATTTTATATTATATTTATATTGTTATAACTTATTATTAATACGGTAGCCGGTAAGTTGAATTAATATTTTAAAATTACAACAAAATAACTAAAATCGTTATTCTTGGTTATTTAATATGTAATTTCCTCCAAATTTGAATATAAAATAACTATAAAAAAAAAAACATAAATACAATATACTTGAGAACGTTAAAACACTGCACAGTCTAAACTATGTTTTATTTGGTTTTATATTGTTAATAGTTTAAATCATACATAGTTTATTAGACTATATTATGAACCATAATGGTGTTTTATTATTTAGGTATTAATAACTTAGAACAGCCAGCATTAGAATTTTTTTTTTTTATCATTTATATATATTATGATACTAGCTGTAGTATAGTATGTTTGTATTAATATAGTAACGATGTTATGTGTGTCAGTTATAAAATAAGCTCATATGTGGTTACATTCAACACCCATAATTATGCCACTGGTGGCGATAGTGCCAATTTATTTGAATTTAGTTGTAATTATTTTAAACACAATTTTATATGATCGGATTCAGTACAATTAATGTTTAAGTACCTACTGTACTTTATCATAAATTCATAATAATTATTATTTATTTGTACATTTTGTAATATGACCCCCGTAGATACGCCACTGCCCTGTACTAAATGTTTTTATCGGCCCCATACAACATTTCCAATAAAATACAACCCATTACAAGCGATATGAGTATCCCATACACGATTTATATTTAATATATTGTATTATTGTAATATACGTTTATATCATAAATTGTTATTTAATATAAAATAAGTAACTTTATTTTCTGTTATAAAATAAGTACTTATTACTTATTCCTATCAAAATTTCAAAAATTAGAAACTCATTTTAACGGGCTCCTAAAATAGCCGGGCCCATGTACTCCAAGTCCAACAGCCCCCCCCCCCCTTGTGGGCCTCTGCACTTGCGTCATATTTATAGATGTACGTACAGACGATATAATATTTTAAATCATATGGAACATAAACACACGACATTGGTGTATCCAAATAGACTATCCATAACGCCGTGTAATCAATTTATGTATTTTAATATCAAAAGAAGTATACGTTTTACGAGAAACAGGAATAATGGTCTCCACGGCTTAGGTTATTGTTAGTCGAATAAAGACACTGACGAAAAATGGCAAACGTCACATCGAACGCTTAGTATATATAATATTTATTTATTTATATAACCTGTGACCAATCAATGCATTGGTCATGGTTTGAGGTGCCTATACAGTTGTGGCGTAACTACAACTTGGATTGCCCGTGGAAGAATAATCCTTGGTCTTACAAATTTGTTATATGAAGAGTATGATGCACTTACTCACACAATTTATATCTAGATCCACCCCTGTTATAATAGGCAATAAATAATTAAAAACATATTTACCATGCAATTATGAATAATAATAATAATAATATGGTCACTTTCTGTTACACATTATAATATGTATCTAATTTTTTTAAATAATATAAATAAGGCAATGAAAAAAAATTTAAAACGTTTAATTTTATGAAAATCGTTTTGACGATTGACAATATTTATTTCGATAAACGAGCGCAGACGACTGACAACAGAATAACTAAATATGACAAAATAATATCGAAAAACGACGGATGTATATTATAGAGTTCAGTATATTAAGACGACGAATCGAGTAATCGACAGACTTCAATAAGATTTCCTAGACTTGAAGTTATACAGCTCTAAACATAGAGTGCGTTTCCTTGTTATTTCTGTTCCAGAGTAATTATTATATCTATATTAAATCTATAATACTAATATCGCAGACGCCACGCGTATACGGGCAAACGCTGCACATAAATTAATAATCTATAATCTACCAATAAGCGTGTTGCCTCTATCAGTCATTTTTCTAGTTATTAAATTTATTTTATCTTAAAGTGATTTTTAATTTTACTAGAACTTAGTTTTATCAAAAACCAAAATTCTATAATAATGGTGTTCTTATTTTTGATTCACCACATTTTTTGAAGGGCCCTCCCTCGCTCTGGGCCCGTGACACTTGCCCATCGAGCCACCATATCGGTACGCCACTGTACCTATAATATTATAATATGGTATAATATATAATTTATATAATAAATAAAAATCCTGCTGTACAAACATGGTAATCTTATGAGAAATAAAAAATAAAAACCTTAAAAAAATGTTTGTTTTCACTAGAGTCGAGCAGGTAAAAGTGACCGTAGTCTAAGTGTTTATATTTTTTAATCAACGATAATCAATAATTACTCCGAACGAATTTTACACTTAGGTCACGCCAACGGTGGTCGAGATACAGCCACAAATAGCCACTTAGATTATTGCAAGACACTCAGAACTCATCGAATATTTTTAAATCCTAGGAGGATTAGATGGAATAAGGAGTTCAGTGTTACTGAGGTCTGAGGCCATTGGTGACTAGGTGACATGGTGCGTATAATGGGCACTAAGCCTGATTGAACAGGCCCTCCATTTAAACAATTAAAACTAAAATTAATTAAAACCACACTCACTAATACACCTTTACGATTATTTCGTTGTTATTTTCATAATTTTCTAATAAACTACAAATACATATTTTATAAAACGACCTATTTTAAGGATTTAAGTACCACTCGTGTTACATTTTCAATAAATAGAGAAATTACATGAGAATCGAGTGTTGAAATGTAAAACATTATATTATGTATCAATAACCTAACCAATACATTCTCAGCTCTTCTCAGAATCTGATATTATTATTATATTATTTTTTTTATAGTAAAGTAAAAATAATATGCATGCTCTAACATAATTGATTATAATTGTTGACCATTATTTTTATTTTAGATTCTGAGTGGAACGATGAATGTATTGATTTTACAATGATGTGTGTTTTTTATTTTATTTTTTTTATTTTTGGTGTCTGTGTACACGATAAATAGTCGAAATAATGCTCCGATTTTCAATTTCAGTATTTTGTTCGATGGGAAAGTGAATATTGTAGGTGCATTGGGGAGGTCAAAATTCCCAATAGTTTTCAAAAGCGCCGGGAAAAACTACATAAAAATTAAGGAAAAACGGGAATTTTTACGCAAAATCACTTTTCCACAAAAGCGCTTTTGGTTTTTGGTGTAACTCTAAAACAAATGAACGTAATATACATGACGTTTTCACTGGTAGTTTATGTTTGCATTTTCTATACACGATAACATTTTCAAAATATTTGATTCGTTTTGAACTGTTTAGGAACATTTTCTGTTTCCAATTTTATTAGTCTTGTTTTCTATGAATGTCAATAAAACTTTATTTGTTGGGTAAAAGAGCTTAAAAATTGAAACAAGGCTCCTACTATATTGTTAAATGACATTTGAAAAATATTAAAAATCTTTAGTCAACGTTTTTATTTATAAGCATTTAAAGTTCAAATCTTGACAAAATATACGGAAAAATCACGAAAATCAGCAAATTATTTTGAGTTGAGAATTCATAAAATTTTTCTTTTTAAATCTAAGATTTGAAAATGTAATAAAAGTTATTCATAAGTTTGTCTACCTTTATTAAAAAAAAAAAAAAAATGTTTACAAGCAAATCAAACTAAATTTTTATGAGCGTTTGAAATTCATATTTTCACAATAAGATTTTGTTATTTTATTGTTATTCGAAAACGAATATCTGTAGATACATGAAAATTGTATTGAATGTTTATATTTTCATTTTCTATACATCATACAATTTTGAAAATATTTTGACTCGTATTTAGCTGTTTACGGACATTGCCAGTTTTCAATTTTTTTAGTTTTTTTTTCTATAAATATCAATAAAATTTTATTTGTTGGGTAAAAAAAGCTTGAAAATTTAATGCAAGGCTCCTGATATATTGTTACAATAGTAGTTGAAAAATATTAAAAATACATAAGCATAATTTTTTTTGTAAGCATTTATAGTTCGAATTTTGATAAAAGTTATCACATTAAAAATTTAATAATTATTTTGTAGTTAAAAATGTATAAAATATTCAACTTTTATAGCTAAGGATTAAAAATTTAAAACAAGATTCCACGTAAATATTTTATATATAAATTACTTAATTCACTTTAATATCATCAAATATATACTTAGTGATATCATAAGCTAACTGACAATTTTTGCTTAGAATCGTTTTTCTTATATACAATGATATCATATCATTGAGTTCAAATTTAACACCATCCATTACAGTGACCCACTTGTAACCTACTATACAGCAGAGCGACATCCACTAACCCGCCTTTTTTTTATGTTGTAAACACACATTTTTTAAAACTTTCAAGAATGGAAATCATAAGTAATATATTAATTATTTATTTAGACTAACATGTTTTTTTATTCTAACAAATAATTATATAAATATTTTTTGAAGTAAAAATAATGTCGAAAAAAACATAATTATTCAGCTTGCATGGCAAATAACTCTATTTACAATTTAGTTTTTACACCATAGATCATAATCATATATTGCATTTCCCGATCGCTGTGACGATGTTCAATATAAACTGTCATGGTATTATATGTATTCATTTATTTCGCCGACGCTGAAATTGATTTTAGTTCAGTAATCACTTGCTCATTAATTTTAAATTTTCAAACAAAAATTTTGTTTACAATCTTATTATCGGATAATTTTTTTGGTTAGGCATTTGGAGAGTCATTTATATTGAACATGGATCCTCCAAGCGAGTAACACATTTACGGTTAAAACAACAATAATCGGTATGACGTACTGATAAATTTTACATAAAACGTATCATAAAAACAGTAATACTAAATGTAATAATATATTAAATATTACTTATAACTATCGTGTTGTAACACATTATATAGTATAATTATTAAGAATATCAACTATTTAGTTTAAAAAATAAATGAACAATTATAATATATTATTACATTATAATATGAATATAATATAATAATATCAATCTAGACTAATATTAATGTCAACATCAATGTATATTGTATACATACATTTAAATATTTAATACCTAGTGAACGTTGAATAGCTTTTGAGCCATACGTAACATATTTTAATGGTCTTCTGAGTAAACTTGTTCTTCCCGATTATGACTTATTAAAGTAGATTTTTAAACACTAAATAATATTACTTAATATTCATAATACTATGTTATCATTACAACAGCTTACAACAAGTATCATTTTTCATAATTCGGTGATAGTTGGTGCTTCGAGGTTGTATAGGGAATATATATTTAACTAATATTTTAATATTAGACACTTTTATGTATTCACAAATATAAAATTGTGTTCAAAATAATAATATTCACAACAATGTGAACGGTTGCTTAAATGCATATAATAAATCTTATAAAATAAAAATATGTAATAATTAACACTGAAGGAAGGTCATTATTTTATAAAGACAAAAATTGGTGTAGGACCGATAAATGATAATATATTATTATTACACATTTTAAGATCGCTACATACTTAATTTATCATTAATAAATTATTATTATATTATAATAATATATAAGTCAACTAAAGTAGAGACTGAACGTGTTTTATGCGCATTTAATCCATTCATTTAAAAATGTACATTTTAATACAATTGTAATACTATAAACAGAAACTTGATCGAGATTACTGTTGTATATTATTTTTAACTATTCGACTTCAAATATTGTTTTAAATAATAATCGGAACGTAACAAACTAAACTAAGTATATAATAGGTGAGAATTAAAATAAACGAAATAGATTAAATCACGACTGATATAATAGTACATGTATATTATATAATATAAAGGAAAAAATTGACACGAATATATTATTAAACATATATCAAATAATGGTAACGGTTAATACAAATGCGAAGGAATAAAATTTGCAGGTACAAGAAGTATTGTAGACTGGGAAAATGCACGACGCGAAGAAAAAAGTAAAACGGTATTTACTGTGTGGAATATTTTATGTAAATAATTTACAATTTAATCAAAAATAATATAATGCTGAACAACCCAAAACCAGTACCTAATGGTCCACCTGTAATAGGTATCCTACAGTCGATGTATTGCGTCGTAAACACTCGTCGTTGTTTAGATTTATTTCTATTTTGGTCTTCTTTTATTTAGGCACTTTGAAATTCTTGCGATGTGACGAGTTTGAGTAGTTGTGATGTCGTTAGAATTTATGCGCAGGTATACCAGATACCTAAAGTCAGCATACGGTGGAATCTCGATAACGGTCGACGAAAATGAAAAATATCCTCTCGGAAGTGTCTTATAATATGTGCAAATAATGCAGAAATAATCAGATGGGCAATTTTTTTTCGGCAATTAACCATATCGGTGTGCGAATGATCATCGCAGTGGGTTTCATTATTTTAGATACAAAATATTGTCGCGATATACAAATAGTACCGATTCGCAATTCTTCGGGGCGATTCGCAACATCAACCCACCCCCCGTTTAGCGCTAGTGCTTTTTTATTTCACGTCCCTGCTAAACAACGATAATAAAACCGAATTGCCGGACATTAACTACGTAATATATCGAATAATGTGAATCTGACCATATCCGCGTAGAAAGAGGAAACTAAATAAAAATATTTATTGACGTCGCTCAGTATAGAGTAACCCACGTTCTACAATATACTATAATAGGTACCGTTTGCGAGTAGGTACCCATACTCTTATTGAACTATTTAGTTTGCGCAGGTAGGTATACTTGAAAACATTTCCGGTGTTTAGATGAAACGGGGGTTTATTTTATGAGTGCTTGTCAGACAAAACGTCGCCTTTGAAAGGAGCTAGTTGTTCGCTTTGATGGGAGGGGTGGTGGTTTGGCAAACAGGGCCAAGAAACCGTGTCGCTCTTTATAATATATTATTAGAAGCAAATATATGCGCAGTGTGCCGACTAATTAAACCCTTTTGCGATTGGCCAGTCGGCCGAACCTCAGACGTTTAATCAAATCTCGGCCGTTCGGTTAAACGAGCCAGACATAGACTTCTCGGACGATCGACGAACTTTTAATCGCACGTAATATAATAAACGGACCAGACAGACAAAATCGAAAAAAATCAAACTTATCAATAAAATAGTGTGTCACGCGTGCGCAATGCCCGCGGAATTGGATGACCATCGCGCAGAGTTCTACTAAAAAGTAGCTATTAGTGTTTTCTTTACACTACGGAACAGTTAAACCATTTAACCATCGCAATAGTATAATACGCGGTCAGAGAAACGCCGTGGTTATCATATTTTCCAAGCTATAGTGACTGCAGTGACGAAGGAAACTGGGAAACTGACGGTCAAACGCAAAATCATAATTGGTAAATTGGAATATGGCAAGTATATTAAATATATCTACTTTTAGACCACAGCGAGAGTATGTTGAAAATGTGGTTCAAATATTTTGCTGTTTTGTAAATTCGTTTGAAAATAGAATTACGAAAATCAAAAACAGCTTAGCATAAATCACTAAAAAAAAAAAAAAAATAGAAAATAATAAAAACTACAGTGATTTATTCCTACTTTTAAAAATATTTCATACTAAACTGCTTATACCTAGTAATTTGTTTTAAAAAAATACATCATGCGCTATATTATATTGTATTCAATTTTTGATAACTAGAATATTACTTCACACCCTAGGACTTGAGAGTTATCGAGATCCACTGCATCAACATTGTTTATTATATTATATTATGTTTTCTAAAAACGTTTATATATATTTTATATTCCGACTTATATCAAAGTTAAGACAGAGAAAGTTTTGCAGTTTAACCGCCAAACCACCTACAACTATTCAGGAAATTAACCAATTTTCACTTTTTCTCACACACACAGGTACATAATATATACGAACACACAAAACTTACGTCATAAACTATCCCGTTTCGATTTATAATAAAATAAAATAATTGAGATAAAATTTTTAAGTTCTACCTACTCTTTGGTCTTGTCTTTTATTATTTCTTTATAGTTTATAAGTAAGTATAAACAATGAATAAGGAAACTCGCTGTACTTATTTAGTCCCCGTACGATGACGTTTTAAATATTTATTTTGGGCATGGTTATAGATTTGACACGAATATTGATAAATTAAATATAACCATGTAAGATTCAAGCAAAATGTTGTACCTATACGTTGTATAATTAAATTTGTCATCAACCAGTCACCAAGCACTAAACTATATTATATTATTATTTATTATACAAACAATAATTAAACAGCTGTTTTAAACAGCGAACATAGGTTGGTCGTTATTATTGGGGTATGTGATACAATGCTGGACTCGTGTAATAGAGACGGTGTTTTTATTTTGAGCTTGGAAAAATAATATCTGTGTGAGCTCTAATACAACGAATATAAAACATCAAAGGTAAGTTGGCCTACAAAAACAACAACATGAGCTGACATTGGTGTATATTGAATTTCTTCTTCCTTTTCGTTTCCATTTGCTGTTTTCTGGTTCTAACGCTGCATTTTTTTCTGCAAAAATAAATAATAACAATAGTATTATTTTTTATGAAAAATATGACAAATAATGTATGTTGTGTCAAGGTAGTGAAATGAATATCAACAGTATGGAGTAAATTATCGTTAAAAAAATGCATAAGTACAGTAAAGTTTATCAACAAGAGAACAAGACTATTGTACTAGAGTATTATCCTAACTCAAAAGTCATAAAAGATAACGAGCACATATATTTTGGTCAAATTTCTACCTAAAATGTCAAATATATTTGTTATAACTTTTGAGAGACTCACAGAAAAATGTCAAATACTTTATAATTTTTGTACAAATTGATGGTTGTACAATTCACGAGATGTAATATTTTGATATTGAAAATTAATACCGGATTCGCATTTTAATATCACAATTACCGATTTTAAGAAATATCATGCGATTTAGACTTTTGAAACCTTTGTAAAACTATACACAATTTATAAAGTTTCAATTGTTCATTATTATTTTCACTTAAAAATAATTCCATAGATTTGAAAAGAAAATTACGGAGAATGTGTAATATAAAAAATTAATTTATTTGAAAATTAATTTTATTTTATTGTGCAAGAAGAAAGATTAATGATTAAACAACTATAATCTATATAAAACTTTATGAATATTAGAACATAAAATTTGGATTTTTTGATAAAAAATAAAGAGTGTTTTATTAAATTATATAACATAACCATTAAATATATTTACCGTAGTTTTTTTTTTTTATTTTTATCGTTTGAATAAAACGCAAAGAAAAATAATAATAAAAAACAAATGGTTTTTGTTATACCCGCATATCGTGCATAATATACATAGTTATAACGTATAATATACATACCAGCTGCGGTGTCTTGTTGTGGAAGGAATTCTTGCATGTCTTGGATAAGTCTGGCCAGGTCTTGGCTGTCTTTGGCTATACTGCAGATTTCTTCTTGGTTGAAGTCCGGTTGGATTTGCTTGCACAAAAGTATTTGGCTTATGACGTTGCCGATGTTTGACGGTCCGGCACGGTTTTCTGTGCGACACATAATAATAATAATAATAATAATATTATTATCGACAGGAAAACAAAGTTAGTGATATTAATGTGTGTTAGTAGCAGTAGCTACACAACGACACGGAATTATTATAGCTTGTGATTTATTTGTGCGATTTTTTTTTTGATTTTCACCAACCAAAATATCCGGTCATGTCCATCGGTATGAGCTGCACAAGACGACTACATTTTCCGAGTTCTCGTAACATCATCTGGCACAGGTAGAACAGCAGGGCCAACTCGGGGTGATCCAACAGCGATGATTCTAAATTTGACCTGGCAAAAAAAAAAAAAAAAAAATCGGATATAATTCTTTTTTTTTTATTAGCGCACGTTTTTTTTAAAACGAATTCCTAAACGTCATTCAATACATGTATAATGTATATATATATATATATATATTGTATACACGGCCACATTTCGCTGGTGCGTGCAATATCGATCAGACGAGTGTCACTGTACCTATACCTATACAATTTTGGGTGTAAGCAACGCTGCGCTGCGACGTAAATCCCCCGACCGGGCTGGCGAGATTCGTACATTATATATTATATATATTTATTGCATTTATAACGATTATACATATGTTGATATATATATATATATATATACACATAATTTATTATCCATATACGTTGGAATGTAATTACTTTACCATGGGTGTATCGTAAATTTAAAATGCAATTTAATCGGTATTGTTTTAAAAATACATTTTGTGCACGCTTTGCCTATGTAGCTATGATATATTTTGAAGATGCGGGCATTCCGTATTAATTAGAAAACGAGTAGGACGTATTGTTACGTTTCGGAAATATTAACATCCGGGATTTATCTTTTCTTATTCGACTTACGTTTATTTTATGAAACATCAATTTTTCCCACAAATATATCGTTCCCATTTGGTTCGAGGTTTTTAATAGCTTTATATTTTGTTTAATACGTCAATTGGATTTAACGGAGTGTAGTTTGTGTAGCAGGCTGTAATGGTTTTCGAAAGAAAATCCAGTAATTATATCGACAGTTTGGGTAGGTATTCGTTTTGAAAGAAATGATTTGTTTACAGACTTTTAAAGTGGCCACATCTGTTATTTTGCTGAATGAAGGTAAAACTCCACATTTTAATAATAATTGATTAATAAAAACAATACGAGTTTGGATCATCAAAAAAAAAAAAAAAAAACCGGGAAAATGAATATAATTTATGAATGTTATATTATATATTTTATGAAACAATGTAGTAGTTAACAACTTAAAAAAATTCATATTACGAAGAATTATAAAAAAACAATATTATTATGGTATAGGTTAACCTATTATATTATTTTAATGAATTATCCAGTAACTGTTAAGAATAATGGTAAAACATGCTCACTGGTTCATATGAAACGACAACTTTCATAAAACCTTCCAATTAACAGATATCCAAGATCCAAAAATGTCCATAGGTATTTCATTTGAATTAGCCTTTGATTACAGTAAAATAAAAATTTGTGTTCATCAATTAAAGTACCTGTCTACCTACTTATACTATCATTGTTACTATCATATTATTTGTTTATTATTATTATTTTTATAACTATTACGTATAATACTACTTATTATCAAAAAAGTGAAACGTAAACTGAACTATTCTAGAGTATTCTGTATGCACTATGTAGATGGTTAAATATTGAAACACAGAATGTTTTATTATAAAATAGTATAAAAGGTATAATATTAGTCCAAGAAAATATACTATTATAGGTACTAGGTAATCCATAATATACATGGGCGTTTTCATATTATGAATCAACGGATTTAAGAAAATTTGATTTCGATTTTTCTTTTCATCAAGCTATAATACTTAGGTAACTACATTGGATTATATTTTCATTTAATATTCGGAATTAAAATAGTTTTCTGAGTAAAAAGGTCTTAATCATCATAATGCATATTGCGTATATCGAACCAACAGTCAAATTATTTATTGACATTTAATGTTTGGATGTTGCGGACAGTGGTTTGTAAAAATTAAGTGAGATATCTGCCACTCCATTCCACTTATCTATAAACGTTAACATTAAAATGATTGTAAATAATTGACTATTGGTTTAGTATTTGATATTAAAAAATGATAAAAAATCACTCGGTGTAATAATGTATTTATAACTTCGCAAATAAACATATACAACAGTAAAACACTTCGACTGGTCGGCGGTAACCATGTTTTTAGTATACGTCGAAACACGCACTCATTTCTATACATAATATTATTATATATTGTATACCAGCTTTAAATATTTGCCCAACCACGGGGTTACTACGAACTGTACAAGAATCGTGGCAACCAAATAATAATTTCGAATCCGTAACAAATAATAATATTCCCGTTTAATCGTGCATTTAAACTCACTCGTGTGTATGGCACTCAATGTTACAATAATATATAGTCGTAAAGTTATTATTACGTTTTTGAGTGTGAGGATGTATCAATGTGGTATTATAAACAACTGTGTCTAATGTGTTGTGTCTGATATTATTTAATATTACATAGGTAATATACGTTATATTATACGATTTGTACAATACTATATCGTCTTTAGCAATGATCATGATTACACTTATGATAACATGTGTGTTGAGTTCGAAATCGAGTCTTTGCGACGACGAATACCGAATTGAAAACAACGGCGAGGGTGAGTTAAATTATGCAAACGACAAAACGGCTCGCACGAATCGAATTATGTTTATACCTAAATGCACGTAAACTATTGTTTCGGTGGCTCACTCAGGAATATTTTATGGGGGGTCGATTATTCAATAATCACTTTTTTCATTTGGTTTCCGCATACAACTATAGTTTAATTCATAACTACCCGACATATTAATTATATTAACATATAATTATACCTATGTTAGCAGAAAGCTAGCAAATATAATATATATTAAATGCCAACGTATCAAGTAGGTATATTATTTGAGTATACTTAGTTTGAGTAGTATTAATAAATTACGATTAAAATAGTAATTTGTTAAATTATTGAGTTATTACTTAGGTAGGTATGCCTACCCAGATAGAAATAGTTGTTCAAATAATTTTATTAATTATATAATCTGTTAAATTTAAAATATTATCAAGGGTCCATGTACATATAGGGCAATATTATAAGTTGTTTCTAATTATTAAATTCAGAGCAACTTTTGAGCATATTAAAATTGTAAATTTCTATTAGAATATTATATATTCTTTCATATACAAAGTTATTCACCAAGCATACTCTCCCCTTTTTTTTTTCAATAATGCAGTTACTCAAAATCTGATTTTCAAAATTTCGAAATATACCTAAAGACCATATTTTCAAATTCTCGAGTTTCTTTGTACCTATTACAAGCAGTGTCCTGTGGAGATACAAATTTCTATTTTTCAAATGAGAAACCCTCTTTTCTAGTGTCACTATTTAGTGGTTTTTCTGAATATTTTCACGTATCAGAAAAAAATTGGCTAAAAAAGTAATTTTTGAGTTAATAAACTTTGTGCAATAAGGACAATAGGTCCATTATAATGGATTCGTATGACATGGGGCTATACTGCTATATAGTGATTTGGAAATTTTCGTAATTAATATTAATCCATCAACATTAATAATTTGTAAAAATGGCTCAAGTGGATTCAATATAAAATTTATTTTATTTTTTTGTAAAACCATTTTTTTAGGATTACCTATTATCCTTAGTAGGTACAAACATTTTAATAACTGAGAAATTACTCGTTCGAATTTTAACTAGATATATCAAAATTTTCAAAAAATTATCCGCTAAATAATTCATAGTAAAAATGTTCTCATTTGAAATACAGAAGTTTGTATCGTCACAGGACGATAAGTACCACTCCTTAAGTAGTAAAACAAAATTCTAAAATGTGAAAAATGGTCTTTGAGTGTATTTAAAGTTTCAAAATCAGAATTTGAATAAATTCATTATTAAAATAAAAAAAATGGGAGTTAGTGTGGTTCGTGAATCACCTCGTGGATAGTTTTTATTTGACTATAGTTTAATGGCATAAAAACATTTTTTAATTTTGATATTTCAAGCGGGGAGGCGGTCCGAACATAAAAATTCTCGCTTGTCCCTATTAGTTTACGCAACGACAGTTTGATTCATGTTAAGAATTAAATACAACTGTTTACTATAATAGTAATATTACCTACACGTAATATTACACTGGAAGGTATATACATCTTATAATCTAAAACGTCATTTGTGGCTTAGGGTGACGATAACGTTTTGAGAATTCTTTACTTTACAAATCCGAAATCGGGTTCATTTAAGCAGCAAATGTTGTGACCCAACTAAACTATATTTTATATTGAGCGGAGCGACTAGAAAGTTTGGAAACGTTCGGTATATAATATTGTATACACTAAACATGTATACAGCGTTTACAGATTGTCTCTACAGATTGGGTATCCAGCTTGTATATTTAATATGTTTAGGTACACACTTGTATAAAAACTTCACAATGTCAAATCAAAGAGAAAATAAAATTGCGTCTGGTTTTGGACGATTTCTGTATCTGACATTAATGAACCTATACGCTGGTATAAATATGTTTATAGTACAAAGACCCGACGTTGACTTCATGAAAAGCGCCCGTGAAAAGCACTTGATTTATTCCTACATCAACAACCATATACATTATACGATATACATAATATGTACTTTATTATTTTATATGCTTATATTTACTCGTTGTTTTAGGAAAAAAAATTATAACTAAAAATTTAGACGTCATTTTATATTTAGTCGTGGTACAAGCTGAATGTTCACTGCACAAAATGTGCACATCACATGCTAAAATATATCCCAGCTCTAAAATGTTTTTAATTAAGGGGAAAAGTTTTATCAGTATTTTGCAATTAATTATTTTATACATGAAACAAAAACAAGATGAAAGGATAAACTTTCGTAATATTGGATCCTAAATCCAATATTTGGCGAGATCTTTTGTTTTCCTAAACGTAAACACTGTACACTGTCCGAAAACAATAATAATAAAGGCCCCGTTGTTGATAAAACTGCTTATTCTTTATGACAGTCTCAGACGAGAACACCGCACAATCACGGTCTGTTAAAAATCGCAAATTTAATCGTCACATTCCCGATGTCTTACATAAAACCATTGTGTGACGCATGTGTGTATAATGTATGTATACAATAAATATTATAGCGATACACCGAATCTGGACCGCCTCTGGACGGGGAGGCTTTTATTAAATATCGAATGTCAGCCGTTAAGCCTTTTTTTTTAGACTTCTAATAAAATAACTTCGAACGGTATCGGTATGTTTTTGGAGTACAGGGCGAGTGGCTTATCTTCTTGGCCAATCCACCACTCATCTAGTGAATAAAGTTTAATAAATGAACTGACCAACGTGCAGTTAATTATATTCTAGTGGCGATCGGTGAAATGACATTTCCATCGATGGAGAACGTGGCTGGTACGTCGTCGAGCGAACCGGAATTCACGAACCGGAGATTGCACCGGGACTACCAAGTCGGTAAAAGCGAAACGTACGAGCATAATCAAGTGAGACGAAATGGTCGTCACACGCAGCAGGTGTACTCAAAGAAGTCGGCAAGGGTAGCTAAGGGCAGACGAAGCAATGCGTCTTACGGAGACAAGGAAGACTCGATGTTCGATAGGTACGAAGGCGTGTTCGGCCACTGCGATGGACGTGGAAAACGAGTTATAAGGAATTGACCACTTAACCGTCAAATATTCGTCTTCGTCGTTGTAAATCATAATATAATATAATGTAACAACAATAGTCGTATAATTAATGATTCATTATACATTCAATTTGTTCGTAAGATGTTGATATAGTTTGTTATTATTGATTAAAATGTATATATACCTACCTAAATATATATCCGGACGAAGAGCTTTTATTTATAATGTGTAGTTATTTAATTGAATTTTAACCTTCACAGCTGTACAATAAATCACTAACTGCCGCAGCTGTACCAGTTTTTAAGCATTTTCGAAACTATAATACGATAGTAAAATAAAATACGTATTTCGATTTATTTTACGCACGGAATTTTATCAATAGGTAACGATGAGGTAGGTACTTGTTTTTGTTACGTATATTACATTATATTATGCATTATAAGTGTATTTAGGCATATACATTATAAATTGTATACTAGTAAAAGTTTTGAAAATATGTTATTTCATTCGTACCTATATGTATGAAAACAGACGGTATTCAACTCGATGTCTCGATGATAATACAATGATTAATTTCTGATAAGTGGAAACATATAGTTTATATGCGCGCACGTTATTCCTCTATATAGATTATAGGTATACATTTATATGATTATAGGTATCTCATGCACGCTCAAAAAGTTATATAATAAGTACGTTAGTAATTTAATTAAAAATATATATCTGATTTAAATATTTTGAAAACAAATTTTCTCGCTGTTTGCACTTGCATTTACACAACTTGCATCCATAATTTTAAAATACCTAGAAACCGACGGAAAAAATAATCAATTGTTCGCTTATACTATGTATTAATAAAAACAACAAATATAAAATAATATAATACCATACTTGAAAATGGTAATCTCCGAATAGTTTGTTTAGCATACTTACACAGTATAACTTATAAATGTTAACATTTGATATATTTTTCAATGTTTTGAGATAATTGAATTAAAAATTGCATACATTATCGATATCATTTGATAATAATCCTATTTTAATATTACGTTTTCAATATAAATAAAATATGATTATATATCCTATAATATGTACAAAGATGAGTACAAATAAATTAGTAGGTAATGAAATAAATAAATTATACTTGAATTGGCGTCACCTAGCTTGACTTTTGACGGAGGTAGTAACTGTATAAGTTTAACCGAATCACTTCGGGCAAACTTGGCGATTGTACAATAACCGAATATACATAAAAGGTCTTTCGTATAGATCATCCCATTAATCTTTAAGGTAAAATAAATTTGTACGTTGGAAATTGGCTTAAAGTAAAAGTAAAAAAAAAAAAATGTTTAATGCCAATTTTTAGTTTTATATAATATGGTATAAACTAATCACAGAAAATACACTACACGTTTACACAAAGTGATCATTACGCATCATTACGTATGTAGTGATACACTACTTACGAGGAGCCTTAGCTAAAAAATTTTAATATTTAAAATATTTTTAACTACAAAATAATTTGCGGATTTTCATGATTTTCTTAAAACGTGATCTGTTTTTACATAAGAACTGTGTCTATGTCTCGTTAATATTTATAAATAGCTATAATAAAATCTAATGCTGAACTTTGAATTAAATATTCAAGGTACATACAAGCAAAGTTTTTTTTTTTATTAAAATGTATAGAAAATAATCGAAAATATCAAAGTCTTTGTACCTATACCTCAAAAATAGCCAAGTATTAAAACAATTATTTCAAGCGTAGAAAATAATAATATGGTGACAGTTTAATGGGTCTATGGTTATTTGTATTGAGGTATATTAAAAAACAAAATTGGTTTTTTGTTAACATTTTCGATTTTCCTTATTAGATTCTGAACGGAGCGAGAAAGCTAGTGGTTTTACAATGGTGTTTATTATTATTATTTTTTTTTATATCCTGTATACAAAATTTCTACCAGATGGAGTGCTTCGATTTCAACATATAGTACCTTATCTTTTAACAAATTGGATCAAGATGGTGCTTTAGAGAGGTCATTTTTCGATTTTCTCAATAGTTATTTAATGCCATGGGAAAAACTACTGACAAATTACGAAAAACCTCTTAAAATGGGATTTTAATTTCTAACGATTTGTGTATCACCGTAGCAACGAATAAAAAATTATAATATTATAACATTAATTCTACTTATAGGCTATAATAAATAATAAAAATTTAAAAAATGCAGACTGATAAACTGTCTCCGCTCAGAATCGTTTTTCTTATACAATGATATTATATCATTGAATTCAAGTTTAATATAATCCATTATAAATTGTTTCACTTGTAACCTACTGTACAGCAGAACGACATCCACTTACCCGTTTTTTTTTGTTTTCTCGATTGTTTTGAAAAATAAAAGTAATGTTCATTTATTTTACTTTTGACCACCGAAGTCTCTACTAGTTATAATTTACTATTAAAAATCACTCTCACTGGAAAATTTTTTTTTACAAGAAAAAGTCTCAGCAGAGAAAAAATACATACTTCAACTAAAATATGAATTGCAAAGAGATATGTATTTCAGTAATAATTTATATTTTGAAATATTATTGGTGTTTTAAAAATAATCACATTTCTTTATTATGTAAGTCAAGAAAATATTAGATTTTGTATGTATAACAATATATTGATTATCTTAATGGTATAAGATACAACAATTGGTAAAAATAATCATAATAAAATACCTATAGGCTACAATAGGTCAATATACATTATATCTAATACTATATAGATTATAGGCTATACATTTATCTATAGAAATCAAAAGTAATTTAAAACCAATAATAATTAGATTCTTATAAGTTATAAACATGTTGTTTAAGCTTTAAATAATTTAATAATATTCCATAATATGGTTTTAATATTAAAAGATTAATTTAAGTATTTTGAAAACACATAAAATAAAAATTCTCAGAAAAATATTGATAAAAAGATTACTTACATCATTCCTTTTAAAAATTATAAAAAAGTTTTCTTTGTTTTCTTTTTTTTTATTAGATTTTAAACTAGGTGAAAATATATTACAAATTTGAGTTATATATCTCAAACAATTTAATGTAATTTCTTAATGGTTTTTTTCTTTTTGAAAAAGTAATTTGTAATCAATTTTAGATTCTGAGCGGAGCGATGAATGTATTGATTTTACAATGATGTGTTTTTTATTTTTTTATTTATTTTAGATTCAGAGCGGAGCGATAAATGTATTGATTTTACAACAAAGTGTGTTTCTTTTTTAATTTTTAAATTTTTTTTTGTGTCTGTCATCACCTTTTAGGACTGTAAAACTGTTTTGATTTTCTTCAACACTATCTTTTCTGAAAGGAAATTAAATCTAGTTGGTACTTTTTTTTTTTTTTTTTTGGGGGGGTGGGGGAGGGGTTAAAAGTATTAATTTCTATTTTAGTTCATATTATTACAACATTGGATATTCACTCGATTTCTCATGTAACGGCTTTCTTATTTTGTTGTAATTCAAAAACAAATAACTATAGATACTTGAAAATTTCACTGAATGTTTATATTGGAATTTCCTATACACCATAAAATTTTGAAAATATTTTGACTTGTTTTGAGTAGTTTACGGACAATTTCAAATTTCAATTTTTTTAGTTTTTTTTTCTATGAATATCAATAAAGTTTTATTTGTTGGGCCAAAAAACGTGAACATGTAATACAAGGCTCCTGATATATTATTACAATAGCAGTTTAAAAATAATAAAAATACATTGGTACAATTTTTTTTTATAATCATTTATATAGTTCAAATTTTGACAAAATTTATCAAATTTAAAATGTAATAATTATTATTTTGTTAATAATTTTTTAAAAGAAATAATAATATATATTTATGCACATCATAATCTAATTGGATAATTCAACAAATTTAAAGATAATTACATAAACTATGCAGATTTTCCAAGCAAGTAAGTTTTAACTCAAAACCCCCCGAAAACCGTATAAATTGACAGTTATGAAATTTGAGTGAATATTTATGGGCTTAATGAGTAAATGCCCCGGATTTCGAACATTCTATCATGGTAGTGTTGGGTAACGACGATGATCTCCAACCCAATAAATGCAAATCATAAAATATGTCCATTATAATAATACTATTATGTCCGGCATCGCTGACGTTGACCGGCATTCGTCAACTAGCTTTAAATGGTCCATCGAAGCAGGTAGTATTATATATTATATTATGTGGATAACAGGTAGGCGTTGTTTGTTGACGAGATGTATTGTTTAGCCATTGTTGGGCCAAAGACATTGTGGCGTATAATATTTTACTATTTATTTCACACTGATGTACATTATGTACTAATCGAATTACTATTCAGTTAATACATTTATGTTGATAACATGATTCAATTAAAAAAAAAAAACATAGAATTTCACATTACATACTTATGTGCTTATTGAATTTTGTTCTTAATACTTAACTTTTTGTTTTGGATTCCATTCGGAGAAAATAAGCTACACATGTAGGTACCTATACTATATTAGGTATATATATTTATTGGCCTAACAATGGTATGATTTGTATCTTCGTTGATTCTTGTCAATGGCACTTCTTTAGTTATACAATCGTTTAACGAATGCAGTCAATCTACGCAAGAGTCTAAGCAGCGCAGCGTGAAGATTGTATTTCGTTTTTACGGTAAAATTAAAATATTATAGAGAAGTCTATATATTACTAGCTGATCTCGCGCACTTAGTTTCTCGTAAAACTTTACAACTATTTAAAAAAATTGTGATTGTTCAACTCCTTTTGGGTGCAACTCGGCCACCTTGGTAGGAGATGTGTGAAAATTCAATTTGATGCATGCTTGTAACTACCTGATCTGCCCGAATAACCGATGGCAATCAATAATAAATAAATAGTAATTTCTACTAATTATTTCTCCTATATGAATAAGATCGCTGCAGCCGCTTAGAAGGAGTTTGAACACTTACACACCGACAGAAGAAATATAATATTATATAAAAAAAAACCCAAAGGAAATGGTGAGACTTTTCACATACATTGTTGATATTACGATTTATTTGTTTTTAACATTTTTATTTGATGATATTTTTGTATCCTCGGTTTAAATAAAACGTTTATTCATAATTTTCAATATTATATGGTACAAATTAAATATAATATCTACATTTGATAAACAGTTTGAAAATGTCGAATATTTAAAAACATTATGATAAGATACGAAGTAACATCAAGCGTTGAATTTTCATTGGATAAAATTAAAAACCATACATTGTGCATTTGTGTCTGTCTTAAGTCAAAATTGTATATGTAAATTTTTATTTATAGCATGTAAATCGTACATAGTTCAGAGTAATATAATATATTGCACTGGATGAGAGTAGAAATTAACAAGTATAATGTTTAAAAAGCTATTACGATTGTATTGTTATCGTTATGTAGGTCGTTGGGTATATGCAAATACCAGGGTTATTTATATATTATGTTGTATTTTTGTAAAAGAAAATTCTTAAATTTATGATTCTATAAACAAAACGTATTATTTATTTATGTTTATGGTACTTAAAGGCTAAAGCACGGAAACAATTCTTTTTATATTTTATGTATCAACTGTAGGATTGCATTAAAAACAAATTATGTATTATATATGTTATTATAATATATTATTATATAAATAAAATATATAAGCAATATTTAATGTTAAAAGATAAACGTAAAAAAAAATTAAGAATAAACTTTAATGAGTTATAAATATGCCTTTCGAAGGAATGTGATAAGTATAGTTATTATTATAGAATTTGTATTTTTAATATTTTAATAATTGTTATTAAATTTAACATTTTTCTTCACTTCCAAATTTAAATTTAAATTTTTACTCAATATGTTTTATTCAATTCAAACATAATATTATGCAGTACCATAATATTAAGATATTGAGATGTCAATATACAATACCTATGTTCTATTATACAGTATTGCATTGTACTGATGTACTAAGTATCTATACATATCTATTACAATATTTTCATTTCCATAATGACTACAATTTTCAACAAAAATGTACCTACAGTTTTTTATACTATTTTTTGTTGTTATTAATGAGAAAGGCTATTCATTATATTATAATAAGTAGTTGTACACATGTCGGTAGGTATTGTAAAATTATGTTTTTTGTAATTATATGGAGAAGAGTATATAGTACAGCTTCAATTACTTGATTACTCAATTACTAGTTACTACTCTATGTACGTATTAACAATAAATGTATCCTAATGTCAGCGAAACATGATACACAATTATATACTTCGAAAACCGTTCAATACCGTCAGAAGGAACGTTTTAAATTTAAATTAATATTAATTTACACACCCACACACATGCGTGTATGTATGTATACAGGTGTACCTTCTATGATAAAATATAGTATAATATGTATGCACATACAACAATATAGCTTTAATCATTTTCCCTCTTCCACCGGACTATCGAGACAATATAGTTTAGCTGAATAGAAATATGGCTTAATAATGTTCTATTTTAGTTTTACTCATGACAATGTAATATGTATTAAAAACTTTAGCGGTTATTCGGAAACTTTTGAAATTGGTCAGTCGGCGTTCATCTTGTAGAAAACTTTTTCACAATATCATTTATACACACATAATATATATTATTATATATACAACAATATACAGGCAGTAGGTAGAATATATTACGTTAGAATAAATACTGGACAATATATAGTTTTGGAAACAAAATACTTGTGTGTATATTATTTGTGTTGGGCGTGTCACGTGTATATTTAAATATGTAGGCTGCTCGTTGGAAAATCCTGACTTGAAGGATGTCTTCCTCCGTGGAATTCGAATTTTTTCTTTCAACTGAATGCATAAGTGTATATATATATATGAATCCAAAACTTTTCATCTAAAAATGTAAAGTGAAATATTTCAAAACGAACAGCTCTACTGGATTCTTGAACTTCAAAACAGATAATGTTGGGAAAACTTAGCTAATTTACAGGATATGATTCCCGTAAAAAGAAGACAATTTATAGCACGAAGATTATATAGATATATCAGTTAGTTTATTTTCATTAACAAATAGTTTTTTGTCCATTTTTTACTCCCCAGTTCTTTTTTTATAACTTTTATATATCCGTGATATTAAAAAGAAATATTTTGTAACTTTGGGTTTTGGGAATTAATCTTAAATGAACAATAAATTATTACTGTGCAAGACACTCGACTATCATACTGGCCGGAACACCTTTATCCCAGTGAAATAATAACAATATTTTTAGAATAGGCTTCTTTTGAAAGTTTTAAAAATCCATAGTTGTGTACTACTCAACAAATGACGATCAATCATAAATATTAAATTTAAATTTAAAAATTAAAACAAATAACTGATATCTAGATTACAATTATTATAATTAACAATAAAACAATTATATCCTTAAATATTGTATAAGCGTCGATTAGTGCCATTGATAACCGTAGACTTATATAATTTCATGTCTGTAAAAAGGGCTTGGCTGTAATATGAAAATAAATAAATAAATAATTGTTAATTAAAATAACTGTGGTTGAGATAACCAATAAGTACCCAATTTATTAAACTTAATGGCATTAGTTCCTACGATTTATTTCTACTTGATTGTATGAAATTGGTTTAAAAAACGAAAAAATGTGTACGACAATAATTAAAAAAATATTGTTTGAAATATGTATACCTAATATTAATAAGCGATATTATACCCACACGATGTGGGGTTTTTTTTTTGGGGGGGGGGACGGTGTATTTAATTAAAATTGAATAAATAATATTATAATTTATAGTTGTTATTGGGTATAAGGTCTAATACATTGTATATTATTATTATACCTATACTCAAATATTATATTTTCTAATGACTTGAAATCAAATACAAAGCGATACGAGAACGAAAAATAAAAAACTGTATGGTATTATGCACGCCTCCAGGCACATACAATTGTATACAACAATATAATAATAATAATATAATAATAGTAATAATAATAATATATAATAGTAATAATAATAATAATAATAGTATAATAATAATAATAATAATAGTAATAATAATAATAATAATAGTAATAATAGTAATAATAATAATAATAGTAATAATAATAGTAATAATAATAATAATAATAATAATAATAATAGTAATATAATAATAATAGTAATAATAATAATAATAATAATAGTAATAATAATAATAGTAATAATAATAATAATAATAATAAAGATCCGTGCGCGCGCGGTGCGAGAGTGGTTTCGAGCCGTTAACGCGTGAATGATGATTAATTGTCAAGTAGAAAACTCGTCCGGCACAGACTACACTCATTAGCGTGCGTAATAATTTACCCACACTAGGTCGGTCGTTATATTCTGAAACGACTGATATTGTAAATCCAAAAGTATTTTCCTAAGGTTTTCGCGGTGCAAGAGTGATAAATTGTCGGCGAAATGGCGAATATTGTGATCATCACTCGCAGGCCGTTTGGCGGAGACATTCTCGTGCGTGTGCAATGATCTGTGTTCGATTCGTTTTCACCTGCACGACGAACGAAACTCTACGACAATACTGTTGGATGCCTAAAGTTTTTTGTTTTCCGAAAGGCGTACATATTTGACGGACTGTTAAATTCCTATTTCAAAATATAAACGAAAGTCGTCGCACATTTAAAACGCGTTATAATAGATAATAATAGATATTTTCTCCGTTATTACATATTAATTATTAGGTTTATATGTATATATTTTTGGAGATCGCTGTTCTAATGTAACGAATATAGCGCGAACATTTTTAATTTGTCAGTAAAATACAATTTATTTATCGGGTGGTTAGTGTTTGGTTGCAATTGCAATTCTAATTCGATTATGCGAAATAGCCAACGGGCTAGGTTAAGAAGATAATCGATATAATTGAACAACAATTAATCGATCTTAAAAAGTTTATTAACATAACTATTGTAGTTATTGTTTGATTACCGTGACAACAGAAATGGTCAGAAAAAAAATTGCATCCAGTCCAGAAACATATTTTATTAATTACGTTAAAATATTGAGATCGTGGGAAAATAAGACCAAAACGTAAATGCCAAATCATCTTTTACTTTATAGTGATAATATTGTTTGGCAAAGATATTTCAGTTGATCTTACTGTCCAAAAATGAACTAATTGTTTTACATCTGACTCGTATGTCTTCAATGTATTGTCTCAATAGTTCTCATTCCTACGAAAAGTAATTAAATTAAATTAATATGTATCATATATTATTATTTTAGATAAACAGCTGGATTTGATACCTGGTCCGAGTTTGAGGAATACAATTCCGTCGAAATGTGGAATAATAATTTTTGACGGCCAATTCGAATTAAAAACTATTAGGTATCTATTGTAATTAATACTTAAAATGTTCATTAAACATTATATGAAAACATTCAATTAATTTATAGCAATACGTCAGTAGTCAGTACCATCCGTGATATGTCGCTTAAACATAGTACAATAGCAATAAATGAATAGGCACACGCGTGATAAGTTCACTACCGCAGGGTATACAAAATCATGTTTATTTAAACTAATTGATATAAAATTCATTAAAACTATTGTTTTAATTGAATTTAAGGTTGATGTTGATGGATTCGTAGTAAATAACAATGATTTATAATTAAATATAATATATTATGTCTTATATAGAAGTTTAACGTTGAAAAATATCAGATGAAAGTGCCCAAAAAACTTTCAAGATTTCCTCTATAATTTGTATACACTGTGTAATAAAAACGATTACGGTCTAAAATAAATGATTATACTTTTTCGTTGATAAGATAATAAAATGAAAAAAATTGAGGTAGAAGGATATAATCAACTGCCGTTGTTTGACAGGATTTTCAACACTACTAAAAGGCTTCTCAACGAGTTTTCATCAATCCTGTTATTTTGAAAGCTTACTTTTAGCATTTGATATATATAGTAATATTTCCCCTTCACGTTCATCCTTTAACAGCATTTTAAATTCTTCACTCACCTTCCGAAGAAATAACTGACAAAGCAAATTTTTTAGATAAAAAAAACGTATTTATACTTATCCATATTTCAATATTTTTTTTTATATTCTAGCGGTTTCATAACAACGGTTTTAAAAAACAACAGTGTTTTTTATTTACAAAACTGAATGGGTTTGTTCTTAGAGAATTAGTTTAATTAAAAAAAAAAAAAATAATAAGTATGATATATTATACACATACTATTCTTTCCACTCTTGACCCTTCGACATAATACGCCACCTGCAATATACAGTATAACATCGGTTTCCCGTTGGCAGGCACAGTTAATTAATTAATTAATTTTTTTTGCTCTCTAGGTACCTGTGAGCATTCGATTTGCTACTTTGGTGGACGGACCCGATCGTTAATGTGGGTCGATTCACCAACCCGACGCCAGTGAATCCAACTGAGGAATTCTGAGGAAGGTATTCAACTGCACACGGTTGAAACATTTCCCCGATTTCAGCGGGGCCAATATCGGATCGATGCATTCTATAGTTTGGGGTTGATAATAATCGGCCGATGCGCTTTTCGCGAACCCGTCGACAGTAACGCGCTTATACCGGATTACTTACGCAATCGCAGGATACGTATACTTTGTCCCGGGAAGTAATTGATCAGATCGGATCTCTGAGATACCCAGTCTGAATCTATATAGGTGCACAAATATATATATATATATATACAGGTAGGTATACTTCCTATGGTCTTTGTGCACTTTTTCATTTTATCTTTATAGGTACTGTGTTCCAAAAGAAAATACCCTGTTTTCGCGCATGTCGATTGACACGGCTACAGTGATGCTGAACTCCGACGCGCCCCCCCATCCCCCTTTACATCGAATCCAAAGCCAACGATCCTGTTCCAACTCACCCCGGGATAGGTTAGTTTATTAAACGAAACGCAGTGAGCGGAGGACTGGATATTTTCTTTCCTTTTTGAATAGAATATAAATAATATTATATTATAATGTAGGCAGGTACCTACTTTATATTAACTTTCGTTCCAGATTTGACACCAAATGTAACTTATAAATACATATTTTGTAGACAGCAGTTTTATTATAGAACGATAATAGTTAATAATATTGTATATTATCTGTACTTCGATAAATTGTGACGGGAAACGAATATTATTTTTGATTTTATAGTTGCATGTGTAATGTATTATTAATGTGTTATCACATCATCCCATCTTTTCACATTAAATATCTAGCTATATATCTTACAAAAATTGTAATATATATTATTAGCGGAAAATATTAAAATTATTAATGTAAGATGAAAATGAAAATAAATTAAAGTTCTATGTAAATTGAAAAATAGCCGAATAGTGATTCTTTAGGTGTAACTTCTAATCTTATTTGATTATGTATCAAATGGCGTTTGAAAATGTAAACTTGAGGAATATTAAAATATACCTACGAACAGTGTTTTCTGACTTTTTCAAGTATTGTAATCCAAAATTAGTTGTAGAAGTTTCAAAATTATATTAAGTTTCAAGAAATTCATCATGTTATGAAATATAATTATAAAAATATGTCATTACTTAATGTAGACTATGTAATATTGAATTCTCTTGAGAATTTTTTAATTATTAAATGTTGACATAATAGTGTTTAAATTATTATTTTTTCCATACAGTAATAATTGCCTTCTACATTTAAATATTTCAACAAAAAATTCACCAGAGAATTACAAATCATAATCATTTTGGAAATAATGAACATTAATTAAGGTTATACCTACTTGTTATGCGAGAAGTAGAAAAATATTATATATTTCATTGTTCTCTTAAACGAGATTGGAATCAGTAGGTTTTAATTTTTTTAATTTAATGACCTAACTTTCAGAGCAAGTGTTCATTTAGTGAATAGTTCTTCAGATATTATAATACAAATGACAGCGGTAGCGATAAATTACGTATTTTTTTAAAAAAAAATTAGTAGTAATTTTAATAATAAAAAAATTACCAATCGATGCATACGATGACGGATAAAGATGTATGTTTATTGGATATTATCATACAGACGTTGTCTTGCGATGCTATTTTACAAACCAAAAAAGCATTTAATATTATACATTTTGACGATAAAAACATATTATTTCTGTATAAAATAATGAAAACGATGAACTAAATAATATTATTCATTTAAAAGTTACAGAACGACATTCAAAAAAAGAAACATCAAAATACAATTCAAAAGTAAAGGGGATAGAAAAAAAAATGATGCTTTGAGTTTTCAAAGTGCTAAAGTTTAATAAGCGATGTACAAAAAAAAATATATCGAGAAGATTTATTTATTTATTTTGTCAAAGTTTTTGAGTTATCAAAGTTATATAGAGTTACATTATTATTATTTCAAGGATAAGCCGACTCGCTTAAATATTTATCCATCGCCTTGTCAAATATATCTATACTTACCTACTTATAACACATTATAACAAATGTAAAAGTAGTATTATATAGTTTTTGTATTTGTGGAGTGCTCGAAATTATATAGTGAGGAAAAATTATACACTGTGGATTGCACGCGGAGATTTTCTAATTTAGTGTGTTGAAATAACTTATGTTTTCCATTAGTGTAGGTACACCACACGATACATCTATCACAATTCGCAATGGACGTAGGTGCCTACCACAAACGAGAAAATACCTTCGCAAAGCACCATGTACGGCATAATAATTGTATTGCACAAAGTACCCACTGAAAATGTTGTTTAATAAATGGTTAATTTTTTGTAATTTTAACTATTTAAAAACATCGATTAAGTTTAGGCCGAGACGAATTAGCATAATGTTAATGCGTTACATTGCACTATAATATGTAGGTAATTATTTTTATACGAACAAAATATTATGCATTATATGAAAAAATCTTTATGAAATCAGTATTTCGTATTGTACTTACGTTTTTTCCACTTTCTATCATTATTATTGGGCAAAATATTTCTCGGTATACACGTCGGAGCAAACATTTTAGATCAATAGACAATATTTTATGGTTTGACATCGTACGATGGTTTATAACTGTATAGTATACACTATACAGACATAACGTTTATTAAAGAGCTGCGGACTGCGGTATTATAGACACAGCTTTACACTGCATGCTCGTATATAATATAATGCGTAAATACTTTTTTTTCGTACAATTTTACGGTATAAATGAATGAAAATACATGTTTTGTGGGTAAGTCGTTAGGTTTTAGATTTAATATACATAAATCGTGATTTACACCATTTAAATTAGTAAATGGGAAATTATTCTTCAAATAGTTAAGTCTTAACAAATTACGAGTGTTCACTTCAATGAACTTCAGATTTAAATTTTTTGTAAATTCATCGTTTTGGTTTAATATAATTGCCAGGTAATTAGTTTTAAATTTAACACGGTATCACATGTAACGACCATTAACAATCTATACACTTATATAGTAGTATGAAAATAAAAACAAAAATCCAATTTAATTTATAATAAAATAAATGAGAAAATAAAACTTAAAGAAATAGTAATAGGAAGCTGCAGTTGGACATGATTATTATAATGTAATATGTTTCATAGCGAAATTATTATCTTACAATAATAATCATTTTTGCCGTACATAAGATTTAATTATTTGTTGTATTATTTATATTTTTAAATAGTATTTGTAAGTTTGTCTCTATCAAAAATTAAATTAAATTTTATTTTAGATTCTGAGCAGGACAAGGAATGGGTTGATTTATTGACGATTTGTGTTTTAAAATTTTTTGTTTTTTTAGTTATTTCTTATTTTGAACCAACCATTATTATGCTTTATTTTTAAATTTGAGGATAGTGAATTTGATCAAGTTGATACCTTTTATAATTTTAATTGCGAAATACTTACAAAGAACAGCGTAAAAACCAACATTTTTACGCAACACCAGTTTTTGCACCATCGATTTTGTATTGTTGTTGTAATTCAGATATTAGAAATTATGTAGATATCGTATAGATTTGAAATTTTTACCATATACCTATTTAAACTATAGAATTTTGCAGACGTGATAAAATTGGCTCTTTTTGTTTCTTGGATTATAAGAATTATAGACCTTTTAATATTCCAATTTTTTAGTTGTTTTTTTATGCATGTTGGTGAAATGATAGTTTCTCCATAAAAAAGCTTAAAAATTTAATACAAGGTTTTAAGTTTTTCTTATAGCAGCTTAAAAAATTCAAAAATATATAGTTACAGTTTTTTTTTATAAGCGTTTGAAGTTCAAATTTTGGCGAAGTTGGATATTTAATCGAAAAATGACGATTTGTCCTCAATCGATTTTAGTTTATGTAGTTCAAAAAATATTACTATTGAGACTTGATACTTTAGATTTATTACTGAATCTTAATATATTAATATTATCTATACGGCAAATATAATGAAATAGAAAAATTATTAAGTGTAATTTTAAGGTATTTTAGAACGAACGTTTTCCACACTATTCGATATTTTGGTACTGACTATTCCAATGTATTATTTATATTCAATGTAAATGGCAAACATAGATTAACCTACGGAATCAAGAACATACTAATAAGTAATAATAGGTAATATTAAATGTAACAGGTATAAACTATTCAATTGACTATAGCCTTGGAAATAGCCGTCACCTTTGCTCAGAATCTGCTTTTTGGTATACAGTGATTTATTATTGAATTCAAACTGAATTCAACCGTGACAGTGACCTAGGTACTCAATGACGTGTCACATACCCAGAATAAGCGAGTATCTATGTTATATATTTCTTAGCTTCTATAAATAATTATTTTTACTCACTAGTAAGTGTACTCTTTACTTGAGATCTCTTGGCTAAAGTTATGATTTCATGGGTAATGTACACAATACACATAGGCAATCCATTTAAAATAGACCATTTTCAATGTTTATTTTTCGATGGGCTATGTACGTAATTGGGTAAGATCGACTTGACCCGGAATCAGGGATGATTATCCGTAATATAATAATAATCATATTATTGCTGCTACATGGAAAGTAACGGAAACAATTTATGGATATTTAATAATGGATTATTATAATTTATCGAAGTAAGAAAACAAATATTCAACTTCTTGTGCACATCACACATGCATGTTACCCATCGTATATTTATTGCACACGTACGTAGGTATATATTTTATAATATAGTATAGGTATAATACGTCTTATATAGTGCTAGACAAGCTTAGATTTATATGAACGCATATTATTTGGTTTACATGAATCACACAATCAATTGGCTAGAATTATATATATATATGTATGTGTTCTAGTATCTTGGTTACGGTTGGTGCGGCGAGGGGGAGGTAAGTTAAATTAACAAACAACGGAATATCACTTACAGCCGTCTTTGGGTAACGGTGGCGGAGCGGGGACGTATTATAGCAGGAAGGAGTGCACGACAATAATATAATTCTCAATTATCTCAAATTACATTAAATAATAATAAGCCTCTAACTCGATCAACATGCTTCAACGTTCTATAAATATTATAATGCACAATTTTAATTTTTGATGATAGTCACTATTAAATATTAACGCCTGTCTGCCATGTGCCTTCAGACCGTAATGGAACAATTGAGTTCACAATACTTCTTTCAAAAAACAAAAAAAAAAAAAAAAAAATAGTACCTAATTGATTTGGGTGCAACTTTTGATAAATTAATACTTTGAAATGTTTTTGAAAATGTACCGTGTCGCTTATTCGAATTATTAGTCTTTGTCCATAGTAAGTTTCACGATATCATGCCATATTTGATATTTAAGTACAGTTCGGTGACCGATCATTATTATTTTTTTCATCTTCAAAAATGTTTAATTGGAAACCGTTTGTGCTTACACATGATATTTTAGTACATACACTCACACACACACACATTCACGAAAATTAAAGCAACATATTGACTGTACGAAAACGCATGCAATCGGTGCTTTTTTTAAATTAAAAACATTAGCCAAAGGACGTGTCCAGGCAGGCCCGCCAACCCTTTTTGTTAGAGGTTGTCTTATGGAAACTACTTCAGGGTACGCTTTTGGTTGTGTTTCGCAAGTGTGTTAGGTTGCCTGTATGCCATCCACAATTGCCCCAATGGCTAACCCTAGCTTGTGCACATTTTAGATTTTAAGTGGAGCGATGATTGTATTGATTTTACAATGATGTGTGTATTTTATTTTACTTTTTTTTTTGTATCTGTGTACACGATATGTAGTGGAATTAATGCTTCAAACTTCAGTATTTTTTTCGATGGGAATGTGAATCTAACTGGTGCATTCAAGAGGTCAACATTTAAAATTCCCAATATTTTTCAAAATTGCCGGGAAAAACAACACACAAATTTAGGAAAAACGGGAATTTTCAGCAAAATCAGTTTTTGATAAAATCGATTTTGGTTTCTGGTATAATTCTAAAAAAATTGCCATAGATACATCACATTTTCACTGAATGTTTATATTAACATTTTCTATACACCATTAATTTTATTCAACTTCAACTACTTATAGGCTTATGAAATTTTCATTTATTATTAGATTTATTTAAATTAAGGTCAATAAAAATTTTTTCGATTGGTCAAAAAACTTAAAACTGTAATACACGGTTTCTCGTAAGTTGTTGTTAGTGAGTGATTATATAAAAGAAAGTTAAGTGTAAATCCACAGTAATTTTTTATGAGCGTCTGAAATTGGAATTTTGACAAAATTCGTAAAAACCACGAACATTGGTAAGTTATAATAATATATTGAGTTAGAAATTCATAAATTTGTTTTTGTACATCTAAGTTTTAAAAATTTAATACATGATTCCTCATCAGTTTGTCTACCTTCATCGAAAAAAAAATAAAAATATTTAAATTTAATAATTTAATTTTTATGATTGTATGAAGTTCAAATGTTTATTTCAGATTCTCACGGAGCGATTCTTATTTTATTGCAATTTTCAAAAACAAATAACTGTAAATACTTGAAATTTACACCATACGTTATACTCTATACTTGATAACAGTTTTAAAAATGTCAACTAGTTTTGAGTTGTTTTCGGAAATTTTCAATTTTTAATTTTTTTTTTCTATAAATATTTACAAAACTTTATTCGTTGGGTCAAAAATTGAACACAATGTTTCTTACACATTGTTACAATATCAGTTCAAAAATATTAAAAATACACAGGCACAAAAGTTTAAATGTTGGCAAAATATGCAAATTATTTTGTAGTTAAAACTTATAAAATGTTCAACTTTTACATCTAAGAATTAAAAATTTAAAACAATGTTATCCAAGTAAGTAGTTAAAACCAAGAATAACTATTGTCTTGTAATTTAAAATATATGATTCGTGAGTACTTGACAATTCTATAGGTAGTATATTATATACATATATGATAATATGCAAATATTATTAATTCAACTTACCAGATACCGTATTAATAATAGTAATACATAACTAATATAATATAAAATATCTTAGGCTGACAAACCGTCTTCACCTAGAATAGTTTTTCATACACAATTGTATTATGTCATTTAATTCAAATTTAACACCGTACATTACAGTGACCTATTCGTAACCTACTGTACACCAGAGCATCATGATTTTTTAGTTTAATTTTCACTAAATATGATATATAAGTATAACATTTAACGCGTTTTACACAACAGATATAAAATAATCATGTAGGTACTGCGTAGTATGAAAATGTCAAATGGAATGAAAAAAGTTTCAAAATAAATCACTTAAATGTCATGTTTTTTAATTTTTATGATTGTCTGTTCCGTTGAATTTGTATACATATTTTATCGTTTGCGAATCAAACTTTGTCGTTTGACACAGTACTCAAGTTTGTTTCTTTAGAGACTTGAATAGAAATCAATTTTTTCTCGAATACATTAATTCTTTTCTAATGTATGGGTTTATATTATTCGGATTTGTTGTGTAATCTTACTTTAACCGTTTGTTTGAAAGCGGCTTTAAACTAGTCGAATTATGGCTCATATACTGCATACAGACAAGTGAACAAATCACGTCGCTTTACTGTTAGAACAGTGTAAGGAAATTATTTATTTAATTATTGGCCGTAGCCACGTTGAGATAAACTAATAAACTATCTGTAGTTTACATAATATTGTACATATTATAATATGCAGCGAATATGGCGAAACATTCATGAGAGTTGTTTAGGAGACAGTCAATAGGTTCTGCATACACATAAAACAAGTAGGTATGTGAAAATAAATGTCCATTAAATTAAAATATGTTTATACGATCACATGGATATTATATTATGTAACTAATGTAATAAAAAAATACTTTTTAAAGTTTAACCGCATACATGTACACACATGACCACTGTTTAGTGTATAATACAAACACATATCTTGTAAGTTGTAATAAAATAGGTTGTTTAGATCGCAAATAATAATAAATAACATGTCCTTATAAACTGTACAACTATATAATGGTGGTTCTGAGTTTCCGATTATGTATACGCAAGACTGTCGAGTATAAAAATAATAATTTGTCCTTCTTAAAAGATTAATGCCGTCGATTTGTACGAGACACTCAGTCGAAAACCCATTATAGTAAAATTATTATTTAAAATCTTGACGTTATTATTTTTTTTCGAGGAAAATCAATACAAATGACCGTCAGCCGTGCACAAAACGTCCATAGAGGAAAGTTTCCAGACTACTTATATACAGCTGTATATTTCTGCAGCCGAGCAGACATAAATCGCTGTGAACAGCGTCGCTGCAGCATTCTCTCTCATCGGCGAATAAATCCATATCGGAGATCGAATTCCATCTACTTTTCGTTTAGGATTCAATCATATTAACTGCCGCAGACGGACGAACTGCCTCTAACCGGCCTATCGTCCCGGTCATCGCTACGCCGTCGCCGCATCGCCGTCGGAGAGATGGAATCGGAAATTTGAAACGTTGAAATCGTATAACGGGATGGAAGAGTGAAAATAATTAAGACGAGGTACCTGCCCCCACGAGAGGAGCGCATGCCCCCCCCCCTTATGTCGCCTCGTGTTTACAAAGTATACGCAAACGCTGTCGAATCAGCGGCGGTGGCGTAACGTCTGGAGTATAACACCACTCGCGGTGAGCACAAACCGTTCAAAGGCTACGCGAGCGACAAAAGCGCGCGCGCCAGCAGTCCTCTTGACCGCAAAGTAGGAATCGCGCGGTGTGGTGGTGTGGCCGGGTAGGGAAGTCCTCGTGACCGGAACCGTCGGCCATGACGCGCGAAAGAACAAATCTCAAGATCGGTCGGTGACACGTTTTCGAGTGAGCGGGAACCAAAACAAAAAACAAAAAAAAAAATAAAATAAAAGTGTGGAAAAAAACCACTACCACAATTGAGATATCAAGTCCCTCCCTACCCTTTGCCCCGCCAGTCGCTACACACACTTTTCCCACCGGGCAAACGACCGTTGAACATTGAAAACGTCCACTCGACCTGTTTTTGTCTATTTGTTTGTCTGCACCGTCGAAACAAGACCTTCGGAGGGTGGTCGCCTGTGCTTGTATAAACGTACCCATATTGTGAATGGATGTGTATGTACCGTGAATTAAGATATACAGGATACGGAACGACGAGCTATGAGTTTTCATTTTTCGACTTATAAATTTGATCATTATTGCGTGTGTGTCATAATTTTTCACAACAATAATAGTGATTATAAAGCTATTCAACCATTTGAACCGACATGGTATAAACCAGAACACGTTACTTATTTATAGCGAGCTTTAGTCGAAATAAGATAAACTTTAAAGGGTTGCCGCGTTTACTTATTGTCGGTACCTACTGGTATACCATACCTACAACGAGTGTTTTATTAGTAAGCTATTTTATTTTCTAATTTTTATAGAACGTCACACCGCGTTTATAATGTGTTACCTAAGTATTATGATAACTGGTAGGCTTCGTGGTGCGAGTGAGTGACGTTTGAACTTCGAAAATCATTGATAATAGTATTATACCTAGCTATCACTTAACTATTAGTGATTTTATATTCTACTTGACATTATATTATACTATTCTGTTTGTTGTTTAAATTTGGATTTCAAGCTAATTCCCGCAACCATTTTTAACGACAGTAATGTATAATGATAGTGCTGTAGTACAAGTTAGTTTCAAAACGTCATAATTTGAGTTGAACAATAATTGCCAGTCGTCTTGAATTACCAGTGATTATAATAGAATATAAGGGTTGTGGCACGCACAGACAACGAACAAATAAAACATAGTTGTAATAAGCTGTGTACATAATCAACCATAATTGGTTCGAAAAATTAAATTAAACCATCTGCGCCAGTATAATTTTACAGTTCTTATTATAGTGCCTATGAGAAAGCATTGTACATGCGTTACGTGAACGGGGTACGCGATTACGGTTTGCACTTTAAATTAATTTGTTGTTGTACTTGTTGACAACAATGTGTCCTAAGTGATCCCATTGTTTTCTTAAATAGTTTTACTTACTTTAGTTTTGCAAAGTTTCTCGGAGATAACCCTCAGTCTGTAAATTGACAGATATTTGACAATATCGTCGGCCATGTGTTTCACAACCCGATAGTTTTTTTGATGTCCCCAGTGAATCGATTGATTTCATATTTTTACTTACGCGTAATACATTTTATTTAAATTTGTGAGTATATTGGGTTTACTCAGAACAATATTTTATTTTATCATCAGCACTAATATGATATGTCCACTTTATATATTATACATCCCTATCTATTTTTTCAAAAGTTAAAATGACAATTCTGAAGTCAAACTGAATTAAGAAAATACATTTTTTATATAAAGTGAATACCGATCTTCAAAAAAAAAAAAAAAATAATAAAGGACTAAAAACACTTCAAACACTTTTTACAACTTTTTGCGTACTGCGACGTATTTTTAGGGTAAAATAGAATACAAAGCTTTGGTGCATTTTAATTTATCGCGGTATAATGAATTTCACCGTAGATTCTTCCGGAGATTAAGGGTATATATACTGTCTCAAAAAAAAAGGACATCAGCGTTTTTAGTTTTTACTCCGTTCAACGCTTGGATTTTAAAATCATTGTGCACAGATGGTGCACATTGAAATTTAGTTTGTCGTGCAGTTAAACGAAAACAGATCACAAACAGTATGCGTACTACTATATTTGAATACATTAAAACAAAACTTTAATATCAACATTAATTTAGAAAATATTCGTCGCAACAAATGATAAAATATATTCGAGTTGTCACTGCGTTGTACTAGAATTTGAGTGTTTGTTAATATTGATATCGTAATATCAATGTCAATAAACAGTTCGAGTAAGATTATATGAACACCAACTCGACGTTGAAATTATGAAACTTTAAATTATCATACAAGTCATAAAATATTGATAGGTACATATAGGTTAAATAAATAAAAGGTTTCGCGTAACAAAACATAATATAAAATTTAAACATAAAAGCGTCATTAAATTGCACACAATAAAATATATGCATACTACATAGGTAAATACATACGTCATACATTTCGTTTCAAATAAACTAAATAGTGCCAAGACGTTGCAGAGATTGTGACTTGTGGAGCACGGAGCGGTACTTTTATTATTTTGCATACTCTCTTTTTTTTTTGATGGTCATTCTTTTTAATTAATCTGACACAATAGTCTGTAAAAAATATTCATTTTTGTGTACTCCATACAATTGCATATAAAGAACAACATATTATGAAAGGACTCTGGCGTATTTCACAAGTGGCCTCTTGACGATTGTTTTTTTTTTATAGAGGTTATGTTGTCATTTTGAATATTATGTTTATGAATTTTCCATAGAAAAAAATATAGGTTTCAGAGAAGACTCTATTTGATTATAAACTAATCGCATTCATAGGTGTACATAATATATACGTACATAAAAATAAGTTTTTTCAACTTTTTTTAAAATTTAACAAAACTGTGAAACTAAAAATACTTTGTATAATTTTTCAGTTTTTATAAAAAAACATTACAAAAATGCTAACATTTCAATATAAGCATAATTTTAATTATCAAGATATTTAGGTATATTGTGAAGAGTGAGAATAAAAAAAATAATAATATCATTTATACAAAAAAAGTAATTTATAATTATTGACAAAATTATTAACATTTGTATCATTTCCAACTTAAAACCATAGCTATTTTTAATAATTTGATTCCGTTAAAAACGGATTTATAACCTTATAATATTTTGATTCAAATCTAATAATTCACTTGTGAAAGTATATTATTAACTATTTTTTATTTTTTTAAATAACATATCATATTGTATTAGTGTATCAACTTCTAATATTAATTTTGCTGAATATTTATTTATTTAAGAAGATGTGTACTTTTTTGTTTTTATTCAACTATGGTCATTAGCTATTTTAGAAATTACGGTTGGCAAGGTTGGTATGGTTGAAATGGTTGGTTAGCAACACGTGTATATGTGGCAAGGTTTTCGACACTATGAACCCGGGTGGTCACTGGTCACCCATCCGGGAACTTGTGGCAGCGGACGTTACTTACTCTCAATCACGCTGGGTGACTGATTGCAGCCACCGTGCCACACCAAGCAACTTAAATTGATTTATTCATCAAGGTTTCGTGAGATGTAAGTTTATGTAGGTACTTGCTTGATTGTATTACAGATAATTATCGTTTTTAATTATTTATCTTAAATGTATTATCATTTATAAATGCTATTTTATAAGTGTTTTTTTAGACTTTTAAATTATTGTCGTAATACATTTTACAAGGATTTGCATTCATTCAAGTCTGGCATTTATACTCCATTTATTTTCACTCACACTTTAGATTTTATATACTAAAAACGTGTTTAAGATACCTTTATGTTTTCATAGAGTTAAAAGTTTTACATGTCCTTTTGTTTTTGGCTTAAACAAAGGCACCAAAAGTTTATTCGTTTCCGGGACCGAAATTGTATAAATAAATGTATATATACATGTCTAAGCCAAAGCTTTGGGTCTCGTAATCTTCAGACCGTGTAATTATCCACGGTAAACCATTTTAATCGACTTTCTACTGGGTGTATAGAATAAAAGTTTAAATTGGTGCCGAAAGTTCTGGACGAATCTCCTTTCACTAGGCGTGAACAAAATAATTAAACAAACCAATTAAAATGCGGCCGTTATAAAAAAAAAAAAACGGATGGACATTTTTGATATCTCTGAGAAAAGAAATGAAACATGACTGTATTCAAAATGCAATAACGACTTAAGGTTTGCGTTACCAACCGGAAATTTGACCATGGAATTAAAACTAACATTGAAGTATTAATCATTAATACACAGTATATTCTCTCGGAAACAAATTAAAATTGTGTTGAGATTAAAATAAAAATTATGTGCATGAACATTTGCATTTTGAAAAATTAATAAAACAAAATTTACATTTTAATTTTATAAAAAATATAATTTTTCATGCATTGCGCTTGTGCACTTAATAATAACACACAGCAAAAAATTCAATTCATACAGTGAATATTTCTAGAACTCTGAATGGAAATAGTGTTATAGAAGACCTCAAATTTGAATCGATAAAAAAACTTTTGGTAACTTATAGATGGTACTGCTCATTGTATTTTTTTTAAAATGATGAATCACTTTATCATTATAAAATATATTTTTTGAAATATTAAAAAATTAGTTAATTTGTTTAATTTTTTTAAAACAACTATGTGAGTGCACTTATTAGTTTACGTGAAATTGTTAGAAATCATTGGGAATAAAAAATTTAAATAATGAGACAAAAAAACAGGTACCTAAATTGTGAGTTTAAATTTAAACTTGCTTTAGCTTAGGCAATGTTGAGTCTAAGTATATATGTGATTGGTCAACATAGATAAAAATAAATGGGTCTATTCTAATCTGATGTTAAAAATATAGGTTCTAATTTATTAATAATTTGAAAGTTTCCTAAAATATGTATTTTAGCACTCCTCTGGCTTTTACCAGATCAGATCCAAGTTCAAAGACTATGGTAAGATTGTACGCATAATTTTGTGTTAACTTTTAATTGGAACACATTCAATGTATTATAAGGAATCGGTATAAACTGTATAGTAGTATAGTTAAATGTATTGTAGATTATAGGGTACGTAATGTAAATGTTTTAATTTATAATAAGTTAGAGAATAAATCCAGATTAACTGCGTGCTGTAGTGAAACATTTAAAAACAAATTAAATATTTGATAGGGGAAATTATTAATTTTGGTAAATACTTTATTACAATTGGCAATCCACGTAAGAATTCATTCTGTGTCACTGATTTTATTATTATTATTTTTATTTTTTTATATTATTTCTATTTTATTTTACAGTTCATGGCATATCAACGGGAAATGAGATAAAAATTGCCGAGGAAGAGAATAAAAAAGGTGGAAAAGTAACTTCGACAACAGTGTTCGTGCGAAATACAAAGCTAATGAACCCGATATTTTGGAAATGTGAAGTCGTACGACGGGAAAAATGCAATTTATATATACATATTATTATTAAATGTATATATAGGTATATCGAATATCTATATATTTTGTGTTACTATAACAACCGGACTGGAGATGTAGAACTCAAAAATACAGTAAAATTGTTTATTATATAGTTTTAATATAGCAAAAAAAAAAAAAAAAAACATTGCCATTGCACATTTGTACTTTAATTCTTTATGTTTACCCAAGAAGACTCGAAGTTAAATACTATTACCAACATCGGGAAAACTGCATTAACATGAATAGTAAAATAGCCCAGGTGATCGTTGAGGTAGAAATTAAACGTATCTATAAATAACTTATTTATAACTTATATGCTTATAACTCAGTAGACTCATTAGTGAAAATTCCATATAGGCTTCATCGTTTCAAATTTTAAAGTTTCAAAAATGTATTTTTTTTTTTGTATACAATTTACAGTTTACATAATTTTTAAATACTTGACATTTATGATGGAATGGTTAATTTGTTTTAAATTTTATTTAAAAAATCAGAAATATTATTTAATTTTTTTTGGGTATTTAGATTAGATATGCAATGCCGCAATGGTATCATATAATATAAGCTTATTTGTATTATATATTATACTCATCCATACCTAATCAATATGCATTTCGAAAATCATTCAAAGCAATGATTTATATCACTGCATTTAAATTTAAAATTATTGTACATGTCTTGTGCCGAAATAAGGCTGTACTTTTTTTCCTCGCATTGTATACAAATACTGCAAAGACGAATGAAATATCGAGAAAAAAAAATAAAAGTAGTATGATGAATTTACATTTTTTTTATTTTGAAATTGAAATCGGGGTATAAACTATACATATCGTCACAGGAGGGGCGTAAGAATATAATATATTTGATCAAAAACGATACTCATAAATCGAAGAAGTTGACAAGCAAGCGCCCGTGTTAACGTACTTTTGCTCATTTCCACGTCCATACCATATTAAAAGAGTCTAGTTATAGAATAGATTTGCACACATTAACTAAGACATTATAATATAATGTTTATTTACGTTTGAAAAAGCGATACGATAGCAACTTTGAGTGTTGGTCAAGATTTTTTAATTATCAAAAAAAATTACAATTTCCAATATTTTCGGTATAAGTAGGTACTTGCTAAAATTAAAAACATTAAAATATTATACAATCCACTTAATTTTTCCTATCGTTTATTTTGTCAAATAAGCTTAATATTGTTATATGCTTGAAGCGATTAAACACAATGTTTCGTTTAAATGAGCACGATGTAAAATTTCCATTTTCGTGGCCAGAATAATAATCGTAACGTCTTAACGTAACATTGCAATATTTTGTAGAAGAATAAAAACTGGATGAATAATAACAAAACACATTTATTATTTTATTTTATCAAATTTTTGTAGGGTTCAAACCGACATAATATACCTACTCAATAATTTGGTTCCGATTGTTGATTCATTAAGTGCGCTCACTATATATTTTTAAATTATGATTCTATTACCCCATAAAATAGCTAGCACGCTTTATTGAATTTACCTACTGCGCTGCCACATATATGATTACCCGCAAACTGTAAACTATAGTGATATTTAGGTTAACCTTGCACATAAACTTAATACTATTATGTATGTATAATGTATAATACATTTCAAACAGGTCCCTCCTTTGTTCATCGCCCTTTATCTATACATTTAAATATTAATTTAAGAACGAACAAACACAATTATTATCTGTATATTATACATTTCAAATTGAAACTGATGCCACTGCAGTTACTTATTATTGCTGTTAGATTTATTTTGTCTGTTTAATAATACATTAATTTACGCTTTTGTTATTTCTGGACACTACTTAATATAAATGTTTAAATGTTTGTGCTTCTACTCCTACCATTCGTATGAACGTTTTATAAAAAAAAACAGGTATTTCGTATTTTTTAAGTCTATAACTGACAAATGTACCGACATTGCTTTTATGTACTTTTGAATAACAAACAATAATTAACTATTATCAATTTTTATTTTATAAATTGGTTAGGTTACTGGTTTTTGTATTTCGTATTTATTGGTAGTTTTAGTAAATAATAATTAAAAAGAAAAAAAATCGTTCAGTAAAATAAATCAATTTTGGATAAACTTTTGAATTTTTCAAACCTTTTTATAAAAAAGTACTGAAATAATTTTTTCAAGTATTAAAAGAGCACGAATTGTTTTCAACAATAATGTTATTGATATCTATAATTTTAAGTATGTAGGTATTTATATTGTATAAAACATGCTTCACGTATGGTAATATAAACTAATGCTAAAATATTATTTATGCAATATTTTGTGTACTTTTATCACTTGGAAAAGTTATTTCAGTTTTGTGGTTTGAAAAAATCAAAAGTTTACATAAGATAAATGTTTTTTATACTTATTATAGACAATATATAATATATGATAATATCATGTATACAGTATGCATTTTTGTGTGAGTGAAAATTTGTCGGCCAAAGACCGAGTAATCTCCCCGTAATGTGTGTACGAAAAGTAAAGATTTTTGAGTAGGACATTCCCGCTTGAATATAGTGTGATTACCATAAGTCACAAATGAAAATGGGCTTCGAACATACAAATATATAGGTACTTACTAATCATATTAAAAATGTAAAATTATAAATACAAGTTTCATAATATTGTTACAATAAATTAGTTTTGAAATGTCATCGTATTCTCTAATAATGATTATACATACCTATAATGACGTATATATTACTATCGTGTGAGCTTTGTTATTCATTTCCGAATAACAATTACTACAACAACAACAATAAAGTATAACACTGAGATTAAACTCGGTGTTTGAGTTTCCTTAAGATTTCGTAGTAAACGATAAATGTATAATATTATACTACTACTGTATAAGTTAAATTTCTCGTTTTAACAACTCAAGTATTAAATATATATTGTACACACAACACTATATATAGGATTTGTTTACTTTCTTTAGAACTTAGAAGTAAAGTTTTTGTAAGGTAATGCAAAATGTATAGTAAATAATAATATCATATGTACCTATGTTATATATTTGTCACTGAAAATTATGTTATACGTAATGTCGATAAGCATTAAATCCCAACAATTAGTACTTATATTTGAAAAATTACATAATAACAACTAACTTTTATTTAAATGACCAATTTCGTCAAAATTAAAACTATAAAAAAAAAATTTTGCATATTTATTTTTGTTTTTTTTTTTTAAATGGTTTAATGCTAACCTATGAAGAACCTTGAAATAAATGTTCAAGCTTAAACTATTTACATTGAAAATACATTGAACTGCATCAAATAATTTGCCGATTTTCACGATTTTTTAGACGAATTATGTTGAATTTCAAAAATTATAAAGCTTCTAAAAATAATTGTGTCCGTGTATTTCGATATTTTTAAAAAGCTGTAAGTACAACTTAAGAGAAATCATATATTATGTTTCCATGAAAAATACTGTATCAACATATTTTATAGAAAAAAAACTATTAAACTCGAAAATTTCATATGTCTATAACTTAATCAGGTGATGTATATATAACTTTACTGTAGTGTAAATAACTTAAATATTTACCTATCGTATCAATTTTAAAATATCTACTTTTATTATGTGGTTAGAATATTTACAGCAGCTTTACAATTACTTTAAAAATCATTGTAACTTAAAGTTATAAATTTATAACTTAAGTAGGTTAAAATAACCCCTAGGTAAATACCTCCTATAACGAAGAAATGACATTAAAATATATATTTTAATTTTTCGTATTCCCGGGAACAACACGTAACCACTTGGGATTTCTAGGGAACGTTTTTGGGAATCTATAGAAGTGCCAACTTTAAATGTGGTAAAAAATTATTTCTATAGAAAATTTGTTCAGAGGATTTTATATTTTCATTAGATTTTCATTCTTTCTCATTTGGAATTTTTTCCTTTAGCTGCCTTGAATTTTTACTTGTCGCTATGTCTGTAAGAAACATGATTTATGACTAGTAGAGATTTTATACTAAATATTTTCTTGCTTTGCTTCATAACGTACACGGGAATGGTTTGCATTCCTATTTTAAAAGAGAAATAAATGAGGTTTTTATAAAGGAATTTGTTCTTATATTTCAATTATTCTATTACTTTTTTTTTTGATATAGTAAAAAAAAATTAGGGTAATAACGAAATATTATCACATAAATATGTTCTATAAGCCTTCCTGGTATGACAAGAGGGTCATAATATCCTTTCCCAAAATAGTGACTAATATTTTGTCGAAACAAGTTACATCGATGATTATGATTTTCAAGAAAACAATTTATCATAACTTAAATTTTTTATGGAACCATAAAAACTCAATTGTAAAATATTTGTATTTACATTATCGCTATTAATTCCATTTCCAAGTACTATAAGTATAGCTAGTATATAATATTCAAATATTAATATATTATTGATATATTTTTTGATTTTCAGGCATAATGTTTAATAATATATTTCCGAAGTGAAACTTACATAATCATATTATTAGGTAGGTAAAGTACATTTTTTTAAAACTATATTTGGTTATTACTTAATAATGTTTATATATTGGAAGAGAAAAAAGGTGGGTAAGTGGGTGTCGCTCTGATGTACAGTAGGTTACAAGTGGAGCACTGTAATGGATAGTGTTAAATTTGAATTCAATGATATAATATCAATGTATATGAAAAACGATTCTGAGCGAAGATGGTCAGTCAGTCTATGATATTATACTAGTAAGTATATTGATATTATTGTGAATAAAGTAACTTGTTTACCTATTTACGTGGAACTTTGTTTTAAATTTTCAATTCTTAGCTATAAAAGTTGAACATTATATAAGTTTTAACTACAAAATCATTTTTAAATTTTAGATTTAATAAATTTTGCCAACATTTAAACTTTAAATGTTTTATAAAAAAATGTGTGCCAATGTATTTTTAATATTTTCAACTGCTATTGTAACAATAGGTATATTAGGAGCCTTGTATTCAATTTTCACGCTTTTTGACTCAACAAATAATACTTTATTGACATACCTATTTTGTAGAAAAAAAAACTAAAAATTTGGAAAATTGAAAATGTCCGTAAACAGCTCAAAACCAGTCAAAGTATTTAAAAAATGTTATCAAGTATAGGAATTGATAAAATTAACATATGGTATAAATTTAAAGTATCTACAGTTATTCGTTTTTGAATTAAAACAAAATAAAAAAAAAATCGCTACATGAGAAATTGAGTGAATATGCGATGTTGTAAAAATATGAACTTCAAACGCTCATAAAAAAATAATTTGATATTCTTGTAGACATTTTTTGTTAAAGGTAGACAAACTTATGAGGAATATTGTATTACTATTAAATTATAATTTGTTTTAGAGGTAGACTAAGAAAACCGATCTTGCGTAAAAATGCCCTATTTTCCTTAATTTTTATGTTGTTTTTGAAAACTATTGAGAATTTTAAATGTTGAACTCCTGAATGCAGCAACTAGACTCACTTTCCCACCAAAAAATATACTATTAAAGAAAATCGAACCATTTTTACTGCCCTAAACGTTGATGACAGGCTCACAAAAAAACACACACATCATTGTAAAATCAATACATTCATAGCTCTGCTCAGAATCTAAAATTAGATAAATCTATCCAATCTTATTATAAAAAGATAAAAATATAAGACTGTAATATATTTATCAAGTTTTAAACTTTTAAACTTGAGATGGACAACATTTCGCGATTTGATCTCGATGTTTAACATTATTGAATCATGTGATTTCATGTTCACACGAACGTATTTCATCAAACGTTTCATATGCAGCGTTTGTTGTTGGAAAATGTAAAATGTATACAGTACTGCTTCCTTCTCATGTGGTATAAACGTATACTATAACAATATTATGACGATATTCAATCCAGCAATTCACCTACTTCATAGATAATTGTTTTGCAACACTGGGACATTCGATATTTATTACAATGACTTATATGACTTATAATTTGTTCGTGTTTAGTTATATTCAAGAATATACAAATATATACAAAACTGATTCAACTAATGAACAATATATTGTATATCACAAGTGTCAAATCCGTCTAAAAGAAAATATGAACTTTAATTTTGATTAAATTAAAATTTGGTTGTTATTATCATCAATTTAATGGGGTACATTGTTTAGTCATATACAATTTTCAGATATACAATAAAATTCATTACTTTGCATTAGGTATAGTTAGAGTACGGAATGGATACATTGTTTTGTCACACTGTATAACTATATAAGTTAAACGCAAACCCCCCTAGTATTGGAATAGTATAAAAAATAAAATATTATCTACGGTTCTTCTTTTGGTACAATCGACAATTCAGAAAATATATATGATATATGAGAACATATTTGCTCGTTTGTTTTCATACTCTGAAACGTTTCTCAAAGTCTAAACTAATACCACTGATTATTGTTATTATTATTTTTTATTTGATCGAAGCTTTCTGAAGATTTAATTTCTTAAAAATGTAAGAATACAAAGAAATTCATTACGCTTACCCTCTCATCTGAGGTATGAGTAATTGACTTGTGTGTTTGCATGTATCCACGCATCCTCTTCGCAACTTTCGGATCTTTTCCCTTGTTTCCGGAGAATCTCTAGCCGTACCGATGTGCACCAGTAGTTCCCGAAACTGAGCCACTTGGCTATTGATTTCGACCACCAACTGTAAGTAAAACAATTTAGTAAGTAGAGAAAATTTTAATCGGTTGAAATGTATTTTGATCATCGCATATTACTATCGATGTGGTGGCATTACATTGGAGTTATAATACAGTGATAATAAAACTTATGGTATTGAACTATTTTAGATGATTTATAGAACCCATTTAAGTAATTTTAAACGCCAAAGTTTGATAAGTGATAATTTATATTAAAGAGTATTTCAATATATTAAACATGTGTACACATTAATATAGGGTTAGCCAGGTAAAATAATATGATTATATACAAGTTGATTCACCACCAAGCATGCTTACCCTGACTTTTTCTTTTAATTTTGAATTTATTCAAATTTTGGTCTTGGAAATTTTTAAATATACTTAAAGACCATATTTTAAAATCCTAGAGATTTTTCATATTACTTAAGGAGTGTCCTGTGAGGTATAATATAGGTAGGTATATATTCATACATTTTCCAATTTAATGTATTTTTGTTTTTAATGATTCATTAAAAAATTATAAAAATATTATACCAGGACAACGGAGCTGTTTTATTTACAATGTTTGAATGTATAAAAGTTCTTGAAAGTCGTGATGTCCAACTTTTCATGTAACGATAAGTAAATAATAATTATATTCTACAGTGTGCGAGTGAAATAAACAAGAATGGACGCCTGTTGTCTTAACACTTTGTATTGTATACTATTACAAATAAAAATAAATAAACAGTGACTAAATATATGCTTCAAAGACAAAATGTTATTTTTGCTTTAGGTATAAAATATAAATATATAAAATATGTATTGTACATTTATTATGAATGAATTTTGATAAAAACTTGATTCAAGTAAAACGATTTCATTTTTTATTTAATCACTGAATAATGAATATACTAAACTTAAAAAAAACTTTAGTAGGTGGTTTATTTAATTTTTAAAATTGTATAATATTGTTTCATTACATGTTATACACATTACAATATTAATATAAAACATAGTAGGTAGCTATAATAACATATTTATATTCTAATAATGTGCTATGTAAATCGTTTATTATGTCAATAATATTTTACAACATCTGTTAGATACATTTTCATTTTTCAATAAATGTATTGTTATGACAGCAAATGAAATTTTTGAATTAATTTAACTAATTTTGCAATTTGTATGCAAACCATGGTAATATGTCTGCATATCAGTTTCACACATACTCCGATTACATTAGATGGTTTCCTTATCAGCTGGAATACTCAAAACACATTATCCGATCGAAATATATCTATGAAGTGCCTGTGATCTAATCGAAGCAAACATTTTGATCAAATCTTTTTTTTTGTAATCGTTGTTCTGTTATTTGCGAACTGAGCAAAAATATGTTACCTACTAGTTTGTATTATTTTTATAATATACATTTTTAGTATAGGTACCTATAGTATATATAGTCTGAATGTACCTTAGCCAAGTAAGTAGTATGTTTATATAAACAATAGGTAATGCCTTCGTTAATATTGACACAACTATATGTTTACGCATCCATGATATACATTTACGGAAATAATATGTACCTTATATGAGTTTTATAAAACAAAACATTTTTGTACCCATATATCAACTTTAAACCATATTCAGTAATTACATTGTACTTATTGGTAGATTTAGGATGGTCACTGATCAGAATATATATTATACTTATGTAAACTTTTTATTCTGTGTTTGAACGCAGGATAGAAATAAATAATATACCGAAACTATAATTCTTTTGTATTAAATAACACTTAAGCAATACGTACACTAACGTTGACCCGTAATTGTTCCTATAGACAAATAAGAAATAACAACATTCATTCAGTAGCAAATAAGTGTTGACTTTGTGAAAAAAAAAATAATAATATATTTACCTATTATAATTTATAATTCATATTATTCATTCCTATAACTATTGACAACAATAATATGTTCACAACAGAGTACTTACTACAAATTTCTAATTATTCATATATTATTATTTATTACGATGCAGGTGAATTTTTTATTCCATTTAAATTTTTAAAGTATCCTAAATTAAAATGTTAAGTTTGTACCTTTAACTACATTTACTATGTTTAACTCAACTATACATGGGTGATTCACTCCTTTTTTCTTAATTAACTCAGTTATTCAAAATCTGTTTTTTGGAATTTTTAAATATACTTTAAGACCATATTTTTAATTTCTTTAAATTGTTTGTACTACTTAAGGAGTGTCCTGTGGAGATACAAACTTCTGTTTTTCAAATGAGAATACCCCTTTTCAACTGTCAATTATACAGTGGATAATTTATCTGAAATTTGTTACGTATTAGAATCAAAATTCGTACGAATAGTTTTTTAGTTATTCAACTTTGTGTTCTAAGGATAAAAGTCTATGGCAATGAGTTTATGAGATATGGGGCTATAGTGGTGATTTAAAATTTAACCTGTCAATATTAATAATTTGTAAAAATGTACCAAGTGTAATAAACACTAGATCAAGTTTTATGTCTATTTTATATTTATGTAAAACCATTGACTATTATCGTTAATGCAAACATCTTAGTTGCTCGGCGCGGCGCAGTGGCTGAAATTAATCACGCGACGTGATTGAGAGTAAGCAATGGCCGCTGCCACTAGTTCTCGGATGGGTGACCACCCGGGTTTGTAGTGCGCAAAAACCTTGCTACACATACACGTGTTCCTAACAGATCATACCAACAGTCCCAACCCTACTGTACCAACCTACCAAACTTACAGACTAATGACCACAGTCGTCGAAGCCTTAAGCCTAATAAAAAAACAAACATTTTAATAACTAAGAAACTACTTATTTGAATTTTGAATTAGGTAAATCAACATTTTCAAAAAAAATTATCCACTAAATAATTTACAGTAAAAAGGGGTTTCTCATTTGAAAAGCAGAAGTTTGTATCGCCACAGGATACTCTTTAAAAAGTACAAAAATATTAATTATTAAAGAAAAAAATGGAGGTGAGCATACTCGGTGAATCATTCTGTATATATATACCTTTGCTTTTATTACATTTATTCGTGAAATATTAACAATACGAAATTGTAATAATAATAAATATATTATGTGAATTAAATTATTGGTGATGAGTGCATTAGTATTGCACGAAATCAATTGCTTTATAGTAGTGTTTCAGTGTTCCAAACTTATAATTAAATATTTACACTAATACATTATTTATTATAATTATATGCTTAGAAAGGCATAAGAATGGTTCAAATCATACAAGGCTAAAATGGTGGAGATTACACGAGAACTTACTGTAATCCTCACCATTTTTTCGACTTAAAATTTGAATGACCCTGTATATAGATAGACAATGATATATTATATGCAACCAGTGAAGTTATCTTATTAAATATATAAATACATCCAACTTAACATTAATCTGACAGTGAAAAATCGTTATTAATTTACTTATTTTTGAATTGATAATGGACTAAATACTATGTTCACTCTTTTTTTTTTTAAATTTAATTTTAGAACAGTATACCATTTCTGCTTTTAATTTTTTATCTGTTTATGACTTATTTCCTTAATAGTTTTAAGTCAATTATTTTTTTTTTTTAAAACTTGCTTAAACAAAATGCATAATGAATTAAAATACCCCCATTTATTTATTTTAATAAGCTAATTTCTATTTTTTTTTCGCAATAGAGACATCAAACAAATTGTAAATATTGATTTACACAATTTGGTTGAAGTTATATTTGAGTACAATTTATTGTACTTAAATTTAAAAAATTTGATTTTGTTTATATTTATTGAAAAAATAGGACTAATTTAATCAGTGATTGTAAAAACTAACAGAAAATAGTAAGAATACATTAAAATACATATCTGAATAAAAATATAACTATTATTTGTTAAGAAAAATCAGATTTACTAAAAGTTATCAAATAATAAAGATTACAGACATAACATGATTTAAACAATAAAAGTTTAATATGAAACAAAAAAAAAAAGTATCAAATATTATGACCATTCGCACAAATAAGGTAAAAACAAAAAAATAGATTTGAAAAAAGTGATGTGGCAAATACAATAAACTGCTAGAGTGAGACAAATTGATTGCAGGGATTAACAAAAAAAAAAAAAATGTTTCTTTTAAATCAATTTTTCCTTGTCAAATTGAGTCAAGTTGAGTCTGTTCAAGACCGGTGAACATTCCTAGATTGCACTTGGACGTATAAATGTGATACAGGTAAACGTGAAAAAGATCTTCCACGAGATTTCTATGTACAACCACACGTTTCAAAGTTAATCATAATCGTAATTAAGTTTATTCAACGTGAGAAAATCTAATATTGTTTTATACCGTTTCGTGATTAGAATGGTTTATTCTGCACTCATTTTTTTTTTTTTTTTTTGGCCACTTGTTTATATAACAGAGATAATAAAACCGGCACATACAAAAATACGTTACGGTCAGAAGATAAGTAAACGAAGTCATATATTCCATCCAGAGTTGTGATATATTATAATATATGAAATATTTATATATACAGTATTATTATACACATATATTAGTATTGGCTTATAAAATAACAGTGAGTCGAAAAGTCAAATTCGCAAACGGTCAGAAGGATTGAAGTAATTTCATTTCACGGCGTGGTGTGTGTTTGACGGCCACCTGGAAACGACTATTCCCCGACCAGCCACGGTGTATATCTTTGCTTACAATATTGTCAGTGAGAAACCCTTTTCAGTCTTATTGGAATTGATTGTTGTCCCGTGACCTAGCTTTTTTTGTTCGTCACATTCCACCTTAAGAATATACGGACAGCGTTGAAATAAAGTTTCGATAAACAATATAAACGCAGGATATGACATATTGTATGTAGGACGTAGGTGTACTGGAATATTATGGGCGGCGTGTGTGTTTTTAAAATAATATTATCGTTGGAGATATTATAATTATGTATGAACGTCATGTGAAAAAATTTAAGATGACTGTATGAACGTCTTTGTTACCTCAGAAATGAAAAAACCAACTAAACATTTTTCATTGATAGGTTAAGACTTTTAAAAGACGTGGTCCAACGATTTTTTTCTAAACGTAAAATTATTTTTTAAAAAAATCATTCCATGCTTTGTCTGGTATTTTTTACTCGAAACTCTCGTTTTTGCGGTGCGACACACGATATTGGATATCTGGATGTATAGATACAGATAAAATACGACAGATAGAGAACAATGAGTACATACACGAAAAAAAAAAGAGAAAAAGATATATAGGTTGTGAAATCCGTGTGCTTCTCGTCTTATATACTGCAGGACATTTAAAATCCATCTTAAACGTTTGTTATTATTCTGGAGGGAATAGAGATGTTAGTACTTAGGTACTCAATATTTTTCTGTGAATTTCTTCGGTCGGGTGACAGAGGAGGTGATTTATAGGAATCTGTATCAAAATAAATCGTCATACACAACGCACCCTAATAAAACCATTTATAAACAATATTTTTTTTGACAATTTACATTTCAACTGCGAATACATAAACTTTAAATGTTTTTTTACTCTTAAAATAATTTTCTCTATTATAATATTATGTTAGGAACAAAATTGAAAACTTTGACATTGTTTTTATTTAGGTTTATATGTTTTATAAGCATTTATGTTGTATCAGCGTAAACAATGATCATCGCTGGTTAAGGTAACTAATAATAATAGCGTGGTAATCACGAGAGACAATAATGATTGATATTAATTATTGATGCATTGAACCAGATCTAATTCTGACGATCCTTTTACTACACATTTATTACGTTATTTTTGCTATATTATACCTACGGTACTGACATGCAGGATTATGATATTATTTTCAACTAAGTAGGTAATAAGCATTTCATTACGATTTATGATTCAAAATATTTAGTTGATCGACGAAGAAATGTAATTAAATGAACGCTATGTTGTTATTAGTTTCATGGTAATAAATAATAATAATATAGTATACAATTCGTGATACTTTAATATTCTATATATTTTCGAAATACTAGGTCTTGGCGTGTATATATTTTAATTTAAACTTTTAGCCTTCGATGTCTGTGGCCATTATTAGCCCTCGACAATACGTATAAAGTATACAGTTCATAATACAGTAAGCAATTAAATTAAAGTATTAAACCATACTATACGGTTTGACATGGCGATATCTATGAGGAATTGAATTACATTGGCTTCATTATTCTCGTCAAGAGCTTGCTCCCGGGAGTCTGGTGGTAATAATAGTTGTTGGTTTATCTTTCAGCTTTCGATGATGAATTATCGATAATATTGTCAATGTTTCATATTTATTTGAATTTTTACACATTTTTTCACGAAGAAAATTAACATTGTAAAATTCTTAATATTTATTTTAATGACTTTTTAATAAATTAATATGTATTATATTATTTTAAATCAAACAATCTGGAATAAATACCCGGGGGCCCGATCAATACGTTTTAATTGTGTTAGAGGCTTACAGTTTAAAGCAATAAATTTGTTCCAAAATTAATTAATTCCACATACAATATTGCTATATGTCCATAGTGTGGATTTATGTATTACTTATAATGTACCTTAAAAACACTTTTTGCTACATGGAATTCATTTGGTCAAATATTTGGTTCTTGCCAAATGTGAGTTGTTTTAAAATTACCTAATCCTAAGTCATAAACTATTTGATTAATTCGCCAAATACGTGTCAAATACACCAATAAGACTGGAGGAAAAATGTATTAATATGTTTGTTTAATCAATACAATAATTTAGAATTAATCCTATGAATTAGTATTTATCAACGATAAAGCATCTATTTTTAATGTATGGACTCAGTGTTTCAGCGCGTATAAAATAAATAAGTTATATTTTTGAGATGCGTAATAAAATATAATGTCACGTATTTGTATTTTTGAGAAATGTTGAACTTGATTTCATTCATATAATATGTCTTACATTTTGATATAATAGAATGATTGTACTTAACAAATCCAGACAATGTTGAGTCTTTGTCCTGATTGATACAATATTAGTTCGTAAAAATGATTTCCTGAATGTATATAATATATGTCATTCCTATTTTATTTTTCAATCATATTTCAAAACGAAAGTCAACTTGAAAAATATAAATATATTGGAACGACTAAGTTTAATATTTTACTTTGTTCAATCTGCTTCCGTTTATGTTTTGATGAAATAATTCAACTGCCATGGAATATATTATTGTATAGAACATCCTATAAAATATATTCTGTACTAACAATTTTTAAAGTAGGTATATTATATGATATAAAACCAAAGTTGTAAAAGATGGCCTTTAAAATCGTAAAACAATATAGGTAACAGAAGTATGATCAAAAAGCAAATATCCATATTTTCCATATTCAAAGTAAATATGGCTGAATATAGTAAAAATGTAAGGTATAAAAATGAAATCAGTTATTTTTCAATCATGAAATACACGACAAACTAAAATTGGTTGTTGAAAAATAAAAATTACACCTCAAGTTTTTAATATCCAACTAAGAATATTGTTGCTACAAGTTCTATCGTAAATCAAAAAACCATAAATCAATAACTTTTTTTTAAATATTTCTCTTAATATTTAGAATTTAGTTTATTGAAATGAATACAATTCATACCTCCATAAAAAATGTGTGTACTAATGTATATTTTATAAATAATTCTCCAAATTGCTGCATTAATTTCGATAAAATCAAAGAAAATAAATTGCGTGTGTAGGGTGGAAATATTTCTTCGATACCTTGAAGGGTTTATGACTTTATATAGCCTAGTATAGTTTTGAATCAATGAACACATAAATGTTACATAATTTATTATATTATAATAATATTTATAATATTACTTAATTCGCTCAATAACTAACCTATAGGTAAGGTCCCCCAATTTTGTTTTCTCTGGTCCTGGAATTTGGATAAAAATATACATCGTTAGAGATTTTCGGTACAAGTTTGGCACTGAAATTCTGATAACCCTCAAGTATGACATATATGTAGCCTGATGACTTTTATTTTAACATAGCTATCTATTTATTAATTGTTAGTTATTATATTATTTTTTATTTTTTTATATATTATTTCTCACATGATGATCCAGGTGATTAGGAAATATAATAACAATAAATCATCTGTTTTTATTCTGGCATTTTAGTATTATAGAAGTTGACACAAATAACCATGTAAACCGATAACTAGACCTTAAAAACGGCTCTCAACATGATACTTTTTATTAAAAAAAAAACACTTGATATGCGCCGGGGCCATTTTCAGGTAAAATTACACCGGTGAAGAAGACTGATAACTAGACATTAAAACACAGCTTTCAATTTTATTCTATTTGTAACACATAAAATACTGGGACCCTACACCCCTTCCACCACAGGTGGAGGGTCCAATAAAGACTGATTTGCACTACATAAAAAATCCCTTACATGCCTTCAAAGTGACTAGTAATCCCAGCTACACCAACATTAAAATACTTATTTTCTCCTTGGAAGACATATATTAATGTACTATTAATACGATTGTTGTTTGTACTTAACCACGGCAGCATTCCACTTGTATATATTAGTAGTAATTTATTCTAGTGATAATATTATTATAAATACTATTCGAGAAATTCAAATAATACCCCATCTTACATAATATTATTTTACTTCAGATATTTTATTACAATTGATGTAATGTAATTGTTATCTACACATATGTGGGTTAAGGATATCGTCATAATCAATTTTCATACAAATTGATGAGTTGATAAATATTGGGATAGTTCTAAGCGCACGCGATTTTTAAATAATGTTATATTTCCTACTACTAATAGTGAGACTTTTTGGAATTCAACATTTTAATACACCATTTTATTTTCTCTGATAATACTGAACACAGTGATTTTCAGCCAACAATTTCAAATATTCAACCTTTACATTCCTACACATTGTGTATTCAACAACTATATCCCTTACATAGTGCACACATGGCGCCATGGTGGTAAAAGTTTCCCATTAAAATATCCAATATGTAAAAATGGGTTTACCTATTATATGGTAGACTGTAAATTAATTTAATTCGTCCAATTTATCATGTCTCAGGAACCGGCTGTATAGTCAAATTTGTATGATAAAATTAAATAAAAATAAATAGTATTTAAATCTAACGTGACGAACAGCAGAGAACAGTTTAAATCCCACTTCCGAGGTTTTAATGTTAAGAGCTGTCTCACCTCCGTGTTTTTAAGATTACCGACTGTCGGCGGAACATGGTTGCTTCCATTAATTACTTTTCTTTAGGGCGTTTGGCCTGCCTAACATTTATTTATTTATTTTTATTATTGTGTCCGCTCTTCATAATTCGATCGTCACTCTAATGTAATTAACTCGAATGAAAATAAAACATAGAAAATATGAAATATAACGTTTCAATTTTGCTATTGCGTTCGTTTGGCCTTTGTCTCCAGTGATACTGCATGAATACGATGTCCGCCTGATTGTTGACAGGTAATTAAAACGGAGCCAAGCACCGGTATTCCGTAGCCGGTTCACAGCGAACGTCTGCAATCAGCAATAATATTGTCTTTGACGAGTAGATTTGTCTCGGCGTGTAGATAAATCTATCTGCCACTGTAAAAGTGGCTGTGCATTTAGACTAGCAATGTCCACGACGGCCGTTCGATCAGCTCATTAATCACATCACCAATAGCCATATTATTTTTTTTATGCAGATTTCCAAGTTTACTGATCAGTGAACATTTGTAATCTATCGCAGCATTATTATTGTAAAACACGGACGCGCAGTGAAACATTAATTTTCCTCCTTTAGTAGTAAAACAGCGGAACACTTTTGTACCTTTAATATATTTGAAATGAAATTACGAATTCGTCCCACACAAAATAAAAATTCAATTGTAAGACGTTTGGTCTAAAATTCCAATGAACACTTTTCAAGATGTGTAACGCCGCACATTTTGATTTCACGTCGGGTTAGGTAATGTGATTACCTTCAAACTGCGAATTCAAACACTCAAACGTCATTAATACTTTATATTATTTCAAAAACCAGTAAATAATATATATACATAGTACAATAGTACATGTTATTATTAAACATCCAAAAAACAATAATCCATCAATCACGATGCCATCGTATGATTTGTTTTTAAAAATATAATACTTTTATGTTTTGTAGAAATGAGCAAAAAAATATTTTCTTTGAAGGAGGCTAAGATTAAAATTTATTTTTATTTTTTTTTTTTTTAGAAGAAAATCTATATCTAAGACATAATGAGTATATGTGCAATAAGAGGGCAACACATAAAACATAATTTACATAATTTGGGGAAAGAAGCCACTGATGACACTTTCGATTTGGTTTAAATCTTGAGTGATTTAATTATATGAGTAGTTTTTTTTTAATATTTAAAGTAATAAATCTCTGCACCATTTACGTTTGAGTCGCCTTAGAGAGCTACCTGGGATTTTGAGGGATGATAATTTCTTGATGAGAGAATTTGAATGGGAAGATAGACAGTCATGAATTTTTTTATAAAAACTTTAGCTTCGTCATGAATAGTTTTTAAGTTACAATCTATATGTAGGGTATGGTTTGATATGTATGGCGTTAACTAATTTCCTTAAGATAATATTTTGAACAGCTTATATCTGAAGCAGATTAGACTTTTTAGCATTTCCCCATGAGATTGACATTAGAACATTTAAAGTTGATACAATTTTCATTTTTCACAAATAGCTTTAAATAAGTGGAGTATATAACATTTGTATACACAAAATAAGAATAACAAATTAAGAATAATAGTATTTTAGTATGTGGTTAATATTTAAAATGAAAATAAAAGATAAGACTGAAGAAAATGTCCATAAATAGAACCACAACGAAAAACAGCTTATACATTGTATATTGCACCTATGTTTTATTAACATTACTTATTTATTGCAATAATTATAATCTAATTTTATAAAGATTTCCAATGAACCATTTTGGTTACACCTGCGCTGTTCCTGTATAATAGCGACAAGCATAAACCTAAGACTAAAATGTAAAACCAATATACAAGTCGTAGTTGAGGATGAACTATACTATTATATACGTGAATGATTTATGTATATGATTTTGCATTGTTACGTGTACATACAGTGCGTATTTGTGGACAACAGCAACGCACAGTATATTTATTAATATGGGTTCTATTGTCTGAATCTTGCATGAGAAGGCGAGTTGGTGAGTACAAGGTATAGGTATTGGATAGGGTTATGCTGCAAGAATATGTGCAGCACAATATCTAAGAGGAATTTATCTTAGACGTTGACAGTGAATTAATTCTTGTCTAAGCTAGCATTCATTAAACGATATATTTTGATATGATGTACCTATTACTTCAACATTTTTGTGAAGAATGTATTTTTTTTGTGAAATAATACTTGGAATTTGTATGTTCATTATATTATATTAGTATAGTGTATTTCAAACAAATTATTCAAATGGTATTTTTGATTTTTTGGACGCCCCCTCTCCTCATGTACCTTGTTTTTAAATGCACTACTATTTGCTCAGCTTTACGAAAACTTTTTGTTTTTTATCAGCGTCTTCTATAAGCATTGTTTCATAAACAAGTGCAAATCGTCTACTGATATTCTGTATCCTGTATTATTTAAATAAAGTGTTGGACAAATTGGAATAGAAAATTAATGGAAATTTCAAAGGTTAGAGAAGGAAAAAGTAAATTGATATTACCCAATAACACTGGAGCATCTATTACCCAACTCAAATTAAGTCTTTTATATCATTTTTATATTTATTAAAATAATAGAATCTAATGATATAAAAGTGTACGGAAAAAAGACAGGTAATGCATTATGTTTTATTCATGGTTGAATAGGGTATACGAGTAGGAATTTATTGATAAATGAGTATTATAAATTGTGTCTGTTTTTATTTGTATGTAATATAGTTTAGTATTGATAAAATAAATCAAATACTTAATTAAACCAGAAATATTCAGGTGTTTGGATATCTATTTAGTTTAAATCCGGTGGGTAGGTATAATAAAACAAGTAAAATTGTATAAAATTATGTTCATGTAATCTTTTTCAGAAATAATATGAACATAATTTTATCTTATTAGAGGTGGTAATCATAATATACTAATTATTGTAAAAAGTATAAAATTAATCAATATAAAATAAACACAAGTACCATGATTAGTATCGAAATAGTATAATTATAAAGACCTATGTAGATTGTAAAATTATGAATACAGATTGATTTGTACACAATACAAAGTACAGATGCAGGTATATGTATAATTGCTAGTTCATCAACTAAAACAATATATACCTATACATATATATTATATAGTTTAAGTAATTTAAGTATGTAATACAAGCCTGTGGTCATGCTATCGTGGCTTTAACTTAAATAAATAATAATAAAAAATATATATACTTATATAATATGTATATATGTATATTAAAAATGTTTCCCAACATATTTTCAAATTAAGTTGGGTATTTATTATTTTATAAATAGGTATTATAGCTTTTATATATACACATTACACGTAGTATTCTTAAGTGACTTCACGGGATAAACTTTGATGTGATGTAAAAATGAAAATTTCGTGGTTTCTGTATTACTATAATACATAAAATATTTTATGTCTATATATATCCCTTGGGTCAAAAAAGGTAGGTAGAACTGTAATACAGAAATTTATATAACTAAACTTCTACTAAATCAATTCCGGTATATTTTCCACGTCTGGGTTTGCTTTACAAATACTAGTAACATAAAACCAACAAAAATTACCATAACTGAGTATTATATTTGTGGACATAATAGAAAGAAAGAAAGGTCAAATTAATTCAACGCCTTAGAAAAAACAAACGTTAACACATAAATTCGTTCAGTTAAAAATAGATTTAAATCACAACAAATATTTATTTAGGTTCGATTTAAATACCTATAAATATATATATTTCATTTATCATACATTTTTGAAATGTCATCATACATTATTACAATCTAAAACTTATTATTTTACCTTCTTTAATTTGATATCATAAGGTCTTATACTACTGTTAAATATGCAGAGTTGTATAATATAATATAATGTAGGTACATATGTTTTTATTAGTATACTAGTATACTTGTAGACACTGTCTAGGCAAAATCGGTAAAATATTAGAAGTCGTTGATGATTTGTAAATAAAGATGTTAATGTAGGTAATACTATGGAAGATGTTAAGAAAGATAAAGAAAATAGAAGATGTCTATACAATAATAATACGTTATGTGTAGGTAGTTTATTATGTAATAGCTTAAATCATTTTTATTTATCATTTTTTTAACAGGGAATGTTAATAAAAAAAAATTGAAAATTGTTATTAGTATTTCATATTTAGTATGATATAATTGTCGGTTGTCTATGATTAATAAGCTATGACAAGCTGACATATAAATCATCAAATTTAAAATATTATGATACAAGTTATAAAATATAAAATATGTAATATATATAATTTCGAAGCAACTAAGAGAGTCATAAGCTTTTAATATTTAAACTGCAAAATGTTTACTGTGTACATGTATAAAGTATACCGCTGAATGCTGATTTAAGAAGATAATTATATTTTGCATATAATGTAGGTAATTAATATAATTAAAATCTATGCATTTTATTACATATTCAATTTAACGCAACAGGGGATCATGACTGTGCACGTTGTATAAATATTTAACTGCACCATGTCAAAATACACAAATTTAATATGTATAGTTCAATTAAAAATAATATAAATACAATTTGCTTAAACATTTATCAATCTAGTTAATAATAATTATTTACTTTATCAAATAATATACTATTATTACAGGTACGTATATAATATTGTATAATAATATTATTATTTATTAACAACCTAAAAAATTCAACCATGATGTGTACAGTGTACAAAAAATATTTTTTACTATTGCCTATCGTAAAATATCATATTTATTTAATATTTTAATGATATAAACGCTAATCGGTTTTTTACATACAAGTAGTATAAAATAATACACATAAAGGTAATTATTATAACATTAGACGAAATAAGTGTTGTACAATATGAAAGACAAACACCATATCCTATGATTTTATTTACAGCAGGTTAAAATTAAAATGATAAAAAATATACTGGATAGATGAAAACCTATTTCCCATTAGTCAAAAATCCAAATTGGTTAATAATCAAATATGTTTATTGTGTTATCATTAAAAGTATTTACATGAATATTTATTCTTTTTATTAGAATTGTAAATATAACCTAATTGGTGTTATTCTCTTAGTTAACTATTGAATAAAATATATAGCATGTATAAGACTATCACCTAACTATATCTACGCTTAAAATTAAATTCAGCTATAATTTATATTGGATGTAAGAATAAGAATCAATTGTAATGGTAAATAATAACAATAAAAAAAAGTTACCTACTTCAGAAATAGGGTGTACATTGTTATCGTGTAAATTATGATGGTAAATCCAATAAATACTTATCCATAGACAATGTGTTGAGCCAAAGTTCTCAAAAATTGAAAATCAATACTCTAAATATCGGAAAAATATCTGGTCAGGACGTTCAAATGATGGAAAGTAGCCATAAAATAAAATTATGTTGGAGAAAATGATAAAAATATATATGTCCTATTTAAGAATGTATTCTGAAATAAATACCTATACTTTAAAATCAATAAATGCATTAAAATATGGAATTCGATCAATATGAAATATAATCGAGTAACGACTCGACTTATACCTATAACTGTAATTTTACGTATATAATATATATAATGTATTAATTATTAATGAGTTTACCTATTTATGCAGGCATATATATGATTATTATATAAGTTTATATATAAACAAATCAAGGGTTTTTTCATTGAAATTTAATAATTAGTTTTTTAACACACTTATAATTCATAAATTTAAATCGTTGAAAACTACCTATCCAATAAACATTTTATTTTTGTACTATAATAATAATATATTTTCCTCAGTATTGATATTTCAATTTTTATTTTTATTACACCCATAAATCATTAAAACTAACGTTATTTTGTTTTGATGTAATTAAAATTTATAATGAGTGACAGGTCAATCAACACGCGTTTACTTAACTTGTGTGAAAGAAAAATAAATGTTTTCATAAATAAAAGCCAAGGTAAAATATTACTACACATAATATGAATTATATTTGTGTATAATAGGTATAATTATAAAATGTAATAACATTTTTAAAAATGAACGTTTTTCATAAATTACAATCGAGTCTGGCGAATGTGTTATCATTATTTTAATTACATCAATTATTGAATTATAAAAACAATTAATAGTGGAATCGATTAGTTAAATTTCCCAATTTGCTAAGAACGAAAAAATTGGCAAAGAAAAATAAAATTTTAGTTTCAATATTCAAGTCGTAACTTTATGTCGTTGTTGGTATACTAATACGGTGTTAAATAATAGTTAACTCGTGAATTATGACGATAATGTATTTCGGAAAATATCACCCGACCGCAATGTGTTCTCCGAGAAAAAAATTATCTCTGTTCAACCAATATCAACTAGCTCGCTTTCAACGAGAATAATAATAATAATAATAAAAATTATTTAAAACATATCTGTATTCAAAAATAATAGTTTTGTTTAGGTTAAAAGAAAATGTTTTCCACTAGGTTGTGAGGGTGTTTTGCGAAAAATATGTTTCTTCATTTTATTTTTTCTGTAACAGTGAAATGCGTTAGTGAAAGTTATGCACCGTTAAATTTCCATCGTTTGGTCTACGGTCCCTCGATCGATTTCGTTGGATTCAAAAAGCCACAGGGATTCGTATATATTGCGACCTACATCCTTTCTATATTATGTTACTATATACAGTCGCAATAATTATAGGATAGAAAAAAAAAATCAATTAGTTTTGTTTTATTCTTTTTTAGATTAAACGCAATACGCATATACATACACATTATATTGTGTCCTAGCTGTGCATGAATAGTTTCAAATAACGGAACAGTTTTATAATATTATTACTTCTAGGCAAATGCCATATATAGAACGGTAAACTGACTGTATTTTGTTCGTACGTGAAGGATGTACATAATTGTATACGGTTGCTGTGGTGGTCGCATTTTAATTTTAATTTTTTCACCCCACAATGTGCATGATATATTACGGACTTGATAATATTATGCGAAATAAAAATGAAAAACGAAAATAAAAAACCATTAATTTGTTCACACGCAATACAAACAATTATTTTACTATGATTATTTATGACGACCATTCGTGGAAGTAGAGAATATATTAAATAATTTTAGTACTATCGTCAATAAGCATATATATATATATATATATATAGTTATACAAGTTTAGAGCTTGAGCTTAAAAGTTGCACTGTAGATGTAGATTGAAAACGACGGTAAAAATAAAACGTTAAAAGGATACAATTCTCAATAAGTTATTTTATATTAATTTAATGATAAAAAAATACAGCGCAGGTATAACATGTTTCTTTTTTTCGGCGGTGGTAGATATGTTATGTGATATACATATAATAGTAAAATATATTGGAACTTTTCAATTTATTTTAGTACTCTCAGGTTAGTATTTGTATATAGTCCAGAATATTGAATACACCGTTGCATTCATTACTTTTGAAACAGCCGTACGTTTTCCAATTCATTTTTTTAAAAGAATTGTTGGATTCAGTTTTGTTGATAAGAAATAAAAACATATTTGAATAAAACGATGTTGTGCTTGTACTGACTATGTGGTTCTAAAGTTAGTGCAATACCCCAATGTGGATTTTTAATTTATTCAATGTAATATAAACTTGGCAGTATACTAATTAAATATCACTGTTCCGAATATTATAAAAACACTGCGCATTTCAGGCTTTATAATTAAAAATTATAACAAAGTGTTTTATTATTTCTTAATTAATTTATAGAAAAATGTTTGTAGAAATAATAGATAGGTAATGAAATGGAAATATATGGTTAGGTTCTAATTTAGACCAAAAGATATTTCGTATGCATCGATGTTAGTTTAATAGTTTCAACTAGCTTATAATGTATATTATTATATACTGTGTATCAGCCATGTGGTATGGTAATCAATATTTTCTGTTTTTTTGAAGTGTACACTAACTTAATGAAAAACGATCAGACAATGTTTCAGGTTTTTAAAAAACACAAAATAGACGAAACTGTTTATCTATCTAATGAAATTGATGTACATTTTCTCTTAAATTATTAATAATATTTATTTTATACAAAAAATGGGGTTGGTAAGTATTCAAAAATCAAGACTCGTAATTACCTTATTTATCTAAATATCCATTTAGTGATATTTTGTTAACGATCTTGAAAAAATTATTTGACATTTTTTATATCGTTAAATAAACATTATTTTCTTCATTATTTATTAAAAATGTAGAACATATTTTTGTGTCGTGGCTGGGGGAAAAAATGTATACCTATACATTTCATATTATTGGCTTTCTAACAAGTGCAATGCTTAGTGTGACATTGTAGACTTTAGTCTTTAACAATTACACAAAAAAACTTCTACCGTTACCTAATCTAACATATCTCAAAGACCGTTTCACGTACATTACATTCTGCATTTTTACTAACGCCATATTATATAACATCAATAATGCTAATAACAAATATGGTAGATAATTATAAAATATAATAACAACGATAATAATATTAATAATAATAATAATAATAATAATAATAATAATAATGTAATATTGATGATTTGAATACCTCAGCGATCCATAAAACTATGACGTTAGAATAATGACAATACTGAACTCGTTTGATAGAAATGCATTGCAAAAAAAAAAAAAATGGTTGAAAATTTAAATTGCAAACACCACGGTTTTTCTGCAATTTATATTTTGCATTTGTTGATGCGTCACGTTTATATTTTTAATGAGCGATTCACAACATAAAAAAGGTTTGAACTTCATGACAAGACGATGGGAGAGGAGATGACGATAATAATGTAGGACACCTCTAATCCACAGAATTCAATGTATAAACACAATAATTTTGTACACATTGCACCCATTTTTATTCAGCGTAATATGCATAGGTACATCCACGTTTTATGCTTTATTGGCGAGATCCCTCGGCCGAGGCCTGTATTGTATTAGTACAATGGTGAATATAGCATGTCACGGACAATGGCCAATCTCTATTATTAATACAGTGTACCTATACACGTGTAGTTTATCAGGGACCGACCACCAAGAGTATTAAATTCAAATTAATCTATCTGACGTACTGTGCAGGGTAAAGTGAATGTGTTTATTCTAGTTATCAATAATATAACCTGTTCTCGGAAACTGAAACTAAAACCGCAATAAATGATTAAAAACGATGTGAGCTAAAAAAATTATACATTTACGCGCGGGTATATTATAAAGTGATAAAGTATATAAGTGCATAACACATATTATACATATTATAAAAATGTATTTTAAAACAAAAAAATATAAAACTACTATGAATTAAAAATATAACTAAATTACAATTAATCTAAAATTTAATATTAATTATTATATATGGTATTTCTCAGTGGTGTAAGTAAGATTTAATTTCGAATGGGGGGATTGAACTCATAAAACCCCCCTAATATGTCACTGATATTTCTATAGTGAATACTGGCTAGGTTACACACGTATAATATACTAAAACCCTCCACCGTATTTCATTCGTTGTGATTACAATATTGAAATAATGGTGTCATCACCTATTATTATAACAATAGTTATAAGATATAGTAATATTATCTGTGTTTCGTTAGAAGCTTCTTCTTTTTTTTTGATTTTTATAAGGTATTGATTGTATTTATTTTTTAAATTTTTAGTTATTTACAATTTATTAACAACATCCGTAGAAATAAATATATTAAAAAACGTTTCAGCTAAAAACGATAGTTTTATTCTTTAAAATTATTTAATTTCAATTTTAAAGAATGTAATCAGTCACTGATTACTGAACACAACGGGTGAAATACAAATAAAAGTTATAAAGTCTATATAACTATAAACGACACGCGTGTAAGACAAAGAAAAACATTATACTTCTGTGCCCTCTTAAGCTTAATAAATTACGTTTTTTATCTTTTAAAAAACAAATCGATTTGGCTTCTGAATATTCTACCAAATTACATAATAATTCCATTTATGATAATGATGTTGTTTTTAAGATCTAAGGCTAAATTACTGGCATGAGTTATCATTTGTAGCGACTGATGTTCACATTTTGAAACATGAGAAGCTTTATGTAGCTCGAAAAATAATGTAGATTGGCACTCAAGAGACATTCTTTAATGTTTTGGAAGTATTTGAGTTTTGCGAGAAACAGACTATAGCCTAATATATATATATATATATATTAATCTAGGGTTGAATAATAGAAATGTTTATAACTGTAAAATTATAATATTTATACATAATTTATTTTATGTGTGGCAAGCACTATCGTCCAAGCTTTATGTAATCGTTTTGCTTCATTATAATGAGTGTTAGAATAACCATTAAAACTTAAATTATTTATTACCGATTATTTTTTATAAATAAAAACTACATAAATCACTCCTATCAAAATCATTTTTACAATGCGCGTTAATAAAAGCTTTTAAATTCGATATGATAAAAATGCAATATTTTTACGTACCTATACCTAAATTACGTACATGAGGGAATAACTACTTTCCATTTTAAATTCTTGATCTGTGAATGTATAGGTATTATATACCTATTGTATTGGTTTTACATAATGATGTGTTTTTTCTTAGATTCTTAGTGGAGCGATAAATTGGTATCCGCGGTACCGCAGTATTGATTTTACAATGATATTATCATGTGTGTTTTAGATTTTGAGCGGAGCGATGAATGCATTGATTATACAATGATATGTGTGTTCTTTTTGTGCATGTAGGTATTCAATGTACATACATACACGATAAGTAGTCGGAATAATGTTTAGGTTTTCAACTTTAGTAACTTTTATGGTGGGAAAGTCATCTAGTTGGTGCATTCAAAAGGCAAAAATGAAAATTTTCAGTTGATTTCAAAAACGTCGGGAAAAACAAACAAAAAAGAAGAAAAACGGGAATTTTTATGCAAAATAAAGTTTTAACGAAATTCATTTTAGTTTTTGGAGTAAAATTAAAAAATAACCATAGAAACGTGAAATTTTCATAAAATGTTTGTACTAGTATTTCCTATACACTATAAAGTTTTCAAAATATTTTGATTATTTTGAGTTATTTATAACCATTAGAAAATGTAAATGTTTATTAATTTTTTTCGATAAAAAAAATATCTTGAAAATACTTGAAAATTGAACACAAGATTTTTATAACTTTTCTTACCTTTAACAAAAAATAGAAGTTTACCTGAAAGTCAATACATTTTTTATGAGCATTTGAAACTCAGATTTTTACGTTGAATATTATATATTATATATTTTGTTGGGTTAATAGCTCAAAAATGTAAAACAAGGTACCTCATTATTTTTTATTATAGAAGTTGAAAAATATTTAGGATACTTAGGTACGATTTTTTTCTAAAAAGCATTTAAAGTCCAAATTTTGAAACCATCAAAATCTTGAAAATTATTTTGTATTTAAAAATGTACAAAATTTTTAATTTTTAATGTTATGGATTGAACATTTAAAACAAGGTTTCTCGTAAGTAGTTCATATTGTAACCAATAATCTAAAAAATATATAATCACAGTTTTTTTTTGATATTTTAAGATCAAATTAAAATAAGTTTATATTGATATCAAGAATAACGATTTTATAGTTTTTTGGTTGTAATTTAAACATATTATTCGTGGGTACTTGAAACTTCTAAAGTATTATGTTATTATTATTATTATTTTTTTGAGTTTCAAAATCTGAGGTAATTATCCTAAAGGTTATTTTTAGTCGGTTATTACTGTGGGGGAGGGTCGGTTGGGAACACTGTATTTTATGTAGCGAGGATTTATTACTAAAAACTCGGGTGGTCAACCATCCTAGAGCTAGTGACACCAGCTTATGCTTGACCTCAGAACACATTACTGATTGAAACCAACCACCGTGCCACACCAGGCCACTTATCATATTTTATAGACACAATGATATTTTCAAATGTAATGTTTTGGTAAAAATAAATTCAACCTACTGTATTACTAATGCAGTAGGTAAAATAAATTACTTTTATATCAACAATATCATAAAATATTTTTAGTAGTACAGGCTGACAGACCGTCCTTGCTCAGGAAATCGTTTTTCTTAACCAATGATTTTATATCATTGAATTCAAATTTAACACATCCATTATGGTGACCCATTCGACAACTAGTGTACAGCAGAGGCCAGAGAGATATCCACATGCCAAAGTACACCCACGCCTACTATCCAGGCATACTAACAGCAGAGTGACTTTTTTTTGTGTACACGATATGTAGTCGAAATATTATTTTGATTTTCAACTTTGAGTATGGTTTCTGATAATAAATTGTATCTAGTTGGTACTATTGAGAAACCGAAACCGAAATAGAAAATTAGCTGTACTTTTCAAAAGCGTAATAGTAAAAATGCTTCAATCTTCATCTCTAAGGGTGATTTCTGGTAGAAAATTAGGCTAAGTTGGTTAGTTTTTAAGGGGATGAGGGTTAAAAGTAAAATTTTCCTAGGTGCTTTTCAAAATAATCGGGAAAAAAAAAATTCTGGGAAATATTTTATTTTGAGCATTTGATTTTCAAATGTTTACGAAGCTTGTCGAAGTCTCGAATTATTTCTTGACATACCATTGACAGATCGCTTCCGCTCAGAATTGTTTTCATCGTATACAATGATTTATCATCAAATATCAATTTAACATATCCATTAGAGTGACATAGGTACTCAATGACGAGATACATTTGAAGCCTACTATATAGGTACAGCAGATTGAATTTCCTGGTTTTATATTTTATACACAAACATAATACTAATACATTAATAATAAACCTATAACATAACAGGTAATCCATACTAGTTATTGGATAAATAAAAACCTGTAAATTATTATAATATGCATATTGCATACAGATATACAATGTAATCATTTTAACTGTGTAGCTTAAATAGTTTTTATTTATTTATTTTGGTTCCCATATTATTGTGAATTCAATTTTATCATATATTGTATAAAAATTAAGCTGTAAAACGTTGATATGTATTTGATACATTATGTCGAAATATATGCATAATAATAACAAACTGTATTAATTAATAATTGTATCATAATCAAAATAATGCAGTATATTACTTTAAATAATCTAATATTATATACCTATTAGGTTCAAACTCTTACATACCTACCTTTTACATACAGGCATACAAACAATACTTAAAAATACTCGTTTAAAATAATGAATTATTTAATATTTTTCAAACAATTATAAGTTATAACACATATGATGTTTATAAGATATTTTTAATACTCAAATACCTATATACCAAATATAGTAAAAATAGAAATATAATATTTAAACATTAGGCACCTACATAGTTGTTATACAAATTAACGTTCGAATAGTATTAATTATATGCATATAATTATTGAATTATATATAATCATAATTAAATTATTATTCATAACAAAACATGAACAATTTATGAAATAAAAAACATAGAAAAACACGTGTATAAAAAATGAAAAATCCATTTGATAATTAGTTAAGATCAAGTTATTTACACTAGCGTAGGTACTAGACATAGGTAAGCATTAGTTGAATAACGGAGGTCTAATTGTTTTTAGTAATCCACTAAGCCAATACAATGTTAATTATGTAAGTAATTCAATTTGGAAAAAAATTACTTGGTGCTGCGTGTAACCCATTTTGTATTTTCTACGTGGTTACTTGCTCATGAAAAAGTTCAAGTGTCAAAATAATAAAACCTTATAATAGTTCATTTTTACTTCACTAATTTATAAACTATAATATCATATAGAATTACTGCTATAGAATAACCTATGGCTAGTCTATAGGTGTACAAAGAGATGTAAGCTTGAAAATGTTCAATTGCAAAATTTTATTTTAATTTTTAATGTATTTTTCTTAACTTAATTACATTTTGAAGTTGTCTGGTTGGTATCACTGTATCATAGCTGTTTATTTTGAAACCATGATTAAAGATATACCTAGGTATACCTAGGTATATCTTTAATCATGTATGGGTTTAATATAGTTGAAAATAAGTACATAATATAATATTAATATCATTGAGTATATTATATACATAATATCACGATTTAAGGTATACAGGTTGCGTATCGAACTCCCATAATTTGACTGGCGAACTAACTATCTGAAACATCTGTTCCCAATACTACTAGCGCACCCTGAGGACAAATTTAAAGATTCAATAATACTTTATACTATAGGTATTATTGGTATCAAAAGCAGTTAACCGTGGTAAGTGGTTTATATCGTTATGATATTATATATATATTTAACATATTTAAACCACAACGAGCGCTAGTGATTCTGGGCCCTCAGCTGTTTTCAAGTTTAAATATATTCAAATATTTTATAAAATGACTATTTCAATTAATTACATTGTAATATGGCTAATCTATTTAGGTAAGCCGTGCGTTGTAACAAGTATAACATCAGAGTCAAACAAAACACTTTTAGTAAAAATAATTATAATAATAATCTGGTTATTAAACTTTTTTAAATTTTGTTATAAATTAAATATTATGTTTAATAAAATAATACCAAATTAATATTAAAATGTGTAAATAGTAATAAAAGTACACATTTTAAAATATAATTATGAAGGTTAAATATACTATAACTACCTATATAATATCAAAGGATTTATTTCATAAGATATTAATATGATAAATTATAATATTTTAAAATTTTCAACTTTGTTTTTCATGAAAATTTACATCACTAGATATACAGTAGCGTATCTAGGATTTTTTCACGGTGGGGGATATAAAGATTTTAATCGACATATTCAGTATACACAAGATATACTCATATTATTATATACATGTTGTAATGCGTACAAAATTAGGTCTCGGGGGGGAGGGGACGATCTGATACCCCCCCCCCTCCTCCAGTAGATATGCCATAAGCAGCATATTTTGTAGATATCCGTATGACAACGCATTTTGTTCACACGCGTTGTTATGAGTGGAAAATGATAAGTGCTGTTCTTTTTACATAATAAAAGAAAGTCAATCGATGTATAAATATATGTTATGTATATACCTTGAATATTTCAAATTTAATAATAATAAATGTTTGAATTGGGTTACAACTGAGTACTGAACTTGGCTTTTTTTTACGTTTCCATGTAGGTAGGTAGATTAGCCATTTTAATTTTACTAAAAGACACTAAAAACGTTGCAGGTACTCATATTTATTTCTATGCCCCTTTACTACCTACCTAGTAAAGGGGAATACAAATAAATATGGGTATTGATAAAGATTCCTACACAATATTTGCAAAGTAGGTATATTATTATGTATAGACAGCTATATTCGGCTGTTACATACTACAAAATGTCTTACTGTAGTCAGATGGTAAATTTTTTTTTTCAATAGTACATTTCATCTTTTTTTTTATTCATAACGTCATAATAATAATATGGTACTTACATAGATTATTCAGTTCACATATTATATACTTTCGAATTGAACTTTACTATTTTTAGTTTTTACTAAACAATTTTGAAATAATATAAAATCTAAATACAAATGCACAATCTTAAAACTCCAAAAAAAAAGTAAAATAATTGATAAATTTCTAAAACTGTTATTTCTTTGAAAACAACAAAATAACATCAACGATTTTATTAATTTCGTTAGTTTTTCTATTCTGTTTATCAATTTTCACAATTTTCTCGAAATTCTACTATACTTTTTTTTAAAACGAGCGTTCAAAATTAACGTTAGTACCTATTTGTTAAATGTACCTACAACATACAGAGATAAAAGCAACATGGAACGTTCGAAGCACTTATTCAGTCTAAAAAATGGTTGCTCATGAAATACAAGTACCTAAATTTAAAAAAAACGCACCTACAACATACAACAATATTTTTACATCATCCTGCTAAAAATATAAAAATAAATTTATTGCATCTATACTCAAATATAATTAATAAACTAAGACGTGTTGCTATCTATTTTCGAAGTTAATTGAGATATTTAAAAAAAAATACTCTTTCTCTCATCTCAAAAATGGAGAATGTTAATCCCCTAATCAACAACTAGTTGTAGATACACCCGTATTTAAAGACGTGTTTACTCATTTATATAATATGTATTTAATTATAATTAGTATATTACCTACTATATATGGTTATTGTAAGCTAACATATTAATATGTTTGCTACTGTGATAAACTATTCAATAACTTACCAACTAAAAAGTTGTTCATTTGCAAGTTTTCGTAAATAACCTAACGCCATCATTGATATTATTGAGAATATAGACAGTAGGTATATTGCATAGTTATGATTACATAAGTTGTCCATAAAAACAATGTTTGTTTATTTACGTTTATTACCGTATTTACATTGGATACTCATTATTAAATTGCTGAATTAAATTGGTAAATGGTAAATTACTCATTACTTTTTAAAACAAACAAATGTAATTTATTAATGCTATACGGTCCGATCTTGACACATCGACAGGGTATCCACAACTAGAACCCGATCTATTCGAGTATCCGTGATTTCTCTGTTAATACATTTTCATGAACGAATTTGTTCCCTGCAGTGTTGCAGTTTAAACATTCAATCAATAGTCATTTGATTTGTATGATTTTTATAAAAAATAAACTAAAAGTTAAATATTATGGATATAATAATTAATATACCTATGTACTTCTGCATTTTCCATTTGAACTATAATTCTATAACTATATAGGTTTTAATTCAACTAATATAATATATTTTACTTAAAAACAGTTGAAATAAATTAAATAACTATGAAAATTATTATACGCACAGCGGGGAGAGAAGAATTGAGAGATTAAATACTTTTAATTATTTTTTGACGACTTGTACGTTTTTTTAGTATAAATATCAAAAAATAATGTAATATTGTTCTTAATGTTCAATTTTAATGCATTAACTACCCAAGTCAATATGACCACAATAACGCTTCGTAAATGTCAAGACGTACCGAGGTATGAAAAAAAATGGAATTTTTATCTTATAATGGAATTTTTAAAATATTTTCGTTTTAGTTAAAGTGTCACATATTTTATGTCAACAATGTAATAACATAATCTAAAAAAAATGTATTTCTTTCCACCGATTGGTCTTCAACCTAATACTTAATTTCTATGTGAAACTTCAAACTTTGATTTTTACAAATAATTTTTGTTTTTTAATTTTCATACTATGTGTAGGTATAATACAACTTGGGGGCTTGTTTTATTATACTATTGTAGGATTTTTTTTAACCTAAGATTATTATTTAAAATTATTTTGGTTTATGTTAGGAGTATCTATGTAGCTGGATAGATCTTAAGTTCAAATTATAATAATATAATATGAATTTAAGGTTTGGCGTGAAACTCATTTTCCAATGATTTTTCATTAAATATACTATTATTGTATTATACTAAAGAAGCTATCAATATAAACTGATAACACAACTAAAATATATATAATCCAATTGCTATGCACTAGTATTAGACATTTGGACCGGAACATTGATGATAGATGTTATTGTGGTTACTTGAGTTATATTCCTTTTAAACATACTCTATCAAGGCTACAGTAATAACGATTTTTATATACATACAGGGTGAATTTTTAAGGTGGTGAGGGTGACTTATTTTATGTTTAAATAATATTTTTTTATAATATGAAAACCACTATAAACCACCGGACGTTGGAAAATCATCTGTCGTATATATATAGACAAATGTCACGATACGTAACCTTACTGCAGTCCACAAATGGATTTCTAAATTTCAACCAGCACATATCGGTCTGAGTTATAATCTCTAAACTGAAAACCATTGATAAAGTTCATTGTTAACAACGAGAAAATACGTATTACGCCCAATGGAAATAAAAGTAATGAAAATCGCTGTCGATGAAAAATAATGTACCTAATAATCAAGAGACTAACATTTCCCACGAATGAGTTACAACTGCATTTTATATTTTCGCTGCACCGAGATTGATATTATGTACATATAAGCCAATGATTATATTACATACAATGTTGACGTTTACATAAAACCTTTGCAAGCTATTAATTTTGTCAATTTTTATTGGTATAAACTATTAAAATATGTAAAATATGCTTTTATTATATAATAATATATGCTCAAACCCTCAAATATGCTCAAATATGTAAAAATATGATAAGTAGAATTTCTAAAATGCACGAAAGTACGATAAAGTAATTTTATTATATTTTTTATAATCGACCGATTAAAGTTAATTAATTACTTTTCAATGATACCTACCTAATTTTTCAAAAAATGGGTACATTAATTAACTATGTTGAGATAGTACAATTTGGTAAGACGTTATCGTAACTCATAAGATAAATTAAAATAATTATTTTAAACTTATTAATAAATTAAATTATAAAAAAAAATATAAGATTTAATTGATATTGCGCGTGTTTTTATTGTAATCGCTGTTATATCAGATATTATGTTAAATTTGATCAATTTATGTAATACAAATAATATTTTGTAATTAGAAAATGTTTAGACTCATCTTTTTGTGAAATCATTTAATGTACTAACAAGATTATCCGTAAGTCATTTTGATTTACATGTCAAATATTTATCGAGGCATTTAATATTATTGTTAGTCAATTTTATGACAGAACTTCGAATATTAACCAGTTAATTTTAAACTTAAATGCATAAGAACTCAATGAACAAAGATTTTGGATCATCGATGATTTTTAGGACATTGATTGAACAACGATGGAAGTATAAAAATGGGATGACTATAATATAGGCACGTAATATACCTATACTGTAATATGATTATTGATTCATATTATACTGATATAATAACATTATATTATAACCTGCTCACATAATATTATAGCGTTTGGAATAAAAACTAAACATCAAAACATAAGAAACGATATTATAGATAATATGTTAGTGTTGAAAAGATCACGTTTCGTTTAATTTCAGTAAATCGCTTATTGTTTGACTCTTTTTACGCACACCTTTCTTTATAAATCCACTTTCATCGGATATATTATAGTAAATCATTATGGATATCCGAAATTCTATTATATAATATTAACAGTGGAATAATTGCTGACGTATAATCATGAATTATATCAACACCATGATAAGGGTAATATATAAATGTACAGGAGCCTAACTCGGTATGTACGAGAAGAGTAGAAGACTAAGACTAGTCCAAACTAACCGAAAGTTCTTGACAGCCCGGACGACAACGACCTTTCCAGGGTTTCTATTGTTTCTGCTGGCACTAAATAAAACTTTTTCACTTTGTTTGCATACACATAATAAGAATTTATAAATCATAAAAAACTTACTACGTTTAGATCATAATATTATTTAATACTCCGTAATAAAGTAATTGCTATGGTAGTTATATCAGATAAGAAAAATTAATGAACAATAAAAACCAAACATTAAATTAGTATTTCTTAATAAATGTATATGTAGGTACAACTGTCAATGTCACACGCAGGACTTTTCCGTAAGGGTTGGCGACAATTATAAAAATATTGTGACCCTTTCAAAAGTGTAATATCATTTAAGGGCCCGCATAGTTTTTAATAAATGCTTGTGAAAATTATTCCCAACCTTTTTTTTCGTAAGGTGGTGTTTGGTCTTTTTTTTTGTAAAACACTGCATTATAATATCATAATCACATTATGATAAAATTTCCTTTTTATCAACATTTAGGTATGGAAATAGTCGAATACCACATTATAAATTACAATTTCATGGCATCGGCATTCGGCATGTATATTAAATTGTCAATGGTATAATAAGATGAATAGTTAATAGTTAAATTGTAAAATTGTACATCTACTGCACACATGCACAACAACTGTCGATCCTCGGTGTAATTTCGTATTTTGATTTAAGTTAGTACCATTCATAATTATTACAGTACCACTTTCTATATTAAAATATATAATTTAGACCTAAGCTATTATATTGTGGTTCATACCAATAATATGAAAGGCAATCATAGTATTTTGTATTAAAAGTTTGTATAGGTATAAAACTATAGGTACCTACATAAATAATGGGTAAGCATTTAAAATTTATTATTTATGTGGTACAAATACAAACTTTCAAATGGTTGGTAGGTTGCTAAAAATATAATAAAATAAAAAAAAAACATAATTTGATAATACAATTACAGAACCAACTTAGACTTGATGTGCATAATTACTTCTGCTTGTATAATAGTATGTATTTGTATTTATGTCATGAAAGTAACTAAACTCTGGTTGGTTGACATTAAGTGATGTTATTATAACATCAACATCATTGTGAAAATTGTCTTGTTATGAACTTGAAATAATTTTAAGTTATGTATTAGATGTTTTAAAATGTTTAAACAATTAATTACAATCAGTATTATTTTTTTTAAATAATGTCAATCAATAATTATTTTTAGCATAAAGATATGTAACTCAAATATAATACATTAATACCTAGGTACCTATTATGTATGTATCTTTTTATATATTATATGTATAAATAGTTTAATGTTTTTAAATAATAAAATAACTGATAATTTAAAAAAACAATTTTTTTAGACATTAGATATAATATTATGACTAATAATAGAGGTCATTTAGTAAATGGTTACACTTTTTATAAATAAAAAGTATAAGACAGGTATTAGTTAGATCTTTATGTTCTATAATAATACAATGAAAATCATTGAAATTGGGAATATTAATGACATATTCTGTTTAAAGACATTATGTAAAGCAAGTTTATGTATATAATACTTATACATTAAAACTATTAATTTTTCATAAAATTATAACATTTATTTTTAGACAAAACTTTATTTACTATCTCTTGTTTTTTTTCAAGATTAATCTATAAATTTCAGTACCTATACAGTTAATGATAGTTGCGGTTTTACGTGGAATGTTAACAATTATAAATACAAATTACCTAATTTTACATTTATTTATCGTTAGTCGAATCCTTTTTTGCTCGACGTGTAACATTTTTAAATGTATTTGGATTTTCAGACAATATGCTTATCTAGTGAGAACTGCGTGCAGTGTTATCAACGTCTGTACAAATACATTATAGAGAAGGTCTACATATTACTCAACTGTCCACCCATTTTCCATTCAAAATGCCTACATAAACTTAAAAACTTGATTACACCATTGATAAATTAGACTTGAGTCACGACCACGACGATTGGTGTAAGACCTACTGACGTCAGGAATATGGTAGGTGTAACTGCCACTTACGAGGTACGTGCGTATTTTGTCTTTTCAATATCAGATTATTCTTTTAAATATTGTATAATTTTATGTTTCACTATTATTTGTGACCCGAGCACCGCGAACGGCTCTATAAAATGTATAATTGTTAAGATACTAAAAACAGACGTACTATATTCTCCAAAGTGTTTATCGAACGGGTTAATGACTTCTGTACCGTGTATACACTACCACGTGAATACGATTTTATGCTACCCAAACAAAATATTATTACTCAACCTTTATAGATAGGAACGTTGTAAGTAGTAGTTGAACACTTGAGCTCAAAAAAAAAAAAAATTTTATATAATAATGATAATAAAAACGATAGTGATCACTAGCTCGGATGCTGTATAAAAAGTTTTTAACGCAATTGGACACGCTACAATGAGTTTTTACCTTTTACACTAGTGCATTGTGTGTGGGCTGTGCGACTGCCACTCCGGCACAGCGATTTCAGCGCGTCAATAATTCAAATTCTCTCCGTAAAGGATAATCTAAGTTTTTCCGCTGGGGGACCAAGGTGATAAAATAATAAACACATTTTAAGTACTTATTGGAAATTGCGTTATCGGAGACCATGCGTGATACACTCACCACCCCCAAAATGGTGCCAACTTAAAAGTGTATTGTACAATATTATTATCTCAAATTTAATGTAAGTATAATACACAAATCGTCCATTTTTTTCTTCAAAAATGTTCTTTTTTATATTATATTGTAATTTGTAATGCATATTTTTACACATTTTTACACAAGTTACTGAGTAAATACAAATCGAGAAGGTTTATGATCCACCCGAACCATACTAAACTACGAAAACGTTATCGGTCGTTGTTAGTTATTCAGTGGGTATCATTCAGTATAGTGTACGTCCTAATGTATACAAAATAAGTATTCTACCCTTTATAATATTATCTGACACGGCTTTCGTCGATATAAAACACCGACTTTCGCTTTATCTAAAAAAATGAAATTTATTATATTTTTTAAGCTCTTTTATATGATAAACGTCGATATTACAACGTTAATCACACAGAAAATAATAATAATAGTAATATGTATATTATTATACAATTTGTTAAAACATTATGATTTTAACATAAGAAAAAAAGGTACGTGTTTACTAAAATATATGTTCAATAATGATGATCGTTAGTCGATATACTACGTCGAATGTAGATGGTGTGATGAAAACAAATTAATACAAAAATAACTAAATCACCAGAATGAGCTCTTTCAATAAACAACACATTGTCAGATGTAGAAATTATGAAGTAATATGCGTGGTGGTGGAATAAGTAAATGGAATTTAATGGGCTGGATAGAGGAACCTATTCGGCTGCGCAACGAAAATTATGTTTTTACAATCCCATCAAATATTCGCCAGTAATTTGTCGGATACGTAACGGTAGTAAGGTCTATTATAGAATTTAGACACCATGAATGTCCCCAGAGTCATTCGTGGCTATCTATAATTGGTGGAATATTCCAATAAAGGGTAAAATAAAAATAAATATAAAAACAGTTTAATACCTAAGAAAGTGATTCGAATTTGGCGATTAAGCGTTTATATCGTCTTGAGATACTTATACAGAATATAAAATATGCCACTGACTTCCGTTTATAATAACAATTCAAAATAATGTTTGATGTATGAATTCATTTAAAGTACGGACTAGAAAGAGAAAGAGAGAGACCGCAATGGTCATTTAATATTAAACTTATGTATTTTAACTTTATGATATTTTATATAACAATACTCTGGTAATACTCGTAATGGTACCTATAACATAATTTATTAAATAATTATTATCATTTTTAAATCACTATTCATTACTAATTATTATTAGCTACTATAAAATAAAATAAAAATTACAATTTATTATTTTGTTAATATTTTAATCTAAAATGAATTGTTAGTTTCATCTGTTATCCTATACAGATAGTTCAAAAAAAAAAAAAAAAACAATACGATTCTCCGTTAATATCGCTAAAAATTGACCAAATTGATGAACTCAAACTTGGCCCAGGGGATAGCCTTGGAAAAATAAGATATACCTACAGGAAAATATTGGGGACCAGATTTTATTTAATATAAATTGTAAATGATACCTATTGAATATTGTACGAGTACTTATAGGTGTTTAGTAACTAGACCATAATTTACAATTTAGCCAATATTAATTAATTAAATAAGCTTTATTAAAACAATTTGTAAAAAAAATAATGTAGTTAATTTTATGTTCATAATTCAACATCATTCCTTTATAGAAAAACTTAAAAATCGTGTCTAGAGTATATTCACTTTCTTTCTTTTTAAACTTACAACTAAATAAAATGTTATTAAAATTAAATAAGGATTTACTGTTAAAATAAAATATTTTGAAATGTGGTTCACAGTTTTAAGTTAATCAATTACAATAAAAAAGTGTCAGTATCAGTAGTAAAAATTATAAAATATTAAACTCTGGAAGTTCTAAAATAAAACAGCTGTTTGAGTAGTAAACATCAACTAAAATGTATAACGAATTATTTTGAAAATAAATTGTTAGTTGTTACCGACAGTAGGTTATGTAACTAAATACTTAGAAACTCATCAATCTTCTTCAGTTTTTAATAATCACATTAAATATATTTAACTCTTATACAGTTTTACTTTTACACGAATGTTTAAATTATTAATTACAATTTTTGTATATTAATAATTTACTAACATCATGATTTGTATAGTTACATTTGTATTATAGTGGGTAAAAAAAAAAAAAAAAAACGATAATAGATTTTTTATAAAATGTCATCTTTAAAATATTATGAAGTTGATATTAACGCTAATTTTTTTTTATCGTGTATCAAAATCTATCATTAATACCTATCAGAAATAACTGTCAAAAAATGATACGGTTTCAAATTCTAAAAGTAAGTGAAAATAAATTTGGATTTGTGAAAATATTACGTATTTTATATATTATAATTATAAATCTATCATGAAAATTATGTTTATTTATTTATTTATTTATTCAAACGGTTTAATGCCCAATAATAGTTTTAGATATAAGTATAATAACACGGTGGATTTAAACAATAAAAAGACAATAAAGATGATGAATGATAACGAATATAATAAAAAATAATTCACGCATAAAATGTAATAAATAATAATATAATTACAAAAAGATACAACACAGTTAAAATTAGATAAATCAATTTGGTTATTATTATCTAATCTCATATTTCTGTTTACAGGAGCATTTAGAGCATAACTTGTTTTGAGTATTTGTATATAAATGTACTATAAATTATTATTTCTAATTATAGGTAGACGAACAATAATCATTGCACCTTCAGAATAATGTACATAAGGATTAAACATGTTACATAATATTATATGTAATAGAGTGTATGAGTAAGCACTCAATTAATCAAACTTTTCAGTTTCTTATAATTAGGGCTAGGATTTATATGCAATAACAAATTTTAAAATATGCATTTTATTTACCAAAATATGCAAAAACCAATTTTTATTATTACTAGAATATTATTATTTATTATAATTCATAATTTATTATTATGAGTTATTACTTATTACATTAAATATTAGTTCATATTATTACACTAAATATTAGTTTATATTATTACATGCTACTATGATAATATGTTATTTCAAATTTTCAAATATGAGCGACCGGCGATTTGAACGTAAAATAGATTTATATTGACTAAAACTCCTTTCCACATCACACGAGGTTATTGGAGCATATTTAAATGACGTGATTTGGCCTGGAGTTAAATTAATATTAACATCTTCTTTAGGAAGCTCTTCCTCTTCCTTACCGTTTATAATGCTACAAATTTTCAAAAGTGTTTTGAATCGATTTCGTAAAATAAACACCATTTAAAATTAACAATATCTTTGAAAAATTTAAGTTAAAAAAAAATCAAATTCTCAAAAATCTACGAATATGCAATTATATGCATTATGTTCAAAATATGCAAAAACATGCAAAAAAAAAAAAATTGGTTCAATTTCAACGAGAATAAGCCAAATCGTGGACAAATCTGACAACCAATCAATTTGGACTTGAGGAAAAAAACATGCAAATGCATATAAATCCTAGCCCTACTTATAATCGTTCGGCTGGGTACCTATTATAATTTCTAGCGTGATAATGACTCCACCATCTGGGACAGACGATATAAATTCCTTAAAACATATATAAAATATATTGTGATTTATTCTTTTGACTGAAATAATGAGTTTTTGATACAAGCAACCAGTTTGCATAATCAGATAATCCTTTGAAGAAATTTAAATGGATGTTACCTAATTTATGGTTTTAGATCAACGATATTATTAAGATTAAAAAAGTCTAATACAATATGAATTTGGATGGAAAACTGGGGTGGGTGTGTTATATTTGTAAATTACGTTGTGATATTATTGTGATGTTGAATTTTAAAGCAATGATAGTCTTTTGTATTCGAAAAACGATTCTGAGTGGAGTTCGGATAAACTACTTAAATTATTCCATTTCTTCAACACTTCTCTGTCCTTACACTATGTGAAAATACTGATAAAAGAAAAATGACTCTTAAAAGTACCGACTTGACTTGACTTACAATCAAAAAATATAGTTTCAAGAAACTTTTGAACTTTCTACCACCTTTTCTAAAAAAAAAAACTGTTACGGAAAAATATAAAAATAATAAAATAAAAAAATAATATAAAACTATAATACGTCATAGGTATTATTTAAAGTTAATATATGAACAGTATATAATTTTCTAAATTTTCTAAATTTCCTTCAAATCTAATATATTATACTTAAAGTCTTACATACTATATCAATAAAAATAATATCATATGATTAAATGTGTGAATAAATAACATATTTACAGGAATTTAAATACATTCAATGAAGAAATTTATAATACATTTTTAATGTATCAAAAGGTTATAGATTTTCATAAAACTGCATTCAAAATTGTTTTCCTGAATTTTAATCGACATTTAAAAAATTTTGTTTTAAACCATATAGGTACTTATATTATTATAAGTAATGAATATACATTAATATTTTATTATAAACATGCATATATATTATTATTATTTTTTAAATTAATTTAATAGAAATGTGTCAGCGAATCGCATGCTTTTACAATTTTTAAAATGTAATTATAAATAATGACAATATATTTTATGGTACTATATTAATTGTTATTATGCATTTATATTTGTTGTTATAATTTGTTAATTTATTGTTCATCTGATAAGATCTTCGCTGTTATCTGATAAGTTTTAAGTGGTAGTTTTCAGTATTTGTATTTTGGTTCCCAAGTGGCAGAACAGTGTTCTATCGGAGACATTGCAATTTATGTAGAATATTTGAATAAATTGGTTTTTTATCCAAACTTAGAGGAGAGGTATTTCTGTGTCGTTAATTTGCCTGTTCCTCAAGAGCCATGTGATATTTAGGCATAGTTATCTTCATAAGCTTGTTTAGAGGATTTTAATTTTGATTTTTTTGTTGAAGAGGCTGAAGTATCTATAAGTGATTAGTGGTCGAATTTTAAAGATGTACAATAAAAGATGTTTTTATTTGAAACGTTGATTTATAGTTAACTAAAGAATAGAGGATACTTATTGTGCAATTTTTTTTATTTAAATGGCTTTTATAACGTCAGTTTTGTGTCCAGGAATACTCGGAGGTATTTGACTGAGTTATTTTTTTATTCCATTCTATAACTTGGGTTTCTATGAGAATGAGCTGGAAAGAATGAGCTGCAAAGAATGAGCTTTTTGTATTGTCTTAAGGTAAAGATTTTTGATGCACTTTTTGTTAGATTCGGATTAAGTTTTTATTACCACTTACTGTGATTAGGGATAGTTGGAGATTTTGAATTGAATATTCCAGAGAGTTGTTTTAAATTATTATTATTATCAGCAAACACCACCAGTTAAGAGGTTTTTGGATTTGGGATATCTTGACAGTAGATATTGAAGATGTTTGGTCCTAGAACTGCAAAGCGTCGAGAGTCTCCGGCTTCTATTTTATGTGGTTGGGGGAAATTGGTTCCTATTCTGACATATGAAGGAAAATATTGTTTTAAGTAGGTATTTGAGGAAAGTTAGTGAATTAAATTTTAGTCCTAATCAGTGGTGCTATAATTTTTTAAAGGCTTGAGTTATGCCCAGAAAGACACTTGTTATGTAATGTAAAATGTTTCTTTTCAAAGACGTATATAATTAGTTATGATATTCGTTGGATCTGATGACATGATCAGTTTTTAAATGCTTTGGGATGAAATTTAGGAATAATTTGTTTTATCTTATTTAGCAGAATCCTAGTTTAGAAAGCGATGGGAGAATGCTGATTAAGTTTATGGCTGTAGTTTATAAGAAAATTGGGCGATTTACTCGGTTAATTTTTATTATTAACTAGCTGAATAACATGGCTTCGCCTTTTTGCGATTATAGGTGTATCTCGGTTTGAGTGTATCTCAGTTTTAGTGTACCTCAGTTTACGCCTTCACGGGCAAATCGGCGTCAGTGTGTCTAGCTTTGTGAAATAATTCGACCTAGATGAACAACCGCCACTCGCAAGTCACGGAGTGGATTTAAAACTACTTACTTTCCATACTTTTCTGATACGTCTAACAACAATATCTGAGATTTTCGTAAAAATCAATCGAGTAGTTTTTGAGTATAAGCTACAAACATACATTTGGTTTTAAGATATACTATCTCTAATCGAGGCCATAAACACGACGATTTGATTCATGCTTTTACCCCATCTGCCCGAGTAACCAATGGCAACCATTTATATATAATATATATAAAAAATACTTATTTCTACTATACGGTACTATTATAATTTGCAACTAATGGTAACCATTTATAAATAAAAAAAATTTCTATCTATTTCCACCGTGAATCTCAGAATCCTTGTTTCAGAGCCTCTTTAAAATTTGAATTTTGGTAAAATTTTTCTTAGTGGATTCCTACATCATAAAACGAAACTACAGACCAAATGTCATACTAATATTAGATTCAGTAGTCTCCGACTAGGCAATAATGAATCAGTCATTCATTCAGAAGTCAGGACAAGTTCTATTATATATGTAGATATATAGATTATTGCTTCAAAGATTAATAACATTTTATTCACAACGTAAATGTATCACATTTTCTGTAATTATTTTGAAATTAATAAATAGGTAGCTACGTAACTATTTTAAATACGTTTATATATTATCACAAAAAATCAAAACCAAAATTAAAATCTACGGTACAAGTACAATATATCAATGTCACATAATTAATTTTTTTATTATTTTTGCATTTTTTAACGTATTTGTTTTTAAACAAAATTAATTTTATATCAATTATTGACAAAAATCGAATTTTAACTGAATTGGTTTTATATGAGTAACATTATTTATGATTGCACTACACAGTAGGATTTTACTTTTAATGTTTTTTTTCACTAACTTAAATATTTATTAAATATAAGCAATTTTTACTGCAGAGCACTTTCACAGAAACAATACACTGGAAGTAATAGCAGGTCATCTTAGTTAGGTATACATTGGTATTGGTCATAATTTATTGCAAATAAAAAAATCATGAAAATGTTTTTACGACTCTAGTGTAGAATACCAAATAAATGGACACAGTACCTCTGTACAAAAAATATATTATACCTAATATTATTATCATGCACACGCGCCATATAAGAATTTCAGTTAATTTATTACATGATAGTAAGACACACATAGTTTTGAAAGGGTATGGAATATAGAAATAACCTCTGTGCGACATGGGTAACTATGGTGTTACCCTCGGAAATTTATGAGCGTTGGGGAAATAATATAACAACATATTAAGGCAACGTGGCATGGGTTTCAAAAATACTGCGTTTTGCATAAGTACTCTGGGGATAGTTGTTATATAGGCGATTTAATTCGCATACATTTGCCGGGGACTGCTATGGATACCCGCTGTGAAATTCCAGCGACCGTTTTATGCGAGTTGATTCGAATTCTGCATCAAATATCGGTGGACGACATTAAAACGCATTATATATATAATACGCACACGGGCGGGTGGTGGGCAGACAAAACAGGTGCTATTTCACATGGTTTAATGCAAATGCGACGGATTTGACACACACATTCCACTGGCGGTGGTTATGTCGGCCGTGGGTTGTACATGCAGATAATATGAGCTCCTAGGTATAATACATCTTTGGGAATACCGTTAGCTGATCGCCGAGTACCCACGTATTTCATACCTGTACCTGCGATAAGAGTGATGGAACTACACCCAAAATTGCGTGTGAAACGATTTGAGGTGGTTTGTACCTAACCACGCAAGTGGATCGACGGTGTGCTTGAATGAAATCGAAAATAGCTTCTTATGTATATAAGTTCAGGTGTCCTTAGCGGAAAAGGATAAATGTTATATTGTGGGGTCAGAGGACACCCACGTTAATATACGACATTATACACGGTCCCGAGTTTACGTACAAATTACAATCGCATTATTATAATGTAAATAATTACAGTCACACAGAGACAGAGTAGGTAATTAATACAGTGTGCCTGGTATTTTTATTATCAATGGAAAATATATTCATTCTATTTCGCATTATTGATATCACAGAATACGAAATATAGTGATTTTTATTATTTAGTACACATTATATACTAATTTTACTTTTTGTTTATCTGACTTTGGATTCTGAGTGGACCGATGAATGCATCAGTTACACAACAATACTATAATTTTTACATTGGATATTCGTGCGATAAATAGCGATTTATCCTCTAACGGTTTTTGATATTTTGTGATTATTCAAAAAACATTAATCGTATAAACTTAGAACATTCCATTGTTACATAATTGTACGTACACAATTCAACTTTCAAAATATTTGGATTGATTTCAAGGTATAAATAGGTGATTGAAATTTCCAATTTTTTTTTCAACATAGGTAACGTATAATATTACAAAATACAAATAGAGAAATAAGTTTCTAATAATAATATAAGATGAGTATATCAATTATTATAAAATATCCTTATAAATATAGACTGACACACAGTCTCTGACGAGAATCGTTTTTATTGTATACAATCATTTATCATTTTATTAAAATTGTAAACATTCATTGCAATGGCTTACTCAGTGTAGGTAATGTCCACATAACACGTACCTATACTTAGCAAATACTATAGGTACAGCGAAGGGACTTACCTGGTTTTTATATCCGTTAATTGACAATTTTCCATACAATTATTATTTTTGTTCAGTTAAAAGTTAAAACAGTTAAAATTAGATACCAATCTATAGTTATAAGTTTATAATATAATAATAATATATTATTATAAGTACCTACTGTATTTTATAATGATAATGTTCTAATGTTCAACAGGATTTTAAGTAAGTACTTTCATAATAATTTCACTAGTTTATAAACGGTAAACAAATATTATAACACAAGTGTTTTGAACAAATTTAAATATTAATTATAATATTCTAAATAATAAGATATTAAGATGTATCGACAAAGTATACCTATTATACTTTACATGAACAATTTACAGTTTTGAATAAGTTAGTAAAGAAAACACATACATATAAACTAAAAAGTGATACACATCAGTACATTTTGAAACGATTTTGTCTTAATGACGTGAATTTGTGAAATACTAAACTTGAAATGCTAAACACATTTTAGCATTATAATAACAAATTTAAAAGACTTAATATTGTTAATTATTACTGTATTTTTTATTTAAGACATTTAGATAATAATTAGACATTGCAAATTGTATATTCGTAAAAAAACAAAATATAAACTTTTGTACTTTTTTTTAAATGTCTAAGAAACCAATAAAGTATGTAAAACTTGAAGAACACAAAAAAAAAACTTAAATTACTTTTTTGAAGTTATCAGTCAGTTTTGGTTACCTACGTTTTGCTGTTCTTAAAAATTAGAAATTAAAAACAGGAAACAATTATAGAATATAAGTAGGTACCTACTTGAAACAAAGGTTTATTAAAAAAATTATAAATTTAAATTCTGACAACTTTGTTAATACCGCAAATTTCTTGTACCTATGATTGTTTATTCTATGAAGATTGTATATTATTTTTCTATGGATTATGGATTCTCACCTAGATTTCAGGAAATTTTAAACCAGAACTAGATTCAATATGTTTTAAAATTGTTAAATTAAATTTATTTAACAGATGGGTTAAAAAAATAGGTACCTATATTTAATAATCATTTTTCTGATCCAAGATTTTCAATCCATTAAACGCAAATTAACTAAGGTTTACATGAAAAACATGAGTTCTAAAATGTTAACTATGTTTTTAACAAATATAATAGTTTATGATAGTGTTGATTTTTTGAATGGTTAAAATAAAAAAAGTTTCTTATAATAACATATAATTTTGATTAAATGTAAAATTTAAGCATAGCAGTTTTTCATTTCAATTACTATCCCTCACATTTAAAGTATTTTTTTATTTTATAAAATAAACTTTAATTGATACCACAGTGTTTAATAAATGTATTAGTTGTATTATAACACACAATATATTTTTTATTTAAATGTCGTGTTACATTATAGCTATGTACGTAGGTAGGTATAGATACCTGATTTATAATTTGAAAAACTAAAATTATTTCGTTAATAGCTTAGTTTAGTCTTCAATTGACATCAAATACTTTGCAAATAGACACTTATGTATATTTCTTAAGAAGTAGTTAAAGACTTATTGAAACTAAATAAACATTATTAAACAATTTAATTGATTTTATTACAAGATTTAATAAACATATCAAATCTGTTTTAGTAGAAATATAATCTAATACTCTAATTAGTTGGCAACCTTGCTATGTTCATAACATGGGCTTGGAGCCAAATGATGAATTTAACATTTACAATTAAACACATCAAGGGATATGATCAAAAATTCAAAAATCATTATTCACCTTAACCGTTAATGCCAAAAGCATGATAACAGAAAGTTATTTTTTTCAACGACTATTATTATAAGTATGGGTAGTAGGTACCTGGTATCTATGTGCAAATACTATAGTATGTATTTTTACAAAATAACTGGTGAAATTATTAAATGCACTCATATATCACAATTTACAAGTTATAATATCAATTAACTATGCAATTTTATTATTAAAATAAAACATTTTGTACTTATAATTTTTCTTTATCTACATCATAACTGTTCATCAAATATAACAAATATTAAGGGTATATAACTAAGCAACTTACGAAGAAAAGTTCTAGTCGTTTATGTAAGTCTTTCAATAAAAATCTCATATTAGATAAATAACCACCGTGTACTTGAAAGATGTTGGGTACACAAATCGAAAGCACCTGTGCTTCAAATGTCAAATGCAATAGGTACATAATTTATTGGTTTTTAACATGGTATTATTGTTTTCATTTTAATAATAGTATAATGATATTAAAAAATAATCAAGTTGTATTAACGTAATAAGTGTCGTTGGATTTTATAATTCAATGAGAAAATACAAATTGTTAACTCTGTACAGGTTCATTTCTCATCAACATTTAAAACGTTTTATTTTTATATATTATTAAATTATAATAAAATGTAATATAATATTATTACTAAAATACATTTTTTGTACAAAATTAAAATCTTAAGGTTCTAACAGTTGTTTCAAATGTTACAAATTAACTAAAAATTATTATTTAGTAATCATAGTTGCTTCACTCAAAATCTAAAAATGAAAAATATTCAAAAATTGGGTTGTTGCTAATATTGTTGTTTTTTACTTAAAGTGAATTTTATACTAATTTAACGAACATCCAACAGAAAGAAATGGCTCTATCTCATATTAAAAACTATTTTTGTTTCACAGACTTACATTACATATGTTTCATAATATTATATTTTAAGTATAGGCATTATGTTAATCCAGTGGCTATCTCATTGGATTAACTTTTAAAACTTTCAAGTGAAAACAAATTAGGTTAGTAACAACTATAACGAGGTAATGCCTTGTAATGAAAAACGTTTTTATATTATGTCGTTTCTGTTCTTTATTGTTTAAACTTACGATTTCTTAAGCTAGATTTAACCCTAGACCCTATTATATGGCTGGGTGTGTTCTTATAGCTAAAGTTATTGTTATCACATTTTAAAAATATTTCTAAGTTGTATTACAACCTAAAGCATATTCTCCATTTTTGTAGAAGTAGAATAGATAATTAAAAACTAACAAATGAACTATTTTTGATGCATAAATTATTCAGTATTGTTTTTTTAAGAACAATTTATTTTAAATATAATTGTCAAATCTGTATGATAAACAATATTTTGGATTGAATCCTAAAATTTTAAATGTATAAATTAATTGTAACTTTACTGTAAATTGAGTTGCTTTGTTTGCTACTTTTTTCATCGAATAATAAACAGTATGCAATTCTGTAAATTATATCATATTTTTTTTCAACACAAAAAAAAAATATGAATTATTTTAAGCCACTACATTATGTTCTGAATGCAAACAATTTAACATAAATAATATATAAAATGTCTCGTTATTTACTTGAAAGTCACAATTAATTTATTCATTTGACCTGTTAAAGCTATTTTATTTATGTACTTACGTATCAATTATAAGAACATTCTTTGATTATATATTTATAATATATATCAATATAATATATTATATTATGTCCCTGTGTAATATTTTAATTTGTATAGTATATGAAAAATAAATATTATAATGATTAATGAATGTTTGGATTGATTATCGTTTTTATATTTTTAAAGTAAAAAAAAATAGTATTATAAGGCCAATAAATTCCTTGCTCAAAATAAAATATAAGATATATCCTATTTATGAAAGGTTATATAACATAAAAAAATGATACGTTTTGTTAAGCTTTTATTTGCGATACAAAATTTATTTTATTTTTTGAAATAAAAATATGATGATAAAAATGTATTAGTTAATCGTTTAAATTTTTAATGTTATAAATTATATCAATAATAAACAATTAACTAACAATAAAAAGTAAAACTTAAAAAGAGTAAACCTTATTTTATTTAAAAGTTAACGAGTGCAATATCTATACATATCTAATATCTATTATATTCATAACGCACATAAATATAGTTTAAAAAGGTGGACAAGTGGGTACCGCTCTGTTGTATATTAATTTTGAATTCAATGATAAATTATTGCATACAAAAAACGATTCTGAGCTAAGACGTTGTGTCATCCAAACATACTTGTACAAATCAATCTATACCTAAGTGTATAATGAATAAGTGTGGTGACAGAGTAAATGAGTAATATATAAAAATAACAAGAGAAGGAAAGCTCCCAGCAGTGCCGCCTAACCAGAAATTAGGGTTTGAGTTTATTTGTTTAATGTTTTTTTTTTTTTTTTTATATAAGTTAGGCGTTGAGGAGATCTCTTGGTCATTGCCTTTTTAACCTTCTAGGATTGATAGAGGTAGAGTATAAACTTTTAATGATGGGGTTTGAATGAGCGCGAAGCGTTGAGTGGAATTTTGAATAATAGGATTTGACTAGGTCGTTAAGGGTTGGCATGTTCAGATCTTTATGGAGGTTTATATTGGTAACATACCAAGGCGCAGAGGTTATTAGGCGTAGGCATATGGATTGGAATGCTTGAAGGGTTTTAGTGTTTGATCGTTTTGCTGGCCCCCATAGTTGGATGCCGTAGATCCAAGCCGGACGGATTATCGATTTGTATATTGTAAGTTTGTTGGTTAAGGAAAGTTTTGATTTTAATAGGGATCTCAAAAGATGAAGTCTGGAGTTCACTGATTTACGTTTTTGTTTAAGATGCGAGCTCCAGTTGAGGCGTTTGTCGAATATTAGCCCTAGGTATTTAACTTCGTCTGACGGAGGAATTACTAGGTTGTTAAATGTGATAGGAGGCCAAACAAATTTGCGCAATGTAAAAGTTACATGAGTAGACTTCGTTTCGTTTATTTTGATTTTCCACCGTTTTGTCCATAGATTTATCATGTTAAGGTGACTTTGGATCATCCGACAAGCGGTTGCGGAATCCTGGTATGATGCTGAAATTAGTGTGTCATCGGCATATGTACCAAGAAAAGTGAAGGGTGTTTTGGAGATGTCGTGAGTGAACACAGAATATAGAAAAGGAGCGATATCACTACCTTAGGGGACACCTGCGCTAATACGATGGCTAGTTGAATAGCTATTTTTTAGTCGAACCTTGAAGGAGCGGTCAGATAGGTAGGATTTTATTAATAAGAAATAAGGTGCTGGGAGAAACTTCTTCAGTTTATAGAGTAGCCCCTCATGCCAGACCCGGTCAAAAGCCTGTGAGACATCCAGAAACACAGTAGGGCAGAATTCTTTCTTCTCCAATGCGTTAGAGATTTTATCGACAGTGCGATGATTTTGTAAACATTACGAGTTTCTACTGTAATTCGTTTTTGAATTACTATAAAATATCAAAAATTAGTAGATGAAAATTCATTAATTTACCGGTGAATATCCAAAATATTGACATTTTTTTAAATTCAAACGCTAATAAAAAATCAATGTTTCTTTTCTATTATTCTTTTGTTTTGAATAGAAAAATGAGTGCAGAATCTTCTATTAAAATTTTTAATATTAGAGAAAAAAAAAATTCAAAAATTTTCGAAATTTTGTCAAAATTTGAACTTTAAATTCATATAAAAATAAACGTGCCTATTTATTTTTTATATTTTTGAACTTCCATTAATGAAACATATAAGAGACCTTTCATTAAATTGTCAAGATTTTTACGAAGAGAAAAAGATTTATTGACAAGAATTTTAAAAAAATTCTAAAAATTTCTCAAAGCTATAATTGGCTCAATAAGAATCAAAATATTTCAAAAATGTTATCAAATATGGAAAATGCTGATATAAATATTTGGTAAAAAGTCTACCGTTGTTAGCTTTTATGTTTTTAAGTAACACCAAAAAATTTTTTATTTTTCAGACGCTTTCAAAAACAACTACAACTGGGAATTTTGACCTCTCAAAAGTAACAATTAGATTCACTTTTCTATTATAAAAAATTCTGTTCTCGAAAATTGGAGCATTTATATGATTTATTTTTATTTTAAATGTTGATGACAGACAGATAACAAAAAAAAACACACATCAATGTAAATACAATACATTCGTTCTCTCCACACAGAATCTAAAACCAACAAACCAATTAATAATATTTTAATTAATTTATCTATTTATTATTTAAACTTTAAATCATTGAATATTTTATAATATTGTATCACAATGAAATCAAATCCTACTTAGTGAATTTTTGAACGCGTGGGATGCACTGTTGAAATGTCATTTATTTTAATTACTGTTGAATTTAGTAAAAAGAAAGGTACTAAAGTATAAGTAATTTAATTTAAAATAAATATAATATAATATATATAATTTATTATACCTGTTATATATACATATATATTGGACATTTGGTCCTAACAGTTAAATTATTCCTTTTTTCATTATTAATTATGTCTAAGGTTGCTAAGATTTGAAGAAGGTACCTAAACATAAAATAAATGACACAATAGTAAATGGTGATTCCTCGTATATCTACATATATACACTATAATACAGAAGAACTATAATATCAATGAACACTCAATGTTTTTAATATTTTTGGATATTTTGGAAATTGTAAGATATTTAAGTTCTAAGTTCTAAAATATTATATAATATATATTGATTTAATTATATGATCACCCATATTGTTGGTAAAATTTTTGAATAAACTTTTGAATTTTAAATGTAAATTATTTTTTTAACTTCCATCATCTGAAGCAGAATATTTTCGATAGAATATGATGATGAATAAATATGGGATGAATAAGTTGGATTGTTAGATTACTAATTATAAAGTATGTATTTTATTTTATTATAGAATTAATATATTAATAATGTAAATTTTTAAAGGAAGTCAGTTACATATTGATACTCCTATTTTGTAAACTTTAAATGCTTATTTATACATACAAAATCAATTAGTTTGATTGTGCGGATACATACATCCAATTTTTGTTTAAACATTTTCATAAGATTTTAAAATCAAAAATATATTTTTTTCCAAATTCCAAATTTCAAATAATGTTATTACTTTTCGAAATAATGAGTGTACATTGTACATGTATTCATTTATTTTATTTACATACATCATACATTGTATTATATTATAATATACTATATACATATAACATTACATAGTTGCAAGACACGCCACCTAAAATGAATTACTACATGTTTCATTTTTTTATTATTATAAATAATGAATATAAAACAACTTTTTGACGTGATTATTTAAATAACTAAATATGCAGCCAAGGAAAAAAATATAATTTTAACCAACTCAGACTTTTTAAGAAATTAACTCATTTTAATTTATTCCAAATGCAAAACTATGAAAACCATTGAGCTTAATAAGTTTGTTGAAAAAAAATTACTATGAAAAAATTAATATTTAAAAACTAAACTGATTTAAAATATTATAGAATATACATTACCTATATATAATAATATTATACTATATCAAAAATATTAACATAACTCAATTTTGCACGTAGATACGTCAATAAGATCTTTAACTAATAATTTACATTAATTTATTCATATAATTCTCATTTTTTATAAAAGGTTTTAGGTCTGTGTGCAATGGCGCAACAAGAGCACATTTTTTTTGGGGGGGGGGGGGCTAGAATTTTATCAGCAGCACAGACCCGTAGGGGCTTTTCCCCTGCACCTTCATAACTGATATACTGACTAGCTACTAACTAACAATAGACAAATAAGGGACGGAGTGACCAAGTGGCCTAAGGCGTCGGTTGCGACGCGCACCATCGCCGGTTCGAAACTTGTTTAACGGTTCCACTACAATTTTTTTATTTTTTATAGAAAAAAAAACGAATTTTTCCAATTAAAAAGACCCTCAAATTCGTCGTTTTTTTTTTAAAAAATTATTTCATCAACTTGTTATAAATTATGATATTCGGTGACAAGAAACTTGTTGCTAAAAATTGCTTGGTTAAAATTAAAAAAAATTGATATTGATGATATTAAACTTAATAGGTACAAATACAAATTAAAAAGTAAGTCTTACTTTTTAGTTTGTATCTGTACCTATTATGAGGAGGCTAGATAAATATTTTGGGAGAGGGCTAAGCCCCCCCCCCCTAATTGTGGCTATATCTGTATGGCTGTGTTACCTACTGCTAAATCTTAATATTTATTGGTCAAAGATTTGATATATAAGTACAGGTACTAAATAGATGAAACCTACTACCTACATATTTGTATAATATTATACATACAACAACAGATATATTTTATTACATATTTATAGTGAATTTGATAAGATGAGTTTTTAATATTTGAGACCTTTCAAGGAAAAGTTTGCTTTATTATTTATATAATTATTCACAATAATATATAATATAATATTTATCATTATTCGTAAAATATGTGTACCTATATAAGCTTACTATCTATATTTTATATTTTCAGAAAATCTTTATTCACCATTTCATTTTATTAGCACTTAAAGTTTGTAGAATGAAATAAACACTATAGTAAACTAAGCTCGGCTCAGAATCGTCTTTCGAATGTAATAGTAGTCGCTTTCAAATTTAATTTTAAAATACCTACTCTTGCAACACTCATCAAAAACAATAGCCTACATAACGTGCATATTGCATAGGATGCTCTGTTTTCTAGATATATTTTTTTATGAGCATTGGTTATTATTATAATAAATAATCGTGCAGTTTAAATAAACCGAGTAGGAATTCAAATACCTTAATACAAAATATAATATATTGTTATCTTCTCTGTTTAAGTTAGAATGAAACAAAAATAAACTATAAAAAATAAAACAAATACTAAATAGATGTTCTATTCAAGTGGATCACATTAGATCAAAGTATAACATAAATTACAAACAATAGAGTTACTATTCCTCATTAACTTCAAATTGATTATTCAAGTTTTTTTATGTAAAGTGGTTGGCTTTATCATATTAAACTAATGTTTTAAAAATAAAAGAGATCAAAATACTTATGAAAATTTGAAAGTGCATTTGTAGCGAACGAAAAACGTATTAACATTCTAAACTCCATTACATCACTCATCCCTAACACGTGCTCACTTTAAGTTCTTTCCGTAACAGACTTTATACAGTTTATACCACAAGTTACTTTTTACTATTATACCTATGACTTTAACGCCGATCACCAAATTAACTATATTTTTATTGAATTACTTTCACCCCTTATCTGTACAATGACTTCTAACAATGAATTACATATATAACTCAGCCAATGTTTGAAACTTATCCATGTATGATCATGACACTCATATTTCGTAAGTGGAATATCGATGGAAACCAACATACTTTAAAGTTATCTCACCCGAGTTAGAAGAACTCAATGCTATCGTTAAAATCGAAGTTGTAAAAACTAAAATTACCAAATAATACGAGAAATAAATTTATAAACACTTGCAGTTGTTAAGGTAAAAAAATAAAAGTTTATATTTTCTACTAGAGTTTTATCAAATACATTATAATACTTTTGCATCACATTAGACAGAAAATTAAGCATGATATTATTATGTATGAAACTTAGCGAAAATCATGAATAGATTAAGGTAGTTTATAGAACTCCCGGACTATTTCTACGATAGTACAAAAACAACAAGCAAAAAAAGAAATGGCTACATACAATTTTTTTTCAAAAAGGAACACCTTATAAAACTAGCACAGCATACGTTTAATGCATATTATATCCTAATATAAATACAAGTTCAATTTATTAAGGTAATATTGTATAAAATATTGCTTGTACCATTATAACGAGATTGAAAACAATTATTTTCATATATGATATTTCGTTTTTTACTATTCAAAAATAAAAATAAAATTGAAAATCCAAAAGGTTTTTAAAATATCCACACTATATTTCAAAAAATGTATTTTACAATAATATTTTTTCGGTTCAAACATTTTAAACGATGTACTAAACTAAAAAAAAAAAACCATTTTAGTACTTACCGAGTATGCTTTTTCGTAAACATTGTCTGATTCAGGCGAATGGGCTGGAGTTGCCATTAGACGACTGGCATCGTAAATCGAATACAGTCTTTAGTTTATTGTCCGAATTGATGGTGGCGGCATATTGCTGCTCTAATATTACTATTGGAATGGTGAATAAGACACGACAACAATAGAGAAGAGTACTTCTGGAATGAACAGTATTTTATTCTATAGCATAAAAATAAAATTTTTATATTATATGAATCAAGAATTATAGAAAAAAATAGTATTAGTAAAAAAAATCCAAAGTATTTTTAATATTATTAATTATTATTATTATTATTGTTATTACAACGAACAAAATGTGATTATTTGATTATAAAAATGTCTACAGTGGGGAATCTCTTCTCTCTATCAAATAAAACCCCAAGTAGTTAGTGTGTTTCCATGCTTATATAATTCCCTGACTCTACTCCAACCACTGTGCCGATCACTATTGCCATTGGACCTTTCGCTTCCTAGCCTACCCTTCCCGGACAGTTTTCTGTTATCGACACTTACTCAGTACACTCGGCAGGATCGAGTCAATCGGAATTTTGCCACGGCATTTATTATCTCTGCCATCGAACACTAAGTTGTTCAGACGGGGAAAAATAGTCCTGGACTCTCTAGACTATTACGTCATTTTACCTTGTCAAGAAATTGCTCTTCCATTTTTACGATTTAAACTTTCTAAGCGATCTAGTAGTGATATGGGTTCACTTTGTGCAATCGCAGTTGTTTTTGATCGGACAACAAAGGAATGCCATAAAATTCAAATCTGTGAGTTAACTGACCTCGGAGTACGCAAGGAAAAGGGTAGCTTAACATCACTGTTAAGTACTAAAATTGAGTTTGCTTTGTCATCAAGACTCTCCAAAATGTTGGAATCTCAAACTTTCTAAAAACCATCCAGTTACTTGATCAAAAAACGAATTTGGTCGGGTAGCCCGTTCATCATAATGGACTGTCCGCATGTAAGTATAGTAAGTAAATCGGCTGTTGATTTTTTTTTTTTAACTCTGAGCTAAATGTAAGCGTTTAGTACATCAATATTCTTCCTTCTGTTTGTCTTAACAATGAATGGGCTGACTCTCCCATTGTTTCATTCAACTTTATCTCGAAATACTTTTTCTATAGATTCAATAATTATCTACTTCCTTTTAATTTTTGACTTATCAATTTTTATCCATATGAAATTCGTTCCAACTATTGCCTCTACTATTGAATATGTTCAATCCAATATCGATTCTTAAAACAATATTTTTTTGAATGGCCTTGACAGTATTTTCACCTACCTACTATTCAGCTACAAATGATCTCTAGTATATTTTCTAATCTACAATCTTTTACATGCTTTCTATATTAAGGTATATCTCCTGGAAAACAAGTCTATTACTCCATACTTTAAGTTGGTCGATGTATCCCTTGCAGTCAATTAATAGACCCATCTCCATACTCCCACACCTATCCACATTGTTTGAATTAATTGTCTACTCGTGTATACAAAGAAGTCTTAACTGCAAATTTGTTAATGACCAGCGTGGTTACAGCTTACAAGCACCCTTTCTTTCAAAATTAACATTTTGAAAAGCTTTGAAGATAAATGGCCATTGGATGGTCATTGATTTAAAAAAAGCATTTGATGCGATTGTTCATAGGTTCCTTATATCTGTGCTAGACACACTTTGAATTAGTGGCCCATAGCTCTCCCGGCTTCAGTCCTATTATCTTATCTCTCAAAAAAAAAAGTGACAGTTCATGCTGGTACTACCAATACTTTTGCCTTGCTTCTAGTATTGTCCTATGAGGCTACCTTTTCCTATTCCAAAGTTTTTTTATATTCTGGCAACATTCAATTTTACAGGACAATCAGTTTTTATTGTAGAATTCTTCTGCAGACTGACCTTAATTATTTATCTAACTGAGTCTATGTGCTGGACTTACTCTTCATCTCGGAAAATGTTACTCAATGTCATTTTTCGGGAACCACTTAATTTCTCCTTTGTCCACTCCATTTTGGCCGTGTACCACTCGTATTAGGCCCGTTATCAACTATGTATAGAGTTGGTCCAAAACCAATTTCTATCATTAACTGCCTATTCTTACTTAAAAAAATACCCACCCCCTCATAACTACTTCGCTATTCGCTCTTCCCTAGGCCTTTTTATCATTGACTTTAGCCATGTGGTCCGTCCCTTCTTAGCGCCATGTGTCGGAGTTGACGCTTAAAACCTCCTCACATCAATCTCTAACTGTGGCTCTGTCTACCCTCACTCGTAGAATGCTCTACCAGCTTTATAATTTATTTTTGTTTTTTGGCCAGTTAACTACTCCACTTCATTAACGTATCCGGAGGGAGGTAGAAAATTGTACCCCCCCCCCAAATAAAAAAAAAAAAAATTGTTAAATAATAAAGAAAATTTAATTTTTAGATAAAATTTGTCAAAAATTAATTTTTACCCCCACCCCCACCCCCTTTCACAACAACCAAAAAAATTATATATGTCACTACTTTACTTAAACATAATAACTTATTTATTATTAATAAGTATACTTTTAATTTCCTCTTAAAAATTTTTATAAAGCAACTAATCGAAAGTGATTCAGTGAAATGCTACAACATAAATACTGTGTAAAAATGAACATTAAGTTTAAACATGTTAATTGTATTGTTCTTTAAACTTGTATTTGTCTTATAAGCAAACTACACGTAAAATTACGTAGGTATGCATATACCGAAGAAGTAGTAAAGTATATTTCATACTTCTGTTGATACTCGGTAACTCAAGTTTGTTCATGAAATTTCTTAAAAAGTTCCCCTCGATTCCCCCTTGAAATTCCCCTCAAAATTAAAATATCATAAATCGGAATTCGTGAGTCGGAACTTTTTTATTCCATTTGAACTTTGAGTTAAAGGAAGACAACATTTTTCTAAAGAACAATACTCTATTGTCAATTAACCTATTGGATCAAATGTTTAAATGTGAATATTGGTTCTCCCCAACAACGATTTTTTCACACTGTAGTATAAGTATGAATATTCTGAATAGGTATTTCAATATATGAAAAAAAATTGAATTATACAAAAATATTGAGCCAACATATTTATTTTACTTCTAAATTAATTTGGTGTTTTCTAGATAGATAAAATGTAATTTATTTTTTTTATTGTTTATTAATAGGTGTGAACATTTCAACAAAATTAAAAATCGTTTTTTTTTATTTTAAACGGCATATAATTTAATTTTAAATATTTTTACAGTTTGGTGTATAATTGTTTTTAAATCTTTAATAATAAAAAATAACACACCATTCAACCTAATTAAATAAAGCGATGAATAACGAGTTTAATAATTCAGATCTATGTTAAATAGTATTCTATATCTACATCCAGATTTTTAGAATTGATTTCGAAATATTATTTGTAAATATGTAATCTGGCTCACCATAGGTACATCATCGCATAGATGTGTTAAATATTAAAATTTTCTAATGTATAGTAAAAAATATAATATTTAAATTTATTTGAATTAACTTCGATTTAATTTTTATTACTTTCAGTATGGCCATGTAAATTATTATTTTAAAGTTCGAATTCTGAAACCATTAGTTTTAAATTACCATAATGTAGAAAAACTAATGCGAAAACCATAAATTCTTTTAAGAACTATATTTTATGATACCTATTGGCTTACATTTTAGAAAAAAAAAATGAATTTGCACACAAGTGAAATGGAGCGTTGTAAAAATTTGGTAGCTTACATAACTCATGTATCAGAACTTTTTCTGTGAACACTTTATCGTGCAGAATGAAAGCTCCAAATCTTTCTAATACTTCGATAGGAAATCGTGAGATAATTAGTGTACAATTTTCACACGAACTTTTTGATTTTTATCAGTAGTACCTATTCCTCTAAATTATTGAAAAAGTTACTAAGAAATGTTGCACAAAATAAAAGGTTTCAAACAGGTGTTACAACTCAATAAGAATCATATTTAAAATTTTAATATGACTATAATATTATATAATTTCTTTTAAATTGAATTTCCCTACACAAATGTAAGTTGAAACAGACCATGGCCCACGAGTCCTGCACTCCCTGGTTACAGTTTTCACCCAACTTTTGTGTAAAGTACTCTTAAGCATAGCATTGTTCAGTAATTAACAGTTATTACTTATTAATAATTAGCTTTACCATCCGATGTACGTATTGTTTTGAACAATTGGTGATAATCCTTTGATTAAAATTATTGTCATCAGTAAAATGAAATTTTCTCAATCATAAATATATATTATTTATACATGAAATACTTGGATAATATAATATGAATCAAGGATAAAACATAATATTGAAACTACGTGTACATATAATTGAACGTTGTATGAATTTATTTAGAAACTTGAATTCTTGTCTAATGAAAAATGGAATATTCTTGTGTGTGAAAACATAGGTATGTTAAAAAATATATAAAAATTAATAATTAAAACGAATGTTACAATATTTATAGTTTAAACAATCGAATACTTTTGTAAAAAATGAAGCTGTATTCAGAATGCACCCATTTTAAATCACCAATTTGAACACGCTACATGATAATTAAAGTTTGCAAGGTAATTCATCCGACAATTTGAAACTATTATTTTATATTCATATGTTTATAGATTCTGTATTATAATTGATAAATATATAAAATTGTTTCTATCCACGATAATACTAAAATGAATTTTTTTGGGCGTATCCAATATGGTAACATTAAAAGTAAAACATTTTTGGTTTATTTTAATATATAGGTAGATAGTATTTTATTCACGCCATACCATTAAAGCTGTTACAAATAACACTCGGTATTATTACGACATTTATAATACATAATATACATGAGAAATACATAGAGATAGATTTCGATATATCTCCTAATGGGATCCGTAGGTAAACGCGATTATGGAACTGAGGCAGGGTCGGGTGTAAAGTACTTAGAGATTTACATGGTAAAGGCATATGTGACGTTTTTGATTTAAGATTGGGTCGGAAAAATGGTCGAGGGTGAACATATAATCGAAATCCTAAGGTTCGTTACACCGAACGAATCGTAAATGCTTGAACAAATTTATGTGCTGATATCATTGTTTCTCATAAAAGTTTTTCAAAAAACCAAACCGATACCGTTTAGTCGTGGCCAAGCAAAAGTACAATATTAACCCGGGTCCGATCAAATTATAGATAGAGTTTTCTACTAGTAAATTAGTTACACTTAACTCATAAAAGTTGTACAATAGTATACTGAGGGTTTGACAAATGGTAGAATATAATATTATGTTATAGATATAATTACATTTTTAATATATTTTCAATCCAACTATTGGTTAGTTGTACATTTAAACTGTATTAAAATATACGTAAATTGCAATGATAATACAAACAAAATAATTGATTGAATTGTTTATTTGTAATAATGTTGAAGAATTTACATAAGTATTCAAATGTATTGCAACCATCAGAAATAAGTAATCAAATAATATGCAAGCTTACAGTGCTTTAATTAAATTATTTATAGTATAATATAATATACAATTGTTAATAAATCAATGTTCAGTTATTGAATTTCATCAGTTAATAAAACTTTAATACCGTTAAACAAAAATAAAACGAAAATATTATAACACTATTTAAGTATGAACCATAATATTGTGTAATATATTATTATATGTATAATGTATATAGATATTACATAAATTGTACCTATGTATCAGATTCATAAAAAAAAATACTATAACAATCATATAAAGATTTCAAATATTGAAGAAATGTAAAACAAAAAATATAAGTTACAATACGTCAATACGTGGCCGTTTAATAATAGTAAGATTGAAATCAGAAAAGTAAGATTATATAATCTAGTTAAAAAATATTTCAAACTGTAAAAAACAAAATTCAAGATATTATAAATTCATTACATCATAATTTTTTAAAAATTATAAATGACTAAATATTACGCAATCAGTTAGGTCACTAAAGTATTATTTTCTTATTACAACATAATAATAAATCATACTAATTTTGATAAAATGTCACCGTATTTTTTGGTTATCTGGAAAACCTTAGTTAGTTTTTTCAAAAATCCGTTTCTAAATTACTAACTGTAATCAAATTCCAATCTATAATTGTACACGAATTTACCAGAAAAAAGTTGGTACGTACAGATTAAAAAATCACGTCGTTTTAAAACCAGTATCGTTTAACTGAAAATCTAAAATTAATTACAATCTGTATATTATGTTCCTAAATTAATCTGAGCCAATTGGACCATATGATTGGATAATATTAAGAATATACTAAACTCCCAAAAGTCCTATATCGTTCTAAATACTCAATTTTAAATAAAAATATTTGAATGTAGTTTTTCACAAACATAAATTAAATTTTTTAAATAGGAATTTATTTTATAGATTTCTGCTGAAAAACCACCTTTAAATATATTAATTTACCATTGAGATACTTGAAATGGCATCGGATTATTGAGTTAGCTGACTTATAATTGTGTTTTAAATTTTCGTTAAGGAATATTGTAATGTTCATAATTTATAGGCTATAGGTAATAATTTAGATTTAAAAAAAATCTATTTGAATATATTATTTTAATAATTTAAAAAACATGATTGTTATATTTCTTAATCTGTTCTTGATAACTGTCACTTATATATTATGTGTTATTGTGTGTGTGTCTGAATAAAAAATATATTATTTGTTTAAGAAAGAATTATTTTTTGTTGAACGTGTTAAATTGTGTAGCAGAATATCTAATAATATTAAATGTTAATAACATAGCTATAATAGGATACTACTGTACAATCTATTCAAGATATTTTTCAGACACATAAATTTGAACAACGTGTTATATACTAGTATATCATGTTGAATGTTCTATAGATACTGCGTCCGAAAATTCTTCATAGGAAATATGGCGAATATAGAAATGTAGTCTTTAATAGTTATAGCGTATTCACGTGACATTAAATCGGGAAATACGACCCATAAGGGTCTACCGAAAGGACATTAATTTTAGCGTTCAATTTCAGACGGTACACAAAATTTGTACGGAAAGCTAACAAAATTACATACATGTACATTGTATAACATTTGTACATTATAGGAGGTGGTCGTTGAACATTATTAGCAAGACAAAGTGTCGGGGTCATACAATAGACGGGACATGGTTTTAATCATTGTGTCTTCATCGTCTCCATTGACTTCCTGCACTAATTAAAAAATCTATACAGTCGCAGTTTTAGGCTTTGAAACATAATATAGCCAGTAAATTTGAATAAAAACCTTACCTTTAAATACTGATAAAATTGTTTTGTGGTTTTTAAATAACTTTAAATCAGTAAAAAGCCATATTATATACTTTTGTAAACCGAAGTCTGCATTGAATTGTTTTTTTTTCGAATAGAAAGATTTATAATTACATTTGAATGCATAATAATAACTAATAATACACCTCTAACTAAAGTGAGCGTAACGAGGCGAGTTTCCAATTTCGGTGTTCCTAGCATTGTCCTTTCGTGTTTTAATTATTATTGAATAATTTATGTAAATATTAAAATTAGTGTCAATAATATGTACCTAAATGTTAAAATTATTATTATTCAATTTAATTAATATTTTCTGTATACATAATATTATGATGAAGTCCTGCAAGTATAAAATAAAATCACTCTTTGTGGATTCATAATAAAAAACCAAAACAATAAAAATCCATTATCCTTTGTTATTAAATTGAACTATAAACTGTATAGCCGTATTATAGGCCTACTGTTATTTTGTCCGTAGTTTGTTAGTAGCTTGATAGTCTTTTATAGTTACACTGTTTAAAATTAAATGCTGCATATCAGACTAATATTTGTCTAAAATATTAAATAACTTTGCAATCCATATACTGTTCAATTGTTTAAAATATTTTAATATGATAGTATTTTAACATAAGAAACTTATGTCTATGCATTATGTCATTGTTAAATCAATAAAACCTCCAAATGTCATAAAAATGATCGATGTATTTAAAACATTTATAACATGACATATAGATTATAAATGGTGATTTCATATCAAGTTTCATCAACAATACTTTTTAAAATATCTGTCTGGTCAGTGACGTATGCAGGATTTTTCAATGGGGGGGGGGGGGGGGCTTGAAAATTAGTTACAATTTTATTTTTGTTTTGTCCAGTTTAATAATTTCAGACGATTATTCGAGGTATTTTAAAATGTTTGTAACTTTTCAACTTTTCTGGTAAAAAAAATAGTCTGATCATAAGCTTCGATTCCCAATGTATGTTTTTGGAAGCTAATTGGATCTAGTTGGTACTTTTAGCAGGTCAAAATTGAAAATGCTCAGTGCTTTTTAAAAAATTGGAGAAAAAAAATGAAAATTTATTAAAATTGTTTGGTAACCAGCTTGGCTATACTATCCTCACTTGGATTGTATTTGATTAGTTAAAATTTTTTTTCTATAAATGTCAATAAAAAAATATTTATCAAAAAGTCAAAAAGCTTAAAAATGTAATACGTGAGTTTTTATTATAGGTAAAATATTAGCGATACATAAGCATCATGGTTATTTTTTATAAGCATTTAAAGTTCAAATTTCGTCAAAACCATGTTTAATTTGTATGGCTAGACAATTTAATACAAGGTCTTTCATACAAATAGTTCAAACTTTTACCGAAAAATTACAGATAATTTTAGGAAAATTGGTATGCAAATACAATGTTTTTTCAAAAATGAGTTCATTCTGGTCAGATGTATGTGAAATTTACGTCTTGCTTACCATACTTGACAATTGAAACTTGATAAATATATTTTTTTAAAGTAATATTATACGGTCAATAGGGGGGGGGGGTTCAGCCCGTTAGCCCCCCCCCTGCGGTTGCCACTGTGTCTGGTCGACTATTTCTTTATTAGGTATTCGTCATATTATCATAACTCACACATTTTAGTTTGGAGTATCCTTATTTGTAATTTGAATGTTAAATAATTTTAAGCTGAGCATGGATTATTTAAAAATGATCAGTGCGTTGAAGCAATGGGTGTTTATTTAAACGTCATATTTATTTTATTTTCAAAATTTTTTCATTAACTACTTATACATTAATACATGTGCCAGTTTAAGTGCTTATCATATGTACCTATTTATTTTTAAAGTACTTTATAAAACTCCCCTAAAAAGTGTTGATTAAAAACAGAAGAGCACAGTAAATTATAAAAATACAATATCTCTCTTACTTCATTGAATAAAATAATTTTAATACCTACAGGTACAAGTTAAAGCTAAAGTGCAGAAAAATACTAAAAAGGTTTGCAACTCACCACAAAAACTGGAGTTAAAAAAAAAGGTTTTGGTCATTTAAAAATAAACCACTTTATATTAGTATTAAGATTTTATAAAATATTTAATAAATATGGCTTAAATTTTATATTTCATATTTTCATATATTCATTGATATTATTCATTAAACATGCAAACAGAATTGTTGGTATGGAAAACAACACCGATAAAATAAACATAATGTATGAAAAATGCATAAAAAAAATTGAATTTGTTTATATTGGTATTTTATTTGTAATAGGGTAAATATCCATAATATTTAATAAATACATTGTGATATAGGTAATTAATAATTAACATGTTTCTAATAATGAACAAATTAGAATAATATATTAATTTAAAGACGGTTAAATAAAAAAAATTAAATATTGAACTAAAAATAAACTGTACGAACAAAAATGTACTTAAAACATTTAATAATAATAATAAAATTAACTAAATAGAAAAAAAATGTATATAATACAGTAGGTACGTTAGTTTATAGTTTATGTATACCCAATATTTAAAGCATTTATCTGTATCAGTCTTTTTCCCGTAGTAATTTAATAGTACAGTAAAGAGATACTTATTACTTCATCAAATGTCCAAAAGTCTAGACATTAAAAAGCTACAAAAATGTATAGGTTTAATCGTGAATTACAGAAGATTTTTTGTAAAACGTATCATTATTTGTTATTATTTTGTATGGGATCATTTTCTAAAATTATATTTTAAGTAAGTACATTTTAGAATATCTGTATTTCAAAATAAATTAAGAAAAACATTGAAATTTACGGAATAAGCATTAGTTTAACTAATTTTGTTATAAAGAAAAAAAAAGTTGAAATCCTGAACAAATTCAATGTTTATCACTTTGTTGCCATAGGTATAGTTTTCAGAGAAACTTGACAATGTTTAAGCCTTTTATTCGCATAAATAAGAAGGACTTTGTAGAGTTTTTTAGTTAACTTTCTCTCAAATAAAAAAGAAAATATTTGCATTCGTATTTCATAAAAATCTAAGATAAAGTTCACAAAGTTTATATGGTTAAGTTAATAATTTTAAAGTAAAATTAATAATTTTCATGAAGCACTTAGATTGTAATTTGAGATTTAAAGTTTAAGGAGATGTACAGTAGAGTATTGAGTATCACATATATATTATACATGGTAGGCAGACGGGTTTATGTACGAGGATAATCAATGTGGGACACCATGTTATAATGTTGAAAATATATTACTTATAAGTTATAAAACCTATATGCTAAAATATAGAAAATGGTAATGTATAGCTTGGTAATTAGGTAACCTACTTATTATCATCATGCACGCAATTTCAAATTTAATACTTGTTTAACTAGCTTTATTTTTATATTTTTTTTACTTGTTTACCAAACATTATGTTTTTTAATGCACTCTTATTAGGAATTTCATTATCATAGAATAATTGGATGTCACAGTAGATTGACCCTCCATGGGGCTTTGATAGATAAATACCTACATGATTTAATTTTTAAAATTATAATATTCATCTATGTTTCAATGTTGGGTTTATTCATATTTCATATACACAACCGTGATATACCTATTCATAAGTACTTACTTAAATTTAAATAACCGAGTGAAGTAACGTGACACATTTTATTACGTACCATAATCGGATATGAAATATCCATCAAAAACAAATGTTGCCAAAGAGTGAATGGTCGTTAAAAAACACTATTAAACGACATAAAAAAGTGAAATAAGTAAACACTTTTTCCTAGAAAAAAACGTGACATTACAATATTTGCGTCTGCGCTTGAATGCAAAAAAGGTCTTACTGGAAAAACTGTAAACTTTTACTCCATGACCGGACTCAGTAAAAACTTGCGGCAATGGAGTAATAAATAAAAAAAAATAATAAATAAAACGTAGTCCGACAATATTAAAAGACGTGGGGGTTCTTCTAAATAGAAAATTATTAGTGTAGTAGATTTCGTTATATTTTCTAGAAATAATAGTAATTTTTCATCGTATTTTCCAATGAACTACACACGAGAGATTAATGTGTCGGAAATTATTTAGGTAGAAATATTTGTCATGTGAGCATTAATTGAAAACTGATGATTTCCTAATGATAAATTTTTTTTTATTTATGTACCTTTTACATAGGTACCTATTTATTTCTTACCTATAAGTTATAACATATCGAAACTACTAAAATACTGCCTAACTATAGATACCTATTATATTCGTAGGTATAATTACTAAATAATACATTTGAAAGTCAAAATATAAATGTCTTTAATATAGGTACAATTTGTATTTAAATTTTAAATGTAATAACAATTATTAATAAAATTTAACTAAAAACGTTGTAAAATAAAATCAATTGAATAATAAAATAATATAATATTGATCAATATTGTAAAAATTGATTCTCTAATAAATAAAAAATAAAACTTTTTCATTTTTACATACTTGGTATAGGTACATAGATGGACATTTTGTAGAGTGGTAAACATACAGAGTAAGTAACATACAATATTCATGAACAGACAAGTAATTTTCCATATTTTTTTTTGCGCACTTTATAAGTCAACAGCCTTTTATTGAAAATTATGTATACAAAATAGGTATATCTCCTTGGGTGTAATCTGGTTTTAATTTACCTTACCTATTATGCAATGCATTTTATGAACTAAACGAATATTTCACAATTGTTAAATTTACATCCCAACGGCATTTTCTTTGCTTATCACAAAAATACCAAAATTACAATAGGAATAAACTTGTATGATATACATACAGAATAATATACACATTGTTCTACTAATTAATGTCTATCCATAATAAATTATATCACTAAATCACTTTCGATTATAAATTATAAAAGGCATATTATTTTAAACGTTTCTCATTAAATGTATATTATATTTATAATAGAATATCACATTCGAAATTTAAATAAAAAATATAATAATAATATTATGGCTGATAATACTGAACTTATATTAAACGTAGGCACCTAATATAATATATTATCATACTATTTATGCTAATCTTACACTACAGTGGAATTGTTACCATTTAATAGTAACAATAACAATAATAATAATAATAATAATAATAATGACAATATTATGTAGGTAATAATACGTAATAATATTATTTAACTGGTATCGTCTGTTCAAAAAAAAAACTCATTGCATTTAGTGTTTTGATTTTTGTGCTAATTAGATTATGTTTTAGTCACTTTGAAATACATTGCATTTTATGACATGACTTCGAATACCATAATGTTATGTATTTCGTTATCAATCACAAAACACGTTTATCGTATATTTATAGCTGTTTCTGGAAATAAAATACCCGATGATATCAGTTACTTGAGTATTTTTTCATGAAAAAATAAAAATAAAAATCACTGTAAAATATGTGAGTACCACCTATCATCTAAACGTTTATCAATAAATATAATATAATACATTTTATCGAAGATAAGTTATTTATTGAATTTAATTCTTGACATATGTATACAATTTGGCATACAGTAATCAGTATTTTTATATGCATGATAATGAGTGGCTTGTAGTTTTTTACTTATATTGGTTCTTAATTCGTGTATTATTAATTATAGACCAAATCAATAAACTAAAAACGTAAAACTGTTGGAAAAAAAAATTGTAAAAATTACTTATATTAGATTAAAAAAATTGTGTTATAACTTATAAGACAGCTTTATCGTTTTTAATGGTCAATGTAATACACAATATATAGACAAAACTATGTAAATATGTCCAGTCATTTACGACCCGACGATACCAGTTAGGCAGGTACTTTAAGAAAATCGAGGATGTAATAATATAATAATAATAAATAACGCATTACTTACCCGGAAGGCGGCCGTCTGGGTTATCATGCTTGTGTGCCTTTAAGTTGTTTCAAATTATTATGATATACAAACTTCGATGTACACTTTGAGTGACCCTCGTTCGTCTTGGAAATAACTCAACACACGGTAATAACGATTACGACTATTTTTAAAAACAGGGAAAACGATGTTTTCGTACCATGGTCGAGGCGCATTCTCGGTAGGTACAGCGTTTTCCCGACGAAACGTTTAGTCGAAAGTCGTCGCGTCCCGGACGGTTCGGCGGGTACGGCATAACTGCACTTCCGCGGGTCCGCCGCGTCATGCACACACGAGGTTTTGTGGGGTCATGTGCGCATGCACAGAATCGCGTTAGGGATTTTTGTTTTACTTTTTTCTTTCACTCCCCACCATAATAATATATACATAAGTGGTCCGACGATGAATTATAAAATAAAATAATAATAGTAAACATAAAAAAAAAAAAAAAAATACTAATAACAAATATATACGACGACCAGTTTTTTCCACTATTTCGAGTGCGCTTGACAAGCAAAAAGGAAATCGTTTTTTTTTTCGCGCGCGCACACGCACGCACACACGTATATGAATTTTGAACTCTACGAACGCACAATAAAGCACAACACTGTAATAAAAATCACTGATTTCCAACATGCATCGTTTGGATCGCGTCCAAATATACAAATATACATTATTAAGGTTATTTTTTAAACCAGCGCTGGCCGTACGTTAATGTTTATACGCGTTCATTGACTGTTCAGTTTTTAATAACAAAATAAATTATTATTGCTATACGCATACGAGGCACGCAATGCAATGAACGTTGTTGGACTAAAAAAAAAATATGACGTATATAGATATGTTTATTTCTAAACATTGAGAAACCTGTCATTTTTGTGGTTTTACAGTTTTACAATATAATAATATTATGTGATATAATAATCATTATTGTTAAACCGCAATCATGTTTTCCATTTTTATCATAATGTTAGTTTTGACACACAGTCGGGCTATGTCATGGTCATAATAATTGTATTGAATTAGTAGCTTAAAAAGTAATATTGTTTGTTAATGTTATGCACTTGTTGTGCCATTGGGCTTCATAAAATTTTAATAGGGAAAAAAAATGTTTACGCTACATTGATTTGTCTAACTAGGTATTAAATATGCGTTTTAGAACTGTCATATTTCCAGAGCTTATAAATGTTAAATATAATCACGTCAATTTATAAAACTATAATCGATGGACAAACTATAAATAAAATATAAAATATTCTATATTAGTTTGTTCGATATAAATTATGGTATAAGCCCCATTGACTGTTGCATACATTTTTTGCTCACTAATAATAAATAATAAAAATATATATACGTCTCAAGCATAGAGCATATTTTTAGATTTTCATTTAGACAAATAATTATACTAAATAAAGATAAAATTGTTAGGTATAACAATAACATCAGTGTCACATTTTAGTGGTGAATGGAGATACCTACACTGATACATTGGTAATAAAATCAAATTCGAAAACGATTTAAAATCAATATGTGTTGAGTGTTAGGAACTCATATCGCTTCGCTCATCCTGGAATAGGCTAGTGAAGTGTTCACTGTAATGATATTACATTTTTTTTAAATAAAATAATAATTAATCGTGTCATTCGAAAGATTATTCTTATCTGATCCCTGTAAAAATTGTGCTTCTTAATATCATTTCAAAATTTGTCCAACGATGGGTTGTAGTTTTTACTTATGCTTAAAGGAAACACCGATAAAATTAAAATATGACCTAATATAATTACAATATAGACTGAAAGCTTTAAAGGTTCTCTTGAAACTTCTGAGCACTCATCGCGGTTCTACCCACAAACATGATCACAAAAGAACATAAAAAAAAAACATCATTGTAAAATCAATACATTCTATACTTCGTTCAGAATCTAAAATAAATATACATAATATAATATTATATGACATCAAAAACTTAAAAATCTAAACTATTCATTCAACATCATATGAAAAAAAAACATCGATAATGATTAATGATAAATCTGCCCAAAGAGGCATTATGCAATTTGGATGGATTATTATTTATTAGTACCTACCTAACTATACTTTATTAATCTATTTTAACTTTTAGCCTAGATAATCTTATAATTTATTTATTTAGAGGTGAACAAATTTTACACTTCAGAAATCATAAATAGTCACATATTAGGTACCAAAATTCATTATTATTAAAAAAATAAAAAATATTTACACAATAGGGAGTTTAATTTATTCTGAAAACACAATAATAATAGACATAATATATCAAAAAATATTCGTACAAACTTTTTTATATGGGTACCTCCTAACCTATTGTGTGTATATATATTTTAAGTGGTCGTTAACTCAAATACTCTGTTATTTTTATCAACAATATATTGTATTGTTAGAGTTCATTTTTAATACCATTATAACAAATTGGTGGTAGTGAATAATAAAAACGAAAAATAAATAATAGATTAGACGCCAATTTTTAAGGTGATTTAAAATAGGCAATTTTAATGTACATAAGCATTCTTTGAAACATTTAAATTAAAAAATCTATAATATAAGTAAATACATTTTTTAAATAGGTATAGTTTACAACTGGCTCTGTGTAAGTGTATCTAATGGTTATTACCCGATTACAAAATTTCATTAAAAAATGGTTTCATTTAAATTCCACAATAGCTGATTAAAAAAAACAAATTTGTATGTGATATAAAGAATAACATTATATTTTATGATGCAATGTTATTATTTTTTCGATTAGACAAATGTGAAAATGTTAGGTGTACCATCTGTAAAAAACGACAAAAAGAAAATAATAATATCTTCTTTTTATAATTGAGTGCTCTCTTCCTATTTGTTTTATATGAAAATAAAACAATGGTGGATGCTATTATTTAAATCATAATATATTTTCTATAGTTTACATTCTTGATTCTGAGAGGAGCGATGAATTTATTGGTTTTACAATGACATCATGTAATATTTGTTTAGTGTGTAAGATTCCTCACAAGTTTTTTTACCAGAATTAAAAAAAAATGTGACCGTTAAGCTCCTCTCAACAAGATATCAAATAATATACGTTACATAGAAATGCAATAAAACGTTTTTTTTTCACGATTGTAATTTTGTCTTTGTTTGTCGAAACAGAGTTAAAGGAAATTGTAGAGACCATGCCGTCGATTCTAATTTTTTTCGAGTAATTATTATTACCATCATGTATAAATAATTATATACTAATGGTCACACTCCGCCACCAATCGTATATACGGGCGCAAGCAAAAAAAAAACATTAAGTACTATTCGACTTAGGAAACTTGTTCTCGAATGCAGCGAATTTAATCGGTTAACGAATCGGACCGCTAAAGCTCAAAATGATAATTATGGCCGGTTGCCGTGTAGACGATCATCGAGAACGCGGTTTGAGTACACCATAACGTCCATAGCTGCAGTGTTAATGTCGTACAACTAAGAATATTATATATTTTTTACACGATACGAACGTGGAGAGGGCTACTCGCGGTTTTCGACCGAAAGTTATTTTCAAGAATAAATTACAGCGCAATATTGTCATATTATAATAGTAGTCGACGTTCACATTATGATAATTACCATTGTCTTTTATAGTGGTCGTGTCGTGTGTGGGGTGAATGTGACGATGACGTGCTCGTCACTCGGTGCGTTGTCGGCGGCGGTGACAAAAAAAAAATGTGCAGGCAATCGTACACCCGTCCCATCCCGTCCATTTCGACTCGCGACTGGCGATCGTGTGTTGGCGCGTATTTCGTACTTCATATTTTTAGTGTTGTAGGTATATTATTATAATAATATACGACGCGCAGAGTCGTTCAAACGAACGCCTATATGCCGGCGGTCAATAATAATAATAAATAATAATATAATATTACGTTCAGAGGCACCCGCCCTCGCCGCCTAAGAGCACCTTGGACGATACGCACGGGCAGGTGTCGCGTATAATATTTAGTCGAGGTGGTGAGTGGTGACCGAGCGAAACGATGGACTCGAAGGCCGATAAAATCGTCGTTCCAAGAGATATTCCGAATGTATAACTCGTATACCATATAAATTCTTACGTATTAGTATTTTATTAAATATCCATCTATGGGTATAGTTGAGTTGATTTTAGCATTCCAATTTTCTCACGATATAACTGCATAACTATGTATATTATAATATACGTGTACATATACGTATACCTGTAGCCACTGGCCAGGCTTGAAACCGATATTGGATACTGATTTTGAATACCGGTTAAAATCAATAAAACCCGAAATCAATACCGAAACCGAAAACAAAATTGAAAAAAAAAATAATACCGGACATCAAAACTGAAATTGAAATCGGAAAAAAAAATTAAAACCAGTATTCAAAACCAAAAATGAAATCAGGAAAAATAAATACCGATATCCGAAACCGAAATACAAATCGGAAATAATAAATCGATAACCGGAACCGAAATCAAAATAGGAAAATATGTTTTTGGTTTCAAGCGCTGCCTAAATACACTGGCCAGAAACTAATATGATTTTAAATTTGATGTCGACAACTACATGATGGATTGCATAGGTTAAAGTTGTTGAATAGTCGTCGGTGTATTATAGAATGTCGGGTAGTCGACGACCGTATATTATGTAACCATAATATTATAATAATTATCCACGTTCATATTTTGTAAATAACGCACGATAAACTTCATTTATTTTATTAAAAATGTTTAAAAGTTCGCTATTACACGGGCTATTAATGCTTAAGAAAAATATAATAGGGAAAAAACCCTTTTTTTCATGGGGGTGTGGCCCGTACCCACGACTCCACAAGTATAATGTTAAACTCTTAGATCATTTTTTTTGTTTTTGTTTTTATAAATCACATTTACTTGAAAGGTCTACCGGTCGACATTATTTTTGTATACCGTACATACTATAATAATACATATATAATTATTTTCCTGGTCGTGTATTACGAACTATACGCAAATTAAGAGTGTTTTAAATTTATGTTTTATACATTAAATATATAAATCGATAAATGCCCCATACAGGTACTAATGTTAATTGTGTATATTGTTTAGGACTTTTTATTTTTTATATTTGATCGTAATCATTTTCTCTTTTGAACATGCGGTTTGCTAGTACTCAATATTGCGTGTAACGTGTGTGAAAATGAAACACTTTTGTTCAAAAACAGCTTACACGAAAGTGCACTTTGTAATATAGAGCAAGAATGTTCTGAGAGTGTAGTTGTCACATAAAATAAGCTTTTGATATTAACGTGTGGAAAAAATGAATTCATACTTAGAACTTAGGAATAAATCGCAACTTATAGGTGCATGGTGCATAGTGCATGGTGCAGGGTGCATGGTGCATGGTGTATAATAGTATAATGCCTATAGTAAATGATTTCAGTTTATAAGTTGCAAAGTAAAACAAATGATAGTCAGGGCTGTCTAATATTTTGCTATCACGACATTTTGAGTTGGTAAATTGTTTGATCGCGCTGTGCTGTACCATTTAACACATAGGTAAAACGTATCAATAAATACACGGCACATATTAATATGTAACCGATATACACTAAAAATTTGTATATTTTATTTATTTATACATTTCATGGACTATCCACAGTTGATAAGTAATACCTTTATCAAGTTTATGATATTGCAGGTACCCATTATTTGTAATTTCCTAACAAAATGTATTATAATATGATAGAGGGAAAAAATTAAAATGTAAATTATCTGTCGAAAGTAATATGTCTTTACGATACTCGATCCTTGTTTCTGTTTGGTTAAATGCATTTCAATTATTATGTTTTTTTTTTGCCATATAAACACTATACAATTCCCAGACACTAAAACAATAAACAGAAAAGGGTTTAGATGCTTTCTAGAGTAAAGTCTACAATTTAATATACTTCTGTTTTGGCTTTTGATTGTCCGTGAAGCATTCGTTTTATGTGAACACATTGCTTGATGACCAGCCACATCGAACTGACACAAAAAGTGTATCGTTTCAAAAGCCAGCGGGTCGTATAATAACGCGTTTCAACGAGGTATTTGGGACTTCCGTGTTATGACCGTTCTAAAAGCTAAAGCAAGTAAGTATATACTATTGTACACAATACGCATCGTATAAGCAGGAAACACTAATGGCGTTTAATGTTAATCTTTTTTTCTGTTTTTGAAATGATTTATTTACAAGGTATAATATATTATAAGGGCGGGCATTGGGGTCAAATGGCTCCAATAACAAAATGCAAACATCCCACTTCTACTGTAGGCGCAGGTAATAATATGAAAACGTACATAATAGGTACGTGTAATTTACTGCATCACAATTCACAACTACTCAAAATATTAAAAACACGAATAAAATATCTAAAAAATGTCAAATAGTTAGTTTAATATGTAATATGTGTCTGTACACAAACACGACAATATTCGATATTTACAAATAAATAAGACACACATATATATACCTACTAACTACAGTATAATATTATACTTTAAGAGTTATGCAAGTGGTATTCAAGTTAGGTACCTACGTGATATTAATAAAATTATTAAAAATGTATTAATCTAAATGTTTATATATACATATTTATATTCTTATATTATAATATATTATTAAAGGCATACCTGTATATATTATATTAAAACATGAAAATTAAAATGATATGTTTCCCGTAGTGAATCTATGCATAAATACGGTTATAAACAATTACATTTCTTTCGACGAGTTTACAGATATTAATTATGCACACACACATAATAATATAATATAAACAATTTTTTTTAGCTTTTCTTTTGAAAACATATTATACAGCTTGGTATTTTAATTTAAATTGAAGAAATCATATACATGTATGGTAATAATATATATATATAATATACGTTTTTCGAAACGAATTAAGTTTTGTGCTTATATATTCATCGTTAATTACATTCACCGTTCCAATTATTATAAAATCCCCTGACTAAGCCTGTCTCTTAAACGGATGTTTTTACCCCTCTCTCCCTTTGCCGAGTAGTACTGCTTAGTCCATAAATATAAATGCTCATGCACATGTATGCGTTCATCAATTCACAACTCAGCCTCCCTTGGTTATTAACAATGGGCGCGTTTATGCCTCCATAACTCCGTGCAAACTCCAAATCACACTGCCTGGCCTACATTTCATTCACATATACAGTATTTATCATGAAATGGACGTAATTCTTTGGAATTAATGATCATAATGTATTAAAACATTGTTTTCATTTATCAGTGTAGTGTGTATATTATTATATGCTATATAGGTACCTAATATTATTGTGTTGGACTAAGTGGGGTTTATATAATTTAATATTTTAATATACTCAATAGTACCTACCTACTTACCTACCGTTTTAAGTCCCATTGCGTGGTCAGTGCCTCAATAATAATTATAGGGGACGCAGGGTATAATAATAAGCGTTTCATTCCGGAGGCTTATGTTTGATTGTTGAAAAATTAAATTCGAAACGTTTCGTGTGAATTCCATAATATAAAATATATACGTAAATAATCAACCAATTAAAACTGATATATTTGTACTCAGAAATGAACCATAGACTAAATGTACAAATTATGATATTATTATGAAAGGAATATTATAGGAATGTATTTCATTTTTTAGTGGAGTTATTTATGTGTGGTAATGGGACAACTACAGTGATGAGTAGTACGGATTTAGTTGATTTTCTAGTTCCATAAGAGAACAGTAGTGTCGTTCGTCAATATATTTTAGTAATTTAATTTCATTATACCTCAAACGTCTGATTTACAACATTCGGATCTGTTTAACTCTCGTTCATATGGCAAATCCATAGACCATGTCATTGTTAATAAAATATTTTACTATTGTAATCTATATGAATATACAGTACTACATATTATGATATACATCATATCGATATTACGTCATAACGCATTCAAAGACAGTAAAAATGAAACATGTTAATATTATGTTGTGTAGATAATTTTATAGTTATTAGTTGGAGATGATTTAATTTTTTACCCTAATTCAAAATACGGTTAGGTACGGATTTAGCTGTTGATTTTCTGTGGAAATGTCTGTTAATTTATTATATATACCTATTTATATAAATAATACAACTTACAGTTACAATACATAATTTTCTCGACGCGTTGCAGTCAAGTTTTTTTATACAAAATTACAAACTGAATCAAAACTTTGTACTCGTACTATGTTTTTTTACAGTACACCCTCTTCAAGACTCATCGTCGTTAATTATTATTTTGGAAAAGGACAAAAACCCTAATTTTAGCAGACAAACCTTGATATTATAATCTATAAGCCACTATACTATCCTAGTTGGCGCAAATAATGTTTAAATCACCAGTATGACTGCTAAGGTTTGTCTTAGGTTTTCCATAAGTTCCTAAACGAAATAAATTACAAGATATTGAATAATCCATTGTGTCTTTAAGTATATAACTAACTCTGTTGATAATTGTAAATAATTTCCATATAAATATATAATACCTACATATTATATTATATAGTATACATTCTTTCACGGACATCATGTGAAAAGTCGACAAGTATGTACATTGTACATTGTGCAAAGTATTATTTATTATAATATAATTTAATGTGTACTATTATATTGAGTGTAATGCATCAATAAATAAACTAAGGTAAAGTCTTGTGCAAACAGTATAATATTATGAAAGTAGAAATGTAGAATGTCATTATGAACGTCAACGGCGTAAATTTAACATAAGTTTTATCAGAAACATATTTAATATATATCCAATTTCAGTTTCTAATATTTAGTGGCTGATTTATTTAAGTAGATACCTACCAAAATATATCAGACGTTGGACATAATTGGAAATATTTTGGAGTGTACTTGACATTTTGTCGATCTACGAAATCAGGGATAGTCGAACTTAGGATCCACTTATACCTTCATTACAACATTTTTCCTTTCAATGACTTATGAACACTGATTTTTAATAAATAGATTGTAGAATAAACATAGTATCAGTTTGGTCATAGGCATAATGCATAAATATCATCTCGAAACAAGCACCTATTTAGATACCTATTAAGTATTAAGCATGGTGATCCTCATTACAATTTTATAAACTTAAATAGGTACCTATATACATGCTAACATGCTGTGGAATTAAAATGTTTAACATTTGAATTAAATTCTTTTCTTTTTTTTTTAAATACTTGAACTCGAGGGAAAATAAAAATTAAACTTTGGAAGAGTAATTTAAGAGTTATAATTTATGTGAGCGAAGTGGAGTAGCACAGAAGTACGTTAGTGCAGTACTCAGCTAATATAAATTTCAATTAATATTTAGGGATTACTGCTTAATTAACTACTCATCGGCAATTGGGTTTTATATATATATTGAAATAGCTTAGTGTACCTACTCCAAATAATGTTCTGTTTAAGAATGTGAAATTAAACATTTATAGAGAATTTTATGCTTTAATTCAAAAAAATAAAAAGTTAATAACGATAAAAATTAGTAAAAATATGATTCATTACAGATTTTTCATCAAAAACAGCACTGGATGACTAATGACTAGTGGGTGGTCGGAATAATAAGCCATCTACTGTGAAAATGTGTGTGTTGAATGTGTGTGAGTTCAATTTTCAGTTCTACTATACCTCTGGTTTGAGTTTTATTGCTGTGCAAAATGGTTTTCTGAAGAGGTGCACGCCATTCTATACTAATAGGTAGTTACCTCCCGCATACTATTAATACATAGATAGTAGATACGTAATACTATACTGCCCAAATGGTCAAGGGTTCTACAACATAATTTATTAAATTATAAAGTGACCACATTTATCGTTACCTTATATAATATAAGATACTTAATTTAACGTCTACAGCTTGTTGTGAGGTAGTCAGCCGAAAGATCTAAAACTAATTAGCCCACCCCTAGGTGAAGATCAAAGTGTCTACTTGTTTATTGCTGTGTTGTCTCAGTGTTCGCATCTAGTAAATCAAAAACACTAAATTTAAACTGTTATTACAGTTGTATTTCGTCTACAACAATTAAAATGGTTCCAAAACGAGGGAATACATCGATGTGCGTTAATAAGAATATTTCCTCACTCATATTTGTTATATCAGTCTTACAAATGCGTGTCTTACAACTTGCAAATTTGCGTTTAGTTCGATTAGTTTTTATCAGATAAACGGTTCTTGTTAATTCCGTCTTAATGTCTCGCAGCGAACTAATCGTATTCACGGAGGTCATGGTATTCTGTAATAATAATTGCTATGTTCCTCGCTGTGAAGTGTGACGTTTTATATTTTAGATATACGATATGGCATTAACATCCCAAATGTCGGGACCCTCAACATAGATGAGCATAAACGATTTATAAAAAACGGTTCTTGGTTTTCATTTTGAAATTATATAGTGGGGTAGGTACTGGGGTGTATTAAGGAGATGGACTCGTGTTCAATTTCTAACACTAATTACTAGTCAGGCATTATAAATAAATAAAATATCAAGTTTGTTTGTAGTTATAGAATCCAATATTTTTTTTTTATTATTTCTCAAATAAACTCGGCAGCTATGAATCCGATATTATATTATGCTCTATTATTGTCGTTGCTACGTAGGTAATCATTAGTTATCATACTAAACCGACTAATAACAAATAATAATTGTGTGTTTATTTTTTTATTCAACAGTTTATTTAAAATATGTCTATCGTCGAGATTCCTAGATAATAATATGTTTAGGTGTCTATATGGATGGCACCTAAGCTGAAAGCAGATAGATTCTGTGATCTGATATGAGGTACCAACGATAGTTGCTCATTTTTCAGCGCATGCTCACGATAGAAAAATATTTCCTTGCACATACCTACAAACTTTTGAGCAAAACGACGCGTTTACAAGGGTATCAATTTCGAATATTATTTTATTCAAAGACGAAAAAAGCAGTAGGTCACACCACGTCATTATACACAACAATATCTCGTGCAGAGGTTTATCTAAACGAATTCGTTTACGAGCGCCGGCAGCAAACGGATTTCACCGCGCGGGTAAAGACGAGTTGTTTTATATTTTTTAACGATCTGCATTTTACGTCTTTACCGCGAGAAGAGTTTTCAGCAGCGTTGTTATCGCGTCAAAGGGCATTTTAGTTTTCAATGGTACAGCGCTATCTCCTGTGAATTTATAATATCGTTTGCCCTTTGCGCCGAGAACGAAAGAGCTGCTGGTTTGACGGTAGATGTCGCCGTGCATTGTGTTTGAAATAATAATCTGACAGCCGTGTCCGCCTGTAATAATTATTGTGTCAACATGGCACCGGACTAAATGCGTTGTATACGTAAAAACACATATTTTTATATTACTCATATTATAATATTGTATTTAGTTCAGTGTCACGTGATCCGCCATTCACTGTGATCTTGCGGTGGTGGGGCAAGGTGGATGGATACTACTCAATAGGTACCGATTAATACGAGTATATATATAGGCTACATTATAACTAAATTAAACGCCGAATCTTTTTTTATCTCTCTCTCTCTCTCTCAGTATAATGGCGATGCACACATTGTTACACGGGTTAAGTATGGTCGGCCTAAAATATTATTGGCACGGCAAAGATCAATATCAATTATTGTAAAAACAAACAACGCGGAATACGCGGTCAAGTCCGGATAATAAGTCACATGTAAAAACGTTATTTGGTTAATCCAGGGGTCTCTAAACTTTTGTTGTTTTAGGGCCGTGTAAAAAAATAAAAAACCCCTTGGCTGGCAACAATTATATAAACCCGTATAGTTTTTAATTGTAAAATGCATAATAAATTATGATACAGATGATAATACCTGTCACACGAAACACGCGCGACACGTCGTGACGAGTAGCGCATGCCATAGCGATTCGGCATATTATTATATATATTTTCAGATTATTCATCGTCCTTTGGAAGGCTGGAGAAAACTTGTTTGCGGGCTGTAGTTTGGAGAACCGTTGCACTTGGGTTAGTGGGTCGACAGATCACGGTAATTGACTAATTGTTTGACATTAAAACATAAAGTTGATACTATTTGTACCTGCTATGTAAGAGAATAACAGATATTACTCATTCCTTATTATATAGACTATAGTTGTTGTGGCTTGGTGTACTGCGGAAACGCACTGAGTGCACGTAACGGCCGGCGTTGCTAGTTCCCGGATGGGTGACCACCCGAGAATTTCAGCAACGAAGCCATACACATACAAAAACGCGTTTTCAACCGTTCCTCCCCCTACTGATGACCTACAAACAAACAGAAAACCAACAGGTAATGGCCTGAGTTGCCGGGCTCAAGCTCGATTAAAAATAAAATAAAGACTATAGTTAATAAGTTACATAATATTATACTAATAAGGTGAATACCATGTATGATAGTACATGTCCGTGTTGAATAAAACAAATATCACACCGTGATTTAACCGGATGATTTACGGATTTACGACGACTGATGAGTAGTAATCTTATATTTTTAATCATAAACATTTTAATCATCAAATAGTACATTCTTGCCATCAAAGGCGTGTACAGCCTACGGGTCGTGCTCATGCACATGGTCGACCTATGAAATTTGATAACACATGCGTATATGTAACATCAATAATATTGCGGTTCCTTTCAAACATTAATATATTTTTTTTTAATTTGTATCTATATCTTGTATTACTTATTATTTAAGTATTTTTGATCAACAAGGCGATTACGATTTTGTTTTCAAAATTTGGTGGTCAAACCATTTATCCCCCTGGTTGTTCGAGCTTGATTATTTCAGTCAACTTATAAGTTATTCTAGAAACGATCAATGCGAGAACAGATGTCCCCATGTCCCTGTATGGGCGGCGTATGCATTCGATAAATTATACAACTGTAACACAGAATCTATACTATTTTATTAAAGAGAGAATAATTTTTTTTAAATTAGCGATAGACATTGACGCATTAGCTGTTCAAAAGAAAATCACATCTGTCGCACCAAAGCGACACGCGAAGTGGACGAAATTCAGCTTGCTCGTTGTGTAAACGATGTATCTACACATTTGTGATCGAAATGATTTTAAACCGTACCTATAAAAGTTTGTATTAATTTAAATTACAACCACCATGCATGTAAATTATTTACACCTCTTTTTACAGCTAGCATGCTCACCCCATTTTATTTATTTAATAATGAATTCAGGTTTTCCAAATACAAAATATGAATATTTCGTTAATTTTTAACGACAATAATATTAGAATTTGCAAGTTTCCGTGATTTTAACGAATTTTGCCATCATTTGAAATCAAAATGATATTAAATAATAATTGTTTTGCGTGTATGTTTTTTCAACGTTTTGAAATGTCTACAGTGAAAACGAGGAACCTTGTATTGACGTATTGAAGTGTTCCTAGTGCCGCCTATAGCAGTGTGACTCGTGTAATGCATCTATGCACCAAAACAATTTCAGACATGCTTCGTCAGCGGTCACTTACGATAAAAAATATGTCGGACTACATAATATAACACCCAACTGATATATTATGATACGATCCGCTGATGTCTGATTCAGCCAATGACGATGATTTCAAATGACAACCGACAGCGCGTCTCCAAAGTTATTCATTTCCGTATTTCGTGGGTAGGTTATTGTTTATTTCTTTTATTGCGCTGCCGATTAATATCGACTTTGGTAGTCTGCAGCTTGGATTGTACATAATCTGTACCTGCACAGTCCGCGTACACGCTACTTTATGATCTATTTGTGAACTATGCGCAATTTGTAAATAACCGCAGTTAGACGTTGAACGATATTTATATACGATGTAGCTAGGTGAATCATCTTCAGTGTAGGTAGTTCCTTTGTACACAGTTCAGCTGTGGTGGCGCTTTTCGTCGGTCCGGAAGTTATGAGGCTCGCAAATAATATAAAATATAATATGTAGGCATATATGTATAGGCGACTACTACACGAGACTATATCGTGTCGTCACACTACACAACACATCACGCAATCACAAAAACGTTTGATCGACAGACGAGAATTGAACGGCGCGACAGCTACGGTGAAAACGGAAATTATCGTCGTTATCCGTTATTCGTGGATATAGCACATGACCTTAAGCTCGCGGGCGTAACTATGGAGTTTTAAAATTACAGTGGTTAAATCCTGGATATTAAAAACATACTAACCACTAAACCGATCTGGTATTATCAATGTGTAATCATAGATTGTAATTTCGCACTTAGATCATTTTCAAAAGTCTCAGGAGAACTTTTTCTTGAGATGGCTATAAACACAATTTTTGTTGGATTTCCCTCCTCACAGTTTCACCGGCGCTTGTATATATATAACATATAATAGTATTCATATCATTAAAAATCAGATGAAGTTTCGTGGACGTCAAGAAAAACCGTATGGTCAAACCATAATGACGTTGATCACTGTATTATGGACGGCGACCGGTGGCGCAGTTATATAGATTTTACGACGACGGTAAATTATTATTTGTATACGGTACATGTAATCGTGAAAGGGTGACTGCAATCATTTGGGTTAGTCAGTCAGCGAGTCTGCGGAAAACTCAGGTCTTTGTTTGGATCCTCGTGCGCGCCAATCGTGTCGTTTGATTTTCAATTAAAAATATTTTCGCTCCGCCGCCTGTGAGTGCGTATTCATATGGTGCGGTATGCAGTGTGACGAAATTACAGCGGAACGAATATTTGTGAGCTTATCGTCATATTAGAGGAAAAGCGTCACTCGTTTCCCGAGGACATTACGAGCTGAGGTCACTAACACGTCAAGTACAATTTTGGCGTTAGTCCCGCTAATAGCGGTTCACATATTTAATACAGAGTCCATGGATTTTGTAATAAAAATTGTATTTATTTTTATATCATTTACCTGCGACGCCGTAATATTATTTAATTATGACGTTTTGAACAAATAATGTTTTTAAAAACAAACGATTCCAGGCAGTTACTGAAACTTTATTTTTGAATATTATGAGTATATTTGAATAATATAATAATTTATAGTAATAAAATGGGCGACTACCTATATCGATTCTTATACTAACTCATAATAGAAGATATTATAATAAATAATAAAATTATTATACCGCTTTTTTTTCCCAGAGAAATACAAATAAGTTTTTTCACAATACATGAGCATTACACAATTGCAATTGACAAAAAATTAGACTTCAGACATACAATAATATTGTTGATTTGATATGCAAGATAAATTAATATGTCGATTGTTGGGATATAATATACATTTGTATTGCTCGTTGTAATTTGTTTTAACTAAGATCTATTAATATGTTAGTATTGGAATTATGTGTTGATTTAATAACTTAATTTTATTAAAAAAAAGTAGTCGATAATGAAGTGCTTAAAATGCCTTAAATGTATTTTTATTTTTTTCATTTCAATGACTTTTTCCTATTTGAATGTAGGTACTTGAAAGTTTCACTAATCTTCTTATCCATATATGATTTCATAAACTTTATCTACTAGCAAATAATAAAAACCTTAAGGGTACTGATGTATAAAACTCGGGGGAGCTAATTTTCAACTATGGGCTAAGCCTCACTCTCTTTGTTCAATTGAGTTTATGTCAACGAGGCAAGGGTGTCCAAAATATTTTTCTTTCGATGCTTAAAATTGTAATAGTGACAATGTATAAAACATTCGATTTACTTAGTTCTTTCACACCAGGCATCTAATGCTCGTTTGATGTATGTTTTTAAAATTAAAATATTGTTAAAAACGCAAACGACACCGCAGGATAAAGTGTATAATAATTAATAAGAACAGTATTTATAACACACATTTTACAAGTTGATTGCCTTGTTCATCATAATATGTAATACACGTAATACACGTGATACACGTTAAACTTTCAATTATTGCACTCCATATCTTACTTTTACTTGTAAATTTCGTCTCGAGTGTCATACGTGATACTCTGAAATATTGTTCGAAATTATTTATTTATTTATCCCTAGGGAATTTCTCATGCCGGAGACTTATTAAAACCTGAGTAACATGTATTATACATAGCACGGGTTCATAGGACTACCTAGTGCATACATGATACTCAAGGCGTTTTTTGCAAGATCAGTAAAATTAGTAGGACAGTCAGCTTGTATAATATGAATATATAATAATGATCTTTGTGAAGTCAAATAATATTTTGAAACATCTATTTCACCGTAGTCGGTAATCGCATTTAAATCTGCAAGACTGCAAAAGTGTAAAACATCATTTCCGAAACGGTTAACCGTCGATGTCAATATAGAGATTTGTAACATAGGTACCTAATTATATTTTCTTAGCATAATGTTTACGATACCGTGTTCATGATGGTACGGTTGTACCTGTATTATAAATTATAATTATTTGTATATTAGGCATAATATTCATACTTGCATAATATATACATTTTATTATGAACACATTTAATCTTGTTTATATATTTCCTGCAAAACCATACACAGATTCAATACATTTTAGTTTAATTTTATCAACGCATCTACAATCAGCCGATGTTCGTGAATCATATTTTTTTTTTAGGAATTTTAGGTAATATATGGAAAATATCAGTTACTTTAGTTGCATTTATTTAATTAACTTCTTTAGGGTCAAACATTCGTACACAACAATTATAATATATAATAATGATAATGCTGTTAACAAAATATAATTGTTAATAGAGTACGTTATAGTCAGATTTATCTTAAGTTTAAACCGAAAAATCATTGTGTAATTTGTAATAAAATATTACGCGTAATTTTGTATAACTTAGTAATAACTCTCTACAAGTTAATATTTATAAATAACTTACAAGTATAGGCATAAATGCACAGTTAGAGTTTTAAACTTGGAAGGGCTAATTACTGTCTCAAGCTAAATCTAATTTAATAATAATTGATATTATTGATGAAGGCTAATGACTGTTTTGGTGTTTTAGGAGTCAACAAGCCCCCCTAAATCAAATTATAGTGTTTAGAAATTATTTAAAATTTAAAATAAATATTTTTTTTATAGCTAAGTTTACCCGTTGTAAGTAAGTATGTGTTAGTGATTAAATAACCTTCTACATTCAATGTCTATATTTAATACTGATGTTACTTAACAGAAATCTTATCAAGATTGTAGAGCATACCTAGTTTTAAATTGTTTAGTTCAAAATGAGAAAATATTTTTGATTTGTAAATTTATAAACAATAAAACACAATTTTATAAATGTTATTAGTATTTAAATTTATTTATAAATTATAATTAGCACAGTAAATTTTATGATGGATATTTAATTGCATGCTCAATTGCCTAAAGACCATAGTACAAATTCCGGTGAATGATGAGTATTATATACTAGATACATTTCAAACAATTAATTATAGATAAAATATTGTACACATTTATAGTATTATGTTTTATTGGTATACTATAATACACAGAAGCTAATGACCAACAATAAATAATTTTATCAGATCTGTATAGATCTTATTACTCGGATGACCATGTTAGCCAAAATATCATCCCAGTTCTTACGCTGTTTGAGTATTGAATATTGGTTTTGGTTTTTTACATTACTTGAGTAACTATATAATATTTATTTATTTTTGAATCAACGGGTAAGCACCCTTTAGTAAATATAATGGATATAACATGTTGTGTTAACATAAAAAAAAATTGACAATGCACCTAACTATGATATAAATTATTGTTATATCTAATAGACACATTTAAAAAAAATGTTATATACACTTGAATCATAAAAAAAAAATTGGTGTTCCCAGATAATTTATATGAACGGCCATACCTGTTATGTACTTTTAGTATCGTATATTTATAAATCTATCAAATAAGTACATAATTAAGAGATCATAGGTAAAAATTACTTTTTTTTTTAGTACAAAATTAAGTATTAACTGTCTAGCTATAAATATAGATAGATAAAGAGCATAGAACTGTTTAAAAGACATTGGTTTACATCACGTCATGTTGCTTAAATCATTCTGAAAACATTGTTAGTTTTAAAAGCAGTATAATGTTCTTAGTTCTTTAAAAATAATATGAAATTAAGCTTATTAAATTATAATCATATCAAATGCCCATGGAAAATGTTTTGCCAGTAAACTTGAAAATGTTACAAGGTTCCTCATAAGTTTTTATTGTTGAAATTAAAAAAATAAATGAGCATAAGTCCATATTTTTAATAAGTATTTAATAACATATTTTTAATAAGTCATATATTTTATGAGCTTTTGAAGTTTAAATTTTGATGAAATTGGATATTCACGTGTAAAATAAAGATTTCTTGTCTAACGATTTTTTTGTTTTGTTGTATTTTAAAAACGAATAACCATCGATACTTGACATTAAAATTTGTATATCATTTCCTACTTATGGTATTATTTTCTTAACATGTTGACTCTTTTTTATCTATTTAATCTAAAAATATATATAATTAACATTTTTTTATATACATTTAAAGTTTAAATTTAGATGATATGATTTTCTTTAAGCAACTAATAACAATGTTAGTTATTTCATTGTAGTTAAAAAAATCTATTTTTAACGACTTGAAACATTTACGTATATTAAAATATATCTTAATATTCATATGCAATGACATTTTAAAAATATTTAAAATAATGTTAAGTTATTATTCCCTATTGGCTATTCGTACTACGAAACTATTCACACCGTCCTATGGTAAGGCGGTATTGACTCAATAGTTAATAACAATAATATATTATATAAATATATAGGTAGTATATTATTATAATAATTAAATATTAATAATAAAATATGCAATATTTTCGGTAAAAATATAATTAGCTTACCGTAATACTAATCGTAACATAAATTATTTTAATAGTCATATCAAAAATTACATCATGAAAATTGAAATATACATAGTTATATAGGCTGACAGATACCGTCTATCCGCTCATAATCGTTTTCGTATACAATGGTATATCATCGATTTCAAATTTAATACATCCATTACAGTAATCCACTTGAAACCTATTTTACAGTAGAGTGGTATCCACTTTCCCACCTTTTTAAAAATTGTTTTATGTATAACTTCTGTATTTTAAATATTAAATAATACACGAGTTAGACAAGACAAGACTTCAACTTATATTATATATATTGCATAAACAAGATAGATTACTATTTAATAATGATAGTTAATTTTTTTTACCAGTGTCGTTATAGACTTGGATATTGATTTAAACTTGTATACAAAATGTAACTATCCGTATTAAATATTTGGATAGGTATTTGTATACCTGTGTATTGTTGTTGCTAATCGACAGATAATCGTGTTTTACATTTTTTAGTGTCTAAAATATAAATTTAGTCATAAAATTGAAAGGGTTGTTGCCTGTAGATCTTCAAACGTCTTCAGTTTAATAAATAAATGACCCATGCGTAACTGTCAATAAGTCGAGTGGAGCTTGGCGTATAAGTACATATATATATACCATTTATAAATATTTTATTAGCCAAACGGAGATAATCGCTGGACCAGTCCAACCACAAGCTTGATAGGTCTATACGTATTTGAAATGGTGCCTTAAGGAATTTTAACAACTACTCGCGAATTCATAGAGGTGTATACATAATTTACCTACGCATACAATTTAGCGACCCGTTCTGTAAAATTTAAAATTAATTAGGACGCGTCTAGTGTTTGAAACCTTGGACATGAAGCACTATGCATATTACTGCACTTTTGGTCAGTTATTTATGTTTACGGTACGCTTATAGTTTAATAGTGTATACAAGTATTATAATATTGCATTGTTCCAGATGTGTATTATGGTATTATTATACTAGTGAATAGTGATTGTTATTTGACATTGGAAACTTATTTAATAAACCATATTATGCGTACTACAAACTCAAAGAGAACATCCAATTGACATTTTACTTAACAATAATTTATGATAAACGAGTTACCGAGAGTTATATAGGAATTGCGTAAACAAAATTAATATCGTTAGAGATAAAAAGTGCTAGAAGTAAATATTTATCGTGTTTGGTATTGTAACTAAACCGAGGCAAACATCGAGAGATCCTCCCCAAACAAAATACAAGAGGAATCTTTTGACGGTTCGTGTGCAGGTAGGTATATATGCGCAAGTCGAGCAAAGTACTTACACTTTTAAGGTCAGCACCAAAAGCAAACAAATGAATTATGAGGTACTATATATATATATTTGGACAAATATCTACTTATCTGCTGACACGTTATTTTATCAACAAAACGGTTTCGTCCCGCGTAACAGCACATAATAACATATTATATTTTAACGTTTTCCGAGAACCCACCGTTTTAAAAACAGCACATCAAGTTTTATAACGCAGCATATACTTACGTATATAGATCGACCAAGAAATGTCTGTATACACGGTATATGGTCGTTAGAATAGATATGCTCTCAAACAGACGTCGTTATCGATGGTCGTGAGCCGGAAACGTATTATTATTTTAAGACGGTAAAATTTGACAACCTTAGAAAAAAAAGTATCCGCCTGACTACCTGTAACCTTAATATTATAAAACATACAGTTACATTGATTTTGTACTTATGCTATTTTTCCTCGTTAACTATGTTCTTTTATGTAACAAACCATTTGAAAATTTTAACTTTAACTTTTATAGGCAACAGATAGGTATGTATAGAATATAGAATATATTTTATAATAATAATTAATGAGAATAACATAATATATTTAACTGTTTTAATCGATTATCAACTAGGTATCTATATCTACAAAATTATATTCCTTTGTTGTATACTAAAATAGTTAAATGCAATTAATTACATTAAAATCCATATACAGGCATGCATTAAGACACCTATATATTTCTATAACTTCTACTCAATATTACACAATATGAATCTAGGACGTCCCCTTCCCACATATGCCTTCCACTCTAGTTTTATTGAATGTTGCCACCCTGAACGGGACAATTCTCTCCCCCCCGCCAGACAAAAAATATTAAACAATACCTAATATTCAATGAAATTTGCTAATCAATAAATGTTTAAACGATTAAATTAATACATAAATATAATTCAATAATATGACATAATATCACTATTTCCAATAAAAATATTAAAAATATTTTAAACAATAATGTATAAATTACAAATGCTAATAAACAATAATTGTACTGTTTACAAGATTTTTTATTAAATACCTAATCGTTAAATTAATATATAAAATATATAATTCAATATTACTTTCACATAACTTTGGTCTATCAATCATTACCCATTTAATTGGGTAATAAATTCAAAGCGTGAATGATGATAGTCGATAGATGCCGATATGATGATCGTATATTTCGGGTATAACAAAAGAACCTATTTTCCAATCTATTATTATGTGTAAAAAAACATATATTGATTTAGGGGGAAATGTCTTAGTCCAAGGGGGAACCGCCCACTACCGCTAAAATCCGTGGTGAGAAGCCACAGGTAGGGGACGTCCAAATTATCACACAATACACATATACTAAGAATTTAGTTTTAAAAATAAAAAATATGTTTTTTTTAAACAGTACCTACGACGTATTCACTTATATTGAGATCCCACATGAACATGTTCAGTAGGGCCGATTACAATCTTGAAGATTAAATAAAAATATTGAATCAGATAAATTAATTTAAAATTAATCCAAGCCGTTCATTGAAATGGGTGATGTTTTTCTTTTAAATAAAAAGTTGTTCAAATTGAATTTAATTCAGAAAGCGTAAGCAGTAGGCATGTTATTATATTATTTCCATGTAAACTTAACCAATGTGCTGCCTTTACTTGAAAGTTGATGAAACTAAATTTATGTATTATAATAGTATACGGTTATACCTATTGTTATATTACAAGAAGAACTAAAAAACTAGTATTTAATTATAATTTTACTATTCTTAATAATGTATTCGTACTGTATAATGTTTAAATAATTAATTTAATAACAAGTTTGAGTATTATAATTTATAATCGGAAATTTACTAGGACTTATGGGACTTATTGTTTTAGCTATAAATGTATAACAGATATCGGATTTAATAATTATAGATATCTTATACATGTTGGTTTATTTAAATTAAATAATAATTTTATACATAGGTAGTAAAAACAAAGTTCATGAACGTGTAAATTTACCGTTGGTTGCAACAATAAAAATATAATGTATCTAAGAAAAAATTTCTAAAAATGAATATTATATTAAGAATATGTTATATAATATGATGGTAAAATCGTTAATATTCAATCGTAAAATCAAAATTTTAATATTATTTTGTTTTTCCACCTGTAGACTATAAAAGGATGCTATAAAATAGACATTATAGAGCGCCCTTGTGTTAATTTGTTTTTTTTTGAACAAAAGTAGTATATAGGTAGTTGTGATATTTTTATTTCATGACAAGAATGCTACGTGGGTAATCAATTTAAGATTACAAAATACAAAGTATACATTCTTTGGCTGATTTGCTGCAAGACTACGCATTCTCTGAAATCCGAATGCATACCAATTCGTCAGCTTGTCTGTACCCTGCATAATAATATTATATGGTACAAAAGACGTTTATCTCGGTCAACATAATATTGTAATCGTATACAAATCTACCAATACACTATTATTGTGTTTATATTTCCGGATAGAATAAGAAATTAGTACAATTGTGTTATTTTGTTTTATTATAAAAAATAGGCAGTGGGTAGTGGCTCAAGTTTACCCAACCGATTTCAAACAATAAATCTTAAATATCCGCAAAAAAGAATAAAATAATTTTTACACAATGAAATGATTTGTTGGTCTATGAGCGTACCTATATATATTTATTTATTATTATAATATGTATATAACGGAACCGTCAATATTTATTATTTTTTTTTGTTCACGCCATTGATCGAAAAGCAAGCCGTTTGGTTTTAAACGACCGCGGGAAGGTTTTTCGTGTCAGGAACGTACCTATTGAAAACTCTCGTTTCACAGCCTGCGGGGTGTAGGGAAGTTTCAAGTAAGTACGTAAGAGAGCGGTTGAAACTCGATATCTATGGTGATAATCGAACACACGAGTCTGTTTGTTTTCTGTTTACAGTGGATACATCGATGGGTTTTGATCTGCTCAGTTTCCACTAATCCTATGAGTTTTTTTTATTTGAAAACCTCCAACGAATATAACATGTATTTCAGTATTTGAAACTCGATATGTCTACGATCATAAAACGTGTCATCGCTATAAAACGGGATCGGTTTTTGTGTAAATCCCAAAAATGTATACTTAAGTTACTCTTTATATTACATCCACCTTGGTACCTTGCCATGTTGTTATATTCATTTAATCCTGTCGCGTTAATGAAATGATAATTACATTGCTGATTTGTGGTTACGGTTTGTTTTAGGAAGTTAAATAGAAAATTACCGTGTAGGATGTGCGGGACAATAAGCAGTCACATATAATTGTAACTTTAAAAAAAAATCCGAGCAACTGTCGAAATTTCCAAACGACTTTATTCTCTACCTGCTGCTCCTGCATCAGTGTTTATTGGTTGTCACTGTACTACACAATATAATATAATCAATATTTCACTAAATTGAATCATGCCTAGTGACCGCACAAAGTTCCCCGTGTTCTCAAACTTTACCGGCTGATGAACGACTTATATACAATGGAAATTGGTTAACAACACCATTAACTTTGGTGTAACCAGTACTCCACATTTCTATTTGGCCTTTGAATTGGTCATTAATTGGTCATGGTTCAATGAGAATTAGGTTTACTACCTAGGTCTTGCGGTTTAATTATATATTTTTGTCTATTGTAATCACGTCGCCTATAAACTCGAATATCCATAAACAATATCGACTTCTTAACTTCCAATTAACACATTGCAATTTAGCGTTATTTATTGATTGATATTTTTTATCGTCGCCTATAAACTCGAATATCCATAAACAATATCGACGTCTTAACTTCCAATTAACACATTACAATTTAGCGTTATTTATTGATTGATATTTTTTATCATTGCATATAGTCCATGTTACATAGTATACTAATTTATATGCAAATAAATGTCGACACAAATGCCGTATCATAATTTAATCGCTATCTCAAGAAGTTTCACAAGTTTTCTTTAGTAAATATTATTAATACAGTTTAGGAATGGGAGCATTTTTTTGCTATCATTATTTAATTTAGCCTAAACAAAAATAAATTCTAACCCCAATCATAAATTTTTTATTTCATTTGTATTTTAGATTCTGAGAGGAGCGAGAAAGCTAGTGGTTTTACAATGATAATTATTTTTTTTTTATCCTGTAAGCAAAATTTCTACCAGAAGAAGTGCTTAGATTTCAACATAGATTATCTTATACTTTAACCAACTGAATCATGATGATACTTTAGAGAGGTCATTTTTAGATTTTCTCTATAGTTTTTTAACGCAGCGGGAAAAACCAACAACATTAATTATTTTTCTAACGCTTTGTTTATCACCATAGGCACATAGAAACGAATACAATTTAAAAATTACATAATTCACATTAGGTATATTATATACAACGAATGGTTACTTGTTAATACATATTTATGATTCATACATTTTTTTTGTCGACTCAGAATCGTTTTTTATCGAATGCAATCAGTGCATTCAAATCGAATACCTGCTGTAATAATACTCTAGGGAACCGAAGACCGAAGGGACGATAGAAAAACTTCTACCACCGCTGACCTACTCCACCTTGCTGCTCTTACCCGCTTATTTAAAAGTATATTTGTTTATACATGTTTACTTAGTGATTAGTTCAATAATATATTAATTTTATTATGTAATTATTATTTATTTATGTAATGTAGTATTCGCTAATATTAAAATGTTAAGTAGGGATACTTAATACAGATTCAATTTAAGTATTAGTGGCAATTACATAATTACTCAAACAAATAATAATACCTAACACTAAAAAAAAAAATACGTACATTTTACTTAGCTTCTTAAAAATCTTACAACCTATAAAAGTTATTTTGAAACTCAGTTAAAATAATAAAAAAAATGATTAGAATTCATTCATATGTGCCGGTTGTGGATTTTTTTTTGTATTTGTCTGTTACTGTAATATAAATTCCAAATTGTAATTCAGTTGCTTATATACACGCAGCATTCAATATGTTTCTTTCGGTTAATATTGTTATTCACTATTTTAATTTGTCGAATGTGTATGAATAAATAGAAAAACCATAGTGCGAGAGGTTTAAATATTTGGTTTTATTATTCTATATGTATACTACGCTCAATGCAAGTGAATCAATTACTAGAGACTAGCAAACAAACTGTCATTTTTTTGGGGAAATCGTCATCTCTTCTTCTTCTTCCGCTACATAGCTGGTCTCTCCATTCCCTATCCATAAGTTGCCATATCGGTTTCACCGTCTCCTTAACTACTAGGTCTGTTAATTCATAGTCACCACCAACTTACCCTGTTCACAAAGAGCTATTTTTACTTCTGCGGTCAATGTCACATATTGTTGGTTATCCTCTTTGAGAATCTCCTCATACTGGAAATCTTCGGACCGCTCTAAGTTAGCCACCAGGTCGGCAGTCTGTGAATTTTTCAAGTAATTGGTGGCGTATGGGTCTTAGGTGACTTCTTTAAAATGTAATTGAGGAAGAGCGACGCTATCGCTTCTAACCTAACCTACGAACAAAGACTCGTCAAAATCATAGTAAAAAGGAACGACGTATGAATGAAAGTATAGCTATTATATATTTTGCAGTCTTGCAGTCTATAAGAAATTGTATACACCTACAGTGGCATATTATTTAGGTTTTTGTCTTGGAAGGGGGGATATGATTTTATCCAGTATCTCCGTTTTTAAGGTAAGAGGCCTTAAATTAAGACTCTGAAAACTTTTTCATATTACATACAGCCTAAGATGAAGGGGGGGGGGGGGGAGTTGATCCCGTTTATCTCTTTTTAAATGCGTGTCTGTACACCTACACTTGTATTCTAAATGAAAGTAGCAAATTTATATTTACAACAAATAACTATACGAAAATGTATATTAAATTTATACCTTTATAAATTTATGTTGGACAAATGCGAACAGTCACCAAATCAATGTGTGTACCTATTATTAAATATAAATTCTGGTCCAATTATTAATTATAGGCACATATAGGTACTACAAATCAAATGATAAATGCTCACTTCTTTATAATCTTTTAAATAGATAAAATCTTCGAGACATAGTTTTATTCTCAGTTCCTTTAGTAAACTTTGTTGACAAAAGCTTATCACATCATCACGATCCATAGCTGTCGGCGCTGCATCCCCTGCTCGGAAGTCAAATTCAACCGACACACTATCATAATAAGAATTTTTAAAATCCACTTTTTGGTACCTATTCCAAAATAAATTGGTAAAAGTAAAAATGATTTTTTCAATAATAAATGTATTAATGAAATATATGTATTTACGTAACTACCTATATAATCTATCAAACGATAATTTCTTCGATAAAAATACATTATGTTGTGTATCTGAATACTTGATTAATTAATAATGATAAAAAAATAAAATATTTTATTCTAATTATTTGTTTGGATAATTATAATTTATTATAATCATTTAATGTTTCAGATAGGTATTTTGACTTAAAATATATGCGAAATAATGTTTATAATAAAGTCATTTTAAACATTATATTTTAATTTTTTTGATTATTCACATGGTTGTATATTAGTATGGTTATAATATGTATATAAGATAATAATAATTATATGCACATAATATATTAGTTACTTTTATACCTTAACAACTCAAGTATATTTAAAGTACATTTTCATTTGATTATACTTATATAATAGAAGTATACTTTTTTTATTTTAATCATAAAATGTGTCAATGTGAATTTCATTTACTGCATTCTGGGTAAATTCATTTTCTTTAGTTCATTGAAAACATTTTGTTTATAAAAAATGTGAAAACTTTATTAAACACATACAATACTTGTAAAATAAGTTAAACGCAATTATTTTATTTTTGTTTATAGTTCAGTTATTTTTATATTAGAAATAATAGTCGAAAAAGAGAAAGAAGATTTAATAAAATGGCTAAAAGAAATTTGAAAATAATACTGTTGTGCAAAATATTATTGGAAGATATGAAGAAATTAAGAAAAACAACTTTCTGTTCCTATTATTGAGTTAGTTTAAAATTGTAAGTTGGGACAATTTATATAATGCTCGTAGTTATTGATTTAACTATTACAGTTCTTACATAATACAATTTATAAGACCGGATTAAAGGTACCTACCAATCACATTACTTGCATATAACATTTTATCGTTACAACTCTACAATTTAGATTACCTATAAATATTATTTGAATATAAGAATTGTTCATTTTTAATTAAATTTAATGAGAAATATTTAAGATTAACAACAAACTAATTTATTAAATACTTATACGATACAAATCTATATATTATAACAATTTATCAGCCAGCCCAAAAAGAATTGTCTATAACATAAGTCAAATATAATGTAGATAGGTACACATGTATAATCATAACCTGACCTAACCTAACCTACTTTAATCATTACCCTTTCCCTACCATAGTTTTCTGAAATTTCACTTTATCGACACACTATAGTTACGTTATCACGTTTATGGACGGGACATAGTCTGATTTCTTCCCATTCATATTCACTTCACTCAATATTCATCCCCCCTGTGCAATATATTTTCCTTCTTCCATTCCATAGTGAACATTCCGCCTGACCATAAAGTCTACCCCTAAAATTTTGGTCCCCACTCTGGCACAGTGCCACTCTGTAATTTTCTCTATAATATTGTATTTATTGTAAAGATTGCTAATCTAAATGAATACACTTTCTTCATCGCTATCGTTATTTACTAAGCTAAAATAGTTAGTTACATTATTAAAATGACTATCTTATTTTTATACTATCACTATTAAGATGATTGGTGAGATAGACGAATTTTTTTTTAAATAAAAGCATTAATAGTAATGTAGACAAGTGGGTACCGCTCTGCTGTACAGTAATTGTCGAGTATATCAATGTAATGGATGTGTTATATTTTAATTCAATGATAATTGAAACATACGAAACACGATTCTGAGCGTAGACGTTGTTTCCTCCTTACATACTAGTATAAATAATCAAATTTAATAATTAAAAAAAAAGAAATTAATAAAATTCGAAAATATCTTATGGCTCTAAATAACGTAACTTTCCGGTAAACATTAGTGTTTGTTAAAGGTAGAACAATTTGTGGGGAATTTTCTATTAAAATTCCTAATATAAGCTATGAAAAGAAAAACTTTTATGAATTTCTAACTGAAAAATAATTTACATTTTAAAAATTTCTCATGGCTGAAATAGTTCAAAATGAGTAAAAATAGTTTGAATATTTTACATTCGGTGCAAATCTCGAGTATTTAAATAAATAATAAGAAAAATTTGATTATTTTATCGATCAACGTGAAAATATATTGAATATGAAATGTTCTCCAGTAATTCGATTTGATCGAACGGCACGAGGTTATTTCGGTTACTCTTAGGATAATAAATCACACGATATTAATGTTTAATATGTATCTTATTTACATGGTCCCACAATGACAATATATTATTATTATGCGCGTACCTACGTGTTTTATAAGATTTTTTTTTATTTCAGATAATATTTCGCGGAGACGTGAGAAAAGAGAAGAAACAAAAATTCCAATTGGTCACAATATATCGGCGTATAAGAGTATAGAGTACTCTCCAAAAATGTACTCTGCGAAAAGTCGAGTCTCTCGTGTAAAACAGCCAATAAACGAATATAAACGGTATCAACTCTTTTTGGTTCTATAATACCGTATTATATCATCATCGAGTACCTACCTATGATTTTCAGTGCCGAAAATGTTTTTGATCATAAGTTACCGCGGTACAGTCACATCGTTGGCCGTTGTGGCATGACGTCCAGTCCCCCGAGACGACGCTACGGAAACGAAACGACGATATTATACGAAAAAATCAATAATTTCTCATCACGATATTGATATTTTTATCGTTTTTATTCTCTCCGTACTCTCCGTGCGCATATACGGACTGTATAATAATCATATAGTATTTATATTACTTTATTACCATAATAGTATAACAGTATAAATAGTGATAATAGTAATAATGATAATAGTTGTGCAGCGTTTTGCAACCAATGGCACGAGATTATACGTGTTTATGCACGTATCATCGTCGTTCGTGTCGGGCAAAAGCGACTTTCTGTCGTAACGCGACGCAGTGGAAGACCTCTAAAGATCCGTCGCGAAATGTGAATTTGGCGCCGAAGTGGCCGAACATTAATTCCATAAAACAGTCGTTTAGAACGTCTGCGTGTATTTTATCATGCTGTATACAGTACGCATACGTCGGACTGTTGTAGTATAATGTGTTATTAAATTTAACAGCGATCCATGTCGATTACGTCATCTGGAGGTGAGAGGTCACTACAACTTGTTTACTTTATATTGGAGATCGAGTGACGAACAATATCTCCTGTCTCGGTGACGTCGCTTTGTTCTTTGTGATCTGAGCGTAGCGAATGAATGTAGGTATTTACTATACGTATGGTATTCGGTCAACACAGGCACTTCGATTTTCTGATGAAATAGTGAATGTAGTTGGTGCATTCTGGAGGTCAAAATTGAAAAATGCCAGTAGTTTTTGAGTGTCAGGTAAAACAAAACAAAAAACAAAGCGGGTAAGCGGATGTCGCTCTGCTGCACAGTAGGCTACAAGTGAGTCCAATGTACAATGGTTTGTATTAAACTTGAATTCAATGATATAATATCATTGTATAAGAAAAACGATTCTGAGCGGAGACGGTTTATCAGTCTGGATTTTTCAAATTTTTATTATTTATTATAGCCTTTAAGTAGAATTAATATTATAATATTGTAATTTTTTTAATTTAAACAAAGCGTTAGAAATTTTAAGCGGTTTTTCGTAATTTGTCAGTAGTTTTTCCCGTGGCATCAAATAACTATTGAGAAAATCGAAAAATGACCTCCCTAAAGTACCATATTGATCCAATTTGCTAAAAGATAAGGTACTAAAGGTTGAAATCGAAGCACTTCTTCTGGTAAAAATTGTGTATACAGAATATAAAAAAAAAAAAAATAAACACCGTTGTAAAACCACTATAGCTTCCTCGTTCCGCTCAGAATCTAAAATGAAAGAATAATGGTAATTTTTACGGAAAACCAATTTTTGAGCTATTTATTATAGCCTTGCACAGCGGTAATCCACTTGTCTAACTTTTTTGTTGTTGTTGGTTTTTTCGTTAAAAAACGATATAATTCACATTGAGAAAAATAGTAATTATTATTTTATTATTATACCTATTTTATATACAAATTATATAGATACGATAATATATGACTCTTGGTATGTACTCTCTTGGCTCTTGGTATGTTCAATAGTCGAAGGGTATCTGTACATAAAATATCACCTAATAATAATACAAAATATGACTTGGTATGTGGTGTGGCGCGGTCCGTACGCTCAAGTACTCAACTGCGGAAATGCTCTAAATGTAAGTATCGGCCGGTGTTGCTAGCTCCCGGATGGGTGACCACTCGGGATTTTTATCTACAAATCCTCGCCTCATATACAAACGTGTTTCAAACCAACTGTTCCAACTGCTCTTCCCCCTACGAACAAAAAAAAATAGCCAATGGCCATAGTTGCCGGGCTTGGGATCAATAAAAAAAATATAATAATAATAACAATACGAATGATATTTTATTAAAAGACATCTCGTTTGTTTAACACGACTTATTTTTCGGCACGTCGTAAGCCATATTATATACAATATTATGATACATTAGTTAATGCTTAATTTAAAATAATAATATAATATATTGTTATAATATATTAACGTATAAAGCAATTTTGCACTCAGGAAAATAATAGGATCGATATTGTTATTCATTGCGTTTGATAATGATTTAAATAATACATTCATACATCAGATACGTATCGTTTTAAAAACGACAATATTATCAAAATAAGAATAAAATACATACATTAAATTTAGTGTTTGATTGGTATAGTACTTAATATATCCCTACTTATTACAAATAGGCGAACTATTAGTTCAATCGATTAACGATAAGTTATGATCAGTTGCATGACCTTTCGAATTTAATTTGTCACTAAATTTAAAAAAAAAAATTAATATTATTTTATACTAATGAATTATTTAAATTCTAAATCCTTTGTATTATTGTGCAACGTATAATTCTCGTAGGATAATGTATAAATGTGTACAGTGAAAACGTTCCACTAGAAAGCTTAGTGATGATTTGTTTTTTTTTTGAGCACTGCGATTTAACGATCTAACGAATTGGAGCGTTCTAAAACGCTTCAATATTAAAATATGATAACATTATAATATTTAAGTCGTGTCTTATATATTGTAGACAGTCGTCAACATAATATCATTTATTATATTATGTGCAATATAGGTGGGAATATTTTAAACTGTTAATTATTCATATAGGGCAGGCCAGCGAAGCAAGATATCGTGCTGAGGCGACAATTATATTTTGCTATTTAACATTGGGCAGTCCCGTTGTCTCTGAGTGATTCGGCGAGAAAGACGCGAGAAGCGACAGTCGCATAGTACAACGGCCTAAGTGTTTTTGATTTAGTGATCTGTTCTATGTTTGTTTTACACCTGAATAAAAGTGTTTCCGTCCTGAAACCCGAGTTTGAATATTATTTTAGTAATCTTACGTTCTTACCTTTTATACAGGAACAGCGCCGCCGGGATGTGCGCACTATGTGTCGATGAGGTTTTATTAAACTGAGTAGTGCCACGGTAGGTATATTGTGTAATCATTGAGTCACTCCAGTTTAGAAGGAACGAACGTAGAATCGACAAGTGCATACCATCGTACTCGCGAGTTAACAGTGTCGTCATAATTTATTTTAGACAGTGTCATTAGCCAGAGAATACGGAGGTAAAGCGTAATAGGTTTTACCGTGTGTCACTCTATATACGGTATTGATACCACAGTTGAAACCCGCTTTCAGTAAGAATGAGAAGCTAGACAATTAATATTCGGTACAGAAGTAAGTATAGTATTTATTATTAACGCGGTATTTGGGACTCGGTAAGAAAACACACCGATCGCCTCAGACGATATTTGCATGTAGACGCATTTGATGTACATATCTAATTAATTGCCTCCTCCGTGACATCCGTGGGATGTCGGTTTTGTTTTATTTTTTATGTCTATGGTTCTGATGGGATATAATTCTAAAATGTATTATTGTTATTTCATTATTTCATCATCTAGGTATTACATTTTGTCAATCATACGTATATTTTTGTGCGAGTTTAATATTCAACAACGTTATTCGATGATTTGTTTTTCTTTTTTATCGATACTGGATTAAGGTCAGCAGATAAATAATATATATTATATACATGATTGTAATTTTAATCTTAAAGATTAGTGTTTAGATCATAAATCGGCTATAAACGGTTTCAAAACGATTCCATTGCGTATTAACTTCTTTGTAATTTCTGCGGAATCTATAATATTTTGAAAACGTTGAGTTACACAATCGAATGTTAACTATTTTTGTATTCATCTTCTATACATTAGTACTTAGCTGTAAATCACAACACGGCTTTCTAAGTCTAAAACGTATGTGCTTAAATACATATTTGATTTTCTGAGCATCTATATATATGCCTAATACAATTACGTTTAAGTTTAATTTATATTTAAGTGTATTAAGTACTAAGCAATAGTAGTTATTTATATAGCTATGCTGGAAAGCTGGCCAAAAAACCGAGTACTATAAAAGTGAAAAGTGAATTCAAATCCATTCAATGATTTTGGAGGAGGAGACATATTAGAATGTGATAAGCAACTCTCATTTATAAATTATATAAGTACTGTGGGGCGTGGACACATTCGGATTATGACGTTGTGTTGACACGTCTTGACAGACGTCGTAGTAAATGTCGATTGCAATAAATAATTCCGGACGGATATAATGACACCAATTGCATTATACTGAAATAATATGAAATGCAAAACGTGGTCTTAAATAAAATATAATATGTATATTATATTTGCGATTCCTAGAACAACAACGCAGTAGTGGATTATTTCTTTTTCGTTCACACATAAAGTCTTTATGTACGTCCACCTCCGACCTCCATCCGTGTTGTAAAGTATTTGAGTAAAAGTGTTGAAAACTTTTTTAAATACTTTTAGTTTGAGAGTATTTGGAACGTTATTTTAAATATATTTTTCATTACTGAATACTATTTTTGATTCCTATATTGTAAATAAGTTTCTACTTGTAGTCCTTGTTAAATAAAAAATACCATGCTACCGTGCCTTAAGGGCCCGGCCCTAAAGTTTAAATATTTACGTCATAACGATTATAATAAGAAAAAAAAAATATAATTATAATTATATTGTGTATTCGTGGACTGTCAAGATAAGTTAGGACTCCGAAAACTTTTGCATATTATAAACAGCCTATAGAGAGGGGATTGATCCTCTTGACCCCCCCCCCTATTAATACACCACCGCATAGATTTAATGTATATTGTATACATTGTGTAAGTGGAATGATAACACGATGGTTAGTATGTTACACATGTTATTTTAAGTAATATTCGTTTTTGTTGTTTGCAATTTTGTAAGAAGGCAACGAGGTTAATGTTTTTGACCATCGTAATTCACATTTCGTAATCGTATCGTGTTGACGTACCTATTATATGCTGCATCAAAGTAAAACCGTTTTATTCCTTGTTTTCATTATTCCAAGTTTTGTAAACTTGTTTTAACTTTCATACAATGAGTGATTGTATTCATTGTAATTTGTAAACACATTTTTGATTAAAAGAAATTATTTTTGAACTAGATCGATTTTTTTGAACTTAAGATAATTTCAAATACATGTATAAATATAATATTTGGGAGATATTTTAAATTTGTATTTGAAAAGACTTCTTACCATACTGACCACCACTGCAATCCAATATTTAGGGCAGAATTATAAGCATAAGAATGAAATTTTTCAAAGGGGAATTTCTTGTGCTTTTTTGTGTTTCCGACAGAAATTACTAAACTAGAAATAAGCAAAAACAAAATTAGTTTTTAATTTCAATTATAAGGATAAAATGCATACGTGAACCACCCTTTAGGTGTTGAATTCTGGAATACAAAGCAACCTATGATATTTCCAAAGTTTCAATAAATTTACTAATTTATCTTTCATTGAAATTAGTGTACAATATGCTTAAAAAGTAGGTTTCAGTTTAATTAATATATTTATATAATCATAAAGATTAGATATGTATTGATGGATTACATTTTTTCTAATCATTATTTTTATTTGTGAATAATAATTTTATAAAAAAGTTATTATTACGTCATCGATTATATAAGAGTGCTTAACATTACGACCATTGGTCGTAAAACTTTGTAAAAATTATTTATTTCAAAAGAGTTTTGTTTAACTGTACAATATTGCAATTCCACAAAAATATAAATTTTCATATACCTATTATACATTTATTTTTCTATGTTAGGAAAAAATGTTCTAGATTATTTAATAATTTAATAATTTAAAGAGGTGGGTAAGTGAATGTCGCTCTGCTGTACATTAGGTTACAAGTGGGTCACTGTACTGGATGGTGTTAAATTTGAATTCAATGATATAATATCATTGTATAAAAAAAACGATTCTGAGCGAAAACGATCAGTAGGCCTATGATATTACCAAGTATATTTGATGATATTATTGTAAATAAAGTAATTTATATATAACCTATTAGTGGAGCCTTGGTTTCAATTTTCAAACCTTAGCTATAAAAGTTGAACATTTTATAAATTTTTAACTATAAAATAATTATTAAATTATAAATTTGATAAATGTTGTCAAAATATGAACTTTAAACGCTTATAAAAAAAAATTGTGCCTATGTATTTTTAATATTTTTCAACTGCTATTAGAACGATATATCAGGAGCCTTATATTACATTTTCACGCTTTTTTACCCAACAAATACAATTTAATTGATATTTATAAAAAAAAAAACTAAAAAAATTGAAAACTGACAATGTCCGTAAACAGCTCAAAAAGAGTCAAATTATTATTATTATTTTATCGTGTATAGAAAATGCTAATATAAACATTCAGTGAAATTTTCAAGTATCTACGGTCATTTGTTTTTGAGTTGCACCAAAAACCAAAATCGATTTTATCGAAAACAGATTTTGCGTAAAAAATTCCGTTTTTCCTTAATTTTTCTTTTGTTTTTACGGCGCTTTTGAAAACTACTGGGAAATTTTTACTTTTGACCCCCCAAAGTATCAACTAGATTCACTTTCCTATCAGAAAAGTTACTGTTGAAGAAAATCCAAGCACTTTTACTGTCCTAAAAGGTGATGACAAACACAAAAATAAAAAAAAAAAACACACATTATTGTAAAATCAATACATTCATCGCTTCGCTCTGAATCTAAAATATATATGAAACGGTTGTTGCAAACTAAAATGTATGCAAGTTTTTTTGCCCTACTTTTGTTTATTGTGCTCTTAGTTTAAAACTAATACCAATGCATGTTGAGGGCTTATTATGATTGTTTTATACCACATTTCATGCATTACAAAAATTATATAATGTTTATTGTTGACATAGTATATATTTATAGAAGAGCACATTTGCGTATTCTACAGCCATGTATAATTTTGCTGTTAAGACTTCAAAAAGCGTTTAACCATAAAATGCTCTCAAAAGTGAATCAAACTCGTGTATTTTACCAAAAAATAAAAATAAAATCAACATTCAAATACTATTAGTTCTTAGATTTGTATTGATTTTTAGCATCCAACGACTTTTACCCAATGCAGTTCATATCTTCTACAAAATGATTTATATGTGCAAAACTTTATAATATGTAAATGTTAAAAAAAAATAATGATATTAGAACGAAGTACACAATGTAATCTATACAAAACGAAAGAGCGGTGTCTTTGAAATGTAATGATATACTACTTGTATCGGTAAAATATTGAAAGTTTTAATTTTTGTTTCTTTATCATTTTAATTTCCTCAAAATTCTTCACATTATCATTATTCATTGGCCTTATCTTATTTTCACATAAGTGATTCAACTGTTCATGTTTAAATGGTATAATGCTGTAGTGTATACTAATCATTTTTTTAGTCTCCGTTTCAGTACGAACAATTTTATGTAAATTTCATACTTTCCGTACTAATATTTCCGTCTGTAAATTTAATTTAGTACAGTACGAATGCGGTGAAAAAACTTATTTCTCGATTTCTTGAAGAAACCATCTTACTATTCAAAACTTGTTCATTATAAACTATTTATTTAATATTTTGCCATACATTTTTAAAAAAGTATTCTATACTTATTGATAATTTGACCTTAAGATATATTTTAAACATTTGTATTATAAAAATATAAAATGTATTGTACTTGGTATCATTTTAATTTAATACTATGATGAATTAGATGATTTTATTGTTGATTTTGTACCTAATATTTCAATCAACGAAAATGATTGAAATATTCTTAATACAACTTAACTATAATATAAACCAACGTCAGAATGAAAAAAAAAATAATTATAATATTAAGTGTATACAGTTTTCAAAGAATAAATTATTTGGAAATATGTTTCTTACAAATTATAAGTTCAAATATTAAAGACAACCAAACATGTACTTATATATTTGATTGTGATTGTGCCTATGCATTATAATAACACCATTGTTTATCGTACAAATATCTTACACATTAATCATAATATAATATTTTACAGCCATAATTTAAATTTCTATCAATTATATTGTTGAACAATTTACATTTTTGATGGTAAAAAACTGTATTGTTTCATATTTTATATTGAATAATATCGGTGTTAAGTTAATCTTGAAGAAGAAAATTTTTTAAATGAAAAACTAAATAAATTATAAAGTATGATAAAACAGATGATTTCATATTATATTTTCAACAAAGTTATTCATACTCGTACATATAAAATTGTTTGTGAAAATTTAGAAGTAGTAGAAAATGATAAGTACATTCACGAAATTTAACTTTTCAATAAAAATATATAATTTAGATTCATAATATGTAAAAAATAAGTAAACAAACAAGTAATATTTGTGATTATTATCCTATTATGAATAAATGAAGGGAACACAGCATACATGTCAATGCATTTATATTATATAAAGATAAGTTAAAATATTTTGATTAATCATTAAAGTTACAATATTTTATCATATGGTGTGCATGTAGTATGAAACTCATATACAAAAACTCAGTATCTATATAAATATTTTTTAATGATATGAATAAATATAAAATCATGAATCACGTGTGCAGGTAAGTGGTGACGCTGATGGTTTTCAACTAAACATAATACGATGAAAGCATTTTAAATCTGACGAGTAGAGATATTTTATAAACTACTCTATTTGTGCACAAAAATTAAACAAACTATAATAGTGATTATGTATTTAGTTTTTATTAAAATATACTAAAATACATCAATTAAGTATTAGCTACATTAGTTAGTCTTTTAGATTTTGATCAAAGCAATATTAATATATTGGTTTATCAAATAAGTGCGGTTTTTTTTTTGTCTGTCATCACACAGAAGCATAATAATTTTTCTTAAACTTTGAGGATTGTTTCTGTTAGCATTGTATCTCGTTATCTAGTTGGTATTTTGGATTTATTGATTCCTCTAAGGATATTTTCTTATATATTTATATTGATATTGGTTTTTTTTCTTATAGTATGTAGTACAGTGGGACGTAGATCAGAGCAAAGAGATTCGTGGTATAAAAAGCTTAAAATGAACATTAATATTTTGAAAGTTCTATTGTGTATATTACAAATCAATAATACACATCATGGAAAAAGTTTCAAGTCCCTACGAATAATATTTTTTGATTTACAACCAAATAACTAAAACCGTTTTTTTTTTTTTTTTATTAAATATCCAATTTCGCATAGATTTAAACTAATTTCTATTATCAAAAATACTGCATACCTAGGTAATATAATGCTTTTCAATATTTTAAAATTGTTCTAATATCACGTTATGTTGGATCTTGTATTACATTTTCAAGTTATTTTACTGAGCCTAAAAGTTTTATCAATCCTTTTAAAATAAAACTAAAAAATTCAAAAATGTAAAATGCCAATATTTTATAATATTATGTCATATAAGAGTATACCCTCAGGTGGCAGGATTCTGCGCGCCCGGCTTCGTAAAAAGGTGTGGCCAACACGTGCGGAGAGCCGACCTCGAGAGCTTCGCTTCATTATTCAAATGCTTGCATTTTGCAAAGTCCTACGATTAACTAGGTACCTAAAGCAATTTTTTTATTGAGGGGTGTGGTTTAAATAAACCAGAATCAGTCACCGCTTGATGTTATTCTTATATTACATAGAATATATAAATATATTGGATGGTTCATGGTTATGATCATTGGAAGTAGAATGAGATGGGACAAGGAAGGGTGCTTGTCTTCTAGATAAATATGAAGTTACATGGAAGTCAGTGCTGACAAGAAGATCATCGTGTGTCTATTGAACCATTAAGAAGAATGGAAAGTATATGATATTATGTCTTAGCTTCGCCACCGTTGTTTTATCAGCGTTAATTTAAATAATCGTTTTTTTTTCTTTTCAATATTGTGTCAATATCATAATATTTCTGAATTAAATATTTATCATGTAGGTAGTAGGTACTATATTATTGTTAATTTAATACACTAATATTGGAATTTAAAAATCGTAGAAAAATGTCAAGCTAGATTTCATTGTTGCCTTCATTAAAATACCATTTACAATTTATGAGATAATATAATAATATCATAACATAAATAGGTTATTATGATAAAATAACATACTAAATTAGCATAGTTCAGCATTCTATATTAAAATAACTATATGTCAATACATGGTTTATTTTTTTATGATACCTAGTATATTAGATTTGAACGAAAATGTATTCACTTAATATAGGTACTTAATATTTTTAAAATTTATACGTTTCTTAAAAATGTAAATCTACTACTAATTGTCAACTATACTTGTCATAGATAAATTGTCTATTTATGATATATTATTGTTTTAATAGTGATAAGAAACTTTTAAGTTCTTTAAATGTATACATTTATTTATAAAAAAAGTAAATTTTTTAAAGTTAAATATACATTGAAAATCTTACATAAAAACATCTCTATTATGAAAGTCGACGTGTAAATGTATTAAAAAATAAAAAAACCTTATGTCCTTATTTAAATTCTAATGGATTGCTTTTTGACATACGGAACATTTTTTATTGACATTTATGGAAGAAAACGTTAAAAAGATTTTAATTAAAATTATCTATTTTAAATATAACATAATAAAAAAATCGATTTTATTGAAAACTGGTTTTGCGTTAGAATTTAGAACTTTAGAATCTAAAATTCATACAATACTATTTTGTTAACCATCACACTTATTATCATTGCTTTCAAATATAGATTTATAATTCAGTGTCTCACTACCCCACCTAACTCCTATTTTGAAATGCGATATAATATCTTAATTGTGTAGTTAGTAGTAAATTATATGGGTTTACAATTCTGGTCTGTTTTTGAATTGAGTTATTATTAATCTATCTACTCTTTACTATTGTATGTGTAAATAACTAATCAAATAATATACAACTTAAGTTGCAAGAGTTATACTTTGTGTATAATTTATTTTCATAATGTAATGGTTAAGTTTTTAAAGCGGATTTTACAACTTAATAATATTAATGACTATTTCTTGTAAACGCGTGTAAATGAAGTGTAATCATTTTAACAACTTTAAAACTTATTAGTTGAAGAATATATAGAATAATGTACGTATGACGTATCCACTAGAAACGTATATTTACATACCAATACAGGTACCAGACACCAATATATATGTTCTATAAATGAATGATAGGGTACCCTTTGTTTAAATTGTATGTGTTCAAATAAATAAAAAGTGTTCTAAAAAATAAAAGTTCAAAAATCAAATTAAAATTGTATGAGCATATTTTAAAATTATTAAAAATAATTTTATGGGTAGTAAAAATAACAAAGGTGGGCATTATAATTCTAGTTTTATTATTGGTATAATTATTTAACTAGTTAATATAAGGATCGATTGCAATAACTTCTCTTTTTTGGTGATTTTGAAAAATAGTATTGTAAGTTAAGAATATGTCGATAAATATCTATAAATAGTTCATTATCACGCTATACACTACGATTTTAAATGAAAAAAAAAAATTATAATATGATTCGTTTATATGATAACGTGAATTTATTAATATGACTATGAGATATCATATTATTATCCGTATAAAATAGTAGAAATAATCATTTTCGCAGGTTCCTAAATTCTTGTTCGTTATCGCTACTTACCTTAAGTTATTAAGATTTCGACGTGGCAAATAACATGATATTATCAAACCGAACACTATGTAGCCACGGGAACTAGGTACACAAAATCAGAGCTGAATGACGTGCGGTGGCGATTATCCGTTGATCAAACAATGCAGTGGATTCGATCGGGGTGGAAATACAAGAGAGAGAATTAAAATATCGACATTTCTGATGGAAAAAACGAGTTAAGAGATCTCGAACGGTCGAGGGAGTGAGTAAAAGTCGGGTCTCTATATAATATAATATCGTGTACAATGTATATAGTTACGTAATAACATGAAACTATAAACATATGTTTATATATTGTATACAGGGCGCGGTTTCGTGGACTCGGAGTACCAGATAAAATACGGAAACGGCGACATGCAGTGGGGCTCGCGGAAGTTGGTTTCCGGTGCGAATCATAGGCGCCAAACACAGCAGACTATCATCATGTATGGTATGTTATATTTATATACACGCTATACACATATCGCCAATGACGGTCTTATTATATTATTACACACACACACATATATATATTATATATACCGAAAATCTCTATAACGTCACTGCGCGCGTTCGCGGTCGTAAAAATGGAGTTTTTACGATTTAGCGATATTATCGGTTTTAACGGTGGCCCGGACGGGCGTGCGAAACGTTTATATGCTGTTCGCAGTTTGCGTTAATAAAAATGTGAGAGAAGGCTGACGCAGTAACTATATATGGAAAGAGCGGTGCGGCTGAGTGAGCTGAGGACTACGGAATTTTCAAAACGGTTTCGGTGAATCCACCGCCCACTCTGGTACGCGGTAGTTGTGTTCTCGTCTGTTTATTGCCGTCGACGACGCAGCCGTATTTCATAAAAACGTCCGGAAAGCAGGCTCGGGACTTGAGAAGTCGTCGTCGTCACCCTTATAGCGGCCAATGGTCATTCTCGCCGACCCCCTTCTGTTACACCACTATACCACCACCACCAATGCCGATAACATATTTGAGAAATAAATTAAATTTAAAACATTTAAGTTCCGAGAGAATACCAAAATGTAATAGTTTAAAAAAGAAAACTAAACAAATTAGTAGGTAATTTTTTACACAGAAATTACAAAAAAAATGTTCTAAATTAGAAAATACATCTAGTAAAATGGCATACATATTGTACGTTCTGTATGAACGTTATAATACAATTTATTTCAATATTTTAGAAAAATGAAGAATTATTTCCTTAGTAAGTTGGAAATGTCCCTCTACAAATCCTACCATAACACTCTTACACTCTTACTATACAAATATTACGTATTATGCATACAGCTATACCAAACATGACATGGTGGATAGGTTTGGTATACACCATGGTTAGTTTTTTTTTTTGGTTAGTGCAGTTTAGAGACACTCCGATATTGTAGAAAAAGCAGACTTGAGAAATAGTCCAGTTTAGCAGCAGCTCGCACCAAACGGAAAACAAAATAGACCACATAAAAATGAAATATCGTTAAAAGCATTACAATATTTTTTTTTATTTTTGATGCAACATCAATAATTTACTAGCTTGCAAAAAAAAAAAAATTAGTGACACATAAATAATACAAAAGTTTACTTAAATTAAGTTGTACATATCATTAAGTTTTAGAAATGTGATGATTTTGTTGGTGTTGTCTTGGATTGGGCTGAGGGCTTCTAAGAGGTTATCAGCCATTTCTAGGCTTTTTCTGGTATCTATTTATGGTATCGACAGTAGACAACGAGATGCTTGGCTGCGAGCTAGTTAGGGTTTTTTAAGTTAATCAATAGAAATTGGATCCCCACTATCTTTTGCTTGGTTTGGTATTAAAGAATCGTTACTCTGGATAATTTTAGTATTAACAATAAGTGGCAAGAAAGGTGCATTTTTTTCTACATATGAAGCTGGTGGTAAGTCAATGGTTGTTTTCGTTTTGGTTTCGGTCATATCGATGATATCGATTTGATCAGGTATATTTTCACATTGGATAGAAAAATACCTGGTTTTATGACATTGAAAACAAGTTAGGTATCATCGGTAATAAATATTCTAAACGTGTTGTTTTTTACAGTTACTGTGATTTGAGCTAGATAGTTTAGACTCACTGTCTCGATTAATGTATACTTGTCTTCTGAAGCTTAATATATACGAACATTGTTATGTTGCAAATCCAGCTTTCATGTGAGAAATTTGAGAAGTGGTTTTAATTCCTAATTCATGAAGATCTTTTATTATAAGTCGATTAGGGACAGTAGGGTAAACATTAGATAGAATGATTCTTTTGGACGCATTTATAAGTCTACAACGAGGATTTCTATTTCATTGACTTGAATTGAAGAATGTGTTTTAAGTAAATTTTCCATGATGGCTTGACTATTGAAAACCTTGCAGAATCTATTATTTAAAATACGTGATATAAATTGTATATTTTTTGCTGGTATAATTTTACTGATTCGATATGTTTGATGTTGTCGATAGAGTTAAATACAATTGCTTGGTACATTTTCGGTAATGTGAAATTAGAGGCTTTCTCTGAAAATGTTTTATCATTACGTATATGTTGGGAAGCAATCAGGTGTAATTAGGACAATAATGATAACCATATTACCTGCAACGCTGAATTTTAAAACGGAATGGTGTGTTACTATAAACGCTATAAATGCGATACTATAAGAAACACACGTGTAGCACAGTCAGACGGTGAACACGAACAACACAATATTTTTAAATCATTACACCGACCAATTAAGACTCCGTCCACGTCAATCTCAATGCTTAAGAAATCGATTTTAATTTTTCTGTTCTATTAATATATTATATAGTTTACTAAAGGGATCGGAGTAGCAATATAATAGCCAGGGTAATATTTTATATGGTAATTTTTGTGAAGTGTAAATATGATAAAATAAGCGCTCGCTGAAACTCGATAGGGAATATTATGATCAATTTATATCTAATCATAAGTTACTATAGTTTTATGGAAATTCTGTCATTCGGAGTACCCACCATAATTTGTTTTTTAATATTATATATAGTATAAACCATGGTTTTACTGAAACCACTGTTTTAATTTATTTTGGAAAAGTATAATTTAATGAAATGTTTAAAAACGTGTTGGAAACAATTTGTAGGAAAAATATTATAATATTGAACTTGCATACTATAAAATATACTCTATGGCCTATGCTATGATTTTATACTATACTAGCTGATCCTACACGGCATTTCCCGTGACAAAGTAAATAATGGCAGTGGATATTTGCTCTGTCTCAAACACCACGTGCGTTAAATGTAAATTACACATATTTTAAACAAAATAATTTAGGTGGTTTTGACCAAATATAAAATACTGGTCTAAAATTAGATTCAATTATGATAACTATTTTGTTTTCTGATACTTATATCAATAAAAAAATATTCGTTTTTCGTGAACCAACAAGTTTTTGTGTATGGCTTCTTTAGAATTTACATTTTGGGAAATCCTTCCATTATCCCTACATGTTGGTATTGATACACAAGTGCCATGTAAACTTCAAGCCTCGGCCTGCGGCCTGCCCATCATAGTTTTAACTGTCCATTGATTAGTCAGTCAGGATATTTTTTTTTATATATAGGTACAGATACAATACATATTTTGATTTCTCAATACTTTGATTTTTTGTACAGTATACCAAATAACCTATTTGTGTATTGTATTATAATATATAAAATGTGATTAAATCAAAAAAAAAAAAAAACAACTGGTGAAGTTAAAGTTAAGTAAATATTAAGAGTGTTAAGATATAGGTTAATAGATACCAAACCTTAAATTTAATTTTAGTTTAAAGTAAATATGGAGAAAAATGAAAACCGTTAACAAAACTCGGTTAAAAATTATTTCATTCATTTTTTTTATAATTACCACCTAAATCTCGCATGGTGATTGTACAAATTCTTCAAATAATAATTTAACATTTTTTCCCATTTTAATTCCTATTTTCATTGCATACAAGGTTATACATAGACATTAAACGTTCATATAAAATTAATTATTTTATACTAGAATATATTATTGTTGTCTACTTTAATTAAGTTACTAAGTCAATAAAGCCATGTAAGTTAAAAAGTAAAAATTTTATCTAGTTAATGCCCTCATATTATGTGTATATTATCAACCAAGGTGTTTCTTCATCACTTGTCAGCCATTAACTGTAATGCATAATATGAGTTGTTAAGAAACGGTTGTTTATTAAAAAACAACTTGATTGGTTTGTTTCTTTACGAACTGTCACATTATTATTCTTTGCATTCGCATTCGATATTGTATGATTTTTTTTAAACTTTAAGTTTCATTGGTTATCTGGAATATATATACGTTGTGTATTATGTTGAAACTGACGTGAGGAAATGCGTTCCTTGGAATAAGTATAGTGTAATGTGTCGTTATCGATGACAATCGTTCAATACCAGAGATTTCGAAGTCATCTCAATCCACCGATAATATAAGTTACGGGTGAACGCTACTTTAAATATATACGACCTATATTATCTTTTAAAGTTTGACATTATCTAGAATATAACAAAGAGATTCTGTTGTACACGTTTAAAATGTTGGAGCGTCGTTGGAAAAATCAAATTTAACAACAATTAAAGCGATTTGAATAGCCATTCCAGTAGGAACCTATAAAATATCCACATTGATATAATAAAGAATAATTAACTCAACACCAACATATAACATCGGGAAAAAAGTCAAACTCAACTCATATTATAACTCTATAAATATCTATCTAATTTTTTTCATAATAAAACGGAGTCATTCTGAAAAAACCATTGATAATAATAAGTTTTAAAAAAAATTAATGCCCACAATAGGTGTATCCAAGTCAACCAAGTTGTATCTTCGCCGCTAGTCGACCATTAACTGTAATGCATAAAATGAGTTATTAAGAAATAGTTAATTATTTAAAAATAGAACAAAAAAAACCAAACTATAACAATGAAGCCAAATAGTAAATATCGGGGTGACTGTATGAGAGATCATATTAAGTGAATATACACAAAATAATAATCAGATTTAGACTATGGTGTTATTTGTAGATAAACATGGTAGTTTATAAAACATTTATATAGGTTTGATAATACATTGATACATTAATACAATTATAGAAAAAAAAACAAAAAAATTGAAAATTAAAAATGTCCGTAAACATCTCAAAGCAAGTCAAAATATTTTTAAAATTGTATAGTGTATAGAAAATGTTAATATAAACATTCAGTGAAAATTGGGTGTATCTACGGTCATTTGTTTTAGAATTACACCAAAAACCAAAATCGATTTTGTCAAAAACCGATTTCGCGTGAAAATTCCGGTTTTACTTTAATTTTTTTGTTGTTTTACCCGGCGCTTTTGAAAACTACTGGGAACTTCAAGTATTAGATTTTTAAACCGAAGCATTATTTCAACTACTTATCGTGTACACAGAAACAAATAATAAAAAAAAAACACATTATTGTAAAATCAATACATTCATCGATCCGCTCAAAATGTAAAAACCAATCAATACCGTACTCCAATAATAGCGTAAATTATTACGCGTGGATTTAGCTATTACTTAGAATATTTGAATATTTCAAACTAATTTTCCAAGCACCATTTCTTGTCTTCGCGATAACTATTATTCCGGCTTTTACTTCTGATACAATAATTACACTACGGTCTACAATACTCCTAGAAACCCGTACTTTTCTGTCATAGAGTTTTCTGGGGTATGTCTGACTTTGAGAAAAAAAAAGGTCAATTAGTCCCAATGGTATCGCTGGTAATTTTCCATACCATTTAAGTAGGTAATATACTTTCCCGGGCTCTTCTTTTAAAGTAAAGAAAACCTTTCAGTAAAAGTGTATATCGTAAGTCGTAACCTAGTTAAACTTAATACCTATAAACATCAATTTAAAAAATCTGACGATCCCGCTAATGTCGAGTGAAATTGAAGCATCGATCATTTTCTTTATATGAAATATACCTCGTATTATGTTTCAACATTTTTTTCTTCGTGCTAAGTTAAGGTTTAGGTATAGGTACATATAGTTGTCGTATGCACCGATCCCGTATGCACTTCGTTGTCCGTTAAAAGTGCAAACTTTATATGATTCAGACTTTGTTCTATTCGTTATTGAATATTCGGTGTATGGTGTTCAAAACTTAAACATTTTCATCGATCATCTTGAATATCAAAATATTTGTGCAAGCACCACCGTGAGACACGCTTGTGATTATGCGAGCAATATGTTATCAGGTAGCCAATTGTGGTCACCTCGAGGTGCTTACGTAGTTACGAATATTTTATTAACACGTTCTTTATAATGTGCATGTGTGGGTTCCCGGGACAAAGTTCCAAAAATTAGCGTCAGGAATACCATTTTTGCCAAGTTATAGGGTTTTGACCAAAAATAATATACAAATATAAAATTATATTCAGTCAAAACCAATAGCAACCTTACAATAAACAAAAAAATATAATTTTTTAGTTTATTTTCTTGCTGGCGTCACTGTTGTATTTTTGACATCCAGATTTCCTACTTTTTCGATTGATTTTCCTAAAATTTTCTTTCATACAAACCTTGTCCCGACAATTACGAACAAAACAGAAAAAAAATCCACAAATCGGTAGAGGCGTTCTCAAGTTATGGCATGACCAAGGGAAACAGAGATCCAGTTTTATATATAGAAATATATATATATTATATATTTATATATAGATTATACAAGTGCCGTCAATCTAGGTGACATGAAACTTCGGTGTGACTTGAAACAGACAATTTTTTTTTGTTAAATCAATATAATATACTCCCGAGATTTAGGAATATCGTTCTAAGATTAAAATATTCTTAGCGTATTTATGATACTATATTAAGTTCTCGTAAATCGGATGATTTTTGAATTTTCTACAGAAAAAAAACCCTAGATGTCTAGACTAATATAACTATTTTATGAACATATAAATAATATTCATTAATAAAACATGCCTATTTTAGGTGAAAATAATGACCGTGACCGTGAAATTTAGGGATTTTGAGGTCCTTGTCTCCCCAAATCTTGCTCTACATCCTAAATATTATTTTAATTTCTATAATGTATACCCACTCTCTATGTTTAGTTCTAAATGACAATATATATATATATATATATGTAGCGAGTTAATTTGTTTACTTATATTATTCTTCAAATATACGATAATAATGTAATACTTAACTATTATCCGTATAAGTTTAAGTATTTATAATTTATTGTTATAACTGTCGAGCTGTAATACTGAAAAGTATTGATAGGTATTAACATGAAAATAAGAACTTTGGCAAATATATTACTGCACTTATAGATTTTTGCTAGAACGGCAACATTTAAGTTCAGCTAACCCAATTTATTTTTTGTTATCCGATATCAAATAAATCGATTTTTCATGTATATAATATATTATAATATTTTCTTCTGTACTAAGTAAAACATACATTATAATAATAACTAAGCTAATTTTTTAAGAACATTTTTTGATAACAAATAATAACGTGTATTAATTTATCATATTATCAACTGTTAGTAGTAGTTTAAAATATTCTTAAAACCAGATTCATGCAAATATTCAGTTTTTTTCCTACTAGTTGAAAAATCTTTTTGATTTCATAATCAGAAAAAAAACTTTTAAAAAAAATTGGGGTTACAACTAATAAAATATATTAAACATTTAAACTAATCTTTTTTTTCTATTATTAATATTACGAGGAGGTGACCACAACTATTACGTCCGTGATTGATATTTTTCTTCACTGATTTTAATTTAAATATTTATTACATTAAAGAAAAAACTATTTGATCAATATTCAACACATGATAAATGTGAAATATAAATATTATACTTCTGATAATAAAAACATTAATATAGTTTGTCTTTAAGAAATAAAAAACTAAAATAATACATATTTTTTAAGGACCCGTAGAGTAAATTGATAATTTTGATAGATATAGATACTAATTATGTATACTTTAAATAACTAAACATATTTTGTGTAAACACAGACAATACAGGTATTTCAGATGAAATCACTGAAACACTGCATTCTAAGAAGAACACTATTCTAAGTTCCAACAGATTAAAATATAATCATAATATATTCATATGTTAATATATATATACAAATTTAATATAACATAATGAATGCAATCATTTAGCTACTAGGTGTGTGTTTAGTATAAGCCCTTAATGTCTGATAATAAATATTGACTGTCGTGCACACTGATATGCATAATATGAAGTTATAATAGCTGAAATTCGTTGTCTACTTATTACCTCAGTTGTAAATTCTAATATTTTTACACTAATTCGGAATGTTTATTTCAGCAGGTATTCATTACAAAAATAACTAAAATAAAACTACATATTATTTTGAAATATCTATAAATTAAACTTTAGTCTGAAATGATAACACGTGCGAGTATAGATATTCACAATTATAAATGTAGGGTTTTATAATAAATATGGTATAATAATTATTTAAAAGTAAAGTTTTTATTTAACAATATTTATATAAAATGCATATTAGTTATTCGTGAATATTAAGTGTAGTAATTAAAAAAGATGAGTGACTTTTAAGATTTGCTCTTAGTAATTATTTTTATCAACTAAGATATTATACATTTTTTTTTTTGAGATATAAATCCACAAACTTTTAATTTTGTCACGTTTTAAAAATTAAAAATCTGTTTCTTGAGATCAAAAAGTAAGAAAAATTATTCATTGGCAAGAATCTTATAGTTAAAACCCGTTTAATTTCAACTTTGAATGAAAAATGTGTTACTTATAAGTTTTTCTTCTTCATAAAATGTGAAAAATATATTGAAACAAACGGCACCCTCAGTCATACATAAAACTTATTATCAAACAGCATCTCCTCAACAAATTGTCATATAAATACCTTCTGTTTAATATGTTAAATAGTATCTGATAATAACATTACACTATCCATCTGACTACATTACATATCAAACCAATTAAGTTCAAAGAAATACAACCGAACACGTTTTTGTAAGGCAAAATGTATAATAGTATGAAAAGCTTTTAATACCTAACCTTAATTTGTTGTATTATTAAAAACTATTTACGAACAAATTATCATTACGAGGAGCCACCAAAATAATGAATTTACTATACCAAATGATGTCATCATATGATTTTTTGCTGATACGAAGTCGTGTATTGAGTATATTAATTAGATTTTAATGGAGTTTAGAAATTTTTTTTTAATATTCCTTTTTTTTGATTTTGTATATAACACTTATTACATGTAAACTATAATCTAGATTATTCACATTTAATGAAGTCCTAATATATTATTAGGTATGGTAACATGAATTCATTTAATTTAAGACTCTATGTTGGGCGTAGGCGTTATATTTGTTGATTCGTTATTATAATACATTTACGATAATGTTTAACTGTAAATTGCGTATATTCCAATGAAAAATTGTGATTTCAAAAAAAAAAAATAATAAATAATAGGATTGAAATCGATATTTGATTTCCTCAAAAGAACTATGGAAAATTCTGATTATATTTCATGAATAAAATATATGCACTTAGGTACCTATTGTTATTTCTCTGGAAGTAACATGAAAAATGTTATCGTTATAAAACTATTCCAATTAAAACTATTTTACTATGAAATATCTACTTTATAAAAAAAAAATGCATAATTTCAAATAAATATAGCATATTTTGATTAAAAAAAACTAACATACCCACACGGCTATACATGTTATATTTGACAGTGTTTTCACATAAACTATTATTTATATTTTATTTTACATAGGAATAATATGATGTTTTTCATTGGTCACAGACTCGCAACGCACTGGACATATAACGTAGATATCATAATGAAACTGTTATATATATATCCTTGACGACGATATTAGTCGTACACAAGTTTTAGAACAATCCAAAAGTACGAGAAAATAATTAACATATATTTCCACGTATGCATATTATAATGTGCAGACCTTAATAATTGTCAATGACCAACGCGTGTAGATTATATCTTGTATGAAGTTTTTGATTCAAAGTATTATTAAAAATGAACTCTTAAAATGTTCTACCCTTAGTCCGTAGATGGGTATATGGGTATTCAGCATATTTGTATCTAAACATTATATTTTTAAAATCCATACTCCATTTAAAACACACGAAAGCATGGAATGGTATTAGCAGGGTACCGTAATTAATATTATGTTGTCAAACTTGTCGTTTAAAACATGTTGGCAATTACGAATCATCCTATCGTTGCATTCAAAAAATGATACTGTGTGGAATTAATTCGCTGGTAAATAAATCACTTTTTGGGAAAAAAATGTAATAAGCTAAAAAAAAAATATGACTTACGATAATTTTCAAAGATATTTAATTTTTATATATACACTAAAATTTGATTAAATCCATTAACCTTTTGATTAAAAAAAAATGTTATTTTAAATAAAAAAAATAATATATTTTTATTAGTAGATATACCTTATATAACAAATAAAATGTAAAAAGTTTTAAAATTCACATATACTTAATTATCTAGATAGTAATACAACAACAGACATAAAGTTGTATAATGTTTTTGTGGCTCTAATAATTTATTATTATTACATTTATCAATGTATATTTTTCACGAATTTAGTATTCTTTATAAATATTCTAATATTTATTTTATCAGTATTGTGTGTGTGAAATACTAGTCACAAAATACCGACAATGCACTTAACTTAACCAAGTAGTAGATATACTTACATTTTATATTATAAGTTAAGAGGAAGTTACATAAATGATCAATACATCTCATGCATTCTGGTTTTCAATATATTATACTTTTCTCCTTTTAAATTAAGCTTCTAATATTAAAATCACGCCAAAAACTTTATGGTGAAACGGCTTTCATATAATCAGCCGTGGTGAACTTTCTTAGATCAGTTAAAGTATGTTCAAATTCATTTAGTTTAAATATTCGTTTATAAACTCAACATCATAATGGCCAAGAATAAATTTCAAGGTTTTATTATAATTATTCATATTTGACATAAATAGAATTACAAATCCACACAAATTATTATAGTATTATGTTATTATTATTATTATTATTACTAAGACACATAACAGTATGACATATTATTTGAATAAATTATAATAATTAAGATGTACAATATTTGCTAATGTAGTTTCTTTGTGGGATTTAACATAATATTTTAATGTTATGAAAAATAATCTGTGAAATATCGAATTAAAACAATATTTTATTTTCAGTTATTATACTTAGAGAGCATTTTACAGATATAGACATAAAATAATTTAAGCTTTATAAAAAGAAATAATTTTTAGCATCTGAATCTTAAAGTTTATTTTATATATATTTGTATAAGAAGTAGGAATAGGTAATTTATTAAATACTTTTTCGATAGTTAAGATACTTGAGGTTAATTTAAACTTACATATTTGTTTCATTTACAGTACCTACTAATAATAAATAAGATGATTTAAAATCGTATTTTACTAATAAATTGTATGTATTATAAGGTTTATTTCATTTAGTTCATACTCTAGTAAATTGTAAAATTTAAGTCAGAAATTTAGATGACACTTATATATTTTGATGTATCATTTTTTATCTCTATGTAATAAATTGACAGTACAAACTACTAATGAAATACCTTACTTTAGGTTTTCAAGCTTTTTGACCAAATGAAATAAATTTTATTGACATTTAAACAACAAAAAAAACATAAAATTTAAAATATCTGTAAGTAATTTAAAATGAAAATTGTATCACGGCATTGTATAGAAAGATAAAATAAACATTTTGTGAAAATGTCAAGTATCTACAGTTATTTGTTTTTGAATCACAACGAAATAAAAAAATCATTCGATGAGAAAACGTTCATTTACGTGTGAATATCCAATTTAAAAAAAAAAACTTCAAAATCTCATAAACAATGAATTTGACATTTCAGTAAACTTTTTTTTTTAAGATAGAAAAACTTTTTTTGAAATCTTGTATTACATTTTCAAATCCTAGATATAAAAAGAAACATTTTTATGAATTTATAACCCGAAATAATTTGCAAATATTCGTGAATTTGACGAAGTTTTTAGTATAAAATTTCATACACTCATGAAAAATAATTGGGAATGTACACAGTTTTTGTTTTTTTTTAATTTCTACTAACAATCCCTTATGAGGAACCTTGTATTAAATTTTTAAGTATTTTTAACGAGCGAAAAATGTTTTATTGGCATTAATTTAAATAAGAACTAATAAACAATGAACATTTCTTGTGTCTATAAATAGCCTAAAAAGAGTCGAACAATTTCGAAAAATTAACGATGTGTAGAAAATGGTAATGTAAACATCCAGAAAAAGTTTAAACTATCTACGGTCATTAGTTTTTTAGTTCAAACAAAAAAATTAAATAAAACTGGTTTTGTGTAAAATTCCTCGTTGTTCTTTAATTTTTTTTTTCGACGCTTTTGAAAACTCCTAAGTATTTTTGTTTCTTATCTTCTTTACCAAGTAAATTCACTTTCCGACCTGAAAAGATACTGAAGTTAAAAATTGAAGCATTTATTCGATTATTTATCGTATATATATGTACAAAATAAAAACATACATATACCATTGTAAAATAAATACATTCATCGCTCCAATCAGAAATTAAAATATTAACAACTATGTTTAATAATACAATTACTATGTTAGTTTTTATTTTATATTAGGTTAAAAAAATAAACTAAGTATAGACTCGTAGATTCATAACGTTGTATTCTTAATGCCATAAATTGGAAACGTATACGCCAAATGCCAAAACTATTAAGTTTTTAATAATAATAGTATTTTTTTTTTTTTTATTTATTTATTTGAAAAGCATATTTACAATCTATACAATTTGTACAATAAGTAAATTTGAGACATGAGTAAAATATGACTTGAATGTCTTGTGGGGGGAAAACCGTCCATCAACAGTACCTCCTATTTATTTGATGGGTTCATATATTATGGAGACCGTTTTTTTTTTCTTTTTTTTTTTTAGGCAAGAGCGTCTCTTGGCCATTTTCTTTTTAACCTCCTTGGAGGGTGATAATAATATTAAGTGGAAATGATTATTTTTTGAACAATGTTAACATTTAGGATTTTATTTAGTTTTAAGATATCTACAAGTAATCCATTTAAAACTACCTAATAGCTAAATCTATTTTATATCATTTTTACTTGCTGTATTTCGAATGATATATCTATATGTACCATTTAAGGTATCACATATTACAATAGTTTTCTATCACTTTTATATTTACATGCATTAATACATACGATATAGGTATACAACTTGATTTGATTTAATTATTTTAATTCCCCAAATAAAAATAAAATTGTAATTATTATTTCATACAACAGTAATAATAATTATTGTTTAATATTTAGTGTTGTAAAAGTGTATGGACTTCTGCATTTTTTTCAGCCACTAATGGATATTTTTGAATATTTCAATCTTATAATGGTAATATGAATTAGATTTTTAGTAAAAAGTTTTATTTATTATGAATTCCACATTGTCTAAACGAATTCCATTCCAAATGGTCCATTGGTCGGGCAAGGGTTGGTCACCAACTATCGGATTATTCATATATAATTGATTGCCATTAAATATTCCAAATATATCAATGAACTGTTTATCATGGTTGTGTCTTTCACAATTGGTAAACAATTAAGTTAGAACACCAATTGTTTTTCGTAAAGTATTATTATTTTATTTAACCAGCATTCATTCATAACCCAACCTTTATTTTATCATTCAGAATATTCAAAACAAAACATCGTACAATAGTTGCATGAAACTTACTATTGATCCCCTATATTTCATTGCATTTGTATAAAAAAAAATATATCTTGTAAAATAATTTCTACGAATAGGTTCCTATAATATCAAACCAATATCGCTAATAAATGTGCAATCATTTTTTATCTGATCATGCCGATCGGAAAAAATACAAATCAAAAACAGAAGAAGATATTATTTGGTACACTATAATAATTCATAGGAAAAATATTTAGATTTTTTATTATTTAAGTTGATACTTAAAGTTGATTTATTGTAATTTCATGATATTAAAAATTAAAACTTAAATTGGTATCAAAGACTAGATTTAAATAAATAAAATAAAATAAAAATAAACAATCAGAATTTATTAAGATAATGTATAGTAATGCCGAGAAAATGCAATAATAGACCGACTACCTATATATTTTGTATATAATTTACTGTGTATCACTGTCTTAGAACAAAATATAATACTGTCTAAACTGTGATACCCCTTTTGGCACTTTTTTCCTTCCGTTATTTTATGTTTGTGCATATAATTTATTATTAGGTATTTCAAACCTTGTATTTCATCACTCCGAAATACGTGCCCTAAATTCTGAACTACTACATCTAGATTCTTTTGAATGATTTAGTTGTGTTTTTTTTTTTTATTATTTTTCCTTTTTCGTGGTTTAAAAATGTTTGCATTCTACTTATATATTATACATCTAGTTTTACGCTGCCGCACTATTTGTTTAAACAATCAAACTAACTTTTCATACTCAAATTGCATGTGTACATAATATTATATTCTAAAGATAAATCGAAATCAGACGTTCGATAAAATCCCTGCTCGGCATTTGGTCATGTTGATTTAAAATAACCTTCCATACCTTATGGGTATTGTAGTATCGTTATATCTAAGTATTGGCGTAAACACTACACATGCCACATAGTATAAACATAGCATTGTTATCGGTACGTTTGAAATAATGGTAATTTATTTATTTACGGTGTGGGTGACGGGCGTGGTCAAATTTGAATAACATATATACAAACAAAACTGAAAATATGACAAAATACGAACACGACAGTGGTAAGTATAAAATATAAAACAACTGACTATTAATTATTCGATCGTACAGAGGTCGTCAAATTCGTCGCGGCGCTCAGAGGGTAAACGCAGCAGCAAAACAATTATCTTTACCATCGATAATAGTAGTTATTAATTAACTATGAAGAACTGATAACGGCATGATAACATGTAATAATATGACATCGTCCTAATAAGATAAAACCACATTATACATCAACGTCGCGCCGCTGAATCGGATTAGGATCGGTAAAATCATGACATTATATGCATCATCAAGCGCAGAGGTTTCGCTCCGTTCCCCCTCCCCTCCCCCCCCTCACACGCCCATATGCAGTATAGGTATATAAACGCACCACAGAAAGTCGAAGAAACATAATTGATGACGTCACCCAATATAATATGATGTGCGCACAATACACGTACGCGCACACACACACACTCGCGCGTTTGTGATAATATATTACGCGGCGGCGTTTGCGAACGATGGGAATATAATATGTGTATATACCGTATACCTGGTGCAAAACTATGGACCTATATACATGCATTACGGTATTATTATAGGCGTACTCGTCCGTCCCGCCACAGCCACAGCCGCCGCCGCACACGTCACCGGGCCAGAGATCGATAATAATATAATATAATATAATAATAATAACGCACGCGGTCCCGTTTGGAGATTAAAAGACGCGTCTCCGCCGGCGTAAAACATTGCGCGGGCAGGTGTCCGCCGGTGGAAAAAAAAGAAAGCCCGTACCCTATAAACCGCAGCGATACATAATTAATAACGCGGGCTGGTCGTCCATCTTGTCAACTGCGTAACTCGCGCGTATATTTTATACACTGCCGGCGGCGGTCTTATTGAATTTCCGCCGTCACAGAGCACGCCGTGTAACCCATACACACGAGTACAGTGACATTGTATATTATATATTATTTATATTGTATAAATACGGGGACGCCATTATTGTGTGCGTTATTGTCGTGCCGGCCGGCCATCGCGGTGAGCACACGCGAGGAGAAAAACGTTCTGGCCGGCGCGAAGTCTCCAACGATAATTTTAATGAGATTGAGGTTTTCGTCCGTGCGCAGATTTGTACCTTTCTCGTTTCGTATCGCGACGAATTCGTATTCGAAACCCCCGTTTTGATGCCGCGACGCCCCCCCGGGGGGACGGTCGTTTTCGATCGATTCGAGCACAGACCCCCAGACGTATTTTGTTTTCGCGTCGAAAGAATACCACGAGCCGTAAAACTTGAACGCCCGGGATGATTAATAATTATTTCTACGCGTTACGCGCAATAAAATATTTAAATCGACTAAATCAATCGGTTGACCGACGGGCGAATCTCCAGTCGAACGACTGTTTCGTGCGATTTATACCGTCAAACACGATCGCCGACATCACGGTTTTATCTTAGCGTCATATTATTATTACTCATATTAGAATACATGACGGAGGGTATTAAAAACTGGGACAGGTAAGTCTTTATTATCTCGTACACTCATCCCGCAAACATATTATTATATAATAATGATATTAAACAAGTATATGAGACGCGCCGCTGCGGTCCCGTTGGTCGTGACGTGTCATCGAAACTATAATGCTTACCGACGGGACCGTGTGGCTTTCTCATTGTCATGCGCCGTGGACACTCATTGTTACCGTCTCCCGTCCCATCCAGTAAATTTTATCACAACACAATATAATAATATGGACAATATTGTGTCACGTAAACTTTTCGATTGCATTATATTGTTGTCGCCGCGCGCGAAGAGAATGCTAAGTTTCCGCGTCAAATTTTCTTGGCATCTATTACAATTAACTTTTCAGACCGGGTGAAAGAAAAAAAATCGTCGCACAACGTAGCGCGACGACCGCGTCGGTTTTATAATACCCACTCGACGAAAGATTAACCGACCAAGAGCCGCGGAAAAGGCGATTTGAGGACTGGGCCGCGACTGACCGCATGGGTGCAGGTGTCGGATTGCGAAAAACGCGTACGGTCCAAAATCCAAATACCTGTGGTGATGACCCGCGACATCCGCTGTACGTCGTGCATACTCAAGACAGTGGTCGTGTACATAGTATTACAACCGTATATTAATCTGTACGCATACGATATAAATGGAGACAGCAGTCGGTTAGCAACAAACCGGGATTAAGCGTCGTGAGCCGCGAACGATTCTGTTTTTGTCGGCGTATCGCCCGACCGATGATGGATCGCTGCCGCCCCTCGACCCCACGAACCGTACGCACATAAGCTACTGTAGTCGTCGCGAAAACAATAGTTCGCTTATAATAATATTGCGGATCCGTGGCATAGACAGGCAGAGAAACGTACAATGTATAATATAACAATATTGTGAGTCTAGGCGAGCGTTGATACAGGGGCATGTACATTTCGCGGGTCATGATAATATTATGTATTATACGCTCCGGTGCGCTGTACAGGGTGGTTCGCTTTAATGCGAAATACATCTGAATACGAATATAGATACGTTATTCGCGTTGTTAATATTATCGTGAACAGTCGTGTTCGGGGCTTTGGAGTGTGGCGTTTAAAAACAATGCGTCGTACAATATTATTATCAAACAATAGTTTCGTCCGAGACGCGGCGATGTACAGACATAATTAGTATTCTGCATTAGGGGATCCCTGTATGTCGGCAGTATCCGCCTTCCCCTATCATCTGGTATGAGCAACTGGCAGCCCCGAGCTAGACGGCTGGCTGGGCGCACACCAGGTAGTGGAGAGGGGACGTCTTGTCCACGTCTTGCAGCGCGAATAGAGTAAAATATCACGAGATGAACGATACGTAATAATACGTTATTTTAAGTTTATTTTTACATTATTGTGCCGGTCTACATAGACGACTAGTCCGAAGATCGTGATCCACACCAACAAACGGTTAATTGTTTTGTGATATCGACGTTGTAGTGATTGTCGTAATGACGAAAACGTCGATCCGACATATTGAATATAATAATATTTAAGTAGGTATAACGTTTCACGAGGTTTGTTTTTCGAATACTACCCAACCTTGCCGGCGAATGTCGACCCCATGCACGACCCTGACGTATAATAGTGCATAATATTATCATAATATTGTTTGTAATCGATTATGTGTTTCTATTATGATATTATTATAAGTACATATCATATACCTAAAGTGACTTTATATGTATATTATATTGTACTTTCGATCGATGCAATGTCATTCATAAGCTATTATGCGTCGAAATATATGTACAAATATGTAAACGGTTTTCCGACTGTGTTGTTCGAAATGCGCCCTCAAATAATATTATTTAGATATTATTATACGATCCGTGGACAATATTATATTTCTTAATGATATCATATTAAGCACTGAAAAAATATGTGTACATATTTTGTAATTTACAATGAAAACGAATGCAGGTAAATCAATACCTTATATGATGTTATTTTGTAAAATAGACGAATAATAGACATTGCGTACATATTTGATTTACTGCAATTGTATAAACAATTTATTAAAGCTACAATTTATTAGGATCAATTAAATATAAAAACTGTTGGCAGTTATTTCATTCTCAGTCGTTTAGAATAGCATTCAGTAATAATAAACATAGATTTAGATTGTACCTATATTAATTTTTATATACTCATACACAATACTACTTACAAATTATAAGTTATTACATTTTTCTTTGATTTATTTTATTTATCTTATAAGCCATAACTCATGATAATGTTACACCGGGAAACAAGTCGCACGACTACAGTGTAGCTGAAATGCCTATCCAACACGCCGTATTACATAATTATTGTCATGTAAGAATAATGTATGAATAATTTCATACATTACAATATTATCGGCATATGCCAGATATCACTCTTCTAATGTTTAAAACCTAAAGTAAGTACACCAAAGAAAATGTTTAGTTATTACAAAAATGTATTATATTATTTACAAAAAGAAGAGACCATACATAAAATTGTTTTAAAAACAATTTCATTTTTAAACAACCAATATTCTAAATCTAAAAGATAAATAAAAATATTACTTGAAAACAAAATAAATTAACCAAACAAAAATGTAGGTAATGTAAGCCATGTCTGAATTATTTTAAAGGACGTACAATAAGTGCCCTCGATTTTATCAGTAACTTCACTTTTTTTTATCTTGTATTAATTGATTTTAATTGCATTGAACTTACTAATTGCGCGTATTATTAACAGTTATAAAAATTATTTTAAAATGTTTATTATATTTATACATAAATATGTATAATGTATATAGATATTTATGGAGCAGGAACCAGAAAAAATCAAAAGATTTTTGTTGTTTAAAATAAATATAAATTATATTTTATATTAATACATAATATGTATTATGTAATACCTTAAAATATTGAATCAGTTTATTATAATATAATAATATTATATCACTTTAGATTTTGAGCGACGGAGCGATGAATATAATATTAATTTAAAATTATGAGTTTTACGATTATTTTGTGAGTTCAACAATAATTTATCATTTCAATTTAACACATATTATACTACAGCGACCTACTTAATGACCATTTAAAATCTAAATCTGTTATACATCAGAACAACTTCTCCCGTTATAAAGCCCTATTGTTGTCGTACTTACGTACAATCATAAGTTAAGTTATCACTATATTTTTCATACTATGTCATTGAATATTACATTGTAATGTGGAAAATTAAAAATTTAATTACAAGTATATTAATTCACATATATTTAATTCATAGAAGTATTTAATTATGTTGCTAAATGTTTTGAACTAACTACAAATTAAACTTCATTGTTGGAAATGCTTTACATTAAAATTAGGCGTAAACAATTTACTATAGTGCATACAGTATACGCGATCATCAAAACATGTATTAAACAATTAGGGTAAACAACAACAACTAAAATTAAAAGCACGCTGTATAAAATATTCATAAAAACCGATCAATAAAATATTACAACAAGAATTGTTACTATTTTAAAATATTGCTTTTTCGTTCATACACATACATTCGAAAACAAACGATAGAGGTGGTGTTTAAAATTTGATGTTGCTACTTAAATTTAATATGTAAATAGTTATTATTTAAACACTTCATATTTTTTGTTAACAGTTTTTGTGCTTCGATAATTGCTTAACAATAATATATTATAAATAAATGACAAAACGAAAATGAAACAATACTCAAAAAAAAAAGGGGGAAAGTGGGCACCACTTTGCTCTACAGTAGGTATTGAGTGCACCGTGTCATTTTGGAGTATGTAACTGTAACGTATATTGTGTTAAATTTGAATTCAATGATAAATTATTGAATACGAAAAACGATTAAACTGTCTGCAGTCGGTATATATTGCCAAGCAGATTTTATGATAATATTTTCATATTACTATTAATGTAATTTAGGTGTTTTAATATAAAAATAAGGAAGGTTGAGATAATTTTCGCCAAAAACATAGCATTTAAAAATATTATTTTTGTGTTTATGAAGTATAATAATATACGTCAAAAGTTACAAGTACCCTCGAATAATATTTTAAATATCTAAATTCATCAAAATCTGACCTTGGAATATCTATGAAAAAAATGGTGCTTATATGTGTATATTTTTAATATTTTTAGTTGCAATATGAACTACTTTTAGTAGCATTTCAATACGTTTTAAAGCTATTTTACCCAGAAAAAATGTCTTTATCCAAATTTGCTGAATTTTTTTTAAAAATATTTTTAAATACCTAGTTCAAAAAGATTCAAAATATTAAGACAATTTTATCATATGATATGCAAATGTTAGTATAAACATTATTTTGACGAATACAAGTATTTAAAGTTATTTGTTTTTAAGTTACCTATACTAAACAAACAAAATATTGTTTGATTTTGTTTAATCTGGTTATACCTATCCATGAAAATTCTCATTTTTCATTAATTATTATTTTGTTTTTTCTGGTTATGCTGAAAAGTACTAGAACATTTTACTTTTGGCCCTTCCTCCTCTCTCCTCCCACCTCTGAAAAAAAGAACAAACTAAATCCAATTTTGTACCAGTAACCACCCCCGAAGTTGCTAATCGAAGTCATTTTTTCTACTATAAAAAGTGTCTCCGGACACAAAAAAAAACCACACATTGTAAAATCAATACGTTCATTTCTCTATTCAGAATCTAAAAGTTAAGCCACACTTTCTGTCTTTGTTCTTCATTCTAATTATTCTATAATCTGTTATAAATCGATTGATTAACTACGTGGAGAGTGATCAGGGTTGTTATGTATAAAACACAATGTTTACAACATGAATTTAAAACATTTGTTTTAAACGGTTTGTTCATTGTTTAAAACGAATAAAACATATGTTTAAAACCTATTTTAAAACAGTTTAAAATCCAAGTGAATATTGTGTTTTTTTTGGTTTATTATCAATAATAAATAATAACGGATATCTTTCTGAGAAAAAGTTGAAGTATTAAATAACAGACTATATCTATTACCATCCTTAATTTTAATTTTTTTTTTTAATTTTATTGAATAAATTACCAAATTTAAAATGTTTTTACTTAGCAGTTAATATATACATAATATAATGTCCACATAAAACATTCATTCAGAAAATATTTAAAATAAATTTCAAATACTTTTAAGATTTAAAATAAGTAATAAATAAATAGTGAGACACATACTAGTACACGGCATATTAGCATATAAGTAAATTATATATTAAATTGAAATTAAGTTATTTTAAATAAACTGTTTAAAACTCAAACAATTTATTTTATTTAAAACAAAATTTTAAACAGAATAAACAGTTTATAACAAATATACAATTTTTTTTTTAAAAATGAAAAAATACACCCACTCTATTGAGTGATGCAGAATAATGTGTATTTTTTCTACTCTCTAAAATGTTTAAAGAAATTAACTTTTCACGAATAAAAACAAAAACCTGGTGTACACAGAATAAAACAAAATATAATTTTTTAGAAAACTTTATTATTAATGTATTTTAATAGTTTGTTAATAACTCTGAACAAATCGTTTATAACCTATCGGCTTTAAAATTGTGTGTTATTTGTTCCACGTGCATACTTACAACGTCTGGAAGGATTGTAACAAAATGTTCATACTGACCTTCCTTGATTGAAAATTGGCCACAGATGTTATAGAAATTTTGTTTTGAACAAGTTATACATTTATGTTTTGGTTATTTACCTATATTTGCAATTCATAAAACAACAACCTTAAGTTTTCGGTTTTGAACTTTATTTTTATTTAAAAATTTCCTAGATAAGATTGAGCTTTATTAAATATTTCTAACGTTCTTATGTAAAAAATTGAGAACATAATAGTATGTTTTAAAATTCTTTTTTTTAACTAAATTTCAATTTTTTTTAAATTTATTTTTGAATACTAAATTTAGCATGAGTTTTTCCATCTAAATTTAAGAAGTTACAATATTACAATATTTTTTAATGGTGTAATTATTTTAAGCATGAGTCATATATTAATTAAAAGTTACTTTTTTTCACTTAAAATTTGTTTGCGATATTTCAAATTAGTCTCATGTTAAATGTAAGTTTATTTGATACGATAATCATTTAAGTTTTAAACTGGTGTAAGTATGGCCACCGATTGCATATAATATGCATTACAATAAGTTTGACCTTGCGTGACATCAAGATCCTTCATGTGATAGGCTAGTATTCTCTCCACTATTTTATGATTATAATGTCGCAGTGATATACAAAATGTCAAGAATGTTTAATATCTATTTTAATGAATTTTTTACTCAGGATGAAGTTATTTGTAACTATACTATAGAAAATTAAGTAAATGTATATGTATTTATACTTGCAATTGTCATTACTCATTATATAATAGTTTTATAAAAACATTTGTCTACCTATATATAAAAAAAAAAATTACGGAAAAGTCAAAGTCATTGTTTTTCGTTTGAATTTTTTTTTTTGGCATTGTATATAACCCGTAAATTACAATTTCTCATCGAACGATTTTCTTATTTTGTTGTAATTCAAAAAACGAACAATATTTTGTTTTTTTAGTGTAACGCTAGGTATAACCTTAAATAATTGAAATGTTCACCAAATGTTTATTTTACCATTCTATATATTATAAAATTTTCAAAATATTTTGACTAGTTTTGAACTATTTATAGATATTTTAAATATACTTATCAACTACCCACTTTTTTTGGTTTTACATCCAAATAAATGGACATGGATCATTTCTAATAATGTGAATAGTACGAGATTTTGATTTCTAAAAAATTGTATTGTTGATAAATAGGTTAGGTATACGTAGTAAGATTATGTGACTATTATTATTATAAGCAAAATCAGATAGTATACCTGTGTACGTGATAAAAATCAATGATACAGCTTCAACCTTCGTAAGCCTTCGGATTCCTAAAAGTCGGATTTAGGCTTATAGTGAAATACAGTTACATTGTACTCAGACGTAGGGTATTTATAGGTATAAAAATATGGTTCCAAGGTGACAAACGAAAGAAATATGATTATGTGTGAAATAGAAAATAATAATCATGCAAAAGTGACTCAAAAGTAATATTATACATCAATACTTAGGTATTGATGTAATACATCAATGCTTGGATATTGATGTAATGCATCAATGCTTAGGTATTAATGCAATGCATGTAGGTAATATATTATTATATTAATACAATTTTAATATGTATATATGTCTTATTTATTCAACGGTTATTTTAAGTACGTAATATAAAATCCTAACCTAACATTTGTTTTTAAATAAAAATTAATATTTAATGTTTATCGTAGTAAATGAAATGTATATAATGAATTGAATCATACTGGGCAGAATAATGTTAATCAAGCTGGTAGCCGATAATAACTGTCGTTCAATATTTATATAAGTACATATTATTATAGTCTATAGTCCTATAGGTATAAATAACATACAAATATAGTTATATCCATTTTTCTGAATATTATTATTATTTTTTTTTTATCAGAACAATGAATATTATTATACAATATATAACAATCATAAATACATTTTTGAAGAGAATAACGTTTAAAATATAAATAATAATATCTATAATAATAAATAGTTCTTAACTATGTGCTTGTAATTGTTTATTGACCTATAATTCAAAAATATATTAAAATTAAATCAAAGTTAACAATTTTTAATTATGTTACCTTAAGTAAAAAAACAACTTTAAATATAGGGTATATTTTAAAATGATTTAACTTTTCCCAATGATTAAAAAGTGTATTTTCACCACACAATAAATTTTAACAATGATCACCTAAAAGTTTGTAATTACAATTTTAAAAGACTATTGTTATTCTTCGAGACCCTTCATATAGTATAGACTGTACACCAAGCTATTTTGAAATGTATTTGTGTCTTTGTAAAAATATAAGTTATTACATGGACGTAAAACAGTGGTTATCAACTCTCATTCAATCATAGTTGCTAACAAAATATGTATCTCGTTTTTTACTTGTATCTAACATAAAATATGTACCTAATAACTTTTTTATATTGTCAGTAACATTTTTAACTGTCTATAAAATAAATAATAATTAACGTTAAAAGTTTGTGTTAAATTTAAATTCTATGGAATAACTATTTATTTTACTAGCATAAAAATATATTAATATTGTTTATTTTTTTACAATGAAATTTAAACTAACCTGGTTTGAACTATTTTAAGAATTATTTATTTAATTATTAAATGTATTATATTGCATAATATAATACGCACATTACTCATAATTTACAACGTATAATATCAAATGTATTCAGCGTGATTCACCAAGTATGTTCATCCCCCACTTTATTATTTAAAAATAAACAAATTCGAATTTTTATTTTCAAGATATTCAAGTACTATAGGTACTATAAGGAAATAAGGAACTTCATTTTCGAATAGTTCGATTTTTTATAAAATTTAAGGACAGTCCTCCAACTTTTTAGTGTAGATTGTTAAGCAGTTGATGTCTTTTTTACATTGACAAATTGAAATCTAAATTTTGATGATAAGTATATGAGTTATTAAAATGTATGTGCTCAAGTTAAATGGTTTTACATAAAATATATAATATAAATAAGATATCGAGTCTTGTACTTATCATATGAGTACTCAGATAATTTTGATAGATTATAAAATGTTAAAATAAAATAATATTTATTAATATAATTTTCAAATCTATAAAACCTCCATATCTTCCAAACGACCAAACGTATTACTTATATTACGTGTAAATATTTTAACAACAAAAACACTACTCATTATAATTTAGATTTAGAAATTTAGATAAACATATTTTCCAAAAATATGTTGTAAAATATGCGTAACAAGTGAAAGTAAAAATTGTGGTTCTCATCTAAAAAAAAAAAGTTTGTATCATCACAGTATATTACTTAAATGGTATAAAAATCAAGTAATTGAAAATATGAACATTCAGTATATGTATTATGTATTTATACATAAATTTCATAAATCAGAATTTGAACAAAAATGAATAATTAAAGGGAAAATTGAAGTGTAACATGCTGAGTATGCTTTTTGAATCACTTTGTGCTTAACATTTTAAGTATTAAGGCATATTCAGAATCAAATATTAAAATAACGGTTATTTTATATCGAAATAAAAAATATGATAAATCATATTATTAGTTTTGTAATTATTATAAAAATAATTAAACAATTATAATTGAAACAATATTAAAATAATATAATTAATTTAATTAAAATTTAGTTTAGTTGGTTGAAAAAATATGTGTTTGGGGCGAAAAACATTTCTAACAAAATATAATTCATTCATTATTTTATTAAATACCAAATTCATAAGTTTTAAAATGTAAGCTAATGATTATTAGAAAATTCAAAATTTATTATTTTATAAAATCTTTTTTGATAGATTTTATTAGATTTACACAGTATTATAAGCTTCCTAATAAATATAAAATTTATAAACTTGTATTTTATTTTCGAAAATCATTTATTTAAATTAAACATCATAATAATATGAATCTCTTTTTTATATTTTTAGTTTTATTCACTGTAACAAACGATGGACGTCTGAAATCTAGAAAATTTAAGGTTACAAAATTTTAAAAACATCGAAACGTGCATACATTTTTATGAAATTTGCAAAGATTATACTAGATATTGGTTCAACTGATGAAAAGTTAGTATTTTATATTATTTTACTATATGAGGTCAAAGATACAGTTTAATTTAGGCTAAAATAAGTAAAGCGTGAATTCTTTTACACTGTTAGGTACTTAAAGTTAGTGCGACGACTACAGAATTCATCGATTTTACGGTGGTTGTACATTTTTATAACTATATACCGAATGTAAAATGTTTCTATCTCTATAAATTGCATGAGAATAATGTATGCACTCGATTTTTAAAAACTATTTTTAACATTACTCTTTTGACGACCTTAGTTGGTAGTGACAGAGTAACTAATTTCTGGTCTTTTAATTATATCATAATATAATATACTATGATCAGTAGTAAAGAAAATAAATAAAGAATATGTTATATTTATTAAGTATTTACTGAATGTATTAATTTATATTTTGTGATACATTCATAAAAACAATTCAACAAAATGTTTAATAACTTGATTATTCAAATTGCTATAAAAAAATTGTGATAAATTATAATACATTTTACATTGAAAGTACCTGCTCTCTGTATTTTGTTTATCATATTTTTTGTTTTCGATTCACTACATCGAGAAGTTAGATAAAAGTTTCATTTTTGTTTCATGTTTTTGGTTTTAACAATAAAATAATAAAGTTTATTCCATCATATAATAAATTGTACTCTGCATCTGTTGAGTCTGATTTTATTTTTATTTAAAATTAGTACATGTATAATATTCCATATATTATTATTCACAATACAACTTACTGCAGCAATTATAATAATTATGACAAACAATACTGTATTATGTATTACGTATATATGTGCCTATAAATGAGTCCTTTGTCATATAGATTATAGAGATATTATAGTCAAACTTAATTATGATAATAATTGTATATTTGTGTCTTAATTAAACTTCATTGATTTAACACCAGTTGTATAATAATATGTTATAATAAAATATGATGATAATTAATAACTAATGAGTAATAATGAATGATGACTTTTTTGATTAGTATGCTCAACGTGAAATTTTATTAACTATTCATATTTAATAGCACCAAAAGTAATTAATCACTACAGTTGTACATCTCAAAGGAAAATAATATATAAAATAATAATTGTGTACCATAATATGTATCTTAATTTAACAATATTTACTAAAAAATAAGTAAGTGTATAATCTGCTATCTAAAATTTAAATTAATAATTTATTCTAAAAACACAAATCCAATTGATATATTGTATTTACCATTATTTTTAAAAGAAATTATAAAAATATCCTTTTTGATTTATTTTAATATCTCGAAATTACGTTATTATATGCAAATTTGAATCATTAGGTAGTGTTATAATATGCAACAAACTACTGTATACAGAAACATGTTTTCATAAAAATTACCATTGTTTACATTAAATTCATATATAATCTGAGAATTAATTACACACGTATAATGCATTTAACGATTAACATAATGTAATGTAATAATATTATAGATGACTATTAAAAATGTAAATATTATTTCATGATTTATTTGATAAGTAAATGTATCAGACTTAATTAAGAACAAAATAATATAAAAGTTGTATTTGAATGTTTAGTATCAACAAATTATTTGTCCATAATTCGTGTTGGATCAAAAATTACCTAGGTACCTACATAAATAATATAAACGCTTAAAAATTCTATATTTATGATTTTTTCAACATTTTTAATTTTGAACATACTAAAAAATATCTAAGTTAACATTTTGTTGGGAAACACTAACCATCTATATTTTTATATTTTTAACAGGCTGCAAAATATTAGCTTCTGTGTTACGCTGTATATATTTTAAATGTTAAAATAATTGTTTAGGGGCTATAAGTGTATATGTGCTTAATATTTAAAAATAATGAATGGAATGGAGAAATAGTAAATACACCGCGGGGTTGTAAAATTTTTCTTTTTTTTTTACTATTCCATATTCGATTAATTTAAATTTTAAACACATATAATTAGAAAACTATTATTGTTGGATATTGGTCCGAGAAGAATGCTACGTTGTAAAAATACATTTTCAAAAATATAATAAAAAAATAAAACTATAATAATTATAAATATAATATAAAAAATATTCTGCGTTCATCCATTACATAGGAACATAGTGTCAGCATTTAAACATTATAAGTCAATTTAGATTTTTTATTAAAATGGCCATCAATTTGTATTGTTATTTTAAGTTTGACTATACCAAGACAATGTTTGCCCACGATATGGAATATTGTACGAAAATTAATTTAGAAAAATACTTAAAACCATAGTTATATAACACTTCCTTAATTTACTTTTTGTTCATTAACAGTTATTCTAATGGTATTACAACAATTACAAATACAAAATCATATTTGGTATAAAATGTTATACAATACGGCTCCTTCTTTACGAATTCTAAAATGTAATAGTTGATAACCTCAGGAGTTCATTTATTACATTTCTAGAAAATCGATTTTACGGTCGAATTGTCAAGTTGGGTCACAAGAGATGAATTAACAAAAGGAATTTAAGATGTTAGTCGTTATTTGAAATTGATTGTTCAAAGGCCTTTTGAATCCTTTTCGATGGTCATAATAGTAAAGTTATGTTGCTTGTCTGTCAAATAAAAGACAGTTTAGTTTAATCTTTATCATTCAAACAAAGGTAAAGTCACCTTACACAATTAATTTAACTCACAGAAAATCGACTGTTTGCACTATAAATATTCTAAGTATATTTATGAAAGTCTTGTTTTATAATGACTCTAAGAAAAAAAAATCATGGACATTACTATAATTAACTAATTTACGTCAAAAAAAATGTACACCATAATAGATAACAAATACATTTGTTTGACATTATTTTAAATATAAAATATAAATCAAAGAACCCGAACAGGATACATAGAACAATTTTTGGCACTTGTTTTACTTACTACTTTGCTTTACTTACAATGACGTAGAATAGTGATATATTTTTCTATTAAAAATATAAGCACAATGATAAATCACCGCAATCGAAAAACAATTATTCTGAACGGAACTTGGTGTGCTATGTATAGTGTTTTTAGGACGTTTTAAAATTGTGTAAGTTATACTCATAAAAAGATTAAAGATTCTGAGCATTTATTGATCGAAGTAATGAATATATGGGTGACCTTCAACCTCGTATTAAAACGTCAACTTTGAAATCCCGAGGCTACAAATTATATTAACCAATGATAAATCACCATGTTTGAAAAACAATTCAAAGTTAAGTTCTGATAAAAACAATAAAACTCTAAAGCTGATATTGTGAAATTATTTTTCATGGGTTATCGATAGATTTTTCTTAGATTTAGGGAAACTACTGGAAAATCGAATAATAACCGGTCTGTAGTACCAATCACACTTGATTTAAAACCATTAAGTATAAAATGCACATAACACAATACAATTGTAACTTAAGCAAAAAAAAAAAAAAAACTGTAATAATTCCTTCGAAATGTAATAACTAAATAAATTACCGTGGTAAATTTGAATATCAATAAAAATATTCATAATGATTATTAAAAATAACTAACGACTAACAATAGAGCGGATAATAATTGTCGATAGTCATAATACGGAGCGTAATTACTCATTATAGTCATTAGGTATGCACACCGCAATCGGTAAAGAATATGACGTAGCTTTCAAAATTATTCCGGTTCATTTTACATAATAATTCTATTTACATATTATAATATACACGTTACATATCTAGTCAAAATCCAAATATTAATAAAGACGACGGAACAGGAAATGCCCCGAGGTCAGGAATCGTCGTAGTATTATAATCAGTGCCTAATGATTATTCTACCCAAACCCAGGCCGAGGATCGTGAGACTAACACTAATATGATGTTACAATAGAAAGGAATGATACCCTAATAATCACCTTGATACGAAAAGGAACGTGCTCTTGCCGCGATCGATGGTCCTTGTCGTTTGTCCGGAATCACTGGTGGTATGTAGGTAAGTGCTTAGAGCGACGTGGTTTCTTCTCCTAGTCGTATGCGGCTTCTCTGGCAGCGAGTTAATGTTGCAATAGCTATGTTATTTCCACGTTGGTCGTTTTCCACTATGAACGGTCATCGGTGCAAAAATACCGTTATTGTGGTGAACTTCCTGGTAAAAAACACGGTCCAGTGCCCGGAGATGACGTTATTGGGAGACTATAGTTCCATGGCCGGTCACCGTAAACACAGAAGTTTAGCGTTGGATAGATACCTAATCCAGAACACTATAATTGTCCATGAAATACCTACGAACGAACAATGTTGGGAAAGTACTAGTGTTGAAGTGAACGATCGTACGAAATACGCGGTCGTGTGATCGGAGGTGATGTTATCGCGGGAGTCTAGCTACTATCGACCAGTCGACATAGTGAAAACTACTGTTTTATGGTCGAATGGTCGAATCTGGTATGTCCATCACTGGTGGCACTATCGTTGCAATCGGGGTTTGGCTGAGACGTTGGATTCAGGCTCTTATCAATCGATTTCGTACGTCGTCTGATTTAATGACACTTGTCATCGGTGGTGATTTCAGTGAAACTGGTTTAGGCCTGGTATGTATGCTTGTCAGTTCATCAGTTTCAGAGGTCTGGTTGGCGTTGGTTTCGACCGGTATTCAATATTTATACCATTTCTGTTTCCCTTTCTTTGTCCTGATTCGTCAGTGTATACCACTATAACAACTAATAAACACACCCATACCATAACTCTCCAATAAAAATCGGTAATGTTTAACATTTTCACCAGATTTGTCAACGTAAAACCATACATCTTATTTACTGTGTACTGTTCATAATGTGTACTGACGTTTGTTGTTCTGCTAATGCCATACGCATTAAAATCAATAGTATTTTCTTTTAATTTAGTAAAGGTTTTATTATCATTATAATATTATTGATTAATAAATATATTTAAAATTATATACATTTTAGTCCATTGTTTTTAAAATAATTTGTTCATTGGAATCTTCCAACTGTTTTTTTTTTATGTCATTATTCTTGAAAAGCTTTAATTTTAGATAATTTAATATACTTAAAATTAGAATTTAATATACTTATTTAAAGCAAGAGACAGCTTTAGCATGTGGAGCAACTAATGAGACCTTAAATTTGTTTCAAATATTACTTGGAGGTTTCCATAAATAAAACTTTTTAAAACATTTTTGTAACCTTTTTCAACAATATTTTTAAAATTATTAAACGTTATCTTAGTTTCCAAAATGTGATTTATTAATTAAAACGATACAACAATACAAAATGTTTAAATTAAAAAATAAACAAAGAATATGATATTTATAAGACAATAAGACACTATAATAATAAAAAAAAAAAACGATGGGTTGAACAACGAGAAATTATTTTCATCAGGCTGTAGATTACCTTTATAATAATATTAATAAACAACATCGTGATAAAATTATTCGAATCTTTACAAGATAGAAACCAGTAATCACGAGTTTAACCATAATAATAACTAATAACCTCTGTAAATCCGAACTCTAATACCGCGTGCCCTTCCGGTTGAAAAAAATTAACTACCTATTCAAATTAATCTGGCTTTTGTAATTAATTTAACGTGTTACATCGTAAAATTCATGTTAATGTATAATAATATAATATATATATATATATTATTTATTTTGTAGTTGAAGTTGTATTTTAACATACTTATTGTAGATGTGACTCCTCGTGACCTCACCTCTGGCGCCTATTTGTGCATAATATTGTGAATAATATTCACACGTTAAAACTATTAACGATGAAGTATGCTTAAAAGTTTAAATTATCGATACCTAATTGATTTTTTCGTAACACGACATTATATCTAACATAAATAATTTATTAATTTAAAAAATGTCAACATACAAACGCACGACATCACTACATTATAGTTCTCTGGAATCTGAAGTATTTAGGGTTATATTTTAATTTACACACATTTTTGGCATTGATACAAAAGAAGGAAAAATTGTTCGGAGCAAGGTGAAAAACCACCAATTCACCGAACGTTATCACATCTCTTTTGTAGACTTGTAGTAATGACTTTTGACTAAATGCCAGCGTGAAACCACACGGGACAAAATGTAATGGTAGCCTACGTGAATAGTTTTCATATTATTCCCTCGTCATTTTTCGTATTTATTAATTTGAATTGCACCATCCATTCGTTGTAAAGTTTAAAGTGTAAAGTTCACTCCGGTGCAAATCACATGAAATATACTCGTCACACACATACAAATATTATTATTTATTATAATTCATAATATATTGATGTGACTTCGGCGGGTTTATTGGGTTTTGTTTATTATAATAATTTTAACGTGATTTTTTCTGATTAAATTAATTTAGTTTGTTCATTCAGCAGTGCATCTGGGTTGCATGTGATCTACTACAGAGTGCGATGTCTACCAATTATATATAAATGGTTTACCACAAAATTCGAATACCACATACACACAAATCATTATTAATCATTACGGTTTATTTTTTATAAGTTATGAAAATAAATTAAATCGTCAAATAACTATTCATTAAAATATACACTGTTACAATAATTATTATAAAATCAAGTACAAAATATGTACAACACACGTTTTGCATTCAAATTAAAATTGGACGAATACCTACAATCTACATGCATGTTTGTTTTCATTTACAGCCACATTACTTTTGCTTCAATACAATGTCATAGTAAGAATTCGGAAGTAGGTAGTACCATGTATTCCATAAAAGAAATGTGTAGGTAGGTAACCCCGTTTAGAAATATTTATACAACTAATAGAACACCGGCTACATTTCAAATTAAAAGTTAGAGGATTTGCTACATAAATGCTTTTAGCGCAGTTCACCGATATAAGTCGTTTCAGTTAACGCATTTTTATAATTATATGCACCTACTATGTACAGGTTTAATATAATAATAACATTGACACATTGTGATTGATAAGTGATAGGTAAAACCAGTAAACGTAATAATTCGTATTATCGACCTTGAAACTCCAATGATTAAATCACTAGGTATAGCTCCTCGTATATTATTATATAGCGGTATGAATTCATAGCTATACCACAGATAAAATAGTCTGTGGTTATAATCTTATACCTGTGCAGTGTTTAATAAAATATATAAATTAATAATATGTAATATACGTTTGCGTATTACATTTCATTGTTACATTTAATTATTATTATTATATTATTTTGAATGCCCGAATAACACGAGAAAAATATTGGGAGTAACAATAAAAAAGAAAAAAATTGTTTAGCCGGCAGCAGAATCCACACCCAGCGATTTAGTCCGCGGATTCAGTTTCATGGGCCAAAATTTATTATGGCCATCGTTCTAGTCTCGCTTTGTCCCCCCCCCCCCCCCCCAATGTTATACTCCACAACGGTCGTTTAACGATGTACAGACCATTAATTTTTTGTGTTACTATCCTCCACCCGCCTAACTCGCTTTATTTTTTGCCCCTTCTGACTTGGGCATGTGTGTGCGTTCATGGTCTCGCGTGTGCACGCTGTACATATTATATATATATATATATGTATGTTTATATGCATATACATTTATATATTATCCGCTTTGTCTTGTTTGTTAATAAAGCAACAAAAATAAACAAAATAATAATCATCGATTATTGCCCCGAAAATTATTTATTTTCCTCTATTTTCCGACCCATTGCTTCGGATCGATGACGTTTTAAAATCGTATATAAATCGTAGACTTCCGTTCGTTAGTAACTCGTGCGTGTGTCGTTTACTATATTTAATATTTGCGATGTAAGTATACTTAGATCGCACTACACCCCGGTGTACGTGAACACAAATTAAATATAATACGATTGAATAATCAATCGCGCGGTTATTACAAACGTGTTGGTTACCGAGTGTCACGGTATACTGTATAACAATTGGTATCTACAGCGGCTGAACGCGAATTTCCCGACTCGTAATTTTTCATTAACTAAAACGATTGTACGGTCGTCTGTAAAACCGGCCACGGAAACGGTCTTCGCCGTTCGTCTGTGTACATAAATATTATTAACTATGGCTATAGTATCACGTTTAGACACCCCCTGTGTAACCGTACAAATAGTCGCAGACCATTGTTTCGGGGCGTGTCTGGGTCTCTCGCTTTATTGTCACGGTGTTTTGCATAACTGTACGCGGGCCCGAATATTTTACGATCGACCCGATTCGTAGCGGACCAAAAACGCCTTTACAACAGTTCGGATACAGCCATGTGAACACGCGTCCTTTGAATTCGAAGGCCGACCACATACACCACACAACATACATGTTTATGTACGATATATATATATATAGCGTGTGCATGGTCCTATATAAATACGTCATCATACAAACATCTTGATCCCATCGGAGGTGTAACGTATGAAAACGTTTTAACGCTTCGACTTTAGAGGATACGAAATACATGTTACATAATATATATATAAATATACTGTTCAGTCATCGCGTTGCCGTCTTTATCAATTCACCAAACGTCTGCAGTATTCGAATCGTGAGCAATTTACACGTGCGTTGTACTTAAAATAATATTATATATATATATAGGTACACTGTATTATATATATATAATGTCAGTAGCTTTATTTTACCAGTGCGCGATCGCTCTGAACAAATCGCCATTCGTCCAAACAGTTCAACGCGTTGGTATAACTTAAGCATAATATCGTTTTGTGTGCGCATTATAATAATATAATAACTCGAACGTGGTGTCATTTTCTTATATTATTAATAAGGACTGTAGGACTGTATCCGGGTGTTCAGGAGACGAGTATAGACAAACGGCGACTGCTGGTATTTTGGTGATTACTGACTAGTTACGAGTTGTAATCGACAGGAATGTGTCCGAGTCTAGACATTGCATAGGGTGGTCGAATGAGGGTTTATTGGGATTTGACATGCATAACAATAATGCAATATACCTCCGTACGCACAGACATAGTTGGGGGTGAATTTAGAGGATTAATATGTAATTTAGGCGAAACGACCTGCGTCCAATTGAAATCGGAGATATCGTTTATATCTATATCTACATCGTTAGTAGTGTTTTCCTTATTATTAGATTGATGCACGTTGTTGTGATTTATAATTTTAACCAGTACGCTACTGGCTTTTATGGCGTGTGAAGTCCTGTTATATGGAGAGTGACGTATTCCAGTTCATTGATGATATTGATGGATCGTGTGTGATTTTTCTTAACTAAAAAATGTTGTTTCCGGGTAATGGTTGAAGACAAAATGCACTTGGGGCAGTGATATTCACAGAAACTTCAGACTCAAGCTTCCTGGATATAAGAGTATCACTTAAAATCATTAAAATTTAAATGAGGATTAGTATACATTTGAAATAATAAAAAGAACAGTATGAGCACACATCCGTGCGTATAGGATACGCGTACGTTGACTGGCACGAAACTGTTGAAATATTTTGGATATTTTTATGCTATATTTTAGATATTTGAAATTTCCATCTCCTGAGTTTTTTCCTACCTACTTATATGACGTATGATACAATTTTTGTTTGTGAGTAAAAAATATCGAAAATACGATCGACATTGTTATTATAAGCGTTTTAAGTTAACATTTAGACTGAAGTCATCAGCTAGTCCTCCTCTAGTATCCTTTTTTTTAACGGATAAGCTATACCTACTATTGAACGTACGTAGGTGTACCTACCTCATATTATAGTCATACTTACTTTGTAACTTTATCGAAACATAATAGATATATAGTATTCCGAACAACATTGTAGAATTCTCAACGGTGAAGATATTTAGATATTTGGTTCAAGGTATTTCTCAGATGTATAGGAGCACAACGGTAACAAATTTTAAACTGTGTTCGTTGTTTTAGGCACGCTGTGTAAACGGAGCAGTATACGTATTAAAATTAACAACTTGTACATAATAAGCTTTGGAAATAACCTCTGTTTGGGTATCGCAAGACCACTCGACCTGGTTATTCAAAATGTTCAATTCATACTTTTTTATCCTTTGACGAGCGCATATATTCTTTCAACAAGCGGTTTATGTAGGTATAATATGTATTCAGAGTATATAGAGTAATATTATACAATAGCGAGTTTCTTGTAAGTAGATTTCTTCTACGAAATCGGGCAAACAAACTAGATATCGGTGAAAATTGTATATTAAAAACGAAAAACATCCCGTCAGATTGCATTACATATAGTTGTTTACTATTGTTATATTATTAAATCACCGCCATACGAAAACAATTGTTCGGATCGATATTCAGTTAAAACCGTTTGATTATATTAAAATATTACATCCTTAATATATTCTACACTTGTCTGTTCCATATTGAATATGAACTACCTCTTAAAAATACCTATTAGTCTTAACTTATAACTGGTAGAGAGGGCATATGAAACTTTTACGAAGCAACACACACACACATCTACTAGCTCTTATACACCCCGATATTTTCATCACTTTGAGCAGAATCCAGAGAAAAAATTTAAATTCAGCAAAAGTATATAAGTTATCAACATCACATAATTTGTGTATTTTATTATTATATATTATAATATTGTATTATACAGTATAAATATTCGATATTGATTCTTTTTTCGTGATGGGACGCATTATACCGAAAGTTTTTTTTGTATTATTTGCTCTTTACACGCACAACTTCAGAAAATAATATTCATTGTATTCTGAATTCCATGTTAAATTTTAATATTAAAGAATATATTATTACGATAAGCAAAGGCATATAAAAACAAAACACGTTTCTGAACGTTTATTTTAATATTACACAAGTATAAATGGCATGTCGCGGTGTCACAGCAGTAGGTACCTATCAGTTATATTTTATAACAGTAAAAATAATACAATTTCGATCGTTATAATTATTTTAATAGTCGTTCATTCTTTACTCATTACTAATTGGCTAACTAGTTTTCTCATACATAAAAGATACATTTTTTTTTTTTTTACAAAAGTATTGTTGTCGATTTTTTTTATCAAATTGATATATTGTTGAAAAAAATATATATTTAAAAAAAATAGTATCTCTATAAATGAATATACGATTGCGTCCTGTGCTGTTTATCATATATTTTTGACAAAATGTATCCATTTATTATTATTATAATACAACATCAAACATTTTCTTCAAAAACGTCTGTCTGTAAAGTTCAGTCAAATCGCGGAAGATACTATGGTGTCTTTTTCACAGTTTTTTAACTATGTCAGACATTATTAATGTAATTTTTCGTTTAAAAATGCTCGTTCTGAATAAAACCTTTCGTTTCGTATAATATTTCTTTTATCTATTTGACAGACATGCTAAAATGTATCAAACATCGTTTCCATTAAAAACTAATTATGGTTGTTATTAAAATATTTATGTAGAACAGCTTAAGTATTGTTATTATTAATATAATATGACTATTATAGCGTATTGTTATTACAAAAAAAAATAAATATTTCGTTACTTAAACACTTTGTAAAATTGTATTTTTTATATTCTATATTTTCCGAGGGAAGATGAATATTTCAAAAAAAAAATACTTTTATAAATAATAATTGAATATTTTCATGTTGTGTAATTGTTATACATGCTAGTAAAAACATTAGTATTATCAATATTAAAAATAAATAATAATAACAAGCGTGAAATGACATAAACTTTATTTTATGAATTTAAAATCGTGAACATTTATTTTTTCTAGTTAAAAAATAAAAATTTATTAGTAAAATATATACTTTTAATATATTTTACGATCTATAACTCTGTACCAAGAGGCACAAAAAGCATATATTATGCTATTGGCCATATATTATGTCAGAGAAAAAATAATAAGCACAATTTTTAAAAGAAGTCAGTCACTGGGCATTATTTAAACTATAGTTTTATTGAATAACTTGTTTATATAAATTGTAATAAATGGCGATTGAGTGATTCTATTAAATGCATGTATTAATTTTTTCGAATTTTCTGAACGTATTTTGAAATATTTGTATTAGATAGGCACTTAGTTTGTAATAATTTTTTGAATAAGCCTGAACTAGTGATATTTGGCCGGTAAAGATTTTATCACACTAATATTGAATACATATTATAACATATTATCGTATACTTCACACGTAGTTAAATGGCACGACTATTCATAGATACATCAGATTGGAAAAAAATACAACTATAGGTATTGTAAAAATATGCCATTTAAATTAAATATGTTGAATTGGAATAATTAACTAAAATAAAATATAATATAATATTTTTTTCAAAATAAAATTATTAATTTTACTTACAATTGAAAAATTAATTAAACTATTGAAATAAAATAAAGACTGAGTAAGTGAAATAAGAAAAGCGTTTTACCAAATGGAAAATAGAATATAAGAAATATAAAAAGGTTTTAAATGGGTGTAAAAAATATTGTTGGATACTTGGATATTACACTGTCCAAAGTAAAATAAAAATAATATATCATGGACATTATACCACCTGAAGTTAATTTTGAATGTTTATATTACAGAAGTAAATTATTTAAATTTAATGGATGGTATTTTTGAAAGTATGTCCAAAAAAGTCGAAAGAATGGGATAAAAAATAAAACAATAGGTAATTATTAATTAATAAAAAGTACATCACTTTTGAGTCTATAATTAAAAGTTAAAATAATGATAAATTATTAAATGAAAGGATAGGGTCCCTACTTCTCATTATATGAAATTGTAAACATTGTAAATTAAATATTATTATATAAATTCTACCACATGTTTAATCTTTAAGCCTTGTCATTATAACATAGTATTAACACATTACTATGGATTAAATATGATATAGAATATTACATTTCCATACTCTCAAAAGTCTTCTTTTATAAATATATATATATATAAGCTGAGATAATATATGTTGTAAGTTGTAACATTGTCTTATAACTTACCAAACCACTTTATGATCAGATGAATATTGTTCAGGATTTTTTTTTGAAAAATAAATGTATTTAAGATAAAGTGTCTGAAATCAATACAACTAGAAGTGTATATAATTTATAGGCAGTTTTTATGAATGCTGGTTATTTCAAAAGGAATTAAATTAAAATAGAAAAGTCATAAGTTTATAATATATTACACAAAACTGGACTAAAATTCCATTCATTAAAAATGTTTATTAATGATAATATAATCCACAAGTAATTGTCAATATAATCAATTATGATAATGTTATCAAAATATTATAAGTCTTTTGGCAAAAGTAAACCGTTGGGATTACATGCCCGAAGAAGTTAAAGTCGTTTCAATCCAGTCATTCTGTAAACATAGTATATTGTGTTTATCGTTGATCAGTGTTGCAAAATATCAAAAAAAATAAGTAGGTATTAAAACAAACAACCTGTAGGCTTTAGGTGTATAATATTAAAAAAAAAATATTAGAAATTCTAATAGCGCATTCAAACGCGTTTGCATTATTTTATTCCAATGTTATGGGTTCGAATATCAAGTACTTATATTGTAAGTAATAGTTTTATCTCGTTCACAGTTGTTATGAATCGTATGTGCATTCTATCGTATTCTGATTGGCCGTTGTAATCAATAAACATGGTATCATTCACTAACCATATGATCTACCGAGAAATTTCCCGAGTTGGGACGAGTTCAACTTTTGGACACGACATAACTGCGATCCCGGCTTGATAACTCGAGCGATTTAACCGGGCAAATTTTTTTTGGAAAAGTGTCGTCGACGTGCGATTTCTATTAGCGACCGTGTTTATCAATTCGAGTGTCTAGATAGAAGAAAGGCTTTCTGGGCCAGACCGCAGAAAACGAAATTAAATAATTTCATCATGTCATACGTTTTACCGCACATGCGTCATAATACGCGATTAAATTATCATGAATATTGTGTTCGGATTATACGGAAAATGCTATTGTTAAAAACGACGTCTTATTTTACGAAGAGATTTCTGATATTTTACTCTACGGTCTTGATACGGTCTTATTGTACGAGCAAACAGCATTCATCCGATTACAGATTCTTTGGCAACGGTGATTCGTGCACTTGTATGTCTCTGTGAAATAAGTCCCGCATGAATACCGTATGATATACTGCGCACGTTTCGTGTACGATGAAAGATAATAATATACAAATGAAATGATGACATAACAATAATAATAATAAACAGATAGAATAAAATCTCGTTTATTTCGTTGCAATCCAGTTACAAATCTTCATTGTTATTTGCGGCAGTATACTTGTTTTTGCCGATCGTTTCATTTTTTAATGATGATGATAATTATTGTGTGTTCTGTTATTGTATTACCTAGGTACCTATATTGATTTGGTCTGACCCAATCTTGGCGTTTGATCACGAGATTGCGTTCAAATTTTTAAAAAAAAAAACCGTTTCAAACATAAATTTACAGTGCAAAATACTAGGAAAGCGAAAAAGACACGAAAGTCTCAGAAATAATTACAAAAGTTCGACTTTAATAGTAGTACCGGTATCGCGGCGGTATGTATATCAATATCGCGTATATACAGTAAGTGCACTAGCCTTTTTTCATTTTTTTTTTTTACTTGATATTTATTTTACCGTGTACGGTAAACACCGTCCATCTTTGTAAAGGATTAATTTTACGCGCTAAAAAATTCATGACATCTATTGTGCGTGCGTATGTACCTATATGCGCCGTGCAAGCGCGCGCGATAAATCGAGGACAGTCACTCGTCTGGTTTACATAACGACGAGGAATTTCTCATGCGACAAGTTTAGATTAGTTTTATTTTTGTACTTTTTGAAACCTCGGAGCGGGGTGAAAAAAACCTACACCGAAAACATCTCCCTACGGTTGGTCGAAAATCAAAATACGCCACTCGCACACACACATACACCCCCACACCCACACACATACACCCCCACACCCACACGCACACACACCCACACGAGCGCACGTGGGTATACCGTATACACTGGTACACGTACGAATATTTTGGCTCCAGTTTGAAACGTTTACTCGTGAATCAAACCCTCTTTCTTTCTCACCGCCCACACGTTACTACAATATATACAACGCGAGGGGGCTGGTAAAGTTTTCACTGCCAATATAATTTATTCCTCGGTGTCCGGCTTTAAATCACGACTAAGAGTTTCCACAGAGTTGTGTAAACGGAGAATATGCCGCGTACTGTTCTTTTTTAACATTAATAAAATAAACTTTATAATTCAATTGTACGGAAATGAACAGATATATATGATAAAACATAATTTCATATGTTTCAAATTGACTGCCAAGCAAGGCAACGCGCGTACATATTATATGATATGAAATAAAAACTGTAAATGAGAGCCTAATTTTATTTTTTAATTATTCGAAAACCACAATTAATAATTTATCATTCACTTGGTTACAATAATTCCTTGTTAATGTACACAACCATAATACACGTTAAACATTTCGAGCTAAGACGTGTTATGCTGTACGCGATGTTTAAAATTTTCAAAATTATTAATCGCTGAATGTCAATATACGTAGCAAACCAACTTGTTGAAATTCATATTAACATTACATTTTATTAGGTCATATGAACAATCAAAGTTTTTAAGTGTAGATTAATAGTCGCCAACTAATTCGCCATATATTGATACTTATCGTATTGATAGAAGTATTTTAAATCTTTGATATATTTTATTTTTTGGTTTTTCTGAGAGCATTTAATTTTTTATTCAATTTATAAGTCTCTCGTTTTATTTTAATGGGCTGTTCTTTTTAAACATTATAATTTATAAACTGCTGAGAGTTATTAAATTAATTTTTCGAGCTTGGTGATTGGGTCAGATACGGAGAGACTTTTTAATAATATATATCAATTTTTATTTTGTCTTAAACAGTTCTTTAGTTTTTTTAATCTTCATTGACTGTGCAACTTGTAATAGATATTGTTATTATTCATTTAGATTGTAAATATTAATAATCCACGATTACAAAGCATACAATTATATTATGTTTTCTAATATTGTTATTAAAAAATTATATTAGTATTTTATAATAATTAACCACATTCCAAAATAGTGATCGGTTCTTACTTCTTGCGGTAAAACCTAAAAGCACTTTTATTACTAGGCAGGTAATAAATGATCACTTAAAATTAATATGCTTTATTTTTATGATTTAACAGTGCCAATATATTTTGTCAACTATAAATATTTTGCGATTTTAACTCATTTCCAAAGTTTTATAGATTACATATGTCCACAGCAGCTTACAGAAAGGTATAAACAAATAAAATCAACTTGATACCTATTATACCGCTATATTAAATATTTAAAATCAACGAATCGGCAGCTTTTTTACATAGATATACAGTGCAGAATCGGTAAAAAAAAAGTTCGCAGCCATACTTCCATGGACCCTCAAAGCTCAACTCGTATAAGAAGACATCCAAAGTTGGTAATAATGGTTGCGCCACATCATTAAATATTTTCCTAACAGTTTGGGAATTACATTTTGAAACTTTTCTGCGTGCTAATAGATACAACGTGGTTGAGAATACTTTTCTTTTTGAACAACACCAATTATTACGTTTGCTCGCGCATCGGCTGTCAACGTCAATCTGGAGCGACATATCGACTGCTGCAGTTTCTGAGTGAAAATGAAAAACTATAACACATTAAACAGGGTATTCTGACTACCTTTGTTCCCACCATTCGTCAACAACATTATTTTTTAACTATTACTTTTGAAATATTATTTTATAAAACTTACTACATTTTACATTACTACATTTTAAGCCTTAATTATTACAATTTATTTGGTACTTTTTGGTTAACTTAAATTCAACATATTTAATTTCACAATTCTTGAAAAAATCGAATCACATAGCTATTTTATTTAGACGTTTTCAAAGTTGGATTAGAGTAATATAGTTTATTGTCAACGAGAGAATATAAACGAAGACAAATACGTCGAGTCACTCTATAGTGCATATACAATATACGATACATATAAGGTATGACTAAAATATAACACTGCATAACTTCTCAAAATATTTCGTTGTAACCTTCAAGTACCGAATAACTTAGCATAAATCGCCTGGAATAAAATTGCTTATTTTGATTTTCAATATTGTTCTATCGAATTATGTTTTTAGAAAAAAATAGTTGAATGTAGAGTTTTATTATTTTTATATTTACCATACATTGTTTCGAGAAAGGTTGAATTCTCATAGATGTTTGGTTTTGACTTTAGGCGCATTTATTATAACTATTAGGTATGCATTTATATAGGACTTGGTACTTTACGTTATTCAATAAAGATTTTGTGACGGTTTGCTGATGAGCCAAATTATTTAACCAAGCCAATATAATATAGGTATGCTCGTCTATACTTGAGAATTGAGAATACATAACGATAAAACTGAACTTATAAGCATTATATATTGTATTATTTATATTTGATAACAGCAAAGCAAAATAGTAGATTAATACACTTCAAATGTATTAATTTTTAGTCTACGCTAAACTATATCAAGCTAACAAACATCCAATAAATACATTTAAAAAAAAATTGAACAACGTATTCAATTTGACAAATATAAGCGAACGAAAAAGATAATACCTATTATAATGATTGATGAGATAAAATATTTATTTGTTATTGTCAGATAGATTTTTCAAACAAAAAAATATCCATTTGCATGAGAAAATCAACTCTACTAAAAAGTGATTATTTACATGACTTAATACATCTCGAATAATAAAAAAAAAATCATTATTCCTTTTGTCCTTTTACAAAATACAATACATTAACGCAACTAAATTATGTCGTGGTTAAATAATTTCACTGTACAACTTTTACGAGACTGCAAAATCGCTTGGTGCAGTAAAATTAATATTAGAGCCGACATTTTATTTTCATAATTATCGATATCTCGTTATTTTTTATGTCATATACATGGAACAAACTTTTTTCATCGAAAAAAAAACTAATTAATAATAATTGGTCACTGCGCTCTACATGAAATAAAATAGCTTAAATAAATTATCAAATATCAATGATTCAATTGTTTTGATGGAATATTTTTTCAATAATAAATCCAAACATTCTCATTGTTAAAATTACTATTTGTTGTTACAAACTCTCTCGAAATATTTCTGCTTGTATACCTACAAAAGAATCTTCTACGTATATACTGGAGTATGGTGTATCGTACTTAGGATAATTATCCAGTATTAAACTAATAACAAATAACATTGGAATGTGTTGTTTTTTTAGTGCAAGTATAAAATGAAAAATAATAAAATATATATAAAGCAACATAATCGAATATATATATAATATATACATTCGTTACAATAAGCTATTATCACGTGTTTTTTTTTTACTTTTCGTGTAAAATTAACGATACCAATATTATTATGTATCAATGAAGAGAACACCTTCGCAATCAGTGCATTTTTCCGCAAACAAATCTAAGCCATGTATTGTAAATAACGTGTCAATATGTGTGTTGAGGTTTAATGTTAGGTACCACTTTTGTTTAAATATTAAGTTAATGTAGCCCTAAAACATATATATAGAAGAAGTCTTTTACCAAATATATATATATAAAAATATTTTATTTTATTTAAACTTGACGGGCGGAAGCCCATTTAAGATATAGTCTAGTATTTGGTATATAAATTTAGCAATAATATACAAAAATATACAGAATACCTACATGAAAAAAAGAGATTAAAAAAAAAACATTCGTAATTTGATAAAAGCTACATAATTAAAATTATAATATTATATAATATATAATTATTTTTAGTACGAGTATATATGTATATGTGTATTTTAATACGCTTAAGTTTTTGATATCGTTTTTCACGTTATATTTGCTCTGAATTTTGATTTAAAAAAATCAGTGTATTTATGATTATCTGAGAGCTGTATCAATTTTTGTTCGTAGTTTTCAAACTATTCGTTTAAAAATAATACATTAAATTTTTATTTTAATGTTTCGTTTTATGTTATAGTTTTATTGTCAAGGTTTATATGTATTATTATGTGATTGATGGTTAAATGCAATTAATTCAATATGCTTTATAAAACATAATAAATATTTTAATAAATCAATGCATATTACACATACTAGCTATTAGACAAGGATTGAACGTAAAGACGATGATTTTGATATATATTTTTAATTATTTTGCTTTAAACATTTGATACATGTTCACGATAAATAATATCAAAATGAACCAATTGAAAATATAAAATACTTCCTTTTCTACCTTTTGTTCAAAATCTATACAATTACCTGCTTTGAAATGTAAAGGGGTTAAATAATACACACAAAATGGATATTAAATAATAAGAATGATTTTTGTGGTAAATCAAAAACATGTTTAAACCCATCCACTATATGTTTGCCACATCATATTCAGCTACATATTTTGTTTAGTATCATAACTCGATCATGCAATCAGACATTTGGATTAATTAATTAGTACATTACAATATTATAGAGCGAGAAAATAATATCCTAATGAACATATTGAAAAAGTATACACTAGTAAGCACTTAGTATAAAATGCATGGGAAATAATTGTGTTTGAATCAAAATCCACTGATATGTTTAAGCCCTTCGACAAATACTATTTTTTATGTTAATTACATCATTTTAAATTTAATTGAAATATAAATATAGTAATAAAGGTATTTTGGTAGTGTGTCGTATGCAAAAGGCTAATTGGAATTGTTTTTTAAAACTTCTCATTATATGGTCAGCGAAATAATACAAATGAAAGTTTAATAAGAAAAAAAAAATAATGCGTGAATTGCAGTCTAAAAATCAAGCCTCTCGTGTATATTGTTGATGAGTAGTCAGGTCAGTAGTAAAACGATCGACGATTGACGACGATTGGAAGCTGATCCCCTTTTGTCAATCATATATGATTGTATACAAACGCATAGTATATAGAGTGATTTGCCAAAGTTCCTTACCAACTTCATTGTCCTTAAATAATGCATTTGTTCGAATTCTGACTTAAGTAATTGTTTAGTATACCTTCTTTCAAATCACAGTTTAAATACTCAGATATTTCATATAATTGAAGAGAGTATAATATAGTATGTGGCGATACAAACTTTTTTTTTTAATGAGAACCATTCTATTTTCCTGTAAATTTTTAAACAGATGATTTGTTTAACGATGGTGATGCATCTAAATCAAAATTCAAACAAGTAGTTTCTTAGTTATTAAACTTTATTTACTACGCATTTTAATCCTTGATAATGGTTTCACATCAAATATAAAATATATAAAGCATGTATTTATTTTTACATATTATTTACTTATAAAAAGATAGTTATGACTGAGAAAGAAAAAAATTATCCACCAAATAATTTACAGTAAAAGAAGGGGTTTTCATATTTTGAAAACTGAAGTTTTTATTTCCATAAGACAATTAATAAGTAACACACTAAATACTAAAAATTTAAATATGTGGTTTTAAAAATTCAAAAATCAGAATTTAAATTAACGTATCATTAAAGCAAATAATAGGAGAGAAAAAGCAAAAGTACTTGTAGAATCACCCTGTATAATGTATATATTTTTGTTTGTATTTAAACTCTGTGTATGAAATAATACTACTATTCGATGGTCGATATTTAAATTGAAACATACATTACAGCTGAATAATTACAGAATCACTAATTATTAGGATCATTCTAACTGATTTAAGACGTTCCGGTTACGTGCATAATATACAATATATACAAATGAACCATTAATTAATCAATACGAATAAATAATAATGTTTATAAATAGATTTGTGTCTTACGCGCTGTCAAAAATATAATCTCTACTAAATAAAAATGTTAATATTCTTCGTTATTAAACACTATAGCAACAGTTCGATGAAATACAAATGAGATTGGAAAAAGCATAAACGACATGCATAAAATGCAATATTCTGTTATATAAATACAAAAATACACTGGCATAACAAGACATCGTGGTAAGGTGTTGCTTTAGGTTGGGTTAAACCAATAAATTAACATATAAATTAGCTTATTTTCAGGGCCTCGGAGAATGCCAAGAACTAAAACCCAACTCTCTGCATCCGCCGATGAGTAAATAGATACCGAGTACGTGGCTTCTCCATTGAATGGTTGAGGAGCGCTCATTGAAATCGTTTTTTTTTTTTTTCAAAATAATGTATCTAAATTTTTTTGAAACCCAGGTGCTTATGACTACGAGTGTGCCGATAATATATTACATGTAACGAGATTCAGTAGGTCTATAAATTAAAATTGCATTGTGAATACAATTTCGACTACGGTAATAACAATTAAAAAATAATAATAATAATAATAATAAAACAGCGCATACGTAGTTATGCAATATCACTATTTCTATGTCATTATCAAAAATATATACATTATTCTTTATAAAGGAAAATTAAAATAATAAATTAACTGTGCTCACATATAGTCTAGCAAACGAATAAACTATCATACTTATATAATTTATATAATTAATAAGTACCTATATAATTCCTAACTTCAAATCTTTTTAAAATATAATTTCATATATACACGTCATATATTAACCTAAAATTATCATTGAAACATTACATAGTTACCAATTTGATAAATAGTATAAGATGTACTATATATAATTTAAAAGTATAACAAAATGTTAACACACGAAAGAACATTCAACATATTATTATTATTATTATGTAATATTATGTTACATAATGTGCCAAATTCAGTAGTATACTATATTATATTATATTACGATATTATATATAAATTATATGATGACTCGTGAATAAATCACACGGTAAAGTAAAAAAAAAAATACCATAAAGCATATTATTATATGGCATGACAATGATTCTGTATAATATAAATAAATAATAATACTAGGAAATAATATATAAATAGCAGATACCATCTGGGAGATTTGACAGTTTTATATTGAAATTACATTAAAATTTGTCGTATCTTCCACATACACCCTGTGTAATGTGTATGTATTATTTTCTAAACGAGTACCAGCGTGAAGTAAACATTTGACAATCATAAGATTATTTTTATTTCGTTAATCAATACAATATAAGACAGTATTTTCAGTACCACGTTAGTCAATTTTAACATTACATTTTACAAATTAAAATTAAATGTGCCCTTTTTACTTTTTAACCATAAATTACTTATTGTATTGTTGGAGATACGCTATACAATTATTTTAATCGAAGCTTACACATGCTGGTCTCAATAAACACATTATAACGTAGTACGTACACTAAAGCATTGTTGAAATTATAATAATATGAATATTGATTAATCGTTCATATGACAGTGAAGTTTGTGTATTTCCTATAGAATTGTATATTTTTCATTCAAAATTTCTTAACAAAAGCTTTTACAAAGTTTTAACGTTAAAAACTAGATTATCTACTTTTTTATGGATTTTTTGTGTAGCTTACATTTTCTACCAGTACTTGCAGATAATTAATTTAGCGAAATAAACTATAATTTATAATAAAAAACACTACCTATTTAGAAAATTATAATTTTAATTTTTTTGAATGGATACAGTTGCTTGTTGCTACCTGGTGTATGGCATTCGTCTCTCTCCCCTCAACTTGGTACTGAATATGTAGATATTAAGCATAAAAATAAAAATAATAATTATAGTAAATAAATAAATGCGTTTTAAAATAAACTCGGTTCAAACCACCCCGCTGACCTTTCTTACAATTTCTGATGGTTGATAGTAATTTTAGTAGTATATTTTTTTAATAACGTTAAGAGGAATTATTGAGAAAATCAAAAACAACTTTTTCGTAGAACTTACCAACTATATATGATATTCATAATACATACAACTTTTTGAACTATTTTCCAACCCAAAGTTTCTTTGGAAAATAATCACACAGTACACATTTTAACCACTAATATAGAAATTTGATCATTGAATCATTGAATCACGCTGAATCTTAAAAAAAAAGCACCTATATTATTGTACTAGATTGAATACATAAAAATATATTGTATTCATATTATACTAATAAAAAACTAATTCATTAACGCGATCTTCAATATTCCTATCAACAATATTTCATATCGATATCAGTTTATTAATACTGATAGGCAAATTATATTGTTGATAATTTGCTGGTCCGGTGGCATATTTTTTTTATCTATAATACATCACAGATTTTAATCCAATGAAATCAATAATTATGATACGGTTCAAGCTACCCTGAGAATAAAAAAAAACAAAACAGATATCATGTTCTTACAATGAATTTATGTGGCTTTTAAAAGAAATGAATATAATTGTGTAAAAATTATGTTTAAAATAAAAAAATCTTACTATACATATTATAATATAGAGTAGAAATAGCCATGTGCCCATTTGTCATGTGTGCTATTGTTTGTATGCATAAGCTAACACAGATAAACGGAATAACATTATGTCGTATATTTTACATTGATGATTGATATTATTTATATACCATTGTACCTATTTATAAATATGAGGATAGTTAAATATCATCAATAATCAATATAGGTACATAAACTGACAATTCTAATGTTTATATTTTATGGAATACATTTATCATACAAATTATAAATATAATGGTTACCTAATACATTTTAGGATATTCTGACGGACAGAAAAGTATTTTTAGTTGTTGACCCATCAAATATAGAACTTTCACTGTTCATGAAAATGCAATAATTCATCCGTCACCAGCAGAGATTGAAATATTAGACGTACGTCTGTTTTGTTTGAGTTTGTTCAAATTTTCAACACATGACGTTAAAAACAATAATATTATACCGTCGACACGTTGTATTTATTTTTATACCACATAAATAGCATAATATAGCAGGACAATAATTTTAAAAAAGCATATTATTTTTTTTCTAGTTGGAAATTTAGATCAGTATTACAAATAATTGATACCATAATTTTAATGATAATTATTCATTACGATTGAGTTTAGTAGGTTTTTATACTGTGCGCATAAAATTCTATATTTTTCATTTACGTATAGTAATATAATAATGTATCGGTTTTTATAAAAAACACTATACTTTGTAATAATAATTTTTAATTTACATTCCTTGATGGTTTAATACAGGGGTGTCCAACCCACGCCCCCCGGGCCGCATGTGGCCCTCACTTCAATTTAAAAACCATTAATTAATTGTATATTATAAAATATTAATATTACAAGAAAAAATGTATTTTAAGAATATAAAACTACAAAATATTAAACATCAAATAAAGATAAATTGTATTAGTGTTTTATCTCTATTGGCTCCGATAGCAATATTCCGTGTCATTTATCAACAAAAATATTTCTGCTTATTATTGGCTATGGAAAAATTATAAAAAATGTATTTTTGTATCATAGAATATAATTTAATCATTCAAATACTCAATTTGAATGTATTAATATTAAAAAGTATGTGGCCCACAACAACTTCTATCCATTTGATGTGACCCAGTCTTCATAAAAAGTTGGACACCCCCGGTTTAATATTATATCATTATCTTGTATCATACACAACATTTGATCGAGCAATATTAGATTAATAATTACCTATTAGTCCTTTTTCATTGTATACCTATAAATTACGTAGAAAAAACCAGGAAGTTAGTGTTCGTAGAGTGTAGGTACTCTTTATACTCATTTAATATTTATAATTTTTGCGGAAAATTAACTACATGAAAAATAAATTAATACGATCGATACTTGCTATAGTGACTGATTTACCTTTGTGGATAATTTATATTTACGAATTACAATACACTGATAAGATTTGTAACCATGACAATCACGAGAGTTAACTAAATATATTTTTAAATATAGTATAGAATAATAATAATTGTTTACATATAATATTATAATAATTATAGAAATGTATATATTATACCGATTGTTCTAACAATAACGAGTAAAAACCATAGCCTGTATATAACAAGTATCCATTAATTCAATATATATTTTGATGTAAGTTATTGTATAAGATAGATACAGGGAAATTAGATAAACATTTTTTAATAAGTATCTATTGAGAGGTTAGGTTAAGTTGCATTTGGCTGTAATATATAATATGTAATATTTAACCATTGACTAAAAAAAATCTACTGTTGTGTTACCTATTGTTGACTTAATCATATTTAGTTTTAGAGTTTTTACTATAAACCTATTGAATCTTATATGGAATTGTTTTAGTAACACAATATGTATATAAAATCTCTAGATATTATATTAAAACTTATGGGGGAAAAACTTTAAAAACGATAAATTCATATTATATTTTCTTCCATTTCGGGAAATTTGTACACATTATTGTACTTATATTTAAGAAGAGTCTATATCACAGAACATCACAGTACAGATTTAACTACGAAAACTGTAAAGCGGTACGCCAAAACATGGTTGAATCCAAATGAGACAGTTCACAAGACCATCTAATACTATTCAAATGAATAAAATTAGACATTGAGAAATAATAATTTTCAACAATAGATAAATCATTACGGTATAAAAGTTTTTTTAAATGAATTAAACTTTGCATAACTAATTGCACTTTTAATTGTTTGCATGATTTAAATTCGCTATTTATTAACCATCGTGCAGTTGATTAATCATTATTCTAAATAATCATACCGAAAAAAAAAACTGTAAAAATTGAAGGAGAAAAAACAAGAGAATTTATTATAAACGATGATAAAACCAACATATTTTCATCTTTGGCAAAAAAATGGCGCCAAGGGGCATGGCGATCGGTCCGTGAGCACATCTCCGAGGATTCCTTTGCCACCTATATTATAAACGGCAGCGATTGACAGTCACGTGATATCGTGAGTTCTCTCGGCTGAAATACATCAGACAAACACCAACCGACGTGTCGCTGATACGACATAAAAGTCGGCGTACAATAATAATCGTATAAATCGCGGGTGACATGTTTTGTTTTTATTTTTTTGGCGGTTCGTCGCATTTTATTGTGCCCTCGCTGCCACCACAGCGAATTCTCCTCCGGCGAATCTCAACTCGGCTCTCGTACAGGCGAATATAAATTCGTGTGTGTAAACCGTACGAAAGACTCCGCCAACGAGATTTGTTTACTAACTGTACTCGACAATTGTTGATTTATATTAGTATTATATGGCCGCCATAAACACTTATTACACTGAGCTCGATGTATATTGCATTCATACTGTACTATGTATACAATAAAGTATGCTCTAATTAAATTTGTAATGTCAGTCATGTCTAAGCATTAAAGTATCTAACCTATATAATACATGTCATGGAAACCGTTTTTAAGACAATATACCTGTACTATTTACCTACGTCCTTTACATAATTATAATTTAAATAGTAAAGTAAGATATTAAAAAAGTAAATATAGTTCAATATATTTAAAATTGAATCGACACCATAACGTTAAATATGACAGTTAATTTAAATATTTTCCGATATACCTACCGAGGAAAATTGATCACGATATTATACCCATTTTGATTAAATTTCTGTATTTAAAAAAATATTAAAAAATTATTATGCCATACCGGGGAAAATTGGTCAAAACATTTGGCGTGATAATTTTTTTAATATTTTTTTAAATACCGACATTATTTAATCAAAATGAGTATAATATCGTGTAACCGTCAAAGATGGTATTGTATTCATTCACGAGATTATGAATTTATGTAAATATAAAATAATATAATCAATATCAAACGGTCTGCGGGTAAGTTATACTTGTCGTTGATAAATTCAATTTATTTGCGTGGCTGAATATATTATTATAGGCGTCATTGTTGTTATTTCACACGATTCCTAGTTATTATAGTTATTTTCGGTTAATGTTACGTGTATTGAATCGTTCATACCTATATATTTTACTGGTGTGTGTGTGTGTGTGTGATGATAAATAATAATTAATAATTAATAATGGTTATAATTATTATAATAATAACTATTGGTCGATTATTATATACAATTCACGATAGTATGTTATAATCAAATTAATTAAATTATTAAATTAATCTAGATGGATTTAACCAATAATTGATATCGAAAAGGTAACTCGTATGTGCATAATACATTCCATAATAACTAAAAATTATAAAATTGTTATGCCTTAAATGAAAAAATTAAGTATGTATTGTAATACGCATACTTTTTAGACGGTTACATACTTTTAAAATAGACAAAATATTTTTGTTAAATACTCAACTAATATCATTGCAATGTATTCATCATTATTAAAACATAGGTAATGCAATACTTCAGAAATTAATCGAAAATAATATACCATAATGTATTATTATATTTCACAAGTTATTATGTTCTATACAAGTACATAACATTATAAAAATTGTAATATTTAACTGAAAAAATTGTATTATATATTTTTCGAACTTCTTAAAAATATGTTACCCTTTGTGGTACTCGAACAGTGTTATTTTAGATTTGTAAAGGTTTTTTAAGGTTCGATCAAAGTTTATCCTTGTGCTACATTCTCTCGTCCATTCATAAGATTGTCAGCATGTTTACGCCAAACTTCCAGACTATCATGATTGATTCCACATCATTCATGGTATTGAAAACGTCTCAAGGTTTGCAATTCATTAGTGTCTTGGTAGGTATCGTTATAGTGGAAACCGGGACAGGAAAGGCTTATAGTCTTAAACTATGCCTGGTTTTCCTGGTTCTAAAAGCTAATGAGAAGGCCACTGAGTTTAACAAAACGGATTACCTCTAATGACTTTCACGCCGAACGCGATTATACGCACTGTTTACGCTTATATAACGTCTGTTAGACGCAATGATATTAAGTTTTTACATTTTACTTTCGTTGACTCTGTGGCACAGAATCTAAACATGAATACGAACGATCACGTTTCGGTTAACAGTTTTTATTATCGACTACAACTGTGTGACTCCAATCGAAATGGAACGATATCTCTTTTTGAAAAATTAAGTTTAAAAACTTTTATTCTACATCAAGTCCCATACAATATTTTTTCTTACTAAAAAGGATTAATCCAATGACCTATGATGGATGATACCGCTAACAACATTAATTACTTTTACTCAGTTTGTTTCCGCCTATTATTGTCTTAATGACTTTTCAGTCACGAAAAATGTCATGTTTATATCTTAATACATTTTAGTTACACAATATGTATATGTATAATATTATATAGAATATAAAATGTTAAACAATTTTTTTACAATACCACAGTGTTGACTTATTTTATACATTATGAATAATATTACCACTACTTTATAAAAAGCATATTAATAAATGCAAACCGGAATCCAAATCAATAAAAAGTAATTGATAATAAAATTTGTATGTAAATATTATACAAAGATCCATACATACATAGGCTGAATGAAACCTTAATTTGAACTACTAATGTAGGAAAGAATGGATATAAATATTCGGTTTTTAGGTTATCAGTAAATTTGTATTTACCCTAGATGGATCCTGACAACTAGTCCAGGCAAGTAGGCCAGCAGACGATCGCCTTCCAATCATAAGAGAGCGACAACCTATTGAACTGCTTCTCCGACTCGTCTTGATATCCTTCGACTTGATTGGCATCCTGGTGGGTTTCTGTTGACCACCGAATGTTTGGGTCTCTCTTCCACTACAAAATAATAACATCATATTAATTTCTATTTGTAATTTTAATCTGAAGAATGTATTAACCCACTTTATATCAAGACTAACGCCCTTAAAGTTTAATATTAATAACGAGCTTAATAAACCGACTGAGAATCAGCCACATACACCTCACACATAGTCACATGGACACCTCATTAAAACCAACCACCAACGGAATGCACATCATGCGGAGAGGTATCCTTACAGTAAAACATAAGATGACAGAATAATGCAGATCGAATGAAGAAGAAAGAGAAAAACATAATATGCATACGAACCTATATGGAATAAACGGAACCAACTGTCAGCCATAAAACGTCATATTTCATTCCTCAGGAGCATCAAAATGGAGAAATACAAACAAATAGTTTTAAGTCATAAAGTCTTCCAATAATCTAATTGCTACTAAAAACTAGTGAAATATAATGTATAAACATAAAGCTAATGGTCCCTGTAGCCAAAGCTAAAGATCAATTAAAAAAAAAAAAAAACAAAAAAAAAACGAGTTTAAAATAATATAATATATATTTGAGTTTAAAATTGCGGGATGAAAATCCAAAACGTTCTTTTGCAAAAATTGACAAAATCAAGTTAGATACCGATTCTTATAAAAAAAAACATCGATAATTCGACTGACGTCGTCAAAATAGATAAAAACGTACTGATTCCTGGTCAAATTAGCGATTCAAAATGACTGGTTCATCCAAAACGAACATTTTCCATACATAAAATAGATATTTAGAAAATCAAATCGTACTTTTCCAGTTGTATATAGGCACCAATCATTAACTATAGCAAAACGTACTAAAATTTAATTTTAAAATTTTTAATTATGTTTGGAATTAAATTAAAAATTAACTCTAGATTAATATTTAACACATTTATATCGTTTTAAATATAAACAATATATTATAAAATAATTAAAAAAAAAACTTTTCTTAAAAATGGTTTGTTTTTATTAGAAATGTTAAGATACAGAAAATCGCTTAGCCTGAAACAGCAGTATTTTGGCAATAGTACGTTTCGGATTTCCACCCCTCAATTATCATTCATGAAAATATTACGTTCAACATAAATTCGTAGCTAATTATCAACCTAGAAAGTTATGAACTGATTTCCTGAATATTTTTGGTAAAAAATATAAATTTTATTTTTGCATTATTATTACCAGCTGTTAAGGCTTAAGAATGTTGATTATTAGTCTACTTTAAAAACAAATTCAAGTATTTTAAGTAAAAATAAAATATTATGATAATGTGCTCATATATTAGATATTGGAGATTAAAAATCAGGTTTATTTAATTGTTTATTATGTTTTTGGTAAGTAATTAGTACTCTGTGATTTTTAAAATAATTTGTTGGATCACTTGAATCATTTAGTAATTTTGGTCAACACATGTCATATTTATATTACCTAAACTTTAAGCGCATCTGTTCCAATATTTTTGCATAATGTATATTTTTGATTGAGAATTTTTATAAAATATAATATATAAACGGAATAAGATAAAGAGGGAGGCATTATTATTTTTGAAAATATAGCCATTTCTAGATTATTTAATTTGTTGGTGTTTCTTGTTGAGGAATTCGATCTTAATGGAATTTTAGGGTTTTTTTGTGTCATACTGTCATTATTTATATAAGTGATTTTTATACATTTATGACATATTGTATTTATTCAATTCCATCTATTGAATTGATAACTATAGCTTGGTTCATTTTAGGAAATACAGAGTTAGCATTGTTTCTGCAAAGTTTTTGACCTGAATTTTTTCTTTTAGCACATTTGGGATGTTGAAAGATTCATTAATATCCTAAGTAATGGGTTGATTTCGAGATAAAATTGTTTTGAATTTGTTATTTAAAAACCTTTTTTTAACAAAAGATGATTTGGTGAGATTTTAATCACGTATCTAAACGTGGTGTATTTAACGGAATGTCACTCTTTATGATTAATTGCCGTTTTAGTGTATTATAATTTAATTCGTGATAAACTGTTTATTATAATTGTGAAAGATTTTCATATCACCAATGAAGCGTATCCTGTGTCACTTCTATCAAAAAATAAATATACGTATGTGATAGGGCGTGTTGCTCGATCGAGATCTTAACACGAATTGATAAATTATATTATCTTTACGCAGCACATAAATATAAGTTATATACGTTTGAATGAGAATTAAACAAAAACCAAACAAGCTTAAACTTTAAAAACCAAAAAACCTGTACGCTGAAATATCGGTTTTGATTTCAGTTCGACTTTGGTCCCTAAAAAAAATGGTGCGTTTATCAATTCCGTAGATTTTGTATCAACTCCGCTGGGAATTTATTCCACCAAATACAGTACATTAGAACGTACTAACAAGAGCTGCGAGTCTTTCCATTCAAAATTATATTCCCATTTCACACATTTCTTAAAAACAAAAATTGAAACTGAAAGTTACATACTTATGAATGGAATAAATGTCCAATAAAAAAGTAAAAATAGTGCTTTCTAAAAAAAATTAAAATGAATTTAAAACGTATCTAAGATTAAAATGATAAGACACTCTTTAAGTTCACTTATTTAAAACATGTGTAACAATATTACCAAAAATAATAATGTATTTTTATTTTGTATTATATGTATAAATTATACATATACATACTAACATTGTAACTATAATTATATCCATTTTAATTATACTAAATATATTATATTATAATATCTTCATGTAGGTACCTATAGGTAGTTAAATTATATACTAACATTATGACTTTCGCTTGATTGTGTAGGTTAAAAATTTAAAAATAACTATACATTACGGTTTTGTTAAAATAAATAAATTTAAAATGTTAACGTAGTTTAAGACTTGTGGTAGCTATATACAATTGTTATATATTTAAAACTGAGCGAAATTGATAGATAGATGAGTTATGAACAGTAACCGATGAAATCAAGATAAATCTTTTTTCTTAACAAAAAGTTTTTTGTTAAGTTCCACTTTTAATAAAGTTCTGATTCTAATGCCAGTTGTTTTAGCTATTTCAGGTTTGCAGATTTTAGTTTATATTAAGACTCATCAATGGTGTAACTTTAAATAACATACGTTTTTAAATCCACATTTACTATAGTATTTTGGCTACAAATTTACGATGTTGAATATAAAAACAATCTTAATTGTTTTAATTTTATATAGTAAAATGAATCCTTGGTTTAGTCTGTTGAGATTGTATGGAAATAACCATTATTACTATGTTATAATTTAGATATGAAAAATAAAAATAAATTAGTACGATCTTATGAATACAGATGATTTTATTTTTGTTTTCTGAAAAAGGTAAAAGTTTGATTAAACAGTGTGAATGTTTTTTTAATTGTACCTAAGTATAACTATAAACGAACACAATTTAAAACCTTCATTATTAAAAACATTATTACGATTTATAAATATTAATTAAACAATAATATTCAATTTAATTATAATTTATAATATGTATCTAATATGTACCTACCTAACTAACAAGTTGTATTTTTACACAAAATTTTACATCACATTTCTGACATCGAAATATTTTTGTATTTATGACATTTCTACTGCAATGTAATTTCCGCTACATTATGACGTGCGTTCATTTTTTTTCGTTACATTTAATCATCTGTTTTTATTTTCTCAAGTTCGTTAAACATAATAAAATTAATTTTATTTGAATTTAACTTGATGTAGCAGATACAGAGCAGTATAATTCTTCTTCTCCCGTATAAAGTCAACATAAACCTTTTCCGCCCTTTATTAAAATGTAATTTATAGAATCTTTGTTTTTACGTGTAATTTGAAATTTCTTCGTTTAAATATTTCCTTTTGTCAACCATGCATGATAAATTTGCACAGTGTAATAAATGCTCGTTATATTTAGGAGTGTGCATGCATATTATTATTTTATACGGGCTCATCGTTGATCCATTACGCTGTGAACTATTTTATAAATTCATATGCAAACATCATATTGACGACTATGTTATATTGTTCCTTTTACTATATGTCACGAACGAATTGTAGTTAAATTTAATATATCAAATGCATAGGTACTTCGTCGATCAAAATGTACGTCTTACACCAATGATACACCAACACCTGCCCTTATTTCTGTCAGAAGACACTTGTTGGCAGCTTTAAACAAACTACATACCCTTAACGTAATCACATAAGATATACTTTTAGATCATTGTATTTTTTTTTTCTTAGCATATATCCAATCCAGCAAGAAAAGTTTATAGTATTAACTTATCAAATAAACGCCACTTGCCAAACACAGTTTGTGAGAAACTTATTTGAATTTCTATTTCTCACGTTTTCAATCGCAAATAGTATACTATTGAAATGAATATATTATTAAACTCGTATAATTGTCTTGTATGCTGCAAATAATAATTTATGTAGTTTGTATACACAGTGTCCAACTGAATGGGGCCTCCAGTCGTGTGTGTGTCAGGGCCACACACAACCCAAGATTTATCAAATTTCGTCATATAGCTACAAACTGTCTTTTGTGCGTGTTTAGTAATATATTAAATATATTTAATACCTATTCCATAGTTTACTACTTATTTGAATACATTGCTGACTGCAGTAGGATAATAAAATATTATATTATAATCATTTGTTAAGCGTATGTGCAAGTAAATTTATACACAAAATACTGAAAACTCAAATGTGGATATTTTTTTATAATTCATAATAAGTAATAAATTTGTATCACTGATTTGAATATGTCGCTGAAAAATCCAATGTAATTTTTAAAAATCTTATCGACCGGTGTAGTTATACAGACATGGTATGATTACGAATATAAATATAATATTTTTATTAGTTTTTCATGGATTTTTTTATTTTTAGATTCTGAGTGGAGCGATGAATCTATTGATTTTACAATGATATCTGTCCGTTATCACCTTATAGAATAGTAAAAGTGCTTGGATTTTCTTCAACATGCAGTATCTTTTCTGATAGAAGGTGAATCTAGTTGTTACTTTGGGGCTTCAAAAGTAAAAATTTCCCAGTAGTTTTCAAAAGCGCCGTGAAAAACAAAAGAAACATGTAGGAAAAACGGGATGTTTTACTCAAAATCGATTTTAGTTTTTGGTGTGATTCTATAACAAATGACCGTAAATACATGCAATTTTCACCGATTGTTTATAGTTTTTTTTTTTCTATAATTATCATCAAAATTGTATTTGTTGGGTAAAAAAGTATAATACAAGGCCTCTGATATATTGTTATAATAGCAGTTGAAAAAAAATAAACACAATTTTTTATAAGCATTTAAAGTTCGAATTTTGACAAAATTTATTAAATTTAAAATTTAAAATGTAATAATTATTTTGTAGTTAAAAATGTATAAAATGTTCAACTTTTATAGCTAAGGATTGAAGATTGAAAACAAGGCTCCACTTATAGGTTATATATAAATTACTTTATTCACAATAATATCATCAAATATACTTGGTAATATCATAGGCTGACTGACCGTCTTCGCTCAGAATCGTTTTTCTTATACAATGATATTATATCATTGAATTCAAATTTAACACCATCCATTACAGTGACCCAATTGTAACCTACTGTACAGTAGAGTGACACCCACTTGCCCACCTTTTTTTATTAGTGTCTGTGTACAAGATATAAGTGATCAAAAAAATACTTAGATTTTCTACTTCAGTATCTTGTTCAATGGGAAAGTGAATCTAGTTGATGCATTCGGGAAGCGGAAAAATTTTAAATTCCCAGTGTTTTTCAAAAGCACCGGAAAAAAAAACCACAAAAACATTAAAGAAAAACGGGAATTTTTACGCATAATCGGTTTTCTCACAAAATAGATTTTGGTTCTTGGTGTAACTCTAAAACAAATGAAGTATAACAAAAAAAAACTTAAGCGGGCTAGAATTAATCACTCGAGAATGACACCACGGATATTTAATGACGAAAGGAGACCCACCAATATGCTAAGCATGTGACACCAAGTCCACAATCAAACATATCTTCGAAGAATGCAGGTAGTATAAAAAACAAAGAGAGGAACTCAACTTAAGCAACCTTATTGAAGAAACCCAGACAATGAAATAAACACAATAGAACTTTTCAAAATACCACGAATATTAAATCTATTATAAGAAAAAACCAATAATATTGCAATGTAGGTACATAATTAACCAAATTGTTTTTAAAAGTATATGACATATGTATTTAAGAAATAATTTTTTCCCTTTTTCTTTAATTTTAATATTATTGAAAGAAACATTCTATTTTATGTTTTAAATATTATATAAAAATTAATTAATCAAAATATAATATACAGAACAGTGGCAGATGGAATTCTACGAAATAATACAAGTAGGTATATATTGTTTGCTTAATTTTTCTGACCAATTATACAATTTGTTTACAATCAAACAACACTGTTATTGTAGGATTAAACATTGTAAAAAATTATTAAGTACCTATTTAGGGCAAAGTTAAAAAAAATATATTTAGATAAATATTTATATTTACATTTGTATTTTTTCTTGAACACTTATTGACATAAGTACTTAAAATACCATTTAAATACTTTTGTGTTTTGTATCACTAAAAATACCTACAAATGAAAAGTATCTTTTTACAAGATTGCATTTACATCAAAGTATCGTACCTAATCAACTATTCCATTGACATTGAGATTATGATAGTAATAATTAACTAAGTTTAAATTATAAAAAAAGTTTGATTGAACAAATTAAAAAAAACTAAATAGGTAGAATACATTTTAAATATTTTAGAAACAGCAAATATAATAATAGAAGTACCTAGCTATTTTGAAAACACGTATAATAATATAAATTATAAGCACGTGTATAATACAGTACACAAATATGATTCATCACGTATGGAAATAATTAGCATCGATACAAACGATTAAATAATCGGATACTGTACAGTAATATAGTTTATTTACTAAATACTATACGATATGTAATTTCCCATTATTATTTAATTACCAAAAGTTTGGTATCGACACGCTTAGGCATATGGACGAACGCTTATTGAGCTTGTTTTAATATCGTAATTCGTAGGTGTTCGTATAGTATTATCTTTGTTTGGTTACATGTCCATTGTCCATACTACATAACCATTAGTCCATAATAGCTCGGTGCATCAACCATATGTATTGATACGATGCTCATATGAATTAAAATCTACTCATACTAAATTCGTCATCATTGTAAAGCAATAGGTAATGATAAAATTGATAAAACGTTTGGTCGGTCCAACCAAACAATTTCTTCATCCTGTTACAGCAGTACAAGAAATCAATGTAGATATCCGTCCTTCTAAATACATTATACGCTTACTTTATAATAACAGTTCCATATCATTGACACGTCAATGCTACAATAGCCCGTCGAAACTCAATATACACGAATCAACACGTTTCTATTCTAACTTCACTTTATTCTAATCAAAATTAATAATGATTGTTTTTTGCAAACAATTTATTTGACTACATTTTCCTCTTTTTTCCGTGTCATTCAGTGGCGTGTTTTACGGGGGGAGGGGTCCATGGGGTCCCGATCCCCTCCTCCCCCCCCATTGGTCTCATAAATATCTATCATCTAATATATATATTAATATGTTCTGTGCTAATATAAGTTGTAACCTCATAAAATGTTATTTTTTACGTAATCGATAATAAAAAATTGTGTCATAATTTGTTATACATGGTGGCCAATTGCCAGTTGGAAATCGATAAGGTTACTTAGAGTTTATCAACTTGGAGGAACAACTACAGGATAGTTAAAATTGTACCTATTCTGTTTCTATAGAACAGCCTGCCCGATGCTCGCTATAAACACAGATATATTTCATAACATAACATGATTATAAAATATAAACTTTAATCAATTTTATTTATCAGTTTATCAATAGGTATTCATATTATTAGTTTTGTACTGACGCTCTCTACTCTTGTTTGCGTTATTGGTACATACATTTTATACTTGTTTGCTTTTTTGTAAAATAAATACTAAAATAACAGTTTATTTTTTTCACAATTTAACAATATAACTTATAACTGTATTTTTAATTTTATTATTATGCAGACAAGTTTAAATGGACTAGCAATGATGTCTATTCATTGGGACATACATCTAGATGTAGATGAAATAATCAAATTATGTGTTATAAAATATGTTGATCAAATATAAATAATTATTAACATCAAAATGGTTTTATGTTAATGTATATTGTGATAAATTAAATTTATATTACAATGTAATACTAGAAGGTGTGGGGGTAGAGCCCCCCCCCCCCCCACACTTAAATGTGTTTGTAAAATTAGCTGGACTCCCTCCTCACAAAATTCCTAAATACGCCACAGGTGCCATGGTTGAAATATACAGGTTATTCCATAAAAACTCTGACTGTTATCATCAGAAACAAAATGACTACGTAAAGGGAATAAGGGATATCACAAATATCAATTTTTCTATCGTCAAAAATACGCTGGCAAAAGTTAATCACGGACCTTATATTCAGTATAAGGTCTATGAACCTAACAAGTTCAAAATTCCCGCGCATAATTACTTGATTATTATTAGCTCCCTATACGCTGCCGTTTTTGTTTTTACCATCGAATATTTGATTGAGAAGGAGTATACATATATGTAATAACCTTGTATATTTCAACCAAGACTGGTGCCATTAAACGCATTGATTTTAAGCTTTAACAACACTATTGAACATTTGTACAGAGAAACAGTTACCAACATTATTTTGCAGTCTATACCGCGCCTTTCCAGGGGTATGTAATGATTATTAATCATCATTATTATACCCTCCTAGTCGAAAGATATACTGCCTATACCTCGTTTAAATTTTATCATTTAGTCATCAGGTATGTCGATCTTGCGAATTTAAGAATAATATGTATATTATTCATGAAAATTATTTCAAACCTGCTTGCAGTAACACAGATTTTTAATAATAACTGTTCTATATAATCTGTTTTATACGCTTCCCGACAGTAGAGAAACCATGAGCAAACTCATTTGTGGACAACATCAATAGCACAGCTTACAAACCTACAGGCATAATATGCATTAATTCAGAGCTCTCGCTTCTAATTGCGGCTCTTGGCGTGTAAAATGTGATACAAATCATTCGTTGGATGTATGATGTATGATATTGTTAATGAAATATAAGGCGATCTCATTAAATGTTCATTATATAGCAACCAGTTTGGTTGACAATCATTGATGTATAAAATTCCCAAGTGGCCAAGTGAATCTTAATAAAACACAAACTAGAAATTCTTTTAAAACGCTAATAAAACCATTATACTTTTAATTTAAAAATCATTTCAATCCAATCCACTCTCTCAATATTTCCTAAAATTCAGGTATCTGTTAAAGGATTAACTATATCTTAACTATTTATTTTAAAGTTGAGATTATGTTTGTCGATAACTCATTAAATTATACTAATATTAAATGAACTTATTACAAAATGTAATTTAACTTGCTCGCTAATTTCATTTATAGGTGTATGACTAAATTATAGTGATATAAGATAAAATATCAAAACTTATTTTTATAGTGTTTTTATCAAAATAAAAACTATATAGGACACTATGCCAGTTAGACCGAATGAGTTAAGAATAGCTACCTACCTAGATGATGTAACCAAATTTATAATTAAACAATAAATAATATAATATTGTATCATATTTATTAATTAATATTTACATATTTTTTTAATAGTTAACTATTGAATTCTCAAATAAAAAACTTAAAATCCACAATGATGGTTTTTAAATAAGTTTTGTTTCTTATGTCATGCGATAAGCAATTTGTATTTATGTCACTTCTTCCGGAATCTGTAATGAGTTTTAACTGTTTACTGCTGAACATTCATATAAACGATTAATTTTTTATTGGGAAATTTATAACCTGTGTACATTGCCACGCTGCCCATTCCCCTAGTATACAATAAAAAGCAATTAATGTAAATTTTATTGAAAAAAAAAAATGTTATTTGCTTTGTTTACTCGACACTAAAATAATCTTTGTTCAAATTTTTAACATTAAAATGATTTAAGAAAGCATAGTTTAAGTTCATACTTACTAATATTATTTTGCAGTACTTATTATAAATTTATAAACATTACTTTAGACCAACAAACTTATTCAGTATTTAGTAACAGCTAGTGGTGTGTATTCGAGTCATATTTAATTTAACCACAAAGGATTAAAAATGTAATTCCGAAAAACTTTCAAATAAAATCAAAATGTTCTCTAGCTTTTTGATCTTGAGTAATGGTTTTCTTTTTACTTTTGTTATGATTTTGTTGAGTATAATGTTAAAATTATTTTTTTATTCATTAAGAACAATAATTTTTGTTTGTACTTCAATTTTAGTCTTATATAATAGTTGACAGCAGCAAAAATTAGTTTTTACTTTATTAAGTGCCTATATTCATATTGTATATTGTTATAAATGTTATAATATAATAATTTATAAACTATATCATTCTTGCGTTACGTCAGATAATCAATATAAAAATGTATAACTGAATTATTTTTAACTGTATTTTTATATTTATTGGGTTATTACTTATTACACTATTGTCCAACATGTATAGTCGTATAGACAGTATAATATTTACTATATTAGATTCTGAGCGAAACGATATAAACGTATTGAATTATTTAAGTATTGTGATGTGTGTGTTTTTCTTAAATTTGTGTTAGTCATCAGTTTAGGGCTCGGAAGTTTTGCACTAAAAACTACCGAAATATGCATGCCCTTAAATATCCTGATATACGTGCCTAAATATGCCCTTATTTTGTTTTTAATTTATAAATATGAGGAAAAAAAACATTATTAGTTATGATATACTACTCACGGTTTTTATTTCAATTTCTTTGACTGGCAATTAAAAACATTATTTTATTAGTTAATATACATTTTAGTGGAATATTTGATTTTAAAAATGCTTCACATAAATCTTTAGAAAAATCAGATTTTCGTATTGGTGTTTAGTAATTAACTGTTGAATTGTATTTTTATTTTGACGATTAGATGCGATTATATGTTTTTCAGTACTTAAGTGCCGAGTGACACTAATAAGTTTTTCGCACTTTACCTTCACCTCTCATAATATCTAATAAAATAATAAACTACCGTCGAACGCAAAAATATGTTCACCGAATTCAGTAACGTAGTTTTACCTCTAGAAGTAGCTGATGTTTTTACTTTCAACATTTTAACACAATTTAATTAAAAAAGATGGACACTCGATATTATCTCATGGAACACGTCAAACAATATAAACGAGAAATCCAGAACTGACAACATTCTATAATTTTACAAGAAGACGAAAGAATCGTTATCGACGATCACTATTATATTACGATAATTTATCGTAATGGAAAATATCAAAACTTTTCTAAAAATAAACATAATATTGTCTACTAGCCGTTATCGGGCCGCCGTGCGTGTGACGTTATTTAGATGTAATTTATTTTGTCAATTACATAATGTTTGACTCAAATATGCAGAAAATAGCAAAAAAATTATAAAATATGCGAATAAATAAAAAAAATTCCCAAAATATGCAATTATATGCAAAATAAAATGTAGTAGGTATTTGGATTTTTATAAGTATAATTCAAATTTGTAGCTGATCTAGTAATGTTTTAGTCCATTCAGTAAAAACATGCAAATGCAACCTAACCTTCCGGGCCCTACTCATCACCTTATGGGGCAGTATTTTTATAGTTGAAATTTTGTCAAAATTCATCAAAATCTCGACAATTTGAAAATTATTTTGTAATTAAAAATGTATAAAATGTTCAATTTTTTTATCTATAAAGGATTGAAAATTTAAAACAAGATTCTCATAAATAGTTCATATTGTAACCGAAAAATAACCAAATACATATTATGAAGTTCAAAATTAATATTTAAACGAAGAATAACGATTTTAGTTATTTTATTGTAATTTAAAAATATTGTTCATCGGTACTTGAAACTTTTTAACGTATATTATTGTATTCTATACCCACAATGACATTTTCAAATGAAATTTCTTTGACAAAATCTAATTTAGCCTACTATAATAACTATTAATGCGCCAAATAGTAAAATTAGTTACTCACTTGCCCACTTATTTTCCTATTCATTGGTGACGAGATAACTGTATACCCATATCTCAAATCTTTAAAATGGAAAATCACACGCTTTATTTTAATACAGCACTGTTTTCTACATTTGAACAGACATCGTATAGTAATAATTAAATTAAAGAGGTATTTTTTTTTTTATAATTTATAACAAAATACAATTGTTTAACCTATTGAAGGCTGGCAAATGAACTACTGCCGAATGCATTCTACCAAAAATCGTTTTTTTCTGGACAACCTTCCTGTTCGTAAATCGTAACCTCAATCCCACTATATTAATATACTTAGTCGTATACCACGCCATGCTTATTTTGAAAATGAAGTTGGACCAACATGCCAATCTCGTATGCAAATTCATTCAGACAACTCGCCCCTTTCGGCTTTCATACCCACTAAAGCGTGCTTATACGACATTAACCTACCATACCCAGAAACATATTGATTAGATTTTTCAGATTACAGCCGGCTCAATCATCTTATGTCTGTACAGTGTACACACATATTAGGTTTTTTGCCTTATAGCTGTGTTGCAAAATCTGTGACTTATCTACTTCTTTACTACCCTTATAAATACTATCCTTATACATAACAATAATCATCTGACCATGCCTAAACCTAACCAAGTCTTCGCACATTAGTAAAAACCAAATCAAATTTTAGTTAGATGATTAGTTATATTTATAAATAAAGCTTGCATTATTTAACTATTCATAAATTAAACAAATTCTCATAAATAAATCATCTCCTGTCAATGTTTTAAACATGTATATTCTCTTTCTTATAAACGATAAACAATATATTTAAAGATAAAAAAATTATACATAGAAATTACAGTTAATAACCAAACATAATATTTCTAGAACAAAAAAAAAAGTAATGTATTTAACTTTATAGTTTTCATTTAATAACTTTAAGAAGGTGAAATATATTAAAATTGTAAATTATTTTTGAGGAAAACACAGTTTGGATTGAAGATAAACAATATAATATTATTAATTAATCGTTATGATAACATTATCATAAACGTGTTTGACATCTTTCATTATAAAAACAAGAAAATCTATGTAGATAATATCTATATGAAATATTTTGTAGGGTTGAACGACAACCCATCCCCCTGTATACGTACTTACTATAAAATAGTAATATTTGTCAAGTGTGGAAATGTGGACTTTTGGGAGTCCAAGATTCCGTAATCCCTGCCACGATGTCCACCTTTGCTTCGACTTAACTTCTCTAGTATTCGATTCTTACTATATGGCATAGGTAGGGCCCGGATTCATATGCAAATGCGCGTGTATTCATATAACTGACATAAGTTTAGTTATTGAGAAAAATGTATATTAATTTCATATTTCTGAATAAACGCATATATGATTGGTAAGTTTCATGTTCTATAAAATAATGTAAATTTATTTTAAATGTTTATTGTATTTTTTTTTTACAACAAGAATTCTATGGTTTCACTATAACAAAGTTCACGGAAGTAAGAAATTTCAAAAATTGCTTATACTTTAAAATCTAAATTAATAAATTAATAAAATAAATAGATAAATAATTTATCTATTTATTTTATTCGCTAATTATTAGTAAATAAGGTGATCTTGAGCAACTACAGTTGAGAATTCGTTTTGCTATACATCAATTGTATCGGGTGATAAAGTAATATGTAAGTACAAAAATGGGCCACACATTTCAAAGCAAATCATGATTCAATGGGCATAAAGAACAGATATTTAAAGTTATTCCATTTTAGGTAAATAACAAAAACAGGTTACAAGATACAACCAAATAAAATATTTAAGACGAAATTTAGAGCTAAAGATACAATTATTATTATTCAAGCAATGTTTTAACTCATGAGAGAATGAAAAAAAAATCAAAATGTACTATGTTTATTACCTAAATTCGGTTAACCGGTGTGAAGAGACAATAGTTACGATTATAGGTAGGAATAAAAAATGTGGACATGGATCTTAATCTTAACTTTTTGTTTGGAAAATTTATATAAATTAAAGCAAATACCTACTATATATCAGGAGAGTCAATTTTGGAATTTAGTAAGTTATAACCAGCGTAATATACTGATATTGCATTAAGCTTTTCTTTGATATAATATTTTATCTAAATAACTAGTTAATTACTAATTTTAAAATATTTTATTTTTTTATTTTTTTATTTATTCTGCAAGAAGATAATGAGCCCCACTGAACATATTCGTGTGGGGGCCCATGAGTTCACAATTTGAAATATAAATACATTAAATAGTTTTTATAAATATATAATATATATTTGTTATTATAATTTATAAGAGTAGATATTTGGCGATAGTTGATAATAAAAAATATATGAAAATATAATAACTATACATTAATTGACAATATTGAATAATTTATATTCATGCACATATTTTTTTGTAAGTGCATATTTTACATATTTATTTGAATATTAATCTTGGCCCTAGAAATATCAAATGTTTTATGAACATGAGATAATTGGAAGACTAAAATATATATCTGTGTTTTGAACGGATCCACTCCCGGTCAACAGCGCCATTAGAAAAATAATTTGATGATAACAATGAACATAATCATCACTTATAAATTTCTTCACAACAGTAATAGTCTAAAACTCTAAAATTTATTTTAGTTATATAATATGTAGTATACTGTATAATATAATAATATGTACCTATGTTATATATCTGTATCAACTATCAATATAAACTTAAATTAAATGTTTTAAATTATTATTTATATTTGTATAAGTTGTATTTGTGACTCGTTAATTGTTTACCTGATTCAGTTTTTTATAAAATATAAATAAAAATACAATATTGATGTTTTTTCTAACGTTATATTTACAATAGTGTATTCATTTTTTTCTTTTGAAAACTGTGAACGATATGATCTTTGATGTTATGAATTATGATAATGTAAAGATTGAAAAACAATTCTGTAGTTCTACAAAGTTGTCAAAATAAATTACACATACAACGTTTTTGTCGATTTCAACTTCACATTTTTATGCCAGATTATTTATTGTTTAACTTGTTTTATCTTTAGTAATTTTTAATACATTTATATATATATTTGTATGTTTTTGTATACTGATATATTCTAATTCGTACAAGTGTACAACCATGGTTATGCAATGAATCATGTATGATATCATGATCATTTCATTAGCATCGGACCATATCTCAAGAAACATGTTTATTTTCAATGATTTATGCCATCACGTTAAACATGTATACTGTATACTGTATATTAGAGGTTGAAAAACTGATTTTGTACATGTATTGTATTCCATATTATTTTATTAAGTCTGAAAAAGTTTTTGAGATATTTTAGACCGAGAAATTATTTTTTTGTAACGACTTCATTAGATTCGACGCCAAAATTATTATCTTCGTTCAATTTCTTTATTATTTCCTTTGTTTTATTGTCTGGCTGCTGCTGAATAAGTAGCGACTATAAAAGGAGTTAAAAGTTAAAATAATAATAAATTATTGCTTGGATATTGTATTTAATAAATATCAGCTTGAATATATTATCATAAGAAACGTTCAAATTTTTGGTAAAAATATTCTTTATAGTAGTAGTTTATGCTCTCAGCTAATAATGTTAAACGTTAAAATATATTGTATAATGTTAATGTTTTTGTATTCAAAACATACTATTTAATAGTACCATAATATCTAATAACTAATAAGACGTATATTAAATTATAAATAAAAAATATTCTAAAAAATGAGGTATGTATAGATATTTATATTATATGTATAATATGTATATAATATACCTACTAAGCAGATAATATATTTTGTTTTACATAGGTTTATATTTTTACGTAACATAAAATTTAATGGCAGTGAATTGCAAGCTGATATATCTAAACATGATAAATTAAAATAAGGAAGTTTGAATTTCATAATCATTAGTCTATTTTTAACACCTATAAATAGATAAGACTATTTATCTGAAATAATTTTGTACATATAATTCATGTAATTTCATATGCGATTAATAGCTCTGAATTATTAACCTGAACTACATTCACCACTCTATATGTTTAATAAACGAATATAAATGTATAATTCATGTTAAATATGAATTAAAGGGTTCATTGAAAATATTTTCATCACAGTAAAATAAAAATACTAAAATAATCTTAAATTATGTTATATTATAATTATAAATGATAAAAACATGCTAAAATTTAAAATCGTAAAACTTGATGGTGCTAGATTTCATGATTAATGATAGAGAAGCCAAAAGGTTTAATAGGTTGCTCTAAAAGACACGATGTGTACCTCAAAATTTATCGATCATGTCTTACATGCCGTTACAAATAACTTTGAATAATACTCAACAAAGTAAACCTAAATAAAGTTGAAATCAGAAAATTATTAAGTCTTTTCTAATATAAATATTTATATTATATTCACTATACATATTATATTGGGAAACTCAAGTATTTTTCGGGTATTCCGATGGCTTAATAATTAACAGTAACAGTTTTACGGATAACCAATTAAGAATAAAATCATTATATTGATCTATGGTCTTATATTATTAGTTCAAACCATATGAAAGAAGTTACACGCGATAGGCGCAAAATTGGTCGCAAGAGGTTATCTCGTGGGTACCTGATGGCCAAGACTGAACTTCTATAATTTTTCCCATTTTATAACGTACAAATTATAGCCAAACATGTTTTCGACTTTTCGTCAACTGTACGAATTTTAAAAAAGGCCAGAAAAAAATTATCCATACCAGCAAATCTGTATACAGCAAATAGATACTTTTTAAATGTAAATAAACTAATTCCATATTAGAAAAAAAATTAAGATGTGTAAATTCATCCAATTATTATTCAATTTACTTGAACATGTGGAAGATGCACAAAAGTAAAAAATAAATTATCAATGAAATAAATAAATTACAATTATCTTCGTGTTATTTTAAAATAATAAACTATAAAGACAAATAAATATCAAGATAGCATTAAAAAAATGTATATACTTATTGTATTACGATGTGAAAATTACATTTTATTTTATTTTTAGTTATATAAGTATTTAACCACTTTTGTGTAGAAAAGATGTAATTAACCATAAATGAAGCGTGAAATAATATACACGAAAGTTGATAAAGTATAGTGCCAAGAAAAAATTGCAAATAGTAAATATTGTGCATTATATTGACAGAAAAATAAATCTGTAGGGTGTTTTATGAAATATTTAAACATGTAACTTTTTTAAGTATTAAAATATGTATTGCATAATTTCTAAGACTAGTTCAATAGTTCTATTAAGTTTTGTCCAAAAACAAAATATCAAAAAAATAATATAAAATGTATAAAATTATCTTTTTTTGATTCAAATTTAGTATAACAATCTGAACTAGAATGATATATATATAGATGGAATATTATTTTATTTTATTAATAAATAATAATGTAAATATAAACTTTATTAAAATAATAAATCATACAATTATACTTCATCATACATTTAATTAAATCACATTTTTCTTCATAAATACTTGATCAATAGCTGCAAATTGCAATTATCCATAGTAAACAAGTGGTCAATGAAGTATAGAAAATAGGAGATAAAAAATTTAATATTATACAAGAACCAGCGGCGTATTGGGGGGGGGGGGATTAGGAAAACCCTCTTGGTCTTTTTTTTCTATTATCAAAGAATTTATGTATATTATATTCCTAGACACTTAATCATGTTTAATATTTACTATCTTAATGTATTTTTCATTTTTGTAAATAAAGTAAAAAAAAAAATCCGTTAAAAGGTTACTGATTGTCTGTTATTACGCCACTGAAACTCCGCTATGTCGTAGCTAGTGCGATTTCTGTTCGATTCCTATTCTATCGTGCTGTTCTGTATGCGGACCGCACCGATGCACCAGCAAGTCACGGGCAAGTTACTCATTTCTGTACAGTTGTAAATTTGTAATATGAAAACAAGATATTTTTAGAATAAAATGCCAAAATCAAAATATTATAATATTATTATTAAATGCCGGAATATTCTAGTATATTCAACGTAATCTGGCTATTAGCATTTTTATTTATTTAGAAAAACAACAATCGTATTTTTAGGCCAAACACGAGCTGACTGTAACCTTATTTATATTACATAATATTATGGCATATTGAAATCTAAACGTTGAATCTAAATCTTAATCAATTATGAAACTTGACATGTGCATAGTGCGTTAATTGTGCAATCTTGCATTACATTTCGCTATGCATAAAATTGTTGTATATTTGGATCTTCGGTGGTAAACTGTTAATATAATTTTAAATGAAAATAAATACGCTCCCCCCCACTTTAATTTATGCCATTCAATAGCTCATCCCCTCTCTATAACAATTCTTAAATACGCCGCAGTAGCAAGAACGTTATTTCAAACAAAAACGTGTATTATAGGAAAAATTATAAGCCCTGTTTTTGGCCGAGTCAAATTAAACTTTATTGTTTTCTAAATAATATGCACTTCCGTAATTTACTGTCAATATGGATGTATGTCCCTCGAGGATTTACTCATTTATAAGTTGACGACTAACACATTTGTATTATATATGTAGGTATTCATATTGGATTTATAAATTTATAATTAGTAAATTCTCGTGAGACGTTTTATCAGATATCACAAACCTTACAAAGTACTTATGCCATAATAATAAATTGTTTTTTCCTATATTTAAAAAATGACCAATTAAAAAATAAAGGAAATTTTGCCATCAATGTATTATTGTGCATAAGTAATGTTACATTTTTAAAATGTATGATGTATAGGTACATATTTTTGATATAATATAAATATTGTGGATAAACAGAGTGGGTGAACTAAACTTGTGCAGACGTATTTATGATTGTTCAATATTTGATGATTTATGGATGGTAACAAAATCGTATTCATGAGATACATACCTATCAATGAAAACTTCATAATTATATGGTATTAATCTCCCTTAACTAATTAGTTAATAAATAAATCGAGAATTAATGGTTATAAGAATTTGAAATATAATGTATAACTAAAAATACACATTTTATAGTTACCAAACAAATTATTATATAATGATTCTGCAATAGACGTTTTTTAACAATGCATACAAAGTTTGGCACTTCACAGTTACAAACTTCACATAAATTATTACGCCCTACCCTATTTCACATACCTACATCATTTTTAAACATGTTAATACATTTTGTTCTAGTCAATGAATATGCATATTTTTTAATAAATGTTGATGAATAATTTCAAAATATTAAATGTATGCATTTATTCTTTGTTGTGTAATTTCATTATTTGCATATAGTACAAGTTACAAAATGGTTTAAATATGCTTGATGTTTGACGTGTAATTTAATTATAATATATGGGTAAGCAAAATAAAAATTTATTTTATTTTATTGTGTTCATGAAACACAAATGTATTGTATTTGTAGTTGTTATAAAATACCTACAAAAAGATTAATTTTTTTTAAAAATCAATAAAGCATCAGGACTCATAAAAATAAACATTTTTAATGAATAGTAAATTGTACTTATATTAGATGATAATCTTATTAATAATGAGATTTTGTTTTTTCTTCGTAAAATGCTTTTTGCTTAATATGTATATTTAAACATTAAAAATTCATAAACACTAAATTTGGAGGGTTCATGAAAATTGTTTGTAATAATTCTATTAAAATTATGTAGTTTTATATTTATTTTAATGTAGGTTTATCGTAAATGATCTTTTAAAATCAAATATATATTATAATTATTAAGATCTTTAAATTTGAACCATAAATCAATTTATGGATTTATTAATGTTGGAAGTACAATAGCGCTCATAATTTAATTGTATTCAATAATTAATTTAAACAATTAGCCAAATATTATTGGCATATTAAACTTACTGAATTTATCAATTAATATATCACTGATGATAAATATTTTGATTGTCTTACACTGTTCAACGTTTAATTTTTGAATTAAACAAATAACAATTGTTGATACATGAGTGCACATAGTTTTAAATATAGATTAATTTCAGTATGCATACTCAAATATTTGAATTTAACACTCACAAATAAAATAATTTTAATTAATATAATCATTATACAATAGTTATATGGACGGAAATATATCAAGAATTCATGAACGCTTACTTTGGACGATTGAATCGCTTCGGAGTTATGGTTAATTTTTCAACATTTATTGAAATGATTCAATTGAAATCGCACAATTTAAAACACGGGAAAAATCGAAACGTCAAAATATGCAACAACGGTCGCATCGGAAAAACGTATTTACGGCAAATGAAGTCGGCCGGGGGAAAACACCTCCGAATACTTCCGAACACGCCACTCGACTGCCGTGGAAAACCACGAGGAAATCTCACTCATACCCGAACGTTAGGGACTGTAATAATATTCTGGGGCGGCAGCGCGTATAGTGTCACAAGCGAAACAAAACATTATTCAATGTAATTGAATTATTGTTGTGGCGAAAGGTTTGCTTGATTCTGTTCAAATTGATATCTGTAATATTCGAAATAAGATCATTACATTATTTTTTGATCTATCAATTTATTATTACTCTTCCGGTAAATACTTACCAAATCCAGCCGATAGGCACTTACGTAATAATGTGTCATAATAGTTCATAAATAATAATTTTAATCGGTCGTGTATGTAAACCATAATTTTAACATTGTAATAAATAATAATATGACGGTATGATATACTGATATCCAATGCAATTTCTAAATTGTAAATAATTAATTTATAATGGAATTTGGTTGGTCTTACGAAAAAACAAATTACACCAATCACAATAAATTATTTATACAAATTTGTTTTATCAAACTTAAAATTCAACTAAATACAAATATTTTTAATATCTACATAATGTTATAACCAAAATAAATAAATAATTATACTCTCTATATTTTGATATTTACATATATTTGTGAAACAAAGGAGTCAATAATATGATATTGTACTTGTACAAATACAAATGTACGTGTGTATCATTAAAATGTTATAGTACATTACGTGTCGCTGCCTTAATATACACTCGATATATTGTATTGTTATCACATTATTTAGTTATTAAATAAATTATTGATTGTATTATGATTACAGAATTATTACTCTTACACAATAATTTTAATACAACAATACCTGCTATAACTATATAATATTATGATAGGTACACCGAACACTTCATATTTATTGTTTAGAATATCGGCGTAATGGTTGGTTAGTATAAGTAATTGATGAATGTTTAATTATATTTATGTACCTGTTCATAAATATACCAATATTTCATTATTCCCATACATAATGCGTTTAACAGTCAGAGTATTTATTATAAGTTATTACAATTCATTTTATAACAATATGACAAATAATATTCAACTTTATGCATAATATGGCTAATCTTATTTTAGTTTAATTTTAAATCAGATACAAATGTATGAAACAATTTGTAAAACAATATATCTTGAATTTCAAATTATTTAACATAAATGTGTAATGTATTAAATACATACATTTGAATAAATTCTTTATTTTATAGTGTAAATTTCAATAGATGGCGAAAAATCTTGTTATCATATTAATATATTATATTATACACAGTAGGTAAATACTTCCTTTTAAAAATATAATACAAAAAACGTTATAGTCATCGTAATAATATGATTATTGAGATTTGAGAGTGTTACGAGTAAAATGCAACGTCATTGCTTTAATGTCACTTACTTTGAGTATAAAGGATCCTTAACCACATGCTATGTGAATGTGTTACATTGATTGATTAAAAACTTCTAAGTTTTTTCTATAAGAGGATGCTTCTGTTCTGTTATCTAAAAAAACCAATTTAATTTATAATAATAAAACTACAGTTATAAATTATAATATTACTACTGAATAGAAAATCAATATATACAGCAATGTGCAAAGACTTTTAATTGTGTCAATATGGTAAATAATATTTTTAAATTACATCTAAATCCTTCATCAACAATGTTTATTGAAAGCTTCATTTATTTTTTGATTTTGGTGTGAGATAAATTCAAATAATATTTGATTGCCCAGCTAATTTAAATAATGTTCAACGAGAATCATTTTGTATTCTATCTTTATAGTTTTTTAAATTACTTTATCGACACTTTTAAAACTACCCTACACCCTACAGTTGTTATATTACCAGAAAGTGAACGTTTTGTCACGTAACGTAACTTTTCTTAATTTACCAACCTATCAAAATTGAGTGGTTTAATGTTTATTTTTCATGTAGCTTATTCAAATTATTTTAAATTTGTTAGTATCTAAATAAATCTCTTATATCAAGCGTTGCTCGAAGTTAGAAATATTTAATATAGTAGTGAGTTTAACCTTATCACCAACTATAATTTTGTAGTAAAAAAATCAATTTTATAAATTTATTATTATTTTTATGAAGCTATGAAAAATTAAAATCTCACTCTTTTTAACTATAGAATCATTATACGCATAACACTTTTATACAACATAAAATGCTTATTTTACCCAAAATACGTAATATTTACTTATAATTTATTTACACTTTTAATTTATTATGTTGATAAGTGTTAATCAAATTACCTAGATTAAATCAGTATGTAAGTACAATAATGTTTTTCAACGTAATATTAAAATTTTTTTATTAAAATACAATTTTTTCCTTGCTATAATATGGTTACTTATTAAGTGTGCCGTGTCCAGATACTTTCTCACCCCCCCCCCCCCCCAATGTCCGTCTATACTGATGCAGCTAATATATTTTAAGTTCCTGATATTATGTTATGTAATGTGAAAGCAAAACAAACGAAAATAAAAAAAGATTCCTTAGATGTATTTTGGAAAGTAGGATACGTTATTATTATAATATATACATTTTTTGTTTTAACTCTTTCAAGTACGCATAATGTGTAATATGTTATAAGCTAAATTAGGTATCTCACTAAATTGTTTTATAAATACTTCGATCTACCATAATATAGATAAGTATAATACTTAGGATACGATCATAATATACAGTTCATAAAAACCTTTGAAAAAATACGTTCATATGCCCTGTTATCTATTTAATCACATACATCATAAAGTTCCTCAGTAATGGACGATAAAAAACATTTTTCAACTACCTAATAATATATTATAAGTTTTCCATTTAATGATGCAATTTTTCTACAATATACGGTTAGGGGATATATTATAGTCGCTTATTTTTAATGTATTAAAACCTTATTTTTTATTTTTTGGTCACATTAATACATTAGTGATTTATAATTACTTCACACATATCGCAAGAAACTACGTATATAATCATAAAACACCTGACATAACAATAAACTTTTTTTGATTACAAATTATTGTTAAACATATTTTTAATTTCTTATATAATTTCTAACATTTAATTGATCATAATTATTTATTTTTTTTTGGTTTAAAAAAACGTGTGCATTCAGATTTACATATTTAACAATTTATTTATATTATACAATTATAGGTACTTTATAATGAATGTATTAATAATTCTGACATAATATGTATAGACAATATATTAGTTGTTTAAGCGTTGGTTCAGTCAATTAATTATATAGGTACCAACAAGGGTATTCCATATAACAGTAATCATATTTGACACTGACATATAATATATAAAGAAACCCAGTATCAAATTCCTTCAATTCTAGCGAACTCAAAAAAATATATTATCGTGTTATTTTTCCTTTATTCTATGAATAATAATTATCAAATTTTAATTATAGTTTTTATGAGACAAGGGAAACAGGGTAACATTCAAATATAATATTATATGTACCTATGTATAGTGGAGAATTTACTTCATTTGTTATAACGCCTTGCTTACTGTTGTTCTGAATCTTAAACACGCACACATAACCAAACCCTAGTGTCAGGTTTTCCGTCAAAAAACACTAGTTGTCATTCTCAATATTTGTTTTTATAATAAAATTATTTCAAATCCATTGGCCGGCATCATGTATAGGCAATTTCGGTACGTCAACGAATAAGTGTCTTTCGCACGGTATCTCACGCTGTCACGATAAATCGAATTTCATATGGGAATATTTTTATTTTAACGGCAATACTTTCTAATGTGCTAACTTCTGTGTGGATCAATATATTTTGAATAGCTCGATCACGGAAAATGTATTGTTGTATTACGATTATAATCCAATTATAATGTTTTTTTTTTTTTCATGTTAGCTTAGTTGTTAGGGGTGGAGGGTACTATAATAATTATATTGGCTCACCGTAAACATATTTTTTACTTTTTTATAAGAGCCACACTCTGAGTAACGAATCTGTTATATTGATGTTATAATTATGTTTTTCAAAAATCAAAAGTGGTAGTCAATAATTGTATTTTTATATCAATAACAAGTAAGATAATATTTACCGCATTTGGTACATTAAACATATAACTTTTTAATTTATAAGTAAATTTTTAATAGTTCCCTTGAAAGAAAATTAATCGGTACATTTAAATACAAATTCATTTCGAGTCAATTATATTTTGACAACAACAAATTGAAACAGAAAAATTAGAAAAAAATAATATTATTTTAATCAAGAAAAATTATATTCGTATCTAAACTTCTTAGTTATAACCGGTAATGTATGAGCCTTTTATAGACAAATTCTTATTGCTATAATCTTGACTTAAGATTATGTTAAAATTCGTTAAGTATGTGTTGTATCTGTTTCTGCCATTACATAAATTCCATACTCACAATTCATAGACCTGCACTCTGCAGTACACTATTAATAATATAACAAAAGCTTATGTATCATGAATGAGGTAAAGCTTTATAGTATACAACGATATAATGGTAGTAACCCTTGAGTACAAGCATCTTAATAATAAATATATAATTTAACATTTATATAGGAACCCGTTTAACATATAAAAATATAATAAAATATGTATATGTTTAACCTAATTATTTAAATAGCAAATTTTATTGAAGGCACTAAGTACCTACGTTTATAATACTATAATCGTTAGGTGATTTTACAAAACATAGCGTTGATAAATATTTAAAAACGTTTTTGAAATTCTAAGCTGACAAACCTTTTTTGAAACCACATAATACGATGAAATACACACTCGTTTCAAGTTTAATACCTTTTTAAATCCCAATATAGATTCTTGTTGTTAAATGTATACACGACTGTATCATATAACTATCATAACAATATCCACATGAAATATTATTATATCAAGTAGATAACTCGTATAAGGTATACTTACATAATATTGTAAATAAATTTTACTATTAAGATAAAATTAGGTATGTATAAAAGTATACAAAATATGTATGAATTGTATTTTACACTCCCATCCTAACACCGAATATTTACTATATCTACGCACTACTGCTACGTACCACTACTACACGATGTTTAAATAGTATACACATAGTATTTGCATGTAGTATTGATGAAAATTTAAATCATTTAAAATTCTCCCAAGACATAAGACGTGCAAATTAAATGTATAAAAAAATGATCACTTAAACGCATGCACAATGTAGGTACGTTTTAAGTAGAATATAGGTAGGTATACTCCAGCTAATCATTTGAGTTCGTTTCGATATATTATATTATACAATACATCTCACCTGTTTATTAATATCATATTTCCACAGTTGTATTATTTCCTCAACTTATTTCATTTATTCACTCAGCTACGTCTTCAAGTAGACGAAATAATTGGCATCAGCTGTGACCCACGCCGCGTACCTACTCTATTTGATCACCCTTCCTACTCACTTTGTAGAGATCTCTTTCTGTCTTAGAAATTCTCTCTCGATTGTCTCACTCACGATATTCAACTTCCCCACATCAGCATCCGACGTGTACAAAATAATTTCCATTGTTAATGACGCCCCGGGCTTCCTTACTTACAATTCTGTATCATTATTAATTTGTTTTTAATTATATTTAATAATTAATTTGTTATAAAATGTACTTACACTTATAATAATCGTTCTGCAATACTGTGATGAAAAAAAAAATTATATCAAATTTCAAATTCATTTTATTTATCAATTTCGCTGCATTTTTCAAAACAACTATAAAATATATGGGTAAATCAAAAAAAAAAAATAAATAACATTTATCAGCGGTTCTTAAACTGTGGTCCACGACCCTCTGGAGGTCAGAAATACTTATGTAAGGGATCCGCGGCCGCCTTAACACATAACATTGGTCAATAAGTGACATAAATGTATTATTACAATAATTTTGGATTATTATTTATTTTTTTCATGTATAATATTATTTAGATTCTTCGCCAAATAATTGTTTTATTAATATTTATTAAGTAATCAGTTTTTCTTGTTCATATGAAATGTACATGTGTACAGCACTGTAGTCTTGGCAGTCTTATATTTACTGAGGCCTTGCTCAAGAGGTACGCGACATAGGCTTACACCTAGAGCGGCAATTAAGCAGCAATTTAGTAAGAGGGTGGCATTTTCAAAATTCTGATAATATTATATTGTTAGTTCACTATTTTCGCATGAGCCGGTCCTGTATTTACTGACACTAAATGCAGTTGATCGATCGTACTCAATTATAGTTAAACCAATAATATTATAGAAACAGAACTATTTACATACCTATATGTTATATGAAATACGAATGGGTGCTTATCCTGTAGAAAAAAATATATACTTATGTATTGTAATATATATTATTATTGTTAATTAGATTTACCTATTTCTATTGTTTAAAAGCTTAATTTTTCGTTCCACTTATTTTAAGCTACTAGCCATAATGTCATATATAATATAACGTTTGTCATACTCGCACGCTACATATGTAGTGTATTGGTACTTACTAGACACCTACAAACTCAATTTGAGGTAACTGAAAGTTAATAATATCCAAAATATACAATTAATATTAGTATTCAAATACCATGGAAACACACGTGCGTGTACATTGTTGTTTTCTAATAGATATTTGGGCAGTTACGATATAGCTGTGCAACACTTTTACTATCGCTTTTTATATTATATACGGATACGGGATGACCGCAATTGTGCATATTATATATAAAATTATAAAGGGCTTTTGATGTATGTAATATTCACTTACACGGACACCATCATACGGTGAGTAAATTCACAGATAATTGTCCAAGTTGTACATTATATATATATATATTATACTAGTTGCTAATAATACATATAATTATATTGTCGCGTTATTACTTATTATATTAATACTAAAGTCATTAGTTTGTCAAGTTTTACTTACAACAATAACAAAATCAGTACAATAATAGGTCATCGTAATTTTTATAAGACAATACCTACCGGTATTTAATTATTAGGTCTTAACACGGGTCATGTTGTGTGCCGATAACGAATTTTGAATTCAAAACGAAAAAAATTTTAAGTGAGTGGCGATTATGAGGCACGAATGAAGGTCATTATAAGGATTATGGGTTTCGTGAACATGTATGTTTTGGGTCTTGCTATCAATACCCAACACATTTTTAATGAATGTCAATTAAAATTTGCTAACACTGGTCATTTTATGTCCTGGTTAGAGGTTCTGCATTCAAAAACGAGAAAATGTATGCGTGTAATGGGTATTGCTTACTAAACTTTTCAAAACCGGAGTATATGTGCATGTTGGATTTTGCTTTTATAACTATGTAAGTTTTGTACGGGATTAAGTTATGTTGCTAATATGGGTAATTTTGTATGCTGATTATGGGTTCTGCATTCAAAACCAGGAAAATGTATGCGTGTAATGGATTTTACTTTTAAAACTGGAGAATGTATGCGTATAATGGGTTCTGTATTCAAACCGGAAAAAAGTATGCGAGTTATGGGTTTTGCATTCAAAACCGGAGAACGTATGCGTGAATTGGGTTTTGCTTTCAAAACCAGGTAAATTTACTTTGGGATTCAGTTATATGTTGCTGACACGGGCAATTTCGTGTAATGGTTATAGGTTCTGCATTCAAAAACGGGATAATGTATGCAAGTATTGGGTTTTAATTTCAAAACTGGGTAAATGTATGCGTGTAACGAGTTCTGCATTAAAAACCGGAAAAATGTATGAGAGTATTGAGTTTTGCATTCAAAACCAGAGAATGTATGCGTAGTATGGGTTTTGCTTTCAAAACCAGGTTAATTTTCTTCAGGATTTAGTTTTATGTTGCTAATACGTGTAATTTTGTGTGCTGGTTATGGGTTCTGCATTCAAAAACGGAAAAATGTATACGTGTATTGGGTTTTGCTTTGGAAACTGGGTGAATGTACGTGTGTCATGAGTTTTGCAGTCAAACCCGGGATAATGAACGCGAGTATTCGATTTTTGCATTCAAAACTGGGATAATGTATGCGAGTATTGGGTTTTTTATTCAAACCCGGAGAAGTTGTTACGGAATAAACCGAGATATAAAAAGGTCTTTATCAAGACCACTAATCGACCAAAAACGAAGCGGTTTGACAGATGAAAACCACACCAGGTAAAGGCGAACGGCAGCACAACGGTGTGATTTTCATCTGTCACAACAGAGGCTCGGGCCAATCAGCGACGAACTAAGTTATCGAAATGGGTATATATACCGGACGATTTCGATAACTTAGTCAGTCTTTTCCAAACCTTCAAACTATCAACATTCATCAAACACAACAAGATAGAAGAAGGACCAAGACCAGAGACCAGACCACCGACCGCCGACGAACGACGACCAGACCGCTCCACGGTAATTGTCATCGTCCGCCGCCGAGAACCAACAACTACGCCGCTCCACGGCAATTAGCGTCACCCAGCCGCCGCGGATCGAATACTACGCCGCCACACGGCAACTATCAACAATCGGCCGCCGAAGAACGATCACTACGCCGCTCCACGGCAATTAGCATCGCCCAGCCGCCGCGGATCGAATACCACGCCGCCACACGGCATCTAACATCGTCCAATCGCCGAAGACTGACGAACCGCTGCTACACGGCGTCGCTCAAGCATCAGCCGTCGACAATATCGCCGTTACCGGTCAACCATCAACATCCATCCGACGACAACGCCGCCGTACGGATATAAGCATCGGATGCCCAAGATCAACGACGATACGGTCCTGGCAGACCACATCGCCGACCGTTGATCCGTCGCCGTTCTGCTAACGCGATTATCAAAAGGGCCCCTTCAGGGTCATCACCTGATTACCTCGGCACTTAATTAAGTTGTCCGACCCGAGCCAGGTTCGCCGTCGGAGTGCCGCTTTGATTTAAGTTTGCACCGACGACGGCCGACTCCCTAGCCTACACATGTTATATAACCACACATTGACATCCTAATATGTAAAGATAGGGTCCGGCATTAGCCCGACCATACACCCAAGTGCCTCCGATTGTGTCGACCCACTTACTTAAGTCTGGTCGATACAAATCGACACTTTTCTCGACCCTATTAATTGTAAATATAATTATTTTATACATAGCAATAGAAACAACTAATTACTGAATACAACAGTCTTCTTATTCACGACGCGGAGCGTCCAACCAGACGCACCGTATCAAAGTTCATAACGGCATTTAGTCATTAGATCCTAACACGGGACGTACATGTCTCCAACCCCCCCACCAAAGAAATTCTCAAAAATTTCTATTTAAATATTTTGTATGTCATTTGTATGAATTTGTTTGATGGTTTTTAGAATTTGTACGACACCAGTATTCGAGCAATACCGGAAATACTGAAGGGGGGCTGGCGACACATGTCTCCAGCCCCCCATAGTGTAAATAATTAAGTATTCATATATATTATACTGCAATATTGTGTAACTCAATTTGTATGAATTTGTATGACCATTTTCGGAATTTGTATGACACCCCCTCCCGCGGAAAAATCGAAAAAACCAATTTTCCGTGTCCCCCGCCCCCCCGATTCGGAATTTTCTATTTTTTCCTACGCCATACTTTTAAACGCTATTTGTATGAATTTGTATGACCATTTTCGGAATTTGTATGACACCCCCTCCCGCGGAAAAATCGAAAAAACCAATTTTCCCGTGTCCCCCGCCCCCCCGATTCGGAATTTTCTATTTTTTCCTACGCCATACTTTTAAACGCTATTTGTATGAATTTGTATGACCATTTTCGGAATTTGTATGACACCCCCTCCCGCGGAAAAATCGAAAAAACCAATTTTCCGTGTCCCCCGACCCCCCGATTCGGAATTTTCTATTTTTTCCTACGCCATACTTTTAAACGCTATTTGTATGAATTTGTATGACCATTTTCGGAATTGTATGACACCCCCTCCCGCGGAAAAATCGAAAAAACCAATTTTCCCGTGTCCCCCGCCCCCCCGATTCGGAATTTTATTTTTTCCTACGCCATATTTAAACGCTATTTGTATGAATTTATATGACCATTTTCGGAATTGTATGACACCCCCTCCCGCGGAAAAATCGAAAAAACCAATTTTCCGTGTCCCCCGCCCCCCCGATTCGGAATTTTCTATTTTTTCCTACGCCATACTTTTAAACGCTATTTGTATGAATTTATATGACCATTTTCGGAATTGTATGACACCCCCTCCGCGGAAAAATCGAAAAAACCAATTTTCCCGTGTCCCCCGCCCCCCCGATTCGGAATTTTCTATTTTTTCCTGCGCCATACTTTTAAACGCTATTTGTATGAATTTGTATGACCATTTTCGGAATTTGTATGACACCCCCTCCCGCGGAAAAATCGAAAAAACCAATTTTCCCGTGTCCCCCGCCCCCCCGATTCGGAATTTTCTATTTTTTCCTACGCCATACTTTTAAACGCTATTTGTATGAATTTGTATGACCATTTTCGGAATTTGTATGACACCCCCTCCCGCGGAAAAATCGAAGAATATCCATGAACCCATAATTCAAAGGTATTGTAATAAAATTATTATTTTTTTTTAATAAAAACCTGTCTATGAATGGTTAACTAGTATCTTAGTAACTCATAACCTGGTTATTAAATCAAAACTTAAACCTAGACTTATATTAAAACCTGGTTTTCAAAACCAAAATCGAAGCCACAAATTTGGTTTTAATTTTCGTGTTCTTGTATATTTAATAATAATTTTTTTAAATATAAATCTTATATTAATGTATAGAATATATTCACCACGTACATTTAGAAATATAGTAGGTTTTGAGGCTCAATTATAGGTTTTCTTACAATCATTTTTAAAATGCACTTTAATAAATTAGTATAATCAAATAGCCAATAGGTAGCTCAAACAGTCACAATATTAAAATAGTATAGACTGCAGCCGACAGTTGTTATACGAATGAATAGCATAAGCAAAATTAATATTAATCCCTTTACGAAAATTACTTATATCGATATAAAAATAGACACAATGTCGTAAAGCAAGAATCTAAAAATATTATTGACGATAAAAATAACGCAGTAATATATATTTATAAATATAAATACTAAAATCAATTAATACTCTTATTTATGTTTATTTTTCCAACACGAACCTCGCAGACATATTTTACTAATATATAATATATATATATAAATATATATTGTTGTAAGTATTTCGATGGCTAAGAGGCCAAAAGTTGTACGTCCAATTTATTCTCAAAATCGTTTTATAAGTCCATTGGGTTTATATGGGTCGTCTTTTTGATTCGGTAAAACATTATAAGTCAATATCATAATTAAAACATGTTTTATTTATACTTTAATTTTGTTTTTGGCGCAAGATTTTTTAGTGCACACATATAACAAGTAATAATTAATTAATGTGACATACAATAAATAGTTTAACATAATCTAAATATTAAGTGGACAAATAAAACAAGTCCGGACTTGTTACTTTTGTTGAAAACAAATCATTCAATTTTGGACTTGTATTATTTAAGAAAATATCGTCCGGACGTGTTATTTTTTCGAAAAACTATTTTATGTAAGCCGTTTTAATCACTGATGATAAGTCATAATATTATTATCATTTGTGTGACAATCGTAGTGTCATGTTGTGAATTTATTATAGGTATACATAATTATAAGATTTATATATAAAATATTATTATTACTTAAAACAATAAACAACACAATCAAGAGCTAGATATAAATAAGAACACGAAAACTAATAGCCCAGTCGAATTAGATGAAAATAATGCTTCAGTTCGGAAAAAATTCCATCCAGCTGAAATTTGGCATACACTTTATAACGTCGTCATAAACAATGAGTTTATTTAAAAGGAACAGCATAATTACGTTGAAAAAAATTTTAAGACCTAAAAGTAACAATTATTTATGTAATCTACAGAATATTTACAAATAAATACACCGAAAAACAAAAATTTATAACACAAATTATTTTGTAGAATAATTTAAAATCTTAAAACTGCACTCCTGTAAAATTTAGTGTTTTTGTAAACCTACTATATTTCTAAATGTACGTGGTGAATATATTCTATACATAAATATAAGATTTATATTTAAAAAAATTATTATTAAATATACAAGAACACGAAAATTAAAACCAAATTTGTGGTTTCGATTTTGGTTTTGAAAACCAGGTTTTAATATAAGTCTAGGTTTAAGTTTTGGTTTAATAACCAGGTTATGAGTTACTAAGATACTAGTTAACCATTCATAGACAGGTTTTTATTAAAAAAAAATAATAATTTTATTACAATACCTTTGAATTATGGGTTCATGGATATTCTTCGATTTTTCCGCGGGAGGGGGTGTCATACAAATTCCGAAAATGGTCATACAAATTCATACAAATAGCGTTTAAAAGTATGGCGTAGGAAAAAATAGAAAATTCCGAATCGGGGGGGCGGGGGACACGGGAAAATTGGTTTTTTCGATTTTTCCGCGGGAGGGGGTGTCATACAAATTCCGAAAATGGTCATACAAATTCATACAAATAGCGTTTAAAAGTATGGCGCAGGAAAAAATAGAAAATTCCGAATCGGGGGGTCGGGGGACACGGGAAAATTGGTTTTTTCGATTTTTCCGCGGGAGGGGGTGTCATACAAATTCCGAAAATGGTCATACAAATTCATACAAATAGCGTTTAAAAGTATGGCGTAGGAAAAAATAGAAAATTCCGAATCGGGGGGTGGGGGACACGGGAAAATTGGTTTTTTCGATTTTTCCGCGGGAGGGGGTGTCATACAAATTCCGAAAATGGTCATACAAATTCATACAAATAGCGTTTAAAAGTATGGCGTAGGAAAAAATAGAAAATTCCGAATCGGGGGGGGGGGACACGGGAAAATTGGTTTTTTCGATTTTTCCGCGGGAGGGGGTGTCATACAAATTCCGAAAATGGTCATATAAATTCATACAAATAGCGTTTAAAAGTATGGCGTAGGAAAAAATAGAAAATTCCGAATCGGGGGGGCGGGGGACACGGGAAAATTGGTTTTTTCGATTTTTCCGCGGGAGGGGGTGTCATCCAAATTCCGAAAATGGTCATACAAATTCATACAAATTGAGTTACACAATATTGCAGTATAATATATATGAATACTTAATTATTTACACTATGGGGGGCTGGAGACATGTGTCGCCAGCCCCCCTTCAGTATTTCCGGTATTGCTCGAATACTGGTGTCGTACAAATTCTAAAAACCATCAAACAAATTCATACAAATGACATACAAAATATTTAAATAGAAATTTTTGAGAATTTCTTTGGTGGGGGGGTTGGAGACACGTACGTTAACACGGGTCTGTCAGTGTGCTGGTTATGGGTTTTGCTTTTAAAACTGGAAAAATGTACACGTGTATTGGGTTTTGCTTTGAGAACCGGGTAAATGCATGTGTGTAATAGGATTTGCTTTCAAAACCAGTTTATGTATGCATGTTCAGTTTTGCTTTCAAAACTATTTAAATTTTATACAGGAATCAGTTTTATTTTGCTAACACGAGTCTTCCAGTGTGCTGGTTATGGGTTTTGCTTTTGCTTTCAAAACCAGAGAATGTTGTGACAGCGTGTTGTGGGTCTTGCTTTCATAAGTATGGACATTTTGTACGGGATTAAGTTATAAGTTTCTAACATGGGTAATTCTGTGTGCTGATTATGGGTTCTGCTTTCAAAACTGAGTGAATGTATGTGTGTTATGGGTTTTAATTTAAAACTGGAGAAATTAAGCGTGTCGTGGATTTTGCTTTCAAAACTGGTTAAATTTCCTTCTGGATTTACTTATATGTTGCTAACATGGGTAATTTTGTGTAATGGTTATAGGTTCTGCATTCAAAACCGGGATAATGTATGGGTGTAATGGTTTTTACTTTCAAAAACCGGAGAAAGTATGCGTGTAGTGGGATTTGCTTTCAAAACCAGTTGAATTTTCTTCGGGATTTCGTTATATGTTGTTAACATGGGTAATTTTGTGTGCTGGTTATAGGTTCTGCATTCAAAACCGGGATAATTTATGCGAGTATTGGGTTTTGCTTTCAAAACCGGATAAATGTATGCATGTTTTGGGTTTTGCTTTCAAAACCGGAGTATGTATGCATGTTGGGTTTTGATTTCATAACGATGTAAATTCTGTATGGGATTATGTTTTATGTTGCTAACATGGGTAATTTTATGTCATGATTATGGGTTCTGCTTTTAAAACCGGGTAAACGTATGAGTGTAATAAGTTCTGTATTCAAAACCGGAGAATGTACGCGTGTTTTGGGTCTTGGAATATGTTTCATTCCAGTAAACTTTATATTTTTTAAGATAGAACAATTTGTGGGGTATCTCTATCAAAATGTCTAATGTTAGCTATGGAAAGAAGAACTTTTATGAATTTCTAACTGAATAAAACTAACTGAACCTAACTAACTCAGCTAACCTAATCTAACCTAATTTACCCTAAACCTAACTAACCTTTCTAACTGAACATTTTCAATATTTTGATAAATGTTGTCATAGTTTTAACTTTAAATGTTTATAAAAATTATTATACCCATGTACCTATCTTTAATATTTTTGAATTTCCAACAAAGAAACTTATGATAAACCTTGCATTGAATTTTAAACCATTTTCATCAAGTTAAAAATTTTTTATCGATAATAATTTTAAAAAAATTACAAAATTCAAAAAACTGTCTCAAGGCTATAAATAGTATAAATAGCTCAAAAAGAGTCGAAATATTTCAAAATTATACTATGTATGTAAAATGCAATAAAAATATTCAGTGATAATTTCAAGTGTTTATGGTTTTTAGTTTTTGAAAAAATTAATATACATTTTGTCAAACTCATAATTAATTTATTCCATATTCCCCCTCCCCCTCGACGCCCTCTAAAACTACTGAGAGTTTTAATTTCTGATCACCCAAAAGTACCAACTAGATTCACTTTTCTATTAGAAAAGATGCAATTGGCGGTAATCGGAGCATTTTGACTACCCTAAATGTCGATGACAGACAGAAAAAAAACCATCCGCTGTCTCATCCGGCGTTGAAGCAGGCAAAGATTTGTTTTTATTTTTATACAAATTTAATATTATACGGTAGATTGAATGCTTTTTGTGCCGTAGCATATCCAGTGTTTTATTATATGTAAAAAGTGGAGAATCAAAAACCGGATTTAAGTGTCGACAGTCACTTCAAGTGAAAATCGACTTAGGTGCAATTTAGTCACTTAGGAAGCCACTCCGGGAACATTATGCAAGCAGTATAGATCAGGTAGTCAATCCACCTGGGGTGAAATGTGGACACGATGAGTAACCCCAATTCCAAATTTCAAGCTCATACACGTTTTGCCATAAGTGAAAAATTAAGCAAATGAGTTAAAACTTTGGAATTTTATATTATTTCACTAGAAAGATGGCGCCACTATTATATTCTTACTAGTGATTGAATTTCCAAAAATACTGTTTTAGCGGAAGCCTTCATCATAATAGCTATCTGTATGCCAAATTTCAGCCTAATTCATTAAGTGGTTTGGGCTGTGCGTTGATTGATCATTCAATCAGTCGCCTTATCCTTTTATATATATAGAGAAAGTGATAAAAGTAATAATACATAATCGACAATGATATTATTATAGTATTGTACCTATTGTAACCAATTAGATTTTAACTGCTGTAATTTAATTTTAATCGAGTACTTTTTTATCCTATATGATAATATTATGACAATTAAAACAAATAAAAAGTACTCACTAAATGTTTACATGTTCAATGCGTTGTTTTATAATTTAAAAAAAACCCCACTCACCATATAATAGTTATGTAATAATATTATTTTTCAAATACGTATGTGTTTGAGAGGGGGAGGATACATCTTAAAGGAATTCTCTAGACACCGTTGTATTTTGCATAAATATTATATTGGTGCATATTAATCTATACTAATATATAGGTAGGTATAAAGAAGAAAAATGGTTTGTTTGTTCGGGGTTATCTATGGAACTACTAAACTCATGAAAAAAAAATTTTTCCATTTACCAGAAAGCTACACTATCCCAAGAATCTATAAGCTATATTTTATCTCTATAAATAACCCTTAATTTTTGTTTTTAAAATTTGAGTTTTTTTAATGAAATAATAAAAAAAAGAGAGTAAGTGGATGTCGCTCTGCTGTACAGTAAGTTACATTATTACAAGTATGTCAATGTATAATGGATTGTATTAGACTTGAATTCAATGATATAATATCATTGTTTACGAAACACGATTCTGAGCGGAGACGGTTTGTCAGTCTAGAAATTTTATATTGTTATTATATTTTATTATGCCTCTAAGTTGAATTAATATTATAAATTACAATAAAATAACTAAAATCGTTATTTTTATTTTTATTTTTTTTTTCGTTTCTATGGTTATAAACAAAGTGTTAGAAATTAAAACTCCGATTTTAGTGGTTTTTTGTAATTTGTTGGTGGTTTTTCCCGTGGCATTAAATAACTATTGAAAAAATCGAAAAATGACGTTAAAGTACCATCTTGATCCAGTTTGCTAAAAGATAAGATACGATATGTCGATATGTTAAAATCGAAGCACTCTTTCTGGTAGAAATTTTGTATACAGAATAAAAATAAACACTATTGTAAAACCACTAGATCCCTCACTCTGCTCAGAATCTAAAATACTAAAATATATACTTTTGTTTATTATAGGATTGGTTACAAAAAATAAAATAGTTATTAGATTGAATAATGATCTTAGACCTGTATTTTATATTTGGTCAAAACCATCAAAATGACTGTGACTACTAACCACGAACCACTGTTATTACTGTGTTAAAAATCTTTAATCGATATGGTAAATCCATAGGAATTTTTAACGGGAAGTTTTGAACATCAATACGCTGGGTATTGAATGACGAATTGAACATTTAAATCATATAGACTAAAGAGTAAATATTTTTGACGGGCAACGAAGTGCAAAGGATCTGCTAGTGTACTATAATATAAGCATTATACTAGCGTGCACCATACAAATAATAAAAATGTATACGGTGATTATTAACAATATAATACCAATAATAAAATATAATTTGATTTCACTCAAAGATGCTAATAAATAAATAAAAAGTCAAAAAATACAGGTATTGTATACATAGGTATATTATGTTTATGTGTGTGTGTGATGCCGATTTGCGATGTGTTTGTCAGGGAAGTGAAGGCGTGATAACGTATGCAGTGTTCAAAAATAATAATATTTTAATAATTTTACGCGATACGAATAAATAATAATACGGGGACGACGCGCCGCGGACAATTTTCATTGCAATCTACAACTATGAACTAAATTATCGAAATTCTCTGTTCACTGAATTATCATAATACCAAAGTATTAGTACTAGCAATTGACATTAGCAAAGCCATAGTACCTACCTACTAATATATTATTATATATTACCACAATAAATATTAGAAATACTTTAACAAGTCTATTATATACATACATAAAATATTTTACAAAATAGTAAATAGTATTTTATAATCGATGAAAATACATAGGTACCTATCAATATATTATTATCTTACTTACTTGGTTTTGGTACCCAATTTAACTAGGCTGAGCTGCCAAGACTTGTATCAAAACTTCACGCGGACTTTTTCAACTTATCCATAATGTTTAACAGTTATAAAACATTGAGGTACATACAACTATTTCAGATCCGTGTTCTGGTAAATAAAAATCTTCGTTTATTTAAAGTTACGTTCATTGTTGATGTGTGCATCTATAAATTTAAAACGAAGAAATGGTTTTAAATTGAAATTAAATAGAATAACAATATCAATCCTTTAAGTACAAACAGAAACTAAGAAAAATTAAAAAGAATTTTTAAAAACTCTTAGAAATTACAAATTAGAACGGTAATTTTATTGGAAAAATATAAATATTATTCATGAAGGTAAAAACTGTAACGTATATTATTTAAATGTTTTTGAACAAATATTAATAAAAAATAACCGTTAAAATAGGTTAGTTTTTTATATGTTATTAATACAATTTAATAACTGACATATTTATTATCAATAAATAAATAAAATATTATTTGGCCAGCATTTTATTTAGTTTATAACATAATAAATACACGTATAATGGCGCTATGTTTGTAGTCAACCAAGGCACCAGGCCCAGATTTAACCGTCAAACTATCAAGTAAATCTCGGTGGGCCGGTAGCAAAAAAAATGGGCCGTTATTATTTTCGGATAAAAATAATCTAGTCTTTCTAGATAGTGAAATAATATAGAATGATATATTATAAAATTGATGGTTAATAACAATGAACACGTCAGTTGTTTCATTATTTAATTATTTAATTATTTAATCCTAGGTTGAATATTATTGTATTGGGCATTCCATATTTCCATTTCAGAAAAATATAAACTAGAATTTCCTTGCAAAAGTTTAGTCAATAAGTGGATACCGCTCTGATGTACATTAGGTGTCATGTGGATCTCTATATAATGGATGTGTAAAATTTAAATTCGATAATACAAAATCAAAAACGATTCAGAGCGTAGAAAGTCTGTCAACCTGTAATACCAATATTATATAGATAGTATAATACAAATTATACCATGGTAAATAGACAATTCTAAAATAAACATTTGGTGTAAATTTTAAATTCTACGATTATTAATTTTTGAAGGTATAACAAAAAAAGAAAATCATTCTATGAGAATTTGTTAATTTAGGGGTGAATATTCAATGTCAAGATCATTTGAACTTCATACGTTCATAAAAAAATAATATGACCTTTCGGTAAACTTTTTTTTGTTATAGGTAGATATAACTTATGGAGAATCTGTTATTACACTTTCAAATCTTAGGTATTTAAAAAAAAAAATGTCTAACTCAAAACAATTTTGAAAATTAACGAATGTTATTAAAATTTGAAGTTAAGATTCTCATAACAAATTATTGTAAATTTACGCTCAATTAAATTTTTTTTATTACACTAACACAACTTAGGAGAAACCTTGTAATCAATTTTCAATTTTTTTGTTTGAAGGAAAAATGTTTATCTACAATAATTAAAATAAAAACTAATAAAAATCGAAAATTTCTTATGTCTATAAACAACTTAAAAGTTGTCAAAATATTTTCATATGCAGAATTTGCTAATATAAATATTTGGTGAAAATTTCAAATATCTACGGTTACTGGTTAGGCCCCTATTCGTTTTTAAGTGATGCCAAAAAAATATAATCGATTTTATAAAACTAGTTTATTATAATTAAAATAAAGAAAAGCACACATGATTATAAAGTTATTCATCACTTTTCTCAGGAGCTAAAATAATTTGAAGTATTTTGTATCATACTATTTTAATTAAATTGATCTTTAATCATTATTAAACTAAAAGCTTTTACTTAAAAATAATAATATAATGTATTGTGTATTAAAATATATATACAATGTACAAACTACATAGGTAGGTAGGTGGGTAAGTACATATAAATGTAAATAAACCTAAAAGCAAATAAAATTTAAAATTTATAACGTTATAAAAAATTGGTTAAATATGGTTGTACTAAGGTCATGGGTGTAAGATAAAATAGGTAAAAATTGCATACATCTAGTTCTAAAATTATATTTTTCATTTTTTAACACTTCTATTTGGTAGCTTTATTATGCGCATGGCATAAATATAAGTGAAAAAATAAAATAATTGCCTTTGCTATAGTTTACTAACTACTGGCAAGTTGCATGAACAATCACGAAATATTTAACGAATGAATATTGAGCTAATATGGTTCTTTAAACATGATTTAGTGGCCCATGATTGGTCAATAACATTTTAGTGAATAATTAAATTAATACATTTTTAAATGCAACCCGGCCTAAGTTCCTACCTAAATTAATACACTGTATTGTATAATTTGTTAACATGCGAAGCAATTATGAATTAATGCACACTTAATTAAATATTTAAAAGAAACAGTATATCTTTAAGCTTTCTATTTTTTTGATTGTATAGTGTAAATAAAATAAGAAATAAGGTACAACATTTTTTGTCACATGGGCCGATACTTTGTTGAGGTCCGATAGAAATTTAAAATCTTAGTGGGCTGAAAAGTTTCAATCCGGTGCTGTAGCCAACACGGTTGAACACACCATAATAATAATTAATACTAAGTAGATATAGGCTATATGTATATCCCTAAGCTGCCTATAATTAAGGCTATCCTTTTGACTTATTTTACGATCGTACTTGAATGCTTTCAACCATTCAGTGTTTACTATTCTTATCTATGATAATATAAACACTGAAAGTACAGAACCACAAAAGTTATTGCGAAATTATAAATAAAGCAGCAAATATAAATAAACATAAAGTTTAAATTTCATCTATAATACAACTTAAATTGAATATCTAAAATTTGTGTTCATATAATTTCTTAAATACCTATTTTTTCCCCGTGTAATTTCTTATTGTTTATTTTAATTGATATAATGTGTTAAGAGTCTACGTTAATACAAGTAATGAAAATTTAAATTGTTTTCCGTCACATATTTAAAATGGCCTAAGCGGCGACAGTTGCTCGGAATGCGGCAACGCTTTCGTTACATTGTGTTACGTAGGTACCCACATAATATGTGGGTATAATCTCGTGTATAATAATATTATATAATGTAAGTCACGTTCTCGAAATGCTCCGACTTCCAGTCTCAACCAACGGCGACGCCGCAGCGGATCTATAATAATATAAATACGAAAACTAAAGCGGCCCCTTAGATCATATACAATGTATACGATCTAAGGCGCGGCCTCTTTGCCGATCTCCCGAGGATCATATCGCGTCGTCAAACGATAGTTTCGGAATGACGGTTCGATCACCCAACCGTCCCAACCGTCCCAACCGTGTGTCTATTTCAAGTACCCATACTTGCTACCTGCTATACCTATGTATTAATATTAATATTATTCTACGACGACGACGACGACGACGCATTGGTACCCGTACATTATTATTCGATCTCCCGCGGTATTTTATGCGTTTCACGCTCGAATATTTATTTTAAGTCTAAAAGGTAAATTTAAGCCGCAAAAGAATATATGAAAACAAATTTACCTTAAACATCGACTCAACCGGCGAAATCCGTAACGCGTGTGTGTTTGCCCGGTTCCGCACTTCCACGCCGTCGACGTGGGTACGATACTGAACTGAACTGAAAATATTGTAATTTATTACATATTATAAAACCGTACGGAACAAAATAATATGTTTTTTGTTTGTGTCCGTTTTGCCTGTTAAAATTTTCAAATCGGCAATCCACTCGGCCCTCTGCAACGATTTTGACAATTGCCATAGCTATAATATATTATATTACGTCAGTATAATATGAATTCACGGATATAAATATACTATAACTTTATATAATATCAAAGAGGTTCGTGTTTACAGTTTGTTCGTTGAAATGTAATACGACGATGACCAAAATAGCTTATAATTTTTAGTTTAATATTATAACAATATAAGATATTATTTCAATTATCATTTTCATTTATTAAGATGGCGTACCTTTGGATATTTGGACATCAGAAGCACGTACAAGCATATTTTTATAAAAACAAATTATTTTTTTATGAATCATTAAATAATAATATGTTATGATATATAAATATAATTTCTGCTTCTTAAAATTTCAGCATAAAGCCATAAGGTATACAGTGAATACATCAAATTCACAGTAGCCAGTAGGTACCGACTATACCAATTTACTACAGTTGGCAAAATTCCTAGTAAAACATTTTCTCCTTGGGGAAACAGATTAACAAAACGCGCTCTGGTGGAAACAATTTGTACCTTCCAATTCGGGATGTATAGATATAGTTTTATATTGGTTATTTTACTTGGTATGATAAATTAATTCTGGTATCGAAACTTTATACGCTTTTATAGTTAACTGTATACGTTGGTAAGTACAATTTCAACTAATATTATCAAATACACTTCACTTAAAGCAAAAGATATGCGAAATGTCGGGAAAATACATACAATCTCCCGACTCGAGTCCCGACTCCACGTAGGGGAGAATCCGCCTAACCATCAGTACGATAGGCGTCGACAGCGCTCCCAGTGTTAATCTGTCTTCCCAATACTGCCCAGAACGAAATTAATAATTATTATTTAATATAATATTCATTTTAATTGTAGGTAACCGCTTATAGCTTGATTGTTTATTATTACTATTTATTAGTTAATTACCAATCAGGTAAATTGACAGATCAACAATATGTAGGTATTACATATGACAATAAAATCTTGTTATTTTTGAAACTCATAAGTATCATAGGTAGGTGTATAATATATATTTAAAATTTTATTATTTTTTTGTGTTAAGCTTAAGATGACGCCTCACCCGCATATGTTGTCTATTATATTTTGATTTTAAAGCGAATTATGAGTATTTCAAAATTATGAATTGTTTGTACATCTTAAAATACTCATAACTCGCTTTAAAATTAAAATATAATAAAAATCCCACGAAATTGACTAGATAATAACCTTACCTTAAAATTTTAGGTATAAGAGGTCAGTTCACTCGAATTTTCAAACTAACTGAGCTACACGTGTTCTGCTGAGCGTACAATTTGCTATGTTACGCACTTGTGAGATGGAAGACAACGTATGCGGGTGAGGCGTCCTCTTAAGGCTTCTGATGTCATTGGCCCGTTACTGAGGGGGAGGGTTTGTGTGGCAAGGATTTGTCACTAAAACCCAGGTGGTCACTGGGAACTAGTGACACCGGCTGGTGCTGGCACTCAGAACACGTTGGTGACTGAAGCCCAAACACCGCGCCACACCAGGCCACAAGTATAATATTACCTATAGCTTAAAATTGGGGAAAATGACCACATTACAGAATTTTTTTATGCTCAATCGTGAAGGTTTTCTTTTGTTTTTCTATATCCTTTGATACGACGACAAATTTGGTGAATCGCATCATAAAAAAGGTGTGTTATAGGTAGGTACTCAATCATGTGATGACCTATTTTAAAATAATATTTCTTAACTTAAAGTGAACAGCTGCCTCTCCTACCAGCAAAACGTTTTTCAAATATAAGACATTCTTATATTTTGAATCATTACTGATATTAATAAATCATTTTTAAAAACACAATAATAATTAGTAAGGATTAGGTATGTCAGGTACCAAACTTCTGCCCCCCTTTCCATCAAAGTCTGCGCGCCGATAACTATGATTATAAATACCTATACCATATAACTATGATTATATAACTATGATTGTATATACCTAGTGGCTTATCCAGTACCCCCAAACATTTTTAAATAATAACAACATTTTCATTAATAAAAATTATCAAAAATTAATATTTAACCCCTCCCCACAAAAAAAAATGATGGATAGTACGCCACTTTACCTACTATATACCTATATCATTGGTTCCTGCTGCACACGCACACACGATATAGGGTACTCAGTGGTCGAAATGGCTCAAGATAAGTAGAGGGATGCCTTACAATTCAGATTTCCTGATATCATCATAACATTCTTCTATTCTTCATCTAACAAAAAAGTAGAGGGATGGCTCCGTATCCCCCCTTCCTACTTCAAGCACTGAGGGTACTGAAATATTGATCGCTAGAATATTCTAATAAACCGAATGTTATAAATTATAATATTACTTACCTATGTCTTACACTAAAGATTATTAACACATCGTCTAATTTATTTGTTTGTGTCATAAGACTATATTCATATATTCGCCATATTATTCAGGAGATATCACATAATATTTCATATAGGTACCTACCTACCTATCTATAGACTCGTCTCATTGAAATGGAAAGCGTGTTGTTTGATTATTATTGTTTGTTTTCATTAATTTGGGGCAACTGCAATGATAATATTATTATCATCATTCATCAGTCATCATTCACTAGAGACGTATTCATTATTTTCACGGCTCGGGGCTTATTCCCTCTCCTCCCTTTATTATTATAAATGTCAATCACAATTAATATTGTATACCTACAATGCCATATTGCCATGTTAGGTGCTATATTAAATATAAAGTGAAATAGATAAACTGAAAAAAAAAATTCAACATATGGAAAAGTAAACATATTTTATTAAAAACGAATTTGATCACAGCCACGGTTTTCTAAGACCGTGATCTCAGCCCTCAGGTTACTAAGATCTAATCGGTGCATTAGAACAAGATAAAAAAAGGTTTTCCTACAAGTTTACAATATCTGTTAACAATTATAAACGCAAAATAAATGTACCGCTCAGGGCATTCGCACCCAAGCCCTCTAAATACTTCTCCATTCCCATTCGTATAATTACAAGTACTTACTTATGCATATAGCCTTACAAGTTACAGGATGATTTTCCATTCGTCTTAAAAACAACTCTGTGATATAGTCGCGTTATACAGCCACACAGGGTGATTCACCAAGCATGATCACTCACATAATTTCGTTCAATTCATTTTTTATTCGAATACTGATATTTGGATTTTTTAAATACACTTTATTTCCAATTCTTGAGACTTTGTACTAGATACTTAAAAAGTGTCCTATGATACACATACTTCTGTTAGCTAAAATATAAGACCCCTCTTTACTATAAATTATGAAGTGCATATTTTATTTTTTTTAATGTTGATCTAGGTAGGTTACTTAATTCAAAATTTTAACAAGTACCTAGCCAGTAGATACTTTCTCACTTTCTCAGTTATTTAATTGTTTATAGTTTATAATATTAAGTAATAAGAATAATAGCCTTCATAAATGGTTTTGCTAAAATATAAAATACTTGTTACTTTGAATTTAGTAGGTATTTACACATTTATACTTGGATCATTTTTACAAATTATAAATGTTGTTATTACGTCTTATATTTGCAAATCTTTTTGCGTTCTCTTCTTATAAATGTAAATTTTAGATTATGAGCGGTGCAATAAGTGTATTGATTTTACAATGACGTGAGTATTTTTATTTGTATCTGCAGTGTACACAATAAGTAGTCGAAATAATGCTTAGATTTTCAACTTCAGTATCTTATTCAATGGGAAAGTGAATCTAGTTAATACATTGGGGAGGTCAACATTTAAAATTACCAGTAGTTTTCAAAAGCACCAGGAAAACCAAATAAAAAATTAAGGAAAAATGGAAATTTTTAAGCAAAACCGGTTTTCTGTTAATAAACGTAAATTGTATAGGTATATATCGTAGGTATAATTAAATATAGTAAAAATAAACAGTTATTTACTAAATTGCAAAAAAAAAAAAAAATAGCAATAAATATTAAAATAATTATTCAAAAAGTGGTCTATTTTTGTTAAGACTGTCTAAGTCATTATACAAATTAAACATCAAAATTAGCTAAACAGTAATAAATATCTATTTGAATTATCATTCGATCAATATTGTTCCATATATTATCTGCATAACAGTTTATATTATTGTTGATAGTTTAAGTAATATTGTATTGAGTATTAGTTTTGTATTAAGTAGATATTATGTAGATCAATAAATTATTTTTATTTTTATTATTTCTTTTTATTGAGCATAAGCCCGGCAACTATAGCCATTAGCTGTTTTTTGTTGTTTTGTAAGGGGAGGGAGGTTGAAATACGAGGGTTTTTAAGTTTAGCAGAATTTCTAATTAAGCACCCATAGTTTTCTGCCATGACCGATCGGGGAATGGTGGCCTCACTCTCTAAACAGTTGCCTGCCCAGAGAGAGCCGCCAGTAGTCAAGGTTCGAACCGGTGACAGTACGCGTCAGAACCAACACCGTAGTCAGCTCGGCTACTCCGTCCTCCCAATAAAATATTGTTAAATTAAAATACTAATACAATTTAATAAAATAACATCTATACACAATATTTAATATTCTAAAATAAGTATTACATAAGTTATATACTTTACATCCTAATTAAAATATTAAAAAATATTATTTTAAAAACCCAATAATGAATATTATCAATTAAATAAAATTGTATTAAAAATAATACACAGATAATACAATCTTTCAAAATAATATAGTAAGATTTTTTAAAGACTAGTTAACATTAACACACAATAGTGATTTTGGCAAATTCAATAATATAAAAACCAATTTTAACTAAATATTTGTTAAAAAAAATTGTTTTTAAATATAAAAATAAATATTATTCAATAATAATTAAATCAATCCAACTAAAAAGTGTTTTGATGATTTAAAAGCATGCAAAATGTGACACTAAATTAAACATAAATTACACAGTGAAAGCAATAAAAATTATAAAATAACTAAAATACGTTAACAAAATCAATGTGTTAAAAAAAATTATTTCAGAGATAATTAAATTTTTAGACTAATAGACATAATATATATTTATTTTTTTTTATCGAATAAAAACAAATAAATAAATATTTGTGTTAATTAAAACAGTTGACAATAATAAACTGTAAAATGAGATCATTATTTTAAATCACCCCATGAAGAACCCTTTCTCAATTTTACTGGCAAAGGTACGCATAAATTAACTGCAGTTTCCATTGTTTTAATAATTGTTGAACAAGCTTCATCAAGAATTGTATTTTCAACCTGAAAACATTACAGAATAGTTCAATAACTTAATAGTTGAATACATTTATAAAACAAGATAAGTATTGTTAATACAATGTGAAATGTGAATATAATACTAACATCAAAAATTAGTTCATCATGCAAATGCATAACTAAATGTACACGTGTATTGAGAACACCTTGGTTGATAATTTTATCAACTTTAATCATTGCCATTTTTGTAACGTCGGCAGCACTTCCTTGAATAATTGTATTAATTGCTTGACGTTCTACTTGAGCTAATAATATTGTATCATAATAATATTGATAAAATATATTTTATTATTTTGCAAATACAAGACTAAAAGAATAAAAACATACATTTGATCTTTGATACTTCACTGTTAATATCTGGGAAATGTCTGATTCGTCCACTCAATGTCTTCACCAACCCCATTGACCTGCACTGTAATACACATTCATTAAAATATTTGTTGACACCAGGAAATGTTCTTTTGAATTCTGATATTAGTTTATGTGCTTCATCTTGTGTAATATTCAAAGTTTCACTTAGAGTTACTGCACCCATGCCGTACAACATACCATAGCAAACTTGTTTGGTTTTTTGCCTAAGTTCATCACATACCTGAACACACAAAATAAGAATATATTTATAACACGTAACCAAATGTAAGAAATACAATTATACATTTACACAAACCTCAATCTCTGGTATATTATGCCATTTAGAAGATAAATTTATAAAAACATCACCGGGAGATGTGAGAGCTGATAACAATATTGAGTCTTTAGATAAATGAGCGAGTACGCGTAGTTCAATTTGACAAAAATCTACAGATACCAAAGTTTGATCTATAACATTTATAGTCCAAAATTAATTTTGTTGTTTTAATATTTTTAATATGTGCAACACTAATTACAATTTGTATAGATTAATATATAAATTAATTAATGACAAATGGAAACTGCATTTTCACTAATTTTCACTAATTTTCACAATTTTTTGGGCCGTGGCCCACCCTGCAAGACCTACCGAAATTTGTATACATAGTAATACATGAACTAAACATCACAATTTTTGATTTTTTAAATCATGAAACATTAAATAGATAGGTGAAAAATAACATTGATATTTGATACTCAATGATAATAATACATAATAATAAATTAAATGTCTTTAAAAATAAAATTGATAACATATTACCATTACAGATTGCGAAATTGTATTTAAAACTGTGTTGACAATTAAAATATTTCTTATTTAACTTTTGAAAAATATGCATCTGTTTTTTATCATATGAATGATTTATGCCTTAAACAGTGGGTGATTATGAGTAGGTAAATTAAGGTATGTAACATTTTAATTGTTTCTTCCATCGGAGTTCAGGTTTTTTAATCTTTATTGACTTAGCCCACCCACCCACCCTACCACAGATGTCTGCGCACGCCTATGGTGGAGACTAACCAATTTTTCTCAAGGCAAGTCAAGAATTTTAAAGTTTCCTCTAAGACTTTAGTTTATAGAACTAAATTGATATTTGTAATGTACTAATATATAATGTTAACTTAGTGTCCGTGCAATAAATATGGTAATATTTAATATTATTTCCATTACTAAACGACGTAGGTAACAATGAGGATGCTGCGATACATGTTCATGTCTGATTATCAACGTATTTAATTAACAATAAGCAATAGGAAATGAAGAAATATCCATATATATTTTATTTTACACGCATTACATTTTTAGATAAATGTATAAATTAATTATTTTTTAATTTTACAATTTTTATTCAATACTTTTGCGGTCGGTGGTTGGGCACTCCTGATGGCCTGATATCATTAATTTTTATAAGATATTTTATAAAAAAAAACAGCTAACAAGATAATTCATTAAACTAAACCTGGAATATAGATTATTGTATTGTATAATTGGTTACTGTTCACTATTAGTAATATTGAAATAATTTATTGTATCCTTAATAAAAACATATCAAAATAAGTATAAACTAAATGTGAATTTTATGAGTCAGAAACCTAATAAATAAATTATTAGAAAATCTCAAAAACAACATAATTAGCAGCTATCATTAATACAAAGCATAGGTTGAGCAAAAAATTTGATAATTTTAATTGTGCTACACTTGTTGTGTGTTTTTATGTGAAAGTTGCTTACTAACAATTTATAATAATAATAATTAATATCCAATAATAATATCAATGAAACTGACCTGACTTTGGCACAAATGCTGATCTCAAACTTAATATATCATTCTCAATGACATAGTCTTTAGGTATATTTTGTAAATTGGGTTCATGCATACTTATTCTACCTGTATTCGAATATGTATTGCTGTCACAATGAACACGATCATTTTGTATTGTTAAATACATATTGATATGCTAAAAAATGAAAAAATAAATAAGTAACTGCTTTCAAAATATTTAAGTTTACTATACTTACATTGTTCCTAAGACAGCTTAATTTTCGCCAATTTTTGACCAATTCAACCAGTAAATGTGAAGAACTATCAGTTAACTTCAATTTTTTTTTTACCTAGTCAATAAAATCTAAATATTGAAATCTATCGTTAAAAAAAATAACTTTTACACTTACTTTGGCCCATTCTAATGTGGATTGCATGTTAAACCTGGTTCCAGATTGTTCAAACCCTTGTTCAGCAATGTTGGCCATTAGCTTATTTACTGTATCATTTAACTCTACCAAATGTTCTTTGTTTAGACCAAAACCATACAGTTCCATTTTTGCCAAAATAATTTGTATAGGCATCTCTATATCTAATAGTAAATTAATAATTATTAAATAATTATTATGACAAAAATAAAAAATATTTTCTGATGTGAACTTCTTGATGTAATTAATTTTACCTTTGAATGTTTTATAAATATATATTTGTTTAAGTTGATGTTTTAAAGTTGACATTAATTTAAGAGTGATAAATGCATTAAAAACTGCATCATTAGTTTGTATTTTGCCTTGAAAGTTTAAATTCCATTGAACCTAACAGAATATTTTGATTAATAAAATTCAATTATGAATATATTTATAAATAAATAGAACAATTTTAATTTATAAAAGTACTAAATAGTATATGAATAAATAGTGCATACAAATTACCAAGTTATTTAATGAATTTTTTGGTTGACCGTTTATTAGCCAATCAGCTACAAAAGGGTCTCTGAATTTGCAAACAGGTTTAATGTTGCAACATTGAGAGATAATTTTGTAATTTAATTTAGCATCAGTGATGTTAACAATTAAATTTTTATTGGACAACAGCTTTTTCAATAGACTTACACCAGATGGACCTATTAAAAAAAAAAATAAAGCCATTTTTATGTTAAAATAAGATTATTTAACAATAAAAAGAAACATACCAGTCTTATTGAAATCTACATAATGTATAACAGTTTGTTTGTACCACGTAATAGCAAATCCTTTTAATACTTGGTTATTAAATTTGAATAATTTTGTATTTTTATTATTTTCTAAACTTCGTCTTACAATTCTAGCACCAATTTTCTGTTCTATGTTAATTTCTGTACATACATTCAAAGCTAATGATATTTCTTTTCTGCGCTTAATATCTGGAAAGTGATCTCGGGCAAACAAATCAATATTTTCCATAAGTTTAGTTTTATATGCCCATGTATCAAATTTCGAATTGATATTAGCATCAGGTTTAATTGGAGACTCTCTAAAAAAATAAGAAATAATAAGAAATAGATAAATAGACATATAAAGATTTAGAAAATGAATAACTAGTCAATAGTCATAGATATAATTTGTGGGGGGGGGGGGTAAGTCCACTCATTTTATAGATTTAAAATTAATTTTTGTAAAAAATTTAAAATACCTAGCCTAATCTAACCTAACCTATGATTAATATTAACCAAAAAAAGGAAAATATTTAATACAATTGTAGTATATTTATATGAGGACTATGTTATGCTAAGATTACACAGTTAACTTTTGATGATCATTTAAGATGAATCATTTGCAGTCAATGAAAATGAACAGTGTAAATGTGAAATCATTAAAAATTATCATCTACATTGAACGATGAACAAAGTTAAGTAGTGATCAACTTTTGTTCATTTAGAGTGAATCATTAAAAGTGAACTGTGAAAATGCGGCATCTTAATATCTTATCTTGCTATCAAAAAATGTCTGAACTCCAGCCCCCTAACTAAAAGGCCTGGTTACACCTACAGATCTAGCACATAATCATACTTGTGAGGAGATGGTCCACTGGATGAAGTGTCTTGGGAACCTGCAATCATGTCTTCAGTGTCGGATATAGTTAAATCTTTACACGTCATGACAGCAACATTACTTTTCTTTGGCGATATTATCGTATTTGACATGGAATTAAAAGAATCTTGAAATGCCAGTTGCATTACACTTTCACTCATTTCCTTAGATATTATGTTCATAGTTGTATTTGTTTTGCCATTTCCATTCAGTAGTTGATCAAGTTGTGTGTCAATCCTTATTGAATCTGGAAACATTGTGCTTTCAAAAGAATTACTTATCTCGGGAGGTTTACAGCGACTTGTTGAGGGTTCATCAATTTTTTTATATTTTGGTCGAGGTTCTATAAAAATATCATTTAACAACCCTCTTCTGTCTGATAGTCTTCTTCTCTTTTTCGTTTTTTGGATCCAAAATCTCTTTGACTCATTTCCAAAATAATTTCTCCGCCGATATTACAATCCCATTTCTCTTCTAATTCTTTAGGTGTTTTGATGTTAATTAACTCAGCTAAATATGAATCACTTATTGATTTGTTACTAAGATTATCTGAGTTATTTTTTGACTAACGTTTACAGTAATACTAAATTTAGTATGTTCAAAAGACCCTTCAAAAAGATCCAAACTTTCTCGCTTATAATCTTTATTAGTTACTTCTTCTGTTTTAGCATTTTCACAATCAGATTCAGCAAATAATTCAACACTTTTTGATGAATTTGATAAATTTTGAACAGGAACATTTACCAAAGATTTCATTGATTTGTTGCTTTCTTGACTATTTTCAATGATGGTAACATCTCTTGACGTAGGACGTATCTTCACAGTCGTATCTAAATCTTCTTCTTCATTATTACCTTCGACCCAACTTGCTGATTTAAGACCAAGTTCTCTCTATAATATAAAAATTAAATAAATTAATAAATAATGTTAATATATATTATAAAACATATATCAAAAAATTAATATTTTTAACAATTTATTCAGTAAAAACTAAAGAGGCCCGAGCTACACTCACATATATGTTCTTTATCTTACAGGACAGTAACAACAAATTTATAATCAGCCTTTCTTATATGGCTTCATTAGCTTTCACACTTTTATTTTAAAGCATGTTATAATAATAATATTATTTATATAAAATATCGCAATTTCAAAATATTCATAACTCACTTAAAAAACTAAAATATAAGAAAAAACAGCTTCACCAAACCTAGTATTTTGTTACTTAAATTTAATAATAGTAAATTCAGTATTCACTCTAATATTTAAACTAACAAACTAAATTAAAATTACCGAATGTTAAGTTTTTAGGTTACGCACTATAGTGTATACTGTATAATATGTTGTACGTCTAAACCAAGAATAATTTAATTTCAATGTATTAAATTATAATTATGTAATTCTACAATGTTGTCAATATCAATTGCACATACGTTTTTATCGATTCCACCTCACCTCAACTATTTCTTTAATGTCCTGCTAATAGATGGAGAGATTATGTAACAATAACAACTGGATTTATTTTGTTTGTTTATTTGAACTTTGGACATGACTATCTGTACTTAAATACTTTTAAAATGTATCTTTTACAAGACTGACTATGCACTTATAAGACTGTACACTGTACAGCATATTATACTGGTGAAACACTAAGACATTCACTAAATCCTAAATATTTCATTGTAGTTATATTTCTAATAATGGTTCAAATCATAAGACCAACATTTACGTGTAAACATTTTATTTAGTACACTATACATTACTTACTTTTAAAAGATGCCTTGCTTCATTTATGATAAATATAGCGGCTTCTTTTTCATTAAGAGCAAAACGTCCAGCCAACCAAATGTTCTTTCGTTTGTCCTCATCATTGGTATTATTATTATTGGTATTACTAAAAATGAATTTTAAGTATTAAATGTAGTCATAAGCTATTTAATTATGATTACCTTTGATATGGAATCGCCTTGGTAAGGGTACGCTGTACTAATCGCAAATCGGCTAATGCTAGTTCAGGAATGTTTTGTATTCCTGCATTATACAATGTCCGGGCAGTGATAGAGTTCAAACAGTCCAATCGTAATAACTCAACAAGTTGTCTCTGTACACCAAACTGTAGTCTTTCAGAAAACTGTGATATTAATAATTCTAAGGATGACCAACCAAGTCTTTTACAGAACTGCGTTACCATGCCTAAACAGAATAAAATAAAATAAAACCTACAAAATTAAAACATTATAATAAATCTTACCTGCAAAAGTAGAAGATGATTGCTGGAGACTTTGCAGAAGACCTTTAGATGTACCATACTTTGAAACTACAGTATTAATGGGAATTTCATTTATTAAATCGTGTAGTAAGAGTGTTGTATAAAATCTTCTATGAACAGCTAATTTATGTTTCTAAATACAAAAACAATCAGTTAATTATTTTCAAAAATTTAAATTAAACTAGTATGCCAATTTAAATGTTATGCTAACTATGTTCTATTCTCGTTAAGAAGGAACCTTGACTGCTGATTTTGTGTGCAGGAGCGTGGATTATCTACACAAATGGTTCACTCAGTAGGGGAGGAGGGAAATAGATGATGTATGACCACCACCCGAAATAAATTGGTTGCCGCCTAGGTTCCTTCTTAATGTGGTTGGAATACAGGTTAGTACACTATTTTTGTATGACACATATTGCAAACTGGGTAGGTCTTAAAAAACGTCCAGTAGCGACTTACTAAACTGTTAACTGCTAACGGTTCTAATAAAAGTGGGTGTTCAAGCAGAACGCCCAATTGTGCTAATGGTTCTGTAAATTATTGATTACCGGACCTGTAAACTATAGATCAGATTTTGGTTCGGTAATTTACAAATCAATAAAACATAATTTATGTTATCAATGTTATTGGTGGTTTAACTTATTTGGTAATCTCAGTTATCAATAATTTAATATTTCTTTATGCAACACTAGCTTAATTTAACACAATCATAACTTTATAGAATGAATAAATTACAGGGCCAGTAATAAATTTACAGACTGTTTTTTATGCAACCCACCCTTAAAATATTTGAACAACTTTTCAGCTTTTGTCAACTACATCACAAATATTGATTGTTCATAATTTGCTCTAAAAATTAAATAAATAACATACATCTGAAGATGTACTAAAACTGGTTCCAGTCATGGCCTTAACAATGAATCCCTCTTCAATACCAATCATGTCTCCAACTTTGCGCATAGAATGTGGTAACTTTTCCCACACATGAAGAACTCTAAACCAATCCAAATGTCCAATTTGATCACTTACTGAATACGGTGTAATCTAAAATATGATAAATTATTGATTTTTATTTACAACTATATAAAAATATTTATAAATAATCTATCTTACCAAATAAAGTAAATGAAGTTCAGAGTCAAGGACAAAATTTTGCCTTGCTCTATCTAACTCTTTGATCAGTTTTAAACCAATTTCAGGTGTAACAGATGCTGCAAGACACGCTTGACCTAGATTGGTGGGAGATAATTTATTGTCATTTTCTCGTACAAATTGATGTTCGATTAATAATTTTAGACACTCATTGATTGGAGTTTCATTCACTAGAAATATTCAACATCAAACTTCTAAGTAAAAACATTTAATTATTATGATGAATTCTTACAGTTTTCACCATTTGATATATAAAGTAATGTACACTTAATATACTCAAAAGCTTCTTCTGTAGTACAAACAACGCAACCAGCAACCACTTCTAACAGTGCTCGTTTTAAACAGCTAGAAAAATCTCCAACGCCTAAACAACTTTTAATTGGAGGAAGGTTTTGAGTGGCTATTTCTTCACCCATTCGCCGTTCATTCTCATTACATATTAAATAACTTTCTCCTAAAATAAAAATAAAATATTTAAAACTACAAAAAAAATAACAACCCCAAAAATAACAAACCAGCAGTATCAACACCCATACGACCAGCGCGTCCAATCATCTGTCGATACTGTAAAATATCGATAGGAAATCCATGGCAATGTGGTGATCTTACTATCACTCTCCGTGCAGGCAAATTTACACCAGAGGATAAAGTTGATGTGGCAATTAATACTCTAACTATATTTTGCTTGAATGCACCTTCGATTATGTCCCTTTCGTCCATTGTAAGACCTAAATGAAATTATGAATATATTAAAACTTACTATGAAAGTTCATAATTGTTCACTTACCTAAATATTAATAGTAAATAAAAAATTAGTTATGGTTTAATAACAGTCAAGTTTGAAGAAAATGTTATGTTATTTTACTACAATTTCAAGTCCTAAATGAAGACATATATTATGTAATATGTACTGTTTAAACAAATTATTTCCCAAAAATGTAAAATACATTCACACTTCACAGACCAACCACTGTCTGAACATATTATTATTAACTTAAAAAAGCAATAAATACAAATTTTGTAAAAATTGTTTAAGAGGAATTCACCCCCCCCCCCCATGTGTTGTCACCATCTTACAAACGTACAACGTAGACAAAACTGTTTTGCGCGGGACATTTTTACTCCTAATGTAATTTTATAGTAGAATTACCAAAATTCCACAACGCATAGGGACATTATTAGGGATTATTAATTGGTTAACAAAAATACATGTGTGTTGTCCCACACTAAACTGTTATTATTGCTATGATGTACATTTGTAAGACGGAGACAATACATGCGGGTATGATGCCTCTTCAAGGAAAATATAATAAAATATCACCTGCATGATGAAAAGCAACACCAAATGATATGGTTTTACTCAAATCAGTTTCAAGACCAACGGGACACCTCCTAAGCTGCTCCAATACATCTCCTAGACTTTCTCCATTTAATTGATTCCGTAAATCAATTCCAACTTTTGATTTATTATCTCCACCTATAATTAATACAAATTATAAGGTAATATTTTATTTTTGCCATCATTTTTCAAGTATTAAAAAAAAAAATTACCTAAATGTTTAATTTCAGACGCAATTTCAAGAGCTAAAGATTCACACCATTTTTTTGTAAAACAGAATATTAATATTGAATACCCTTGAAGAATTGTATCAATACACAAATATTTTACATCATCTGGATCATTCTAAAGAGAAAATTATAAATATTTGTATAAAATATAGTATGATTTAACTACAATTATGAATTTATTGTTCATTACTTTAATCGTAACACTGGGTTCAATTTTATGACTTAAAGAAAGATTGTTGGCATTATACACATTTTTTCCAATTTTTAAATATTCTTTTAAAGGAACTGGACGAAAATCTGTATGATATAATGTAGCATCTAACCATTTTGCAAGAATGTCTAAATTTGGCAATGTAGCAGACATACCAACGATTTGAATCGATAAATTACTTCTACTGTAATCAAATATTTTAAAGAAAAAATATTCACACAAAAATAAACAAACAAAATATGACTTTAATAAGTGACTTACATTTTAGACATGTATTTGATTTTTGTTAGCAATAATTCTAATAGGTAGCCTCTATTTGAATCACCTAGCATATGAAGTTCATCTACAACTATACAACCGACATCTTGCAGTCCATCCTCCTCTATTAGGCTAAAATCAAAATCATTATCATTGATTTTATAAACATTAATTTTTACTATAAAACTTACCGATTTATTATGCCATTGGCTTTTTCAATAGTAGCAATAGCAACATTTACAGAACGTAAACCACCAGTTGGAGTATAACTGCCCATAAATCCAGCAACTCTTTTGTTTGTTCCTTCAAATAGTTCCTATATTAAATAATTAATCATTATTGACTATTCATTTAATACAATTGTTAAAATATTTCAATAAAAAATTTTACTTGAAAATATAACATTTTTTCTCGTACAACTGATACAAATGGAAGGATTATTAAAACTTTTTTATCTCTTTCAAGTACTGTCTGCATTGTTAATAATTCAGCAACCATAGTTTTTCCTAAAACAATTGTTAATAAAATGTATTTTATAAAAATTATAAGCTACTACCAAAATATAATAAAATAAAAAGGATAGCCTTAAGCTTAGAAAAAAAGTGAAATATTTAATAAATAAAATTTTAACCAGCTGACGTAGGTGCCGAGTACACCAAATTTTGTCCATCCAAAACACCGTCACTAGTTAGACATTCCACTTGCCAAGGAAACATTGACACAATACCTCGTTTTTTATAGTTCTAAAATAAATAAAACATTATGTTACACTCTGCTTATGATCAAAGACAACGATTCAAATATGATTAAAAGGATGCCACTGTTGTGTGTGTTGTTTCTGTCTTAAAAATGTGGGTAATAATATACACTTTACAATATAGAAAATTGAAGTTCAACAGAACCAATTTTGGGTTGTTAGTTTTAATATTAGAGTGATTTTACATGTTACGAAAGATAGGTAAAAACATTATCTGTGTTAGTACATCTGGTTTTTATAGATATTTCAATTTTCAAGTTAGTAGTTATGGCGATATTACAATTTATATTACAATATAAAAATGCTCATATATCACTTAAAAGTTAAAATATCATAAAAAAACCTAACGCAGAAACAATAATGTTCTTACTTTTAAGTAGGATAATAGGTTATATCTCTATAATGTTAAAGCTAATAACAAAAATTGGTTCTACCGAACGCAATAATTTGTCTATGATGTACATTTCGACATTTCTAAGAGGGCAACAAGATATGCTGGCGTGGCGTCCTCTTAAGTATAAAATATTTACTTCTACGATTTGGTCTGGCAAACCCCATGAATCAATATTGCACAAATCGTCAGTCATTATAAGTTGTGTGTTAAGTTATATAAAATTGATTATGAAATACAGTAACGTGTAAATAAAATGAAACTGGTAAGGACTAATTAATCATAATTCGCTGTGAAAGAGACGGAGCCACAGGCATTATTTATTTTTATTGATATTTTTCAATTGTTTGAGACGACGACACTACGATAGAACTATTGTTCTACCTACGACTTACGTAGTAAGTAACTAAGTAGTAAGTACATTGTACATTTAGTAAAATATGTAATTTATTTCTTATATACTAATGTTATTGTTTACTTTTGTTGACACACTTAATTATCAAATATGCCACAACGAATGATAAGGGAAATGTTAAAAAATCAAAATACAGATAAGGCTGACATTTTGGCGGAATTTATAATTTTTGACACCATGAAATAATCGAAAATCAAAATTCGTTAGATTAGAGTTCACGGTGGATTTTGTTAATTTGGTGATTTGGTAACCGTCACTTATACTGCAGTTACACCACAGTTCCACAAATTCCGATGAGAATTGAGAAAAAAAAATCACCTCACTAGGAAAGAAAATCCCCAGTAGGCAGTAGCATTATACTGGGGATTAACTAACTGGATTAACTAATTGGAAATACATATAAAAATAATATGTTAGTGCAAAATTTCTTAAGCCCTGGGATTCCGTGAAACTCTCATTTTAAATTAAAATGTCGAAGTCCTGTTTGTGTGTTATTTAAAATATTTTTTGAATTATATACAGTATACACATTATAATTATTTGAAATTATTATTTTTAATTATTATTTTTATTACAAATAATCCTTATATATAATGACGCTGTAAATTACTATCAAAATTGAAACTATCAATTGAAACAAAGAAGGGTTCTAATTGTCGAGCTGTAATAACTTATTGTTAGGAGCTAAATAAAAAAATCTAAAAAAGTAAAAAAAAATTAGTTATAGGTAGGGATTCCACAAATTAAATTAAACTTAAAAAAGGTTTCCACGGATAAAAATGTAAAAGAAACGCTGTGTTAGTGAAATAGTTAGTTATGCGTCGGTGGTTTTTCAATAATTTTAAGATAAGATATGACCATTTTTAATTTGTAATATTTTACATACCTCCCCATATCTTGCTTGAAAAATTAGTATGGAGAAATTTCTAACGCTTAACTGCTTAAGCACAGATAAATGTTCTTACCTAAAATTAGATAATTTATATAGGTCAATTCACTAATTCAGTCTAATATAGTAATATCACTATAAACAAGTGAATGAAAATTTGATATGTCGTACGTGTATAAGACACGCGGAGACAACAAATGCATAAGTAATGTCCTCTTAAATAAGTATAATATATTATGTTGATTGATGTTATTCAAAAAAGTAATAAAAAAAAAAGTAGGTAATAAGTGGTACCAGAAAGCTACACTATCCCAAGGATCTAAAGCTATATTTTATCTCTATAAATAGCCCTTAATTTTTGTTTTGAAAATTTGAGTTTTTTTAATGAAATAATAAAAAAAAGAGAGTAAGTGGATGTCGTTATCTGCTGTACAGTAGGTTACAAGTGGATAGCTGTATAATGCATGACAAAATAACTAAAATCGTTATTCTTGGTTATTTAATATGTAATTTCCTCCAAATTTGAACATAAAATTAAAATAACTATAAAAAAAACTGTGTTCTTATATTTTAGAGATTTTCTGGCTACAGAATGACCTACTTACGTGAACCCTTGTCGTAAGTTTTCAATCTTTTGCTACAAAAGTTGAACATTTTATAAATTTTTAACTAAAAAATCATTTTAAAATTTAAAATTTGATAAATGTTGTCAAAAATTGAACTTTAAATGCTTATAAAAAAAAATTGTGCCTATGTATGTTTAATATTTTTCAACTGCTATATTTTAAGAAATATGTCAGGTACCTTATATTCAATTTTGACGCTTTTTGGCCCAACAAATAAAATTTATTGATCTTTATTATAGAAAAAAAACTAAATAAATTGATATTGGAAATTGTCCGTAAAGAGCTCAAAACAGGTCAAAATATTTTGAAAATTTTATCAAGTATAGGAATTGATAAAATAAACATATGATATAAATTTCTAATATCTACGGTTATTCGTTTTTGAATTACAACAAAATGAGAAAATCGTTACAAATGAGAAATCGAGTGAATATCCAATGTTGTAAAAATTTGAATTTTAAACGCTCATAAAATTTAACTTGACTTTCTTATGGACATTTTTTTTTTGATACAGGTAGTCGGTAGATAACTTTAGAAGGAATCTTGTATTACATTTTAAAATCTTAGATTTAAAAAAAGAAAAGTTTTTAGGAATTTTTAACTCAAAATAATTTGCACATTATCGTGATGTTTACGCCTTTTGTTAAAATTTGAACTTTAAATGCTTATAAAAAAATTGTGACTGGATTTTTAATATTTTTTTTTTGAAAATGACCCTAAACAGTTCAAAACAAATCCAAATATATTGAAAATTGTATCATGTATAGAAAATGCTAATACAAACAACCAGTAAAAATGTCAAGTCATTATTGTTTTAGAGTAACACCAAACCAAAATCAAGTTTGTCGAAAACCGTAAAAATTGAAAATTCCCGGGTTTCTTTAATTTTTATTTTGTTTTTCTCGCTTTTGAACACAAATGGGAATAAGGGAATATACCTTCCCAATGAACCTACTAATTAGATTAACTTTACCATCAAACATTCAAACAAGATACTGAAGTTTAAAATCGAAGCATTATTTAGACTACTTATCGTTTACACGGACACAAATAAAAATACACATCATTGTAAAATAAATATATTCATCCCTCCGCTCGGAATCTAAAACATACCTTTGTATTTTTAAAAATGTTCTTTTTTAACGACTATAAACCATATTTTGTCATCACGTATATTATTGGTTACCTAAACTCGGTATCGCGGCATAATTTTTTAGTATAAATCAATTTTTTTTAAATAATATGCAATAAATTTCATTTCTGCTATATAATTTATAAAATAATTCTTATAAATAGTTTATATTTAATTATTGTTGTTATTTTTATTATTATTATAATACTAGGTATCGCGACTGACTATATAGGTAATATAATCAGTAATCACATATATATATACTACCAATTACCATCACTTATATTATTTACATTTTAATTTAAATACAATTATTATTATTATAAGCCTCAGTATCGCGGCATTCATTTTTTTTATAATATATAATATATTTATAGTTATATAGTATTTTTAGGGTATAAGACGATTTTTAATAAATTTTATAAAATTTATAAAATTTTTAACATAGGTAATATACAATATTAATTTTATTTCTACATTATGTATCATTTTTATAAATTATTTATATCTAATCGATCCCCAGCATAATGCTACAGCAAGGGATTTTTTTCCAATGCCTTACAGATACACCGTAGCATTGATTAAATAAACAATATACATTGTATATTTAATCAATGACCATAGGCACACATCATGTGCTCACGTACAATATATTTATTACGTCGTTTTCATCCGCAAATCAAATAACAAGATACAACCCATGATAGAAATAACTTTATAGTTTATTTCCAATTTCCATCATTTAACAACCTAGATATAGTACTAGGAAATAAAAGCCCTGAAATAAAAATACGGTATAAGAGAGTCATCTGACAAATTATTAGCTTCAAATACTTTAAATGTAAAACATGTTTGCTTTAACTAGTTAAAGTTGCATTAGAATAACAACGTATATAGGTAGGTTAGGTTGTGTAGGTACATTTGAAATACTCGGAATTTACCACCATTTTCTATTTTTCCATACAAAATTAATGCACTTCACTACTGCAGTGTAACTGTGTAGAAAGAGGTATATTATAATATAAACCACAGCTCACAAGTTGAACGTTTTTCACTTGAGAGTTGAGGTGACTGACTTCCTTTAAGACACTCAAAAAACAGTTTTCGGAATTATGCTTTTCGACTTTCGTAAAGCACAGACTGGACCGTATCATCTAATTCATCTGTCAGTCCGTTAAATTACCTATTTCCACGGGTGGGAGAGAAAATTTCTAAAGATACTCAAACTCGACTTTCAGACGAAAGAGACCGCCAAAGGGCCAAGCCTTATCAAAAATCCTTATCTTATATTATGATCTAAGATTTTGACCACGGTTTAAGATATTTCTATATTATTTTGACCGGCCTTTAATTCAAACCTAACGACCAAAGTACTAGAAAATTAGGTGCCCATTCATAGTTGTCACGGGGGTCGTGGGGGGTCTCAGAGATGTAGGTAAGTCATAAAGATTCCCGACAAAATCAAATTTCCTTAATCATTATCTACTAGGGTGCCTTTTTTCCTAGATGTCTAATGCCTAGATAATACACTTATATTTAAAATATAAATTATATTATACGGATAATATCAACAGTGTAAAAGTGTATCTCAAATTGTGCGCATTGCGGAGAATCTTTCTGGATTTTAATATTTTATCCCACCGCGGAAATCCTGATTGTCCATCCATAATATAATACATTCCGTTATGACTGGCGTTGACGTCGAACGCGGTTTTCAAACAATGCAAACAGTACAAACTATACAAAGTCCAAGGTTCAACCGCCAAGCCGTCAAGGCCAAACGGCAAACACTCAACACACGAGTACACGATCAGGAACACGTCTGGAAAACGCGAACGCGAACGTGATGCCCGCGGTTGATCGCGAGGCCGCGGGGGTTCGGCATTCGGCCACCGTCGAAACACTCGGAAAGGCGGAAACTGCGGTCGTGTTTTTTCTTCCATGAAACGTCTAGAATGTTCTAGAGCCGTCGTTCCCCACCACTTGTCCACCCTTCGCCGCACCGGTAGCCCGGTATTCGGTATACGGCATACGCTCCGTTTGCTACAACGGCGATTCATTTACGTCAACTCCCGTCTCCCCACCACTCAGCAAACACAAGTCATAACCACTGAAAGCGCTACGGCAACGCACTCGTCTGTCGGCATCTTCCATTTTGTTCCTGGACTCTACACGGGATACTAGTCTGTGAGTATGATTTTCGTTATTTTATTTATTATTTTTTATTTCGTCTCGTTTTGTCCAAACGTCCCGAACTATGAAATCCATTCTATTTTCACAATCGGAACAACACTTACCCGCAGTTACGCGATTTGTTTCCAAAACCAAGACGTTCGCATTATTTTTTACGGTCCAACGATGTTGAATTCTATTAGTCCCTGTTAATTATTGTGGTGCACCTCGCACGATGTACGCTTTTAAGGTTATATACGGACATTAATCATTGGTTCCGTCGTTTTTAATTTGTCGAAAATCGATTAGTTTTATCTAATCGTATTCTCCCGTTGCCATTTATCGTAATTGTGCGATTGTCGTTTTCTTCTCGCCGTCCGTCTTTTTGTCGTTTCTTTGTTCGGCGGTGTGCCGCCTGTTCGCGCCATTAACCGCATAACCTAAGTGTTCAACTCGTGTTTTTCACGACTCCGTAAATTTTCTTTTTTTTGCTCGACTTTAGCATTTATTTTCGTTTTGTGACCATTGCATATTATATTAGTGTTTAGTATCAATTATCATTTAGCCTTAATTCGTAACCTGTTGGGCCTAGGCCGTATTGTAACGCATCACTTAATAAAACGGTTTTCCATAATTTCCATTGTCGAGAACTGATTAAGCATTATTGAGCAATAAGTAATCGATTATTAATTGTTTGATTAGGAATGTTGCGACAATAAAGAAATTAAACATTAAATTGTTTTTACAATCGTAACATATTTTTTTATATTTATACCAAAACGATTATATTAGTTTATAAACTCGTTATTTTAATGAGATTGTCATTAATTCTTTTAATTATAACATAAATATGCAGTATACCTCTAAACTATGCAATACATTATACATTTTAACTAACTGCATGATGCAATTATTTATATTATTTTAAGTAGTTTAAATAGGTTGTTTGTGAGTAAGAGTATCTTGTCTTGACACATACAGTAAAAATCTCGTTGTAAAGAAAAAATATTTGTATTGTAAATCATACTATAAATAGTTATGATTTTTAATTTTGTATGTCCTTGTTATACTGAATATGGATAGCATAATTCCAAAGTTACTATCAATACAGTTCTCATATAATAGATAAGTTTTTTTTTTTTTATATAGGACTTCTTGTCAAACTACAAGACTTATTTCATATATTCCTTACTATAAAAATACTATATACCAAGAAAAATGGCTGCCAAAACTCCTGCTGTTGGTATTGATTTGGGTACAACTTACTCTTGTGTCGGTGTTTTCCAACACGGCAAAGTAGAGATAATTGCCAATGACCAAGGAAACCGTACCACACCCAGTTATGTTGGTTTCACTGATACTGAACGTCTCATTGGAGATGCTGCCAAAAATCAGGTCGCCATGAACCCCAACAACACAATCTTTGGTAAGTATTAAGCTTAGATCGTATGACACATACTATAGATGGAGCCACAGCATAATCAATACAAAATAAACTTACTTATATCAGCAACAAGTCGCCGAATTAGGTGGTCGATATATGCATGCGCAACGCGACGTCTCATATTTATCCACAGATACCTATTGTACCTTTGGATAATTACGTGAGGAGTTGCATTGCTCTTGTGCGCTTTAATCACCTAATTCGGTGCCTCCTCGCTATATTGCCAACAAACTTATATGCTGTAGCTACATCCATAGTATATGATCTAAGGTATTAAGCTACTAATATTGTTAATGACTATTAATAACTTTTTTTTAACATTATAGATGCCAAACGTTTGATTGGAAGACGTTTCGAAGATGCTACTGTACAAGCTGATATGAAGCATTGGCCTTTTGAAGTAGTCAGTGATGGTGGTAAACCTAAAATCAGAATTTCCTACAAAGGGGAAAACAAAATCTTCTCCCCTGAAGAGGTACTATTAAATTTAATTCAAAGAAAAATAATATAATCATAACTAATAATTTTTTTTTAATTTCGTATTTAGGTATCATCTATGGTTTTGACCAAGATGAAGGAAACCGCTGAAGCTTACCTGGGAAAAACAGTAACAAATGCTGTTATCACAGTACCTGCATATTTCAACGATTCCCAACGTCAAGCTACCAAAGATTCTGGTACCATTGCTGGTTTGAACGTAATGCGTATCATCAATGAACCTACAGCTGCTGCCATTGCATACGGTTTAGACAAGAAAACATCTGGTGAACGCAACGTTCTGATCTTTGATCTGGGTGGTGGTACTTTTGATGTATCCATCTTGACCATTGAAGATGGAATTTTTGAAGTCAAGTCTACTGCTGGTGACACTCACTTGGGAGGTGAAGATTTTGACAACAGAATGGTCAATCACTTTGTACAAGAGTTCAAACGCAAGTACAAAAAGGATGTAACTACCAACAAGAGAGCCCTGAGGCGTTTGAGGACTGCCTGTGAACGTGCAAAGCGTACTCTTTCCTCATCCACCCAAGCCAGCATTGAAATTGATTCTTTGTTCGAAGGTGTCGACTTCTACACTTCAATCACTCGTGCTCGTTTTGAAGAATTGAATGCTGATCTTTTCCGCAGCACCATGGAGCCAGTAGAAAAATCTCTCCGTGATGCTAAAATGGACAAATCTGCCATCAATGACATTGTGTTGGTTGGAGGTTCTACCCGTATTCCCAAAGTACAGAAATTATTACAAGACTTCTTCAATGGCAAAGAATTAAACAAGTCTATCAATCCTGACGAAGCTGTGGCCTATGGTGCAGCAGTACAAGCTGCCATTTTACATGGAGACAAATCTGAAGAAGTCCAAGACTTGTTGTTGCTCGATGTCACTCCTCTGTCTTTGGGTATTGAGACTGCTGGTGGTGTGATGACCGCTCTCATCAAGCGTAACACAACCATCCCAACTAAACAAACCCAAACTTTCACCACTTACTCTGACAACCAACCTGGAGTCTTGATCCAAGTGTATGAAGGAGAACGTGCTATGACAAAGGATAACAACTTGTTGGGAAAATTCGAGTTGACTTCCATTCCTCCCGCACCACGTGGAGTCCCCCAGATCGAAGTCACCTTCGACATCGACGCCAATGGTATTTTGAACGTTAGTGCTATTGAAAAATCTACCAACAAAGAAAATAAAATCACCATCACCAATGATAAGGGACGTTTAAGCAAGGAAGATATTGAACGTATGGTCAATGATGCTGAAAAATATAAGAACGAAGATGAACAACAAAAAAATATCATTGCTGCTAAGAACGGTTTGGAATCCTACTGTTTCAACATGAAGAGCACAATGGAAGATGAAAAAATCAAAGAAAAGATCCCAGAATCTGACAAGAACACAATTTTGGAAAAAGTTAATGAAACAATCAAATGGTTGGATGCTAACCAACTGGCTGAAAAGGAAGAATATGAACACAAACAAAAAGAATTGGAAGGCATTTGCAACCCAATTATCACCAAATTGTACGCTGGTGCTGGTGGTGGTATGCCAGGTGGTCCCGGTGGTATGCCTGGATTCCCAGGAGCTGCTGGTGCTGGTGGTGCCGCCCCAGGTGCTGGCTCAGGAGCCGGTCCAACTATTGAAGAAGTCGATTAAACTTAATTGCAATTCATCACATTCCTACATCGTTTAAACACCAACAGATAACTTGTTTTTTTTTTTTCTGATTCATTTACTTTCTATGATCAATAATAAAAACACTTATCAACATTTCATTGACTTATTTTTAACTAATTTTTTAGTGTAGTGTTAAGTACTTACACATTTTCTGGAAAAAAGTCTAAATTGAGTAACTGGATAAATAATCAACATCTCTCTGTTGATTTAATAATATATACTTCAGGTAGTTAACTGTTAAAATGATCAGATGGTTGAAATAATGATAAATGAATCATTGTTGAGGGGGTTGTCAACAATCCAATTAATTATTAACTAAATAAAAGGTTTTTACGGAATTTAAATTATAGTAAAATCTTTTAATTGCTCAAAAATGCAGTGTCAAATAAACCCATCACTTGTGATTTACTATTGTGCAATGGTAATAAATTATATATATACAACTAGAATACATTTTGTAAGCTAAATAAACTAATAATTAATTGAAATACAACCTCAATTAATTTCTTACAATACATCATAGTTCATAGGAGTATGATTATTTTTTAGTGTTGTATATTAAGCATAAAATGGTTTTTTATTTCAAGTAGTCAGATCCCTGTAAACCTTTGTTTGGTACTTAGTATTTTTGAACTTATGCAATTATACTATAATTGTCTCATCGAAAACATAGTTTAAATCACTAATTCGGAATTCCTTTATGGTTAAATTTTCATAAAGTGAACCTTGACATTCTCAGCTTGTCTACACTTACGTATTAACATAATTTAGTTGAGATAGGTAATTAATATGTTATGTCTTTAGTACTCGTTACTGATGTAGTGAATGTTGGATGGAATAAATTTAGGGGACTACAAAATAATTTAACAGCGTTACCTAAAGTATTTAGTTTTTGAAACTTAACTTAAAATATCATAAGCACAAAGCTAATGATAAATTAGCGTTAATGAAAGTTGCCAATAATGATACAAAACTGGAAAAACTTTTTTCGTCATGAAGAGACTGGTAGTGTTGTACTCGTTTGCTGAACAATTTCTCAACAAAATGCTATGGCTTGGGGCAAGAAAGGCCAATGACAGATTTGGATGAATTTGAGATATTTAGTCATTTAGTCAGATAAGATAAGATAATATAATGAGATGTCATTAAAATTTGTTTATGTTATTTGTGTTGAAACAGTTAATGTTTCTTGATGCAGTGTGACCCAATTAGATTTGACATTGGCCAATAACATTAACCGATAGAAGTACATCAGTTATATATTATGGGCTATTGTATTATATATTATCTCTTCTACATTCTATAACCACAACATTTCGAAATCAATTTATAAAGTTTATAAATATAATATAATTTACCTACTCACATTATGATTTATGTGCAGTTGGATATTATTATTAGGTAAGACGTAGGTATTATTTAGTATTAATAAAAAATTGTATGTGTTTCTTATAAAAAATCACACCATTGAACAAAATTAATCAATGGCATATTAGTTTATTCTTTTATTTGTTGAGTACTTGGTAATAAGACATTCCTAGCCTATGCGGCTATCTACCAATATTTACACTCTTACAGAACGGTTTTAATTTTTTTTTTTAGCTATTTTAACATGATAATAAATAATAATTATACATAGCTAATAGTTTATACATGACTAAATTATTATTCTGGCTTGATGCTTAGTCATATAAAAATTAATTTGTGAGGGCGTCCACGTCTAAGGCGGCGTTGGAGCGGTGGTTCGAAGTTGAGTAACTTGAGTTTGTATAGTGCATTGATCTTGTTGGCTTCTGAATATAGACTTGAAAAAGCTATCGGCCAAGTTTATGATGTGGTCTTGGAGATATTATATTTGTATATTATCCAGCCACCCAAGTGGTGATCCACCTCGAGTATTACAATAAAAATAAAATGGTTTAATCGAGGGGGCGGATATGGGAGATAGATCCTCCCTGCATCGCCTTTTTTAGTGCTAAATTTCCTCCCCACTTTGCAATTAATTTGTCTCGTTTATGAATCTCATTTGATTCATAAGTACGTATAGCTATTAATCAACACTTATTCTTAAGCATTGATTATGGATACGGACCCTTAATCTCTTTTCAGATAACTAACAACATCTTAATATCATGTTCATGTGGTCTAATAAACATCAAATTTTACTCGTATTCCGTTATTTGCAATATAAAATCAATACTATTTTTTATTATAACTAGCGGCAGTCCTTACCTGATTTCGTCGAGTTAAATATTAAAATTAATCAATATTTCTATGATTTTCCGCATTGCTTCAGTTAAAATATAAAATACAAACACAATGACATTGATAATTATTCGTATGATTTTTCACTACCTTAATTCTGGACATATTTTTGATGCACCTGTCCAGGCGCGGATCCAGAGGGGGGGGGGTGCTGTAGCACCCCCTTGACATGTTGCTTCCTGGAAAACAAATACTCTACACAACATGTATATTGTATTTTTCAGTAGGCTGGGGACATTTCTAGACAAAATTTGTACGAAGAAAAAAATTCATAGGTAGTTTTTCCATTACGCTGAACAGCTAGAAACGCTGCCCTGAACAATATATTGAGGAACGTATATTCACTTTAGCTACCAAGAATTATTTTTGAAACATACGTACTTCAACAAGTTAAGAACGAAGGTGAAAAAATAATTTGCGGGAATTATCATTTTAGAAGTATTGTACCCTTGAATTCTTCCACAGTTTGCGATATTACGTTTATACGTCAACACTGTAGGTACATTACTGCCGCATGACAAATTTTGATTTTCATAATGCACCTACTAGAGCTCTGCACGGTCTGGTCCAAACCGGTCCAAACCGGACCGGACCATGGTTCAGTCTTTTTCGGTCTTTGTGTATTGAAATTTAATGTGGTTCAGTCCCTTCGTTTAGAAAAAAAAATGGTCCAGTCCGGTCCGCCATCAAATTTATATTAGGTTAAAATTGTCCGGTCTATATAGTGATCTGCATTTTGAACGTCGATTTAATATTACAATTTTACATATAATTTATATTACGTTAAAAAATAAAAATCATCACCATAATAAAATAATCGTTCGGTCTGACTTAATTTTTATTTTATCGGTCCGGTCCAGTCCTGGTCTCTGTTAAAAAGGATCTATAAGAAAGCGGACTGTGCAAAACTCTAGTACCTACCTAGTACCAATGCATTTCATTATTTGAATTCAGAATTTGGCGGTCAGACTTAGTCATAGGTAAGTACCTAACTTAAATTTATAGTATTTTCATATAAACCCGGCGTGGTCACTTATGCTTGCTGTGGTAACTCGGACAATTAAAATCGAAAACATTGGGATCCCTCGGTTTGTTATGTAAAACCTGCACCTTGAATGACTTCAAATAGCTAAAACTTCAAAACGAACTGTTCACTATCATTTTCAGCATGCTCAACTACATATGTTAAATCAAACAAATTGAAAACATACAAAGTATGAAGTCCAGTAAAACATATAAATATACCTACCACTGGTTTTGCCATCATTTGTAACTTGTTAAAATACATAAAAAAAAATTCAAAATTCGTTATAGGCGATGTAAAGTACGGTGTTGTGCGTATGCGTGTAAATACGTAAAATCCCAAAATTTGGAAGAATATAACTTCCAAATTAATGATTTCCACAATTTATTTTTGCACCGTCAAACTTGTTGAAATACGATGTTTAAAAAAAAATAATGCAGCGCGTATCTGAAGTGAATTTATGCCATATAAAATAGTGTTGTTTTTAAAGTTAAAATATTAGGCACATTCATTTTGAGGACTAAAAAAAATCTTGCCATCAGTATATATTATATGGAATATACAGGATACGAGACCTTAACTTTAGCACCCCCATAAAAAACCGCCACTACCTTCCTAAACACAACAGTTAAAGGTCCAATCAACAATTATTGCTTAAAAGTCGACATAAGTCCAATATCGTCAAGATTGGTAGGTATCTATTCGTCATTGTGTGTATAGTGTATAGGTAGGAATATAAAAAAATATCTCTGGAATTAAGAGGGCAAATCATAAAATCTTTTACTAGCAGTGATCATTGTGATAATTATACACTCATACCAAAATGTAGGTAGGTAATCTAAAATATTAGGATTCGAATGATAATATAATAGCTAGGTATATGCCTATAGCCTATAGGTAAGATAGGTATATTTACTATATTGTGTTTTTTAATCAAACAAATCTCATCAACGCTATTAGTTTTTGTGCTGCTCAGATATGTTTACCTGCCCCATGAAAGTGTAAATAAAAAATAGTAATTAGTAGGTGTACCGTATTCGTCTATTGCTAGGTGGAATAAGTCAAATCACCTACCTACCTACAACAGACTAGCATTATTACGGTACCTAACTATTACTCATAGTACTATACAAACATATAATTAGTATATAGGTAATATATGTAACGGTTGTATAATATATTTATTTATGGGTCACAGTCCATTGGTATACGCCTACCTATTAAATATAATATACTATTGTGTTATCACGATGGACTCCGCAGTCATATTTATTAGGTATATGATGTTAATTTTCGTATTTAATTTAACTCGCATTATATACATAGGTATAGGTATATATCGATTGTCTAGTCAAAACAGTCAAATATATATATATGTATTTATGTTGTGCGGCCCACGTGAACTTTCAGACAAGGTCTTGTGATTGTACAAAATGCCTGAAATGTATCCTAGCAACGGTATATTTATATTGATGCAGGTGGTTGGTTTTGAGTGTTATGCTTTGTATAATAATAGGTTTAGGTACCTAACTATACGTTCTGCGTTCCCCGTACAATGTGGTGTCTTCGTGCCGCAGAGTGCAGATCAATATATCGTACGAATCTACCTAATAATATTCTGTTGTGTCGCATACAATGTTAACTTTACGCTAATCCCTTATAATATAACATAATATAGTGTAAGATAGGTACACGCTGTCTAAAAACGTGCCTATGCTGGCGTAGGTATATTACTATATTATAATATAGGTAATACTGTCACCGACGCAAAGACATATCAACAGAACACTGCTATATTCACGCCACGTGTGTTCATGAAGAAATGACAATAAACCAACATGAACAGATACATGACTCTGAATCAGCTTGGAGACGGCACGTATGGATCAGTCGTGTTGGGACAAAACATCGATACAGGAGAAAAGGTGGCCATTAAAAGGTAAACGGAATTGCGCATACATAATATTATTATTATTAGTGTATTAGGTACACTATTACCCATCATAAACATAAAACGAAATCAAAATTATAACATTCTTAAAAAAATTCAACTAAGAGAAAAAATTATAAGAATATAGGTTAATTATAACAATTGGTATTATATAATTGTTATTTATACACAATAAGATAATGAAATATAAAAAATATCGTATTAATATTATTCTGTCCAAGGAAGATTATAACATTTTTAGAATAAGCCGCGTACGATTAATATGGTAGGTATAGCTGAGGTACCTATCTCGTGTAAAATTAGCTAGTATTGTTATACCTATATGTACTGCAATATAAGTACTCTTTTGTATAACATGTGATGTATTATTGTCTATTGTACTGATGTATCGTAACCTAATATATACATTTAATCTCGTATCGTAGGTAAATTACAACTTGAATACTTGTATCTGTAATAGCTGTAACTCGTAGAGGTTTTCATAATTGTATACCTATAATAGGTACCTGTGCAATTGTTGAGGGTAATACTATGGATACTCGCCCGTAGTTCAATGAATATGTTTTTGGTCGAATTTTTTTTTACTATCATAATATTAGCACTAACAAAATTAAAACACTGGATACCTACGTACGTTATCACAATAAATTAAACCATTTAGACAGCGCCAGCAGGTATTATACAAATACCTACTTCAGCTAGGTAGTAGCCATTCTAGGTATAATAATATAGGTATATATACTTAAATAGGTACCTATAATAATAATTATGGTACACCGTATACATGGCTAAATGTCTCGAGACCCCATGTGTTGTGTTTTAAAATACATTTAATTCTTACAGAATGAAAAGAAAATATTATTCTTGGGATGAAGCAATGAATTTGAGAGAAGTTAAGGTAGGTACACTCAATATTATATACTAATATACTTCATGCAAAATTCTGAATTTTATCAAATGTTACAATATTTTTGCAGTCTTTGAAAAAATTAAATCATGCTAATTTAATAAAGCTAAGAGAAGTCATAAGAGAAAACGATACACTCTACTTTGTATTCGAATATATGAAAGAAAATCTTTATCAACTTATGCGGAGTCAAAGTAAATTTTTTCCCGAACAGTCCATCAGAAATATACTTTATCAGGTAAAAATCGTATGATATAAATATATAATATACATTATACGAACATTTTAAGTATAATACTAAATATTATAGCCAACCGTCGAGTCAGAATAACTCTTAAGTGGAAAAATAAGTTATTGGTATAAATGCATTATACATTTTATACCTAATTGTTGTATTTATAATTTATTCATTGTGGTAAACAGTAATATTTAGATAATAATTATCTAAATATTAGGGACAGGCGGACTTATTTGATTGAAATAATGTAATATCCTTTAACTGAAACTAAAAAAACCAACTTTTTACGTTTATTGTAATCTATATTAAGGGTTTATCCATTATTATTTATTATTTTAGAAAAATTCCCCCAAATAATCGATACTTTTAGTGATTTTTACACACATTACATTATTATTTATCTGTGGTTAAGTTAGCCAAACATAATCATAGAGTTTAACTATATATAGTTTGAATACCTTAATATAATACCGTCGATATAAAGACGTTTATGAGAGAATCCCATGAGGGTTATGCCAATATTTTCTTCATCCAATTACCTACTACTGTAGGTAATACTGTATCTACTACTCTAATAGTCGGTAAAATTGGCATATATATGTATATTTTGGTCTAATACTCATTAACAGTTTAAAGAAATTAATCGAAAATTATCCATCAGAATATCCCTGGGATCAGAATCTGTAATCGAAATCTGAATTTGAAAGGGTCCGTGCAAGAACCGGACATTTTTCGTAAAAATCGGATTTTCATAGAATTTGATAAGGCAAAAAATGATGAGTTTATTTGTACAAGAACGAGACAAAACCAAAAACCAGGATAGGGAATATAACACTTCCGTTGAAAAACCAGATAGCTCCAGAATTTTTTTTGTATCTAGAAAAGTTTTGAAAAATGAAATTTCCGTTTTCAATCATGAAAAATATGACGACTATATCTGTGCAAGAATGAGACAAATCCGACTATACACGTGTGTAACTGAAGCCGTCTGGTTTTTTTTCCGTTGAAAATTTGTTTCTTGAACAGTTTCGAAAAATGGAACCTTCATTTGGGTGTATCCAGCAGTCATACAGATTTTGTTCCCTTCCTTAAACTATACACGCACATCACGTATACAATAATATTATGTATACCTATTATAATAACGAATAATATAATATATATTCCATTTCGCGCGTGTAATTTTGTTCAAAGATATTGCAAGGATTGGCGTTCATGCACAGGCACGGTTTCTTCCACCGGGACATGAAGCCGGAGAACTTACTGTGCTGCGGTCCCGAGCTTGTCAAAATCGCCGATTTTGGTTTGGCCAGGGAGACTCGGTCGCGCCCCCCGTACACCGACTACGTGTCTACCCGATGGTATCGGGCCCCCGAGGTGTTGTTGCATTCGATCAATTACAGCACGCCGATCGACTTGTGGGCCGTCGGCTGCATCATGGCCGAGCTGTACACGTTCAGACCGTTGTTTCCGGGCACGAGCGAGATCGATCAAATATTCAAAATATGCTCAGTCCTAGGCACGCCCGATAAGGTATACCTACCTGCTGTTTACATATATATATATGGGCTGCTGCTGTAGATGTTATAGGCGTGTGATACCACACCAAATTACGCATCAATTATAGGCCTATAGTGTGTATTATTGTTATCTACATTCTAATTGCAATATTTCCATATATAGGTTAACCTACTGCAGTTAATTAATGTCACGAATTCACAACGTTTACTAGCATATACATATGAATAGTACCTAGGCATATCACGTTAGAACAATTACCTGGTACTGTTTAAAAGTTTAAAGGGTGTATTTTTAATTTGTTTATTGCTTATCAGCTTTATTACAATACGTTTCTGAGACGAAAAGATGTTCTCCATTTTAATAATATCATAGTATTAAATTATAAGTCAAACGGATGTAGAAAAAATAATAGATTTTTTTATTATTGGGACCTATAGGTATTATAATATTGCTCTATGGTATTCTATTATTATCTTTTTGAACTATTTAAACATCAACTCTACACTACATTATTATACATAATGTGGTCTATATAGTAGTATATTGATTAGACATAAGTACGCATAACATTGTTCCACTAAATACAAATTTAGACGAGTAATGGAATTTTAAGGCTACAATACTCATGTTGCTTATAGGATCTAAACATAAAGCATGTTGTATATAATCTTTATACCGGCATCTATCTACGTATTATTATTTATTATATTAAATTCATCGATTATTATGGCGTATTAAAAATGAGTGCTTGATTTGATGGAGGGAGGGACAAAGTACCTCAATAAAATTTTCGGATAGGTATTTTAGTCTAGTCATATTTCATCAAAGTACTCTAATATTTATTTTCAGAAGTCAAGCACTGATTAACATAGGTACTTAACGTATTACATATGATTTTTATAATATTAGTTTATTAAAAAATATTATTTAGATTTGGTAAATTAACGGTACTGTAAAGTTGTGGGTAGGTAATGTATTTAGGTATTGATGAATTATAATTAATAAAAATAGTTCGCAAATATCATTAAAATAGGCGGTAGTTAAGGGTACCTTTATGATTTGCGGGTGCTCTCGAATTGCTTCCATATAGATCCATATTCTATATATATATATATATAATATTGGCATAATATAGCAAGGTTGATTTAGCAAAGTTATCAGTCAAAAATACTTTTAACCAATTTCGTTGAAGATCAATGTGAATAAATAATGATAAATCAATAAAAAATTTGAAAATTATATTTCTTTTAGTTTTTCCCATAGCTTTTTTGTACCTATTGTACAATAACGTCTATAAGTGGATAGGTAATAAAGTGAAATATATCGATGCGTTAATAATTTAACGTGGATATAAGTATATCGTATATGACTAGAAAGGCATTTCCCGCATATTCCTATACTATTTACCATTGCAGTTTACAACTTATTATTTTTAAATCAAGTTTAATAGCTGATACCTTACCTATTAAACAAATGTGCAGAGTAAGTATTTATATATTTATAATTTATTCATGTACCTATTGTCGATAGTCGTAAATAATATAATATATCCAAATAGAAATATTGTAGAAACATAAATGGTTTTACGATGGGATTAAATCACATTTTACAAACAAATAAACGGTTGTCAATTAATATAAGTATATAAAGAGATGTAATGTCATAATATAAATGGAATAAATTCGATTTTCAATGAAACATCGTTTAAATAAAATATTTTAAATCACGCAACATGCGTGCCATGCCTATTAATTCTATATTTGAGCCCTATACAGAAAACAATTAGCAACAATATTATTTGACTAGATTACTTGAATACATTTTCTATTGGTTATTTTACGGAAGTATAATTTTGTACCAGTCATTGATGAATGATTACGGAAGTATAATTATGTATAATAATTTTTGACCTTTTGAACTTTTGACGTGACTTTTGTATAATTTTTATATTAATTGTGTCGGGTATGTACTTAGTAAGTAGGTAGTAACCGAGGCACCTACACATAAGATATATAGCAGAAACAAATTTAAAGGTACCTTAAACGATTAACATAAAAAAAGCTCGTTCAACACGCATTATTTCCATATACCTTTTCCGTATAATGATCAACATTACATAAAAAAAATAATGTTTTAATACTTTAAAGTTTGTGATAGATGCCATATATTTTCAGATGTTTGAGTAGATAATTAGTAACAATGTTTTTTTTTCACAGAATATCTATAATATTTAAAAAAAATGTGTATACACTCAATGTTTATACTTTATATAGTTACTAACCTATAGGTATTTAATACCAATAATATTTCTGAATTAATTATTATTGAACCAGTGTATAATTCTTTTTATTTTAACTAACATCAGGCCGTTACTCACGGTCACCTATATGGCTATACGCCGCTTTTATTAACCGTTTTATTAAAAGTGAATGGATAATTTTCAAAACAACGATTACACACAATTTTTCGTATGTTTTTAAAAGCGAACCAGGTATTAATATGTTATTTGATTTATTGTTATTTTAATACAACACGAGTTGCTTACAATATAATATAGGTATAGATAGGTACGTACTACTATTAGGTATGTACTACTGACATAACATTCGTGTTCAAAATTACTTAGCATGATATTTTGGTATACCGGAACATAACGCGTACCATGAATACATGTAATATGTCGTGATAATATAGAGTATAGACATTTTAAGCGTGAGAGGAGACCTTGTTTTCAGGCAGATGGGACTCGTTGAGTAGATATAAGTAGTATAATACCTCTACAGGAATATCCGTAGTAAATAATAATAATTTAACAATTATTCGTTAACTTGAAGTATGATGCTATAAATTACAATATTATGATAGTATAAGATAGATATGATGCTACAAAGTTAAACTATCTTAAAAGAATATTACTATACCAAATTAATTATTTATATTTCAGAAAGAATGGTTTGAAGGTTACCAATTGGCATCAGCTATGAGTTTTAAGTTTCCTCAATTCAAACGATTGGCTCTTAATACGGTTGTACCAAATGCAAGTCGCGATGGAATACATTTAATGGAATTACTACTTAGTTGGAATCCGATTCGAAGACCAAGCGCACAAAGTGCTTTGAGGTATAGACTATATCTATATATATTATAATTATTGACTATATACCTATTATTATATTATATTTACCTACCAGCTAACACGAGGTACTCGGATTATCAACACATTTTTTTTTTTGATAACCTATGTTTGATTACCTATGTAAAAAAATGTGTCTTACACACATTATAACTGTTTCATCTACAAGTGTTTTTTTCTCTACTAATAATCGTAAGAAATCAGCGTAAATTGTTTCCGGATTAGTAATACCTAAACGCATATTATAATAGACATTATATAAGTTATGTTTCCAGAACTTTCAATAATCAAACAAGTGTGTTAACTAGCAAACTTGTAGAGCAGAGAAGGGGATAGCATATGTAGATTTTAGAAGAACTATTCAGAACATTTAAATATTATTTAAAAAATAGATAAGCACCTTTTCTGGTTGGTAGAAAAGTGAATCTAGTTGATATTCGGGTAATCAAAATTTTAAATTTCCAAAACTTGAAAATTGAATACCTACAGGATTTCTCATAAGATTTTGTTAGTAGTAATTATTTTTAAATTTTAAATTTGATCAATTAGGTTAAATTGAAATTTTAAATACTTATAAAAAAATGCGTGCTTATGTATTTTTAATATTTTTCAACTGCCATTATAACAATATATCAGAAGCCTTGTATTCAATTATCATGAACATGGGACATGTAACTTGACCATTGGATCATCAATCTCCCTCAGACGGAATTTTAAAATATTTATAGGGTACTGAGTAATGTAGATAACTGCAGAATAATTGAGTGTACCTAATTTTCACGAACACACAGTATATCTTTAAAATTGTTTAAAATAATAATAAGTAATTACCCATTTGCCATTCGGTGACATCATATTATACTTAGGTACTTAATTTACTACCCACTTGTCATTTGTCTATCATTTAACAACGCTGTACAGTAGGTACCACGTAAACGCTAATAATAATGCAGCTACACTTGTTAAAGCATAAAAATAGTAAAATTACGTCTTGTTGACTTTTGTACATTTTGAATATTTGTTATCCTGTTTATATTTCAGGCAACCATACTTCCAAGTAGGACAACTACGTTTGAGTCAGGACGTAGGAGAAGTGTCTTATGCTAAAATTGGCCAACAAAAAAGACAGCCCGTACAGCTAATGAAATCTCAAATTTCACTCCTACAATCCAACAATAACAAGCAACTGAAGTGAGCTTATAAATAATTTTAAGCTGATATCATATTTAATATCAGTGAACGATTACTAGTATACCTATAGGTAGTTAAGTAGTTTGATAGCTACAGCCTTCAAGGTAGTTTGAAAGTTTGAAACCGTAATGGTATTATAACTATGCATTTTAGATATGAAAAACAATGGGAAACGTTGGCGAACAAGCCAATCGGTAATAAAGAGAAAACATGGTACGATAACGATGCGGATGTTATGGTGTTGAGCAAAAAGAAACTGAGCGCCAAGCAACATTATCTATCAGTGGCCAGATATGTAACGGGGAGGGCTTCCAACTTCCAAGCAGCTGAGAATGAGTAAAATAATAATAACTTATCAATAATAATACTTATATTTTCATAAAAAAATCAAAATAATAATATGTTTAAGTGGTATTTTAGGATTTTTGCTGTCGATTAACAACTTTTTAACACTATATCATTTCGATCAAAACAAAACCAAAATAATAATATTTTATTTTAATAATATACATACAAATACTAGGTTAGTGGTTAGTGTTACAGATGTTTTATTAATTATATGCTTAAAATACAGAAAAACATTACAGTTTTTAAGTTTTATTTTATTATAGGGTTACGTATTATAGTTATTATGACATCATTATTTATTAACACGAGCAATAAAATATAAATATTAAGTATATGATTTCCCTTTTATATAGCCTTAGGGCATAGGTAGGTTACTAATTACTAGGTAGTATAGATAGGTCTATAATATAGGTATTTAAATTTACAAAACATTTTATGGTCTCTGTATTTACAAAAAAATACGTCTAAGTAAATAATATTACTTAGAAAAATATGATGATTTTTTATTTATATTCTTTTATGTAAAACTTACAACCTATGCATAGGAATATGTCAAAAAGCATGAGAAATGACACATTCCCATCTGTAAGCAAAGTGTCTTATGGCCAAGGCGATAAGAATAAAAATAGCAAACGACATGGAAAAAATGAATGGACTTCAAAGTAAATAAATAACTACCTATTGTAGTTATTGAGCCTATAAAAATAAAATTCACATTATTGTTTCAGGTACTTGGAGTAAATTGAGTAATTATTAAAATCAAAAGCTGAATTTAATCAAATTAAAAAAAAAAACAATCAAAATAATTTTATTTTTTGCTTCCTAAGCTCTGCCATGTACACAATTAATTTATTGTATATTAATAATAATATCACATATTGTAAACTTTTAGTTTTTTTAAATACTATTTTAAAAAATTTTAATTTTGTGCGTTAAAAATATAATTTGAATATTTATAGTATTTATAGTTTTATGGGTGATAAACATATTATTATATATTAGAAAATTCAATTGTGATTTGTGATTATGGATTTTAACTTTTAAAGTTAACTGTTCAATAATAGCATGAAGCGAGAACACATTGTGCACGTATTCATTATTTGTTAAACTCGTAAATATTTAATTAAAAAATTATATTTTATATTTTTTACGATAGTGAATATTGCGAGGTGCATCAAAAATACACAAATTTCAAATACCTACCTATTAAGTTTTTACTATTTACAAATATTTATGAACTACTTTTACACTGTAAACATTATAAGTAATATGATGAGTACCTACTATGATATATTACTCACGCACCTCCCCACATCACTCATCAGTTATCAGTTATCAGCGTATAGGTATAATCGCAATGTTGGTTTTTGAAATTTTATAAAAAGTACCTCAAAGGGAAAAACTATACCAAGGTGACATTGTGACAAGGTTAGTGTTTAAGATTATATATAATATAATACATCCAATTCCACTAAGAAGTAGTTTCGAAAATAAAAAGCAATGTACAAGTTAGTTTTTCGTTTCTGCTAAATGGAGTCATGTAGGTAGGTGCCTACGTATAAATCATGAACAATGTAAATATATACCTAACTAACTGGTTTTGTCAATAGTAATTATGATTTACAAATATTATGTTATACGAAAGTGTCATCAATGGGTGGCTTCTTCAATCAAGTTGTTCAAGTTTTATTTTAGTTTTATTATATAGCTCATATTCTTATTATGCTACTGCTACAGATTGTGTATTAATAACAAAAGTAAAAAAAAATGTTTTTATATGGTTTTAATTACTATGAATTACCTACATAGCTATGCATAAATATAGGTAATTTATTTTTAATCACAAACATTCAGCGAGAAAACTAATACAGGTAATATAGGTATGGGTGATTGCAGGATAGATAACCCTATAAATGTATATTTAATATGATCATTAAATAATAAATGAAAATATTGTATCAGTAACATAATAATGCTAACCATAAATTTATTGATACAAATTTCTACTCTGATAACACATTTTAAAATCCGTCAAAATAATAGATACGCAAATCAAAAACCGAGTAAGTCACTCTGTTGATAGTATACCTCGACATTGAGTATAGGTCATTGAAATAAAAGTGTTAAATTGTATTTCAATGATAAATCATTGCATACGCTACACGATTCTGAGCGGTTCTGATAACCTCATAGAGTAACATTATTACTTTACGGTTGGCCTATATTTCTGAGGATATTTTACTATTTATTTATATTGGCATTATATAATTTATTATCCTATTAGTAGTACCGTAAGTTTAGGTTAAACTAATGTTTACCGAAAAAAAAAATCAAATATATTAGGTATATACGTAATTATTATTTATTATATTATTATTTCATATAATACTATAGGTACTGTACTACTAGCTATTAAATTGTTATTATTAAGTATTAACACTAATATGTATGGCAAAATCTACATAATGTAAATAGTGTAAATTGGTTCATACCTCATGAAATAAATATCTTACTTAAAATTAATAAGTCTCTACGAATAATATATTATTTTGAATAACAGAAAAGTAATTAAAATAATTATTTTTCGATTAAATATCGAATTTAAACTAGAAATGTCTGTGCATTTGTATGCTTGAGGTTTTTGGGTTTCTGTAAGAATCTGTAGGAATCTTGAATTAAATTCTCAAGCCTTATTCATTAAAATTTAAATTCATCGATGTAGGTCTATAGGCTGTTATTTAAACAGAGACATCTTTTCTATACCGCTTCCATTGTATATAGACATATTATGTGTAATGTGTATTTAAATAACAATTAACGACTTTTTTCATAAAATCTAAGTATTTTTTAAATAATAATTTTAACCCTTTTTATCGAGTTTAAAATCGTAAGAATGTATTTTGTATTCAGTAAATAAATTTTAATACTGTCAACCCCAACAAACAAAAATCAAAACGTATAAAAATATAGTATTAGCTATTCGATGTCACTATAAGACATCAAATGTTATGTTTTAAATTGTAATATAATATTATAATTTATTTTACTTTTCAATATAAAAATAATAAATTTAATAAAACATATCTGAATTTTTATTTAAATCAACAAATATCAATAGTATAAATCTTACTAATTTAACAATGCAATAGAATCGTATACAACAAAAGAGGCAATGCTAAATTATCAACTTGTTCAGTTTTTGCTTCGACGAGAGTTACGAAACCAGCTCCGAGCAGCGGTATCATCAGATTAATGTCACATGCTAAACCTATTGATTTTTATAAAAAAAAAAAATATATTAATAAAAACATGGATTTAAAAATTCTATAAGAATCTGAATTTACAACAAATCCAATCTAATCAATAAGAAGGATTTGAGATTTCAAACATGAATAGTAAATTGCAAATAGATACACGTAAATTATTTTTATTAGATTTCTTAAGATAAATGATAATGAAGTAATTTTTTGTTTCCATTTCATATAGGTTAAAGTAAATGAATAGTAGATTTCGTTATGAATTTAGATTCTTCACAAACCTGAATATTTGAGAGCGACAATGCACAGAGCTTGAGAAGCGAAACAAGCCACGGACCCTTCGATGCTTTTTTTCGTACCTGCAAATTACGTATAATCATACTATACAAATTAATACACGTTGATTTTTAAAGGAAAATAACAAATCATTTCACTCTTATCAATCAAAATAAAATAAACCATTTAGAGTTGTCATTAGAAATATTCATCTCTGTACTGGCCACCAATTTATAACCAATGATTCATCTAATCTGGGATATCAAGTGAAAAATATTTCGAATGTCCCTCGCAAGAACGAAATACCGTTACCACTATTCTTCAAAGATTTAGAACAATCTCAGATTAATCAAGACATCTTTAAACTCACTTCTCTAAGTTATTGCAAAATCAAAATAGAAACACCCCATACAAAAAGTAATACCTCAATGCCAGGGTTTCCAGTCCTACGTCCATATACCCGTAGTTACTGTTTCCATATAATCCAATATAATATGTGTCCGCTGTGGTAATGAACAACCCTAGTGTCAAAATCTCCGTAACAAACCAGCAATATATGTATAACGTATATACTATAGATCAGTGGCGTACACACGGGGTGGGGGGTATTTTTTTTATTATACTGTATATTGATGTATAAAAATTAACACAATTTAAAACCCATTTTAATATATATACATATACATATATAATTTGTTTATATAACCCCTCCCATTCAAAATATCTGTAACTGCTTTAGATTGTAAATAGGTACTCAGCAAACGCTCTTTTATAAACAAAAATAAATTATAAAAATACCTATCCGTTGTTTTCAAAACCCTTTTTTTTTAGTTATAAGTACCAATATTGAATTGTATTGTTACCGATTTCATATATTATATAAACATATCTATATGACTGATATAAAAATAATTTAATCATTTTAACGTTATATTTTACTATTACCTATATAATATAATATCGGATATTCTAACTGTGTACAAAATCTGAGCATCCGCAATTATTTCAATTATAGGTATACGCCTATAAATCTTACGCACACTCGTTCTCAAAAAAATTAATTGGTAGACAAGACCTACCTTTCCATTTATGACGTCCTATCCGTGAGCCTACCAAGCTAGCGGCCGTATCTCCGATTCCTATGGATAACACGCCAGACAGCAGCGGCAACAGGCTCCTGAGGTCGGGTCGCGGATGGATCCAAAGCGGAAGAGAGCATCCGACGAGCAAGTAGATCGGAGTGAATGCCACAGGTCCTTCGTCCTTTTCGTCCGAGTACACGCGAAAACCTTCCTGGAGGACCACGCCCAGTGGCGGCATGTTGGCGACGCGCAAAGTCTGTCAGAAGGGAACAAACTGTACTTAAATAATCGTAGCAGCAGGAAATGTATTGAAAAAAAGAGGAAATCGTTAAATTTAATACCTACAAATAAACAGGTTGTAATTATAAAAAGGGTACCAGCTATATCATATGTATAGTATTATATAGTATCCCAGCATAATATCATAACTTACGCGTTATACAATTGGCGGTATGTCTGATGAAATATGCAGTTTTAAACATTATCATTAGTATTAGTTACGAGTGTATGAATCTATGATGTGTAAACACTCACCTCCAAAAACACGAAACCAGCAAAAACCACGCCACTGGCCAGGTACAAAAGACAGGGATCGTGAACAAGACCCGGCGCGTACACGAGGCAAGCGACCAGATGGAAGTTCTTTCTAATCGAAGTTGACGCCTTGGCGTCGCTCATTATTTGCACGACCACGAAAACGATGGCGAACGCCGAACAGCCAGCCCAGTACAACAGCAGTATTGTCTGTAAACGATGTAGGTATAGTTGTATATTTATTACTTATATTATATAGTCTAATAGTTGTATAATGCGGTATTTTAGACAGAAGACAATTCCTAATATCGACGTGCTCTTACCGTGTGTCGGTCCCTCGTAACCCAATGCAAGATTCTTAGTATGGGACTACCGTTTAGGACGATATGCAGTGGCAACAGTATCGTGGCAGACACGACTATGGCAAACGTCGCGTAAAACCGACCGGGCGACGAGCGTAGTTTTTCCACGTTATACACGACCAAGGCAAACACGAAAATGCCGACAATTCCGTACTGAAAAAATGAAAGTTTAATTAGGTGCAATACTTTAGTTGTAAAAAATATTTATTTTTTTTAGTGGTCTTAAGTCTTAGAGTAGGTAACTTATGCCTACTTCAAAAAAGTAAAAAATCAGAGCGTTAACAAACACGTGAATTAAGCAACACCGATAGTAACATAGCACATATTATTAATAATAATTAATTATGTCGCCTGGAAAAATTCAAAGGGGGTACTTAAGTCTAAAACACAATAAAATAAAGATATATAGGAAGATCGATTTTTTCTTTAACAATGAAGTTATTCAAAATTTCAAAATCTGATTTTTGGAATTTTTAAATATTCTTACTTAACACGTTGACGACGTAGGGAGTCACGGGTGACACCCAGACAGTTTTTTTTACTGAACGGCGGGTGTCACCGGTGACTCTCATATAATTTGTCACTTAAAAACCATATTTACGAGGGATTGAGATTTGTTGTATTATTTAATGGTGCTGTGGTGTTGTGGTTGTAGGTACACACTTCTGTTTTTAAAACTAGAACAACCTGTTTTTCTTACATTTATTCAGCATATAATGTTTCTGAAAATGTCGATGTACATCTAAATGAACATTTGAAAGGATACCTAGTTTTCGACTTATTAAACTTAGATAATACGCTGATTCTGCGCATCGAAGCTGGCTCCACAGCTGCACTGAGGCAGCGTGTCGCGTGTGAATGCGCAGAAAACCCGATTATCGTCGGGCATCGTCATGCAGTTCTTTCATTGGACAGTGTATCTGTACATATTATAATTAACATACGATTGATAGATGTAAGTATAACATTTGTTTAGTCATGTTCTTATTATTCAGACAATTCTTACAAATTATAAAATGACAATAGATATTTAGCTTGCCTACTGTAACTTTTCGAATCTCTAATCTAATTTGTTGAAAATATAAACAAATATTACGTTATCTATGTGTACACAAGCATATTATTTTATAATTCTTAGTTCTAATATTTATTCAGGTGCATCCGAATTCATAAAAAACATAATTTGCTAAATAATTTAAAATGAAAAAAGATAGATAGCTCTCATTGGAAAAACAGAAGTTATTATTACCACAGGACATTCCTTGAACGGTAAAAAAAATCTCAAACATTCAAAATGTTGTATCATATAATAGGTATATTTGAAAATTCAAAACATCAGATTTCGAATACCTGCATTATTTAAGAAAAAGGGTGGCGGAATATTACCTATATATGCTTCAAAAGTCACTCTGCATATATTTTTAATATAATCTGTGCCAGCTGGGACTGTCATTTATAATCATGCCGATCTCTGATCGTGGCCAGTTCGTGATACACCACACTCATATATATACCTATACACCTGAGCAGTGCCAGACCATCGTGATTATTATTTACCTGTAGTATCAGCGTGAACACGTCGAAACACGTTTGCTGATGGTATGGCGCCAACATGTTGGTGACGGAGGCGACGGCAAACAGCAGCGCGGCCTGCGCAGTGACAGTGGCTTCGCCGTACGTGAAACTCAGCGGGCAACAAGACACGACCGACCGCAAGAGCCGGTGGTAGGCGAGTGCGCAGAACGCGGCACATGTCAGGTTGTAAACGATGCCTGTTGAGCAAAATAATATTCACGTTATTGTTCGTTTTGATATATAGGACGGAGACCGACGAATCTACATTATAGGAAGGCCGAAAGGGCCGTTTCCCTCACCTATAGACATCGGCGATGCATATTTAGTTTAACTATATTGATTCGATCGTTCTAAGTTAAGTCTAGTAGGTAGGTATAGGTACCACACTGATACGAAAACGTGTCCGATGATCGATTTAAGATTCGTGTAAAGAAATATCATGACGTAGCAATGCAGCCATGCAGGTACAACATGTAATGATGGCCTCGTGTTTGTATGGAGGTAAGGTATGAGGACAGAGCCGCTGAGGGGAGCAGAGCCCTTTATAAAACATTTGATATACATTCGAGGCTCCAAGCCGCGAAATATTAGTTTCACATGAAAAATAAAATTGTATCCAAGTTCTGGATCCACTATTCTACCATATTGAGATCGAAGTACAAAGCGAACTACTAAAATATAATTTGCAACTTCAAAGACTTATATACTTATTCCTCTTTCGGAGTTACATTTGTAGAAGAAGTTATTTTTTTTTTATACCGGTGTACGCTTATCGCTTATGGGTAATAGTATGTAAACATTTTACTTTTACTTGCCCAACTCAGTATAGAGGGTCAGCAGTTGCGCGATAACGGCCGCCGTGACAATGTAACTCAACGGTTTGGCCGGGAAGCGTTCGCAATGCAACACGTCGGACACCGCACTGACCAAAATACCCAAACTCAGTATCGTCGAGATTAAGTACGGTTCCGAGTAGGTTTCGCATGTGTAAAGGCCTGTGATTATTGCACACGGCAACAACAACATTAGCCATGCTCCGGGCGCCGCATTTCGCCTAAAATTCAACATCGAAATATTTAAATAAAAATACAACAATGATTAAAAATACAAAATGCTACATCGCGGATCGCACTAGTTGCAGCAGTGGCGGGTTTAAAGAAAAAATGCGCAGTCTGCAAACATTACAAAGGGCCCAATAAAATAATTACTCAAGGCGACATTTTTTGGTTTTTAACAAAAACCGATTTTGAGTTACCTATAATTTAATTGCATAACAATGAACTATGAATTAATTACGTGCCCGTCTATTATACAATTCAATAGGTATTAAAATTGTAAACATAAATATTGGACATTTGGTCCCCGGTAGTTATAATGACGTTTTTTTTTTAACCATACGGCATAGTTTACTTATATTATTTAAAAATTAAATTTTACTAATGAAAATTATATTGTAAACAATGAATTTAGATTTAATAAGCAGTATACTGAAACTTTATATTTTTAAAAAAAGAATAGGTATGAGTAATTATTTACTGTAAATAATTTTCATATGGTTTTTGCATTTTAAATTAAAAATATATAATGAAATATCAAAACATAAATAATTTTGTAAATGTATTTGTATTGTACCTAAATGTATTATAGGGTGACCGAGCGGACTAGGGCGTCGGTTGTGACGCACACCAGCGCTGGTTCAAACCTCGGTTCACGGGCGGCATTTTTCTTCGGGTGTAAGTCACGGTGTCCGGAGAACAAGTGCCGCCATCCTCCACCCGGCCATGGCAGATACCTACCACGGGTGCCCCCTTGAAAATCTGCCAAAACTACACACACACGTGTTTACCATACCAACAGTATCCTCCCTTACTAACTAACAAACGGCTAATGGCCATAAACCAGGACGAAACGTCGGCGATTCGTGTACCTACGGTATATCGCTACCTATTAATTTTTTTTTTAATAATTTTTATTAGGTTATTCAACAATCTGTACATAGTGTCATAGTTAGTACAATAGACCGAATAAATATAATAGAATTTTTATAAACATGTAGACACGATAGAACTCACAAGGGATAAGCTATAGGGACCGTCCAGCGACGGCACTTCAGACCTACTAAATAGCATAATGAAATATGAAGTGAGTTGTGAGTTGAGATGTAGGTAAGTACTACCTACTTAATAATATTAGTTGTTGCCAGCTACCTAGACACGTAGTTATTGACTCATCGTTCCTATAATTCCTAAATATAATTAGGTTCCGTTTTGAAAGTGTTTTTTTCTTATTATTATTAAAGTAGGTACCTATATGTATATTTCCACAGTCTGCAGTACAAGTAACAAACTAACAGAGGTAGGTACCTACAATACAATAAATAAAAGTTCTTTTAGAATAAATTAATAGATGCGTTTGCTTGAGTGAAGGGCCCTGTCCAGTGACACAACTTAAAATTACAAGAATTATTATTTAGGTTTGATTATTGTTTTTTTAGTTAAACAAAATTGTGAGGTACCAAGTCCGAGGGCCCAGTCCACAAATATCCATATTTGCTGCGCTGAATCCGCCATTGAGTTACTTAGGGCCCGTTTTACAATCGTTAAACTAAGGTTAAACCACCGAATTCGGGTGGTAAGCTGGTAGTGGGTTAGGCGTAACCGAGGTTTAGACTATGATTGTAAAACAGACCCTTAAGCTACCATAATATTACTTATTAGAAATATATTTAATGTACCTACTTTAAAATGTGTGTAGGGACCTATGGCGTAACGCGGCGCCACAACCGGGCTATGGAGAGCATGTACTTATCATAACTATCAGTGGTGTCCCTTGGGGGGGGGGAGCGCTTTTTTATAAGTCGTGAGATGTTCTGTTTTTGCTAATAGATAATTATTAGATTTGTACACTGATTTTACAGACCATTGATACACACATCAAACATATAGATTATAGTATAAGCATATACATGTTAAGTTTTGTTTAGCAAAGCGATATTCAAGACTAAAATGTTTTCGCCCCTCCCCCTCCCCCCAACAGAAAGGTAGATATGCGTATTATTAATGTATTATACATTTTACACAGTAGGTACTGGATATAATTATAGGTAGTATTGTAATAAGTTATTATAATTATGAATTTATATTATACCTATTTAATTACGAACTACCTATAGGTATTTTAAACGCCATTCCTACTTATTTTGTACCTATGTTTGTAGTTTATATTTTGTAAGAAATCAGTAAAAAGTATAAACTTTATTTAATATTTAATTTATAATATTATATGAGCACCTAACCTAACATAACTTAAAACTATGGGAATCAACGCAGGTTTTAGATACAGACACCACGCTTAATAATTTTTTCACGTAACTTGTACGTATCGTATTCGTATATTCATATCGAAGTTCTCCACTCTTATTATTGTCATTTTTATTTTAATACTTAGGTACCTACCAACCTCCCTACTGTAAAAAGTGAAAAATCATAAATAGAGAACTTAGGTCTACCATCTACATATTATTTAGGAGGGCGGGTGTGGAGAAAATGAGCATATTAGCTGCAGTGACGTAAACATGATTTCTGAAAGGGGGCGGGGATCAAAAAAAGAAAAGGACATAGCTATAAATGGGAGGGAAAAATTGGAAAATCCCCCACTCTCTCAAAACTTTTTACTAATGTAATAAAAAGCCAATGCCCCACGATCTGACCCCCATGTCCCCATCACCCCTTGTCTACGCCACTGATTAGATGTGATCATACTATTATCATACTACATCATTTGTGTAATACCCTATCTTTTTTCATGATTAATAGGAGAATTTATATATGTAGGCAGGTACAATTTTATTGAATTTCAGGTTGAAAGTTTATGTAGATATATGAATATGACTGTTTTCAACAGACAACTGAGTTCGTGAATAAATCTAAACACGACAGTGGTGGATCTAGGATTTTGTTTCATTTTTTGTGGGGGGAGGGGGGGCAACATTTTTAAAAACAATATTAAATACATTTTTTTTTAAAAAACACTGATTAGTTATACTTATTAGTATAAAGTAATTTTATATCATTATAATTAAAATGTACCTACAATAAGAGTATGACTCATTGGCGCAACTAGAGGGGGGGCTTAGCCCCCCACAAATATCCCTTATTGATTTAGATATGAGCCCCCTATGGGTTATTTTAAATAAATAGTTTTGTTAGCCCCCCAGAATTTTAACCCTAGTTACCCCTACGGAGTATGTACTTATAAGTATTAGTATATTGAGTTACTCATAGTCATAAGTTTTATATCACAATTATATTTAGCATATACAGTATGTTCCAACTCATCAACCTTAGTATTTCCGTGGCAAATCAATATATTTAAATGTAGTTGTTTTGCAGTAAGAAGTGTGTGCATTCTAATTGAATGTCACAAGATTCAAATTAGACAATTTTCAAAAAATGTTTATGAAATTAGATTTTTTAACCTGAGTCAATTTTCACTCAATTTTAATATATATATATTTTAAACTGTTTTAAGAAATATGATCAAGAAAAAAGCCATACTAAAGGTGGTACAGGAGTTTCGGGACTTAATGTATAGAACGGCCAATATGTTAGGTTAGACGAGGCCTCCCTTAAATCCGCCACTAAAACATGGCCATATGAAAAAAATTCATAAGTAATCATTGGCTATTGGTAGTCTTTATTACAATATAGGTATAGCATGATTTTATTCAAAATCAAATCTTGCCAGCTATTATTCATGTACTTTTATTATTATTATTATTATTTTAGTATTATTACTTTTTGTATACAATATTGTTTGTTTAACAGCTCTTGCCATTTACTCTGATAATATACGGCTATAACTAATGCGCAAAATACAATTTAACATTTACAATAATTTTGCCATGAATTAGATTAGTACTTCATCAACTATGATGTCTGATTTAAATTTATCAGTATGTAAAATCAATTCACAGCTAAGCAAATAACTCTGGTAATAACTAATAATCAAATAATCATGAGTTATCTAAAATAAATTAAGGCATTCTTAACATCTTTTAAATTGGCATACAAAAAATTTATAATTTCACATTAATATACAACAACATTTAACAGTTTAGTATAAAGTATTTAATTACATAATAATTTGTTAACATTATGCAAGATCTTTTCATAGTCTTGTGACCTACCCAAACTATTTTAATTGTAAAACATTGTTGTCAAATTAAATAAAAAAGATTGTAGAAATAAAAATACCATATTTTAAACCAGATACATTATTCACTTTGTGGTTATCATAATATAATACTGAAAATATTGACTTATGTGACATTAATATAAAAATTCTTTTTGACAAATTAATAATGAAATGTAATAAAACAATAAAAAAAATTGCTTACACAAAACAAATGGACAAAAAAAAACAAATTTTGTTTTTGTGTTATATTATTTATTATTTGGATTTCCAAATCGATCCATTGTTTTCACCTGAGCAGTTAAGTCAATCTGGACTTTTTTCCTTAAATAAAATATTGGACAATCTCGACTAGTGCAAATTACTTCTTCATGTAAACTTCCTTGACAACGCTGACATTCAGTCCATAAGCGGCAAAACTTTTCTTGTAGATCATTCACTTTAACACGTTCCTGATAATATAGCTCACCTTGTTTGGGCATACAATATTTACAAAGAGCGTTTTTCTCCTCAACAGTAGGCAGTACACTTTTACACCCTAGACATACTTCTCTTTTTTTTGTGAAGGCTGATAATGCACTCACTTTAGATGTTACCATGGCTTTTTTACGTGTATGATCACCTTTCAACAAAACAGATTCTGCTTTGTCTCCAAGAATTGGAGAAAAAATTCTGACCAAAGGCTTAGACAGTTGATTTTCCAAATAATAGTTAAAATCAATAGGTATATTATTTTCCAAAACAAATATTGGATCTTCTGCTCTTTGATATGCTGGTGAACCCTTGGTACCTGTAATTAGAATATATGGTATACGGTCGCCTAACTTAGGTGCGTTTCCAGGATCTCTTTTTTTCATCTTTATTGATAACTCTACATGAGCTTGTTTTGCAGTGTAATCATTTTTGGTCAACTCTTTCGTAATTACCAACTGTGATATGTCAATTCGATTGCATAACAGATCACTGATAACTTCTTTTGCATAGGCAACTGCACCATCAGGATCTCTATCAATAAGTAGCTTTTGCAAACAGGTGTTAATCATGTTAGACACCAATGGTGAATTGTCTCTGCGTACTGTCTCTAATCCCTTACAGTCCATCTTGTCGTATTTGTCAGGTTGTGTAAAATAAAGGCCAGCATAACGTTTTTTATTAATTAATAAATATGGAAAATAAACTTTTTCAAAATCTAATTTTATAGGTTTTATAAATTTTGTTGTTACATATTCAGCCGCTTCACGTCCCAATTCCATTGCTTTCTCGATAGACTTCACTCCAAATTTTACCATAACAGAATCGGTGTCTCCATAAATAACTACAGCATCATGTTCATATCCATTTGCTATGCAATACTTTTGTTCGACCTCTTGTTTAGTACGTTCAATCATCGTTCTACCATATGAGGTAACACTTGTTGATATTTCTAAACATGGTAACTTTCCTACTTGAGCTCCAGTAAAGCCATAAACTGAATTTGCACTAATTTTCAATGCCAATTGCCGACCATCCAAGACTTTAATTTTAAAAGGATCAGTCTCAGATTTCAAATCTGTTTTAGCCTTCTTACGTGCAGATAATAAATTTTCTAAAATTTCTGGCAATAATCCTTTACGTATAGAATTAGACAAAAAGTAACTACCAGAAGGAGTTTTAGTATAATCATTTTCAGACAAATTTAAAAGGTTTATTGTTTTTTGAGATAACAGAGTAGTATAACATAAATTGTGCGCCATCATAATACTCGGATACAAGGAAGTAAAATCCAATGTTGCAATTGGATCAGCATAATAACCTTTAATAGGTTCTATTACAGTTGCTCCTTCAAATTGTTCATCCTGCATACCACCAGCCATTGTAGGCATTATATAATTTTTTTCCTGTGCTAGACGCAGTAATTGAGATACAACTTTTGCCTGCTGACCGCCAGTTAAGAGACTTCCCAATGGAACACCAGTCACTCTGGCCATTTCCATGTAATTAATCAAGCACATAAGTTTATCTAAAAGTTTTAATGGAAGGAATGCATCTTTTAAACAGTAAACTGCGAGACGGCGTCTTGTTTGTGGAGTGCCATTTTGTAAATCTGTTATAATACTATGGTGAACATCTTCTTTTTGTTCTTGTAAAAAATGATAACTAACAGAATTTAATGAATATGATCGTAACTTATAGTCTCGCACTAACACCAAGTATAAATCAAAAGGAACTCTTCCATCAATATTAACACTTTTATTTTCTCTTCTACCCATTTGTTTACTTTGAAGAACTTGTTCTCTTATAACAGACTGTATGTCTTTGATGCGTCCCAAGAAATTGAAATTTTTTGTATGCAAATGTTTCGCACGATTCAACAAATAAGGTAAATCAAAATTATTAATGTTATATCCAGTAATAATGTCAGGATCACATTCTCGAACAAATGCAGCCCATTTTTCAAGCATAGTATTTTCTTTTTCACAACTTATAACTTGACTACCAACTATTGGTGCACATGTATTTAATGTAAATACATTTCTAATTAATCGTTTGTTTTCTATTTGTACCATATTAGCTATTTGTATAACAGGATCTTTATCTGCTTCAGGAAATATACCTTTACGGCCAGCACATTCAATATCAAAGCTGAGAATTCGAAAAGGGGCAACTTTACTCCATTCACCTTCTGGAGCATGAGCGATCATTTTTTGCCAACCAACATCTACCTCTAATTGACATCTAGAATGGCCTTTTAGTCGTGAATTAGAATCACGTACAGTGTAGGAGCCTGCAGGAAGCTCGATCCAGCTACAACCAACAATTTTTAAATCTACCATGAACCGCATATCATAATCAACATTAGTTTCAAACATTCTATAATTATGTCCAGAAAAGGTAGGTAATACTGGTTCTTTTTCCAGAAGTCTTTTTGCAGCAGGTACTAATTTTGGTAGAGCCATAGTTATTTTTAAATATTTTTCTAGTTCTTCGCCATGATAGCCATAAAGATTTATCTTTTGAACTATTTCTACCATAAGAACAGGTTCCTGCACTCTATTTTGATTTCCACGCATATCACTTAAAACAACTGCATTTAAACGGGTTTTAAACTCTTTACAATGTTCTGGACCAAATCCTTCAGGAGCATTGGTGTAAAAATATGGAGAATACCCATGCACATTACAGCATACAGAATTACCATCCATAGTAATTCCAAACATTCGAGTTATAGGAACTAGACCAGTTTGTGCACCACTCATTCCTTTCATTGGTTCTCCAATATAATTGTCAATAGTAAGTTGTTGAAAAGCTAAACTTTCAGTAACTGGATTAATTGCTTTCATGGCGGGTCTACTCCACAGACCACTGGAGTCTTCTTGGTCAGGACCCTCACCCAATATATCTTGTGAGAATTCAAGTTCTTTATCCATTTCTTCCATAATAGCAAGATCATTTTCAAACATTGATTGTTGAAAATCATCATCATCTTCAGCTTTAAATTTTTTATTAAAATTGCCTTGTTTATCCGACAAATTTGGTCTTTTCTTATTAAACATCTTTCTTGAGGTTTAAAAACTTCTGCAATAAAAATAAATTCAATAAAGGGTTTTACTGAGTTTTACAGAATGAATTTGAATTTAAATTAAAAGTTAAAATTTCATCTAACCCAGGCAATTATGGTGTAAAATAAAGTACTTAACTCAAAATCTATAAATCATAAATTATAATCATATTTCAACATGTAGGTAATTTTTAATTAATTTTCAATCCAACCACAAAGTAAATATTTGTTAATAGGTTCCTGAAGTTTGAAGCATAGGTTAGATTTTGTTTCTACAAAATTAATTAAATGTAAAAAAATATATTATAATATTGTAGATAAATTGTTAGTGGTTCTAATTAACATATTCAAATATCATATTATATGGAGTTAAACAGAGCTTAGCACCTGTCAGGTATTGGCTGCTAGATGTATTTAGGTGTTTAAACACCGGAAAAAAAATTTAAACAAACAATCAGGTTTTAATAACCGTTATTAGGGTTATATTGGTTAATACGAGTGTTCAGTAGTCTAGAAAAAAACACAACTTTTAAAGGCCAAAAATTTTTTTTTAAATAAAATGATTCATGTCATTTATAATAAAGAATAAATTCTTAACATGAATGCGTAACATTTTTATCAGACCAAACTCGATTTATTACTGTACAATAGTTACATATTTCTAAGAAACTACAAGAAATAAGACAATAGGAAATTCATTATGTACCTATTTATTTACCACTTGCCAAGTGGACGGATATAAATATAAGTTAACTAACATGTTTAAAATAGGTAAGCCGTTGAGCTGTAGAGAAATAAAATAAAATAAAAATTATGATTTTGCGATTTCCGGAAAACTGGTAATATACACAGTTACTAAATTAATAATTATAATAATTTCGCTTGAGAAGTTGGTTGGCAAATAATACTATATAGTTTTTAGTTATAGGTATTATTAGTTATAAGTTATTGGTATTTGATATTTTAGTTGATTCATTATTCAGTTTTGTTGAGAACCTATTCATACAGATTTCACTGTTCACCTGTTTAAGATATAATTAAGTATTAGGCAATTCGGTTTAATCAGAATCAATTAATGATTTTATTGGATAGTATTTTCAAGAAATAATCATTGAATTTACCTACCTATGATTTATTATACAATTGTTCCTGTAAATTTATTATTATTATCAAACAACTATCTACAGAATCTAACTTACTATAAAAAATACATATAAAATAATATATCACACAAAGATTGTAAAAAACAAAACTATTCTGGTGTTGGGTAAACCAGAATGTTTATTTGGATGTTTTGAAAACAGAATCATTCAAGTTATATGAGTTTCAGGTGTCTGATTGTTTAAGGGTTTTTAGGGGTGTTAGGGGTTCCGGTTAATTCGGGTGCATGGCCTTGGAGTTAATACTTAATTATAAATATTGGAAAAGGCGTGTTAAAAGATAACCACAGTAATTTGAATTATATTTATAAATTTAAGGGAGTAAATTCATTCAATTGTTGGCACTTTAAAATTTAAATTTATTGAACACGCTGTAATTGTAATGGAAAACCATATTTATTAAATTTTTAATGCCAGTTAGGTATATTGATAAAAGAAAAACAATCCTACATATTATGGTAATATTTTAAACACTCGGAAACAAAAATATCTTATAACAAACTTCAATATGCATCACAATGATTTGATATAACATCATTTTAAATAATCTAAAATTAAATACAAAGTAAAGAAATGGTTTTGACAAAACAAGAAATCAAATTTTAAAGACTTGTTATAACTCAAAATACCAAAATAATTTAAACTAAATATAACAATGCCTACTTAGATTTAATTTAAACTGATAATAAACTTTATTATACATTTTTACTAAATTTAAGCACCAATTTAGGTACTTTTATAATCCATAATCAAATCTAGGTTAAATAAAATATTTGATTAAGTATAATACTGACCTGTATTGTAAATTATTAGTTTGTGCTGTTAAATTTATATTATCGTTTATAAATTTGTTTACATCATTAATAGTTAACATGGCACATTAAACACAGATCTTTGTTCATCGATAATAAGCAATTCTGAAAAAAAAAATTATATATATAAAACATACAAATAAAATAAACTGTTAAAATATTATATAAACTTTTAGAAACTATAATATGAACCTACAAATTAGAATATTTTTCTTTGTATATTAGATATGCATGTACTACCGTCTACCATTATTTAAAATATAATATTCAAAAATTGTACCTAATGACAATTTATGGTATATTTTGTCCAGCTACATTTAGGTAGTTAACAATTTTTTAATTAATGTATTAAAGTGTGTAATAATGATGACTGATAAGTTTGAAAGAAAAAACTATTAAATATTACCTAAATTCATTATTTTAACTAATATCCTTAACTTTATTTATCAAAACGACAAAACATTGGACTTTGTAACAGGTGAATACCAAATCAACTGGTATGGACAGCTGGCCCCTTGCCTGTATGCTGATCAAAGGTTAAGTTGGAGTGTTAACAAATTGAAAAGTAACCTTCTTAAATCAAATTGTTATATTATAATAACTTAATTGTCTTAGGTAATAACTTTAAATAGTAATCATCTAAATAACAAAAGTAGTTAAAGTACTAATGTAATAACTAAGGTTTGGATTTTTAGGCAATATAATCAATAAAAAAAAGCATTTAAAATGTGAAAAAGGTCAAAAAAGCAATTACAACATTTACTTAAAAATTAAATAAATTTCAGTTGATTTCACTAGTTTGTACAAAAAATAACTAATTACTATGTACAAAAACGATAAATTAACTTGATGAACAAATACAAATAGATATCGTGGATAATAAATTCCATTAAAACTAATTTTAAACATAACATCAACAATGTGTCGTCTTCACAAGCTCTTATCGATTTGTTCCATTGATATGTAAAGAAAACTATCAGCTCAATTGATATTTAAACACAAATAAATTAAAAAAAGAGAAAAAGCAAATACAATTTCATACATTATGTTAGAAATTAAATGAAACACATTTTATTTCAAAAATTATTTTTCTGGTTATCAAAAAAAAAAAAAATGGTATTTGTCTTCAAATCCGAACCTTAGTAATAACTTACATATTTTAAGTTAATTTAAATAATAATAAAATTGTGTCTATATATTATAGAAATTTGCTAGACTAAACCGGTTTAAAATTATCCCACATTATCCCGCACCGGGATAATGAACCATGTAAATGATATGGTCCAAACATTCCGGTGCATTATTTTTCACACCGGTTTAGTCTAGCGAATTTATACATTATAATGTAACTTATTAATGAATAGTTTTGTTTAACCATGCTGTATACAATGATTTTTAATGAAATGTATAGTTATTATTTTAAAATGTTGAGTTAAATTTAATAAATGTAATTACTTTATTTTAACAGAGTTAGGTTAATTTTTTTTCTCCATATTAACTTAAGTTAAATATTCTGTTAGATTAGGTTTACTATCAACTTATAACCTAACTTAATGATGTAAACTTAACGTAACTAACTCAAGTTAATGTTTTCATAAACTTGCTGGCCTTTAATGAATATGGTTATAATATTATAGAAGTTACAAATATAATTAAATTATGATAGTAAATAACTAATTAAATAATGCTTTTGAAGTTTTGTTGTGGCTAAGTATATACATTTTAGTCTCTCAGACCAACATTCAACATAGAACAAACTCATTCGTGTATGATTGTTTTATTGTGATTTTTGAGTAATTTTAGAGTAAAATAAACTAATTGGCGAGTTGGGGATACATTGTGATCGCATTTATTTTCAGAATAGGTAGATACTGTTTATTTATTGAACATGCCTAAGTTTGGTATTTAGTTTTTATATTATTGTTAATAGTGTTATAAATCCTTATCGACTGCATGGCTTCATGAAATTTTTTTCATAGTTTTTAGGGCATTTAAATCAGGGGCCTGATGATAACTTAAAGATACTTAACAATTTTAAACAATAGTTCAATTACACTACAAATAAAAAATTAATTATAGTAAATTGAATGTTATGTTAATGCGTTGGAAAAAATTACTATAATATTTCAGTTATTTACATTTATATACAACATGTAGGTACAAGCCAACGATATTAATTTTAATAATCAGATATAAAATTAAATACAATTTAATACATACTATTACTTGCATATATGTTCAACACGACCGGACAGAGCTCTTATTGAGTGATTGAACAACAGAAAATATTGATACTGAAAACGTCAAACCAATACCGTACATCCGCGCCAACCGCCTGCTAATCAAATTAATGAAACCGATAAAGATTAAAGGTATCAAATTCCAAAAACTGAACAGGAAACAACTAACAAGTCGATTCGGACATCACCAGCCGAGAGTACCTATAAGTTTAATAAGTTATGACCGACACCGGACTACGTGAATACGTGATACCTATTTAATAATAGCAATACACTTATAATGAGTTATGTATACTTACATATTATTCAGAAAGCCGGAACAGAAATTTCTAGTAAATAAATAATGAACACAATAGTAACACTGAACGGTGTACAAAGTAACCTAGAAAGAAGCGGGAAAATATTGATAACCACCATTGATAACCCTATCCAGTTGCCACCACGAACACGAATTAAGATATATTTAAGGTACATCTTAATTCGTGGATTCCACCAAATACACGAATGGCTCTAGTAATAAAAATTGTTGTTGAATTCATGACGCCGTAGTTCATGAAACCACAAACTATTATAAAACTAAAAAAATTGCATAACATCCGTATAGGTATCTGGTAGGTAGTCATTATACAGACGGCATACTAATCGATACAAATTATACATACAATATAGGAATCAGTTTTCAAATCTAATATGTCACTACAACCGATGTCATTTAAACAATTTCTACTATAGTTGAAACAAATAAATTAATAAATAACCAAGTGGTAATATAAATATTACATTTTAAAGAATTTATTTATTCATAATTTACTTAATATCAGATATATTTTAAAAATAATAATCATAATAGGTATGCACATGTTTTTAAAATATATTAATAGAATTGTATATGCATAAATTTAAAAAAATTTGAACTTACAACACTCATAAAAATTAATTTGTCTTTCCAGTTTCCGGTAAACTTTGGTTTGTTATTAAATGTATGAAGACTTACAAGGATTATTGTATTCAATTTTTTAATTTTTCAACTAAACAAAATTAATTTTATTGATAGTAAAAAAAAAACTAATAGAAACAAAAATTGTTTTATAGCTCAAATATCTCAAAAAGATATGTATGAAAAAATTATGGTGTATAAAAAATGTTAGTAAATCTCAGATTTTCATTATATTATTTTTGGTTTTTGACAAATCCAAAAAATATACATTGTAAAATCAACAAATTCATCAGAGCAGCTCAGAATCTAAAATTAAAAAACAAGAATTCTTATGCAAAACCAGTTTTTGACAAAATTGTTAAGTGTCTTTCTGTTCATTTACTAGTAATCCAAGAGCAGCTATCTCACTCTGGCCATTACCATCCTCAATTAATAATACATACAATGGGATTCTCAAGTCCACCAGCTTGTATGTAGCATCAGCACAAACCATCTATATTACAATAATTAATATAATTTCAACAGCTTAATATTAATTACTATTTTAATTTTATAATCACTTCAGAAAATGCTTCAAACTCTTCCTTCATCCTTGAATCTGGAAGAAACATGCCTAAAAAATTCTGATCATTGTCTGTCAACAGTTCAACATGACAACCATATGTCTTTCTGACATCCTCCACAGTTTCTTCAAAACTTTTTACACATTTTCGTTTCTCTAGAAACATTTCACATTTAAGTAAGTGCGTATGTTGGATAAATCTCCAAGAGTTACCACTTTGCCACTTTCAGATTGTACTTTTGCTTGAATAAGCTTTTTATTTGCCTTCATCTCCATCAGTTCTAGTACATTAGCTTTCATCTGTGGTTCCAAGCGGCGTTGATTTGGCAAATTTGAGAACAATAATTCTGAAGTCTCGTGGTTATGTGTCTCATTCATTTGAGAAATCTCCAACTTGGTTCCATCAGTTGTAACTCTTACATATATAAAAGCCTGGCAATTTTTCTTCATTGTACTACATAATATAAAATATAATAAATGTAAAAATGATAATTGTAATATGATATTTGATAAAACTTACGATGTGGCTCGGAGATCTTCACTTGTTTTGCTTTTCTTAAAAACACCACCATGGATACACTTAAGTTAGAAAAAATAATATTTTAAGCACTCCGGAGTAAATTCCAATTTCTTGGGATATTTTACTCAAGCTGAATTTAACGTGCGACAATCACTTGTTGAAAAATCATAATAATTAGATTTTTTATAGTGCTCTAACTTAACTAAAAAGTCAGCGTATGATTCGAATGTTTCACCAATTTTCAACATGTTTATAGTATGTGAATATAAAATACAATTATATAAGGTACACAATACTTCATATACTACAGTTACTATAACACTGTAATAAAGTAATACACCAGCTTTAGCAGGTAACAGGTATATCTGGTGTTATCTTAAATATATATCCGGTTTTGGGGTAGGTACTATAGTCATTATTCTACAAAAATTATCTTAATTGCATCAATGTGAGGATGTACTAAAATATTGGGTTTAACCAGGTTAGGCGAGGTTAAATTACGAATTATACAAATTCAAATACAAATCGCCGCGCATTTAATAACAATATGGTCGTGTGTCTGTTATCAACCCAACCATGGTCGGTTGTCTACTATCAGCCCGACCATGGTCGGTTGTCTACTATCAGCCCGACCATGGTCGGGTGTCTACTATCAGCCCGACAATGGTCGGGTGTATATACACAGTGTTTTATTTTTAGGTTTAACTAAAAAAACTAATAACCTAGATAACATAGGTGCCAACCAACAACTGTAGGTGAAATTTTCACTAAATGTTTATGTAATATTGTAAGCTATTTTACCCAAATGTCAGTATAAAATAAAAGTTCTTAATATTTTATTTATTGATATAACACTGGCCAATGGAATAACAGATTGTGAAATTTAACAGAATATAGTTGTCACAAGTGTTTATTTTTCAAATATTAATAAACAAAAATAAGTTTAATTAATTCTACATTCCATATAATGTAATGCAAATAAAATAATATGATAACAAATTAATAAAGTTCTACGACTAATAATCTAATTTTTACAATATTCTAGTATTCTAAATTCTAATGAATTCCTTTTTCATTGAATTAAGCTATTTTATCAATTTCAGTATTTACAATGTCACATGAAAATGATTTACAAAAATGTTGTAAGAAGTATGGTAACACATCGTTGACAGAAATGTTTTTTTCAAAAATTTTACTAAGAGAGGTAACTCCTTTACCATGTAAGCCACAAGGTACAATGTGTTTGAACCAGGATAAGTCAGTATTACAATTCAAGGCAAGGCCATGTGTTGTAACATATCGACTACATCTTACACCTATTGCACAGATCTTATGATTATCTATCCAGACTCCAGTATCAGATGTAGTAGATGCAGTAAGTCCATAAGTCTCATTACAAAGGTTTTTAATGGTTGTTTCTAAATTTGCAACATACCACCGAATGCTAGGATTAAATTTTTTTAAATTTAAAATTGGATAAGCAATCAGTTGTCCTGGACCATGAAATGTGATTAGACCTCCTCGGTTAGTACGTTTGAATTCTGCGCCTAGTTTAATTAAATTTTCCTCTAAAAGTGGATTGTAGTCTTTTTGTCTGATGCCTATAGTATAAACAGGATCATGTTCTACAATAAGAAGATAACCACATTTGTTAATAGTTGTTGTTTTTAAAGATTCTGATAAATGATTTTGCAATTTAAGACATGAATCGTAGCTCATTCGTCCTAATTTTAATAATTTAATTAATCTGGAGTTCATTTTCTTTATCAAATCTTCTTAGATGTTCATACAATATTAAGGATATCTAAAATAATAAGAAATATTAATAGAACCATTAATAATGTTGAAATTATTTAATTCACATTTACACTTACAAAAGCATCAGTTGCTGCATACATACATTGATTTTGATCTAAATTTGTGTTTTCCCAACTGCTCATACGAACATTTGTATCTTTATTTACATCTTTTTTAAGCTATTAAAAATAAATACATAAGTATGATTATGTTTCTTAAATCTTAAATAATTTCTTACGCTTATGAACTTACTAAATTTTGAACCAATCTGGCCATACTCCATCTAGTAGACGAGTCAAAATCCAAAACTTTGTTTGTGTAATCACCTAAATCGATAATTCCATTTAAAGCACCAGTAACATTAATGTCAAAATCTCTTGCAAGCTTCAAAAAATCACTATAAACAAAAAATATAGAATGTAATTAAATAATTAGTTATTTAAGAAAAACATGGGAAAAAAAATTACTTTTTAATAAATACACCAGACCATCTAACTCTTGGATGATTAATGAGCTGCACAAATATTGACGGAAGATTTATGATATGATATACCTATGTTATATAAATTTAAATAACTATCATTATAGGCCAACAAGTGAAAAATGAAAATACTAAAACACATACATGGAATAAATAACATGTGGAGTGGTCAGTGCAAATTTGTATAAGAGCAGTTTTTTTCGATTTTCTGTCAAATGTTACTGGCCATTCCATATCAAAGCCATATACAACTTCATATATCTCACTAGACTCAATTTTGTTCCTAAACATAGATGTAAAAAGAATAAAATGTTGTAACTTGAAAAAACAATATTTTATAAATGGGGATTCAATGTTCAGAACTCATAGGGCCGTACAAAGTAAAGCAGCATGTTTTAAGTATACAGGTATAACAGGAAAAATCGACCAAAAAAAAAAAAAAAAAATGATATTTTTTAAACGTATGACAAAAATTGTGAAAATTTTATGGTTAATACAAAATTGAGGAAATATACTCTAGTTAAGAAATTTCCAAAAAAATATTTTGAAAAAAGTTATTGCATTATAAATTAATTTACTCAAAAAAAATATTGATATATAAAAATTCTAAAAAATAAACTACTTGACTTAGATAAATGTTGTTACCCTTAAAATACTCAGATTTACAAATTGGATAGTTTGAATTTTTCTAAAAATATTTAAATCAAATGTAAGTTTTTATACTATCAGTATAGAAAAAATATTTTTTTTAATACTATATGTGTAGCGCAAGGAACTATAAATTATATATATAAAAAAATTTTAAATATTAATTAGAACAAAAGTTTTTTCATCTGTCAGGTCTTCCTGTTACACACTGTAATTTAATATATGATACAACCCGTGATATAATGAGTTGTGAAACACTTTTAACTTACAAAATTTCCTCTGCATACGATGCTAACATATTAGGATATATGCAATGTTTAATTTGTCCTTCAAACTGCAAGAACTCTTTTGTATTTTTTATAACCTGACATTAATAAAAAAAAAATAAACATTCAAAATGTACAGTTAACTAAATTTTGATCAAATATGGATTTGAAGGTATAAAGAAAATTATGTTACTCAAGTCTACAAACGTTTTTAAACAACTTGGGAACAGGATAGAAGTTTAAGGAATTGATAGGTATAGGTACAGTATTCTTACCTGTTCTTCTGTCATCCACGATGGAAGATTTCGCTCTTCATTTGCCATAGTTCAAACACCAACAAATCTCGATTTAATCTAAATGAAAATGAATGATTTTTATTGTTATTACTTGTTAACTTATTTATCCATAATCATGAGTCATGACAGTTATTTTTGTTATATCCTGAATTCCCGTAAAGTTTAAACTTCAATATTCATCTGTGATAACACCAAACAATAGATGATAACACAGTTGTTATAATATTATCACCAAACATTAGTTTATCAACGCACGGTTTTTTTTTTAATTATATTAAGTATAAGTTATATTATTTCATATTTTATTTTTTGATCATTATTTGTATTTCTCTTTTCGTATGCGTAAAATGTAAATGAATTCGTATCTCGTCAATATAGTATTGAATACTTGAAAAGTTAAAAACTTTCGGATGTTTCACTATATAGTCCATAGTTATCAAGTTCTGTATTTTACTAACCATCGAGTGCTCAAGGTGTAATTTTCAAGTATGCTGTGAATTTCGTCTAGAAGTTATTTAACATACGCATTTCATAGTGCGCGCCAAGGAAAAACATCTTTAGAGAAACCACTAATAATATAATGTGGGAAATTTTGATCTATGCGTTTTCCATGTTCATGACAGGAGCGTTGTTATTCCTCATGGTTTACTCTGTATCCTTTTACCAGTCAACATGTTGTATAATATTTTTTCAATGATTATTGATTATTAAGGTACCTACTCTTTAAGTATGCTTCCTTCTCAACGTTTTATGATTAAGTATGCTACCTACATTTAATTGTATACCCACAGTTAGTATGTTAAAACTTATAGTCTAATTAGTGTTATTCTGTTGGACGAAACAATTTATTTATATTGACAATACTTTGGAAGATAATATATGCAAAAAAGACTTTAATTTAAATTTTTAAATTCACACATTAGGTTTAAAGAAAATGTGTCGAGCACATGCTCTGCAAATAACATAACTTGAAAACTTAATAAACCTACATTTCTTTATAGTTTATTTATTAAGCTTAAACAGGTATTGCCCTTTTTATATTTTTGTTGCTATATAATATTTACAAATTAATTATTTTCAACATAAAAAATACAGAAAATGAAATACTACAATACTTTATGGAAATTTGCGCTCAACAATTCGGGGTATAGGCTTCTAATCAACTTAAGTATTTCTCTGATTAAATTATCGGTGGGTATGTTTAAATAATATAATACTGTATACACTTTATTTTTAGCATACTTTATGTTCATGTAAATGAATTAATTTTTTTAATTTTTTAGTAATTGTATGGTTATTTGAAGAATCAAAAACTCCTCAATGAGATATTTATACCATCTCATAATTTATAATCAAAAAACTTATCTTAAATGTTTAAAAAAACTGAACTTTTACCAACAATAGATATTTGGATCAAAGAAAAAGATTAAATGGTATGTGGGAGCCTATTAAAACACTATTCTAAAAATAGCTGCAAAAGGGATTCTGATGAAATTTTAATTAAAATTACTTAGGTAGGTAGTACCATAAAATGTACAAAACAAGGTTTCCAAACATATTCATCAATTCAAAAACAAATTTATAAATATATAGTTACACTTAATTACCTATAAAAATTTCACAACGAAACAGACTTAATGAAATTAATTTACAATATAGCTACTATATTAAATGAGTATGTATCTTAAATAATCAACCGTCAAATAATTATCTGAAACAATTTAAGTATTAACACTATTATATTAAAATTACCTACTTCAATATTTTGTATTTTTTTTTTTTTTTTTTAATGCAATCTACAACCTATACCGTTTTGGCACAATAAGTAGATGTGATTAGATTAGTTATATACAAATTATTAAAAAAATTTGTATTTAATTTTAAGTTTTATTTGCACAATCTGTTCAAATAAGTTAAACAATAATTGAATATGGCATGTAAGAAAAAAAAAGGCATGGTTTACAAAGAGAGAAACCTTCCATTGGAGGGACTTAGAAATCATATATTTAAATATTTCTTTTATTTTATGTTATTATCAATTTCTGTAAGTAATTAGGCCATATTAATTTTATTATATTTGTATTGTATATTTTGTATTCTATTACCTATTGTTTTTCTTAGCAAATATTTTATTTAGATTATAACACTGTCAGATCTTGAATGTGATTATTTAAATGCTCAAGAATGTTGTAACAGACTGAATTTTGTAAGCATACATACTTATTAGTTATACCTTTTAGTTATACTAAAAATTAATGTAAATAATAGAAAAAAAAATAATAAATATATATATATATATATATACTTGTTGGAAATTAAAAATTTGACAATTTATTAAACAACTAATTGACTTAATTAAACTTAAGGGAATTCAATACTGTGATTTTCTGTTTTCATCTAACATACACGCGACATAAGGTTTTAGAGTGGTTCTTTGCCAAACATACCAATTGATCTAATGAAGCAATAAGAATTCAAAAATCAAATTTTAATTTGTCGTTTAGTCTACTTGAAATTGACTTTCCTCAATTTTGATTTTTGATTTTAACTTCTCAAAAAATTAAAATACAACAATTTTTAAATTTACTCTTTTAATATGACATTTTTAGGAAATTGGGGGATAATATCAAACATGTGGAAAGTCGATTTCAAGCAGACTTGATGACAAATTCAAATCTGTTTTCAGAATTCTTATCGCTTTAATAGATCAATTGGAATGTTTGGCAAAAAACACATCTAAAATACTATGTCACGTGTGTGTTTGACAAAAACAGAAAATCACGGTATCGAATCCCCTTGATAATTAAGTAATAATCTAAAAATAGCAATTTAAAGAACTAAGAGTCATATTGAACAGATCCAAGTTATTGAAAAAGTTTTCACACGACATTAATATAATAGCAGGATAGTAAGTCATGTAGTTAGTTTTAATAATTGTTAAATAAAAAGGATATTTCATTTCTAGAATTATTTACATTTACTTTGAAGTAGTATGTTCTAAAATTTCTGTGCAATCAATAAAACTATGTAGTAGTTTAAAAAGAAATTTTAAATCTACTGTTTAAGAGAGCAATATTAAAATATATTAAGGTAGGTTGTGTTTTGTATAATTTTGGAAAATTTGTCCCAATGGTTGAGTCTTGAGATAATGATGAATGTGGAGGATTTCATTCTATTGATACAATCATAGGCAAAAGGATTGGTGTGCAATCCGAACTTAAGTCATTTAGGTTACTAACTGAATGTTTTAACCTAATATTTAATTTCAGTAATGTTCTATTATTTAATAGGTAATTCATTTTTTTTTTCTATGAAAATTAATATTCAACAATATAATCAACAATCTTTAATGTTTTTAATTTCAAGGATTTTAAAATTAATTTGTTTATTGTAAGTAATACATTAATTTTTTTCAGTGGGTACGACCAAAAATTGTTGCACAAACAATAATAGTTGTAGGATTTTTGACTGATGGCAATTTATGGATGGCGCTTGTAAATATACCAGCTGCTGCATGGGTCATTTATGAGTAAGCACTTGATATATATTATTCAATATTAGACAACTTTCTTAAAGAGTTATTCCATAATAATTTTCACAGGTTTGTCACTGTACCTAGAGGAAATACAGGATTATTTGACCCAACTGAGATTCACCACCGTGGGCAATTAAAAAAGCATATGCGTAATTTTGTAATATTTACTGGATGGTATCTCATTACTTTTTTCTTCTATTTATATTTGTAAGTAAATATTATTTATACAGTAAAAACAGAATCTATATTGAGTAAAATCTTATTATAATTTAAATATCACAAAATTATGTAAGTGTAACTTTATAACTAGGTTATATGGCTTTCTATATTTAAAATTATCAAGGTTAGAAATCCCGTTGTAATTATTCTAACTATTATTGTGCAATATAGTATATTATTATATTGTATTTCAAATGATAGCCGATAGATACATAGTTATAATAACCTACTTTTATGTAGTTACCTATGTAAAATAAAATATAAATTAAATCAATTTTTGATGAGATATTCTAAGTATACTCTAGGTCACATTTAAAATTCAGTAACTACTAAAATCCAAAAATATATTTTTATTTTTCTAAGTTTTTGATCCTCAAGTAGGGTAGTGTTACCATTGAGTGACTCCTCCCTTTCAATTGTTCATGTATATATATTTTTTTCTTCTATCTCATATTCTTATTGTTCTAAAGGAATAGATTGTATACAACATATAAAAAAAAAATTTTTTTGATTTGAAAATGTTTACTAACATTATTCAATACATTTACATTTATTTCAATAATTATAATATTAATTTGTTTAATATAATCATTTACATTTTGGAACTTTAATAATTAAATAGTTTTAGAAATTTAGATAGAATATTTTTAATCAATACCATCTAAATGACTTATTAATAAATAATTTTGTTTGTTTTAGCATGATATTAGCTATACTAAAAGGCAATCCCCTGGAGACTGATGCGCCTCAGCACGTCAACAAATTCTAGTCTTTTTTTTTTTTTGCATTTCCTAACGTTTAATATAAGTTATTTTATGTGTTATTTAAGTTTATATGTAAACATTTGTTTGATATTTTTAATAATATGCTTACCACAGTATAAAATTATTGGTTTTATTATACACTGATGTGCTACGCTATACAACTGTACAAAAAAAGGTAACTGGTTTATTGCTAGCAACAGTAAATGCGGTTCCGAGAAATATGCGGTCAGGACATTTGCGGTCAGTTCTTTTTTCTGGCCAGTTGCAGTTAACTTATTTTATCTAATTTAGTATCAAATTTAAGGCACTATATATATTAAATTATATACTAAATATATTATGCAATAATATATATTAACATATATTTTAACTTCCCTTCTCACTTTTCCAGGCAGTAATTCAAAGTAAAAAATATATTTTCAGACATTTTTTATTTTATTTTCTGTGATCAAAATTAAAATATAAAATATAAAAGATAAAAATAGTTATTAATGTATTTGAAAATTAGTACTTTATTTTAAATACAGTTACAGTTTTTTACAAAAATATGTAAAATACGTATTTGAGTACTCATAAAGTATTTGAATAATTGTATTAAAGTACCCTACAAACACTAGGTGTACTATACTAATTACTATAAACTGAGTAAACGTTATTGATAATGATACCCATACACGACCAAATATAGCAACAAATCGGTACAAATGTATTGGATAATAATACACTTTTAAACTCTCCAGTACCTATATGGCAACATATTTTTATAATAAATATAGTTTTTTTCTATATTGAATATAATATATATAGTACCTTCAATTTGATATCCAGGTAGATAGAAATAAGTTGACCGCAAACAGCACAAAAAAGGTGTAGACAACTGTACCAAAACTGTATATCGGGGCTGATACCAGTGTGTGTCTACTATAATATATGTAGAAGGGGCAGTATATATATAATGGCTGGGAAGATGTGGTTTTCAAATATTTCCATTTGTGTTTGTAATATTTGTTTGATGTTTTTCTGTTTATTATAAAATCAATGTCTACTCTAATAAATGTATATAGATATTTTGTCATATGAACATTGATAATGTTCATTAAATTAAACATTTTACATTGGATAATGGATATGACTCATCACATTTGTAGTTGTAATATTTTATCATTTATGTATTATCATATTATTTTAAGACATTAACATATTGATATTAGCATGTAAAAATATTATTTAATTAGGATTAAGTACATATTGTTTACTTACGTATTTATAATGATAATAAAAAAGTAATTGAATAATATTTGAATTTCAAGACTATAAAGTATTGATTTAAATTGAATATTTTAAACTTAAATTATAAAGAATTTAACAAAATAAAAGATTTAATGTTATTTTTCCTTTGAAAAAGCAAAATAGTTTTAAAACAGGAAGAGAAATACAATTTGTTTAGTAGGTTACTAATCTTAAGCTTATAGTCTGTTCCTAATCTTAGTTTAAGTGGGGGCTGTCAATTTAACGTAATAAAGTACTGTTGTATGTATTACAAATTGGCAAATATTTATGTTGTTTGGCTTTTCGAAAAATACTATTTTCGCTTTCTGTTATTTATCGTTGTGTCCGCAATCCACCGTAGTCCACGATTGTCTACACTCTACCTGATATGCTGCTTGCATATTTTGTATTTTGAAAGATCAAAAAAAATATGCAAATTTACTGCGCATGAGGGTAATAGGTATTTAAGAATTTATATATTAAAATACATAGTTATCTGAAGAAGCGGTCCACCGGGAAAACTATACCGAATTCCTGGTGTCCCAATCTGCCCCTGGTACTTATAGTACTTAAATAGGTAGTTAGTACCTATAATCTATATCCTAATACATGTTGGGGATATTTCCATGGATTTTTGGAACTTGGAACTCCCCCACTGAACATTTTATTCTGGACGGATTACGGGTGGCTAAATGAACCCTTATGTCTGTTGTGTGTTAAATGTTAATACTTAATATTTACTTAATATAGTCTCTCACGAAAGAAAGGTACCACGTCTCGACGAAATCCGGTATTCCTGTAGGTATATTTGATATAGGTACCAGACTGGCAGACTCTGATAGGTACTTATCCATTTGTTGATAAACGTATTTAAAAAAAATTGTTATATTTTTCGGAGAGCAGGGTACCTATTTCATTCCAATACCAGATTTATTGTTATTTTAAAATCACCAAAAATTCTAACAGTGCCGTATATAAAGTTTTAATATTGGTAAAATATTGGAATAATTGTCTACTCACTGTGGCCAACGGAAACCAAAAAAAAATATTTTTAATTAAACGCTCTATTTAGGTCGCCTTTTAATACAAAGGAAATATGAAATATGGTTTGTAGAATTTAGGTAGGTACCGCAACAGCATTGATATTTAATGATATTTCGTAATTTAGATATTTAAACGAAAAATAAACTTTAAAAATGTTATTTAAGGGGGGCGGCGTGTTGTTTTTTTTTTAAAAATGTTTCACAATTCCATAAAATTTGGAAATTATATTTTATATTTTAGTTGCTACCTTAATTATAATACTTTTCCACTATAACCTACTGCCCGAAACCTCTTTTTTTGGTGGGGAGGGGGGACAATACCGTGTATTATATCGAAAAAAATGACCTTATAGGAATAATTCTCAGGCCTTGTAGAATTGTAGAATAAATATATTAACTTCCTGCAGGCCTCGCTGAACTCCGATTATTATTTTATTTCAAATAATGGTACCTACTTATATTATAATTTGTAAAAAAAAAGCTTAAAACTTAAATTATTTTTAAAACATCTGACATATTATAAAATATTGAAAAACGAAGTTCAATGCGGCCTGTAAAATATTACCCTCTATTAGTTAAAAAAAAATGTATCAAATTTGGTTGATTTTACAGAACTGTATTGTTATTCCCATAGAGTGTGGACAAAATTACATTGGCATCGGACACCTTGAGTACCGGGTATTCTGTAAATAATTAAATTAAACAATCCGTTATTTGTTACCGGTAGGTATATCAAACACTATATTAAGTACTTTAGGGTACAAGGAAAATACATTAAAACATTTTTATAATTCTACCTAATTACTAATTAAATTGCAGTCTATGACAAGTTGCTTATAGTATAATGAAACAACTAAGAAAACTTCCATTAGAATTTATAATTATATTAAATATTACCTAATTCAGTTCTTATATTTTAATTAATACAGAAATTGCGCTGTTCTACAGTTTAGTACCTATATAATAATTATATTTGATGCTCTTGGTCACTCTCATCACCACTACAACTACTCGCCTGTGAACAATAAACATAATAGGTTTTCAGGTTATTTCAATATTTTTATACATATGTATTCATTAGAATAATATAATATATTTGACCCACCACCGAATATGGCGTAGACCTCGAGATATATTGGGTTTGAGTTGATGTGCTCGGTAATAGTTGTGAATGACTGTAATCCGTCTGCGAAATAAGTGATTCCCCAATATAATTTGCACGTTGTTCTTGGTTGATTTTTTCTTTACCTGATAAAATATTGCAAGAAATTAATATAAAAAATGTATAAGAGTAGCGCGTAAGTACCTACTTATGATCTTGGTTACAAGGAGGAGGAATGTAAATCAATTTCAATTAGCGTCGGTACATAATTATAGTATTAGGTACAATTTAAAAAGTAGGTATAAAAATAAAAGAATTTAATAAAAGATACTTTTAAAAGGCTAACGAAAGATTACGTTACGTCAATTTATTAAGATGTGTTCCCGGGGATAGAGCTTTAAAATTGTACGCTGTATGCGCCTATATTATATAATGTATACAAGATTACCAACGTGGCAAATTCGATATTTTGAAATATAATATATACAATATTATATTTCTAACATCTATAGAATACTTAGATCATATACAATGGATGAAGTTACTTTAATCATTTGCTGTGTCCAACATAACCCCCCACAAATTAGTTATTTTATAGTGATTGTTGGCGAAACGCATGCGTAATAACTCGTTGTACCTTGAAATTAAATGGATGTCCAAATATTTCAATTAATAACATACCTATCCCACCCCTCGACGCTGTTAAATATTTAGGACTAATTCTTGACCAAAAATTAACTTGGAACAAACATATAAAAGCTAAAAGATTGATCCTTAACGCCCGATTAAGATCGCTAAAAAATTCAATTTAAAAAAAATACAAGCCTTTCAAAATATTACTCTCAGAAAAATCACTAATGCCCCCTTCTTTGTCTCTAATTTAACTCTCCACCAGGATCTAGGTATTCTACCCGTTATAGACGAAGTGAAACTTTTTTACAAACGTTTCTTTGACAAATTTGAAAATCATCCTAACCCACTAATAAAAGGCCTACATACTTTCTCACTCCTTGGAAACCCACAACAAAGACTCAAAAGAAAATGGTGTCGTGATCATTTAAATTAAATTAAATATCTCCCCTCAATTACCCTAAACAAATCATCAAGTAAGTGCCGCTAATGGGTGGCTTCTTACTCAAAAAACCCATGTTTTTTTTTATTAACCCTTATCCTATACGCTTATTGTACAAAACTGTATAGATTGTGTATGTGAATCTGTAAAATAAAAAAATAAATAAATAGGTGATAGGCCCCCCTCTAAAAGTGTAATGCCCCGGCCATTTCACAACGTTAAGTGATCCCATATTCAATGTTTTTAGTGTATATTTTTGCATATTTTGACATTTTTGAGTTTAAGGAAATATTTTTGATTATCAGAACATATTTTAAGTTTTTAGTGCACATTTTGATGGTTTATCGAAAAATCAAGCACTTTGATAAATCAATAATTATATTAAATTTGAATGAAGAATGAGATCTGTATTGTCTATTTTATTGGTTTTTTTTTATATCTAAATAGAAAATTGAACAAGTACCTACAATTATTAAAATAAATATAAATATTTATTGTGTAATTCTATTTTTAGCTAATATAATTTAACTAATGCACCAACTTGATAAATTATAATATCAGGTAGGTATAATAATAAAATATTTAGAGGAAAAATGTAATTTTTAGTGTAATATGGATGGGTGATTTTTTCAGGGCATATTTAACTATATTTTTAATTTTGATATGCATAAGTGCTATTAAATGCATATTTGATGATTTTTAGTGCATAATTGATAAAAGTCCTTGCTCTAGCCTCTAGTAGTTACTTTTGGTACCTACCTACCTGTTTTTAATTCATCATACATGCCTATTATTATTATAGGTACTAATACCTAATATACCTAATCTAATACCTATCAATTTTACTATCTTAAGCAAGTTTATTATGATTGTTGCCCTTTTTCGGACTTTAAAATTAAAACATTCATAACTCATAAGTTAAAATAATTATGGGCAAATCTAAGTATGCAATTTGTTCAATAATAATTTTACAAAATTATAGCATGGTACCACATAAAAAAGTAGGTAGTCGAAGAAAAGTTATAACGACACCGGACTCGTTATATACCTATATAGGTACGTCATATGTTACGACTACGGCGAGTCCGTAATTACTGCAGAACTCCAGATCAGTACTTTGTAATTATTTTAGAGTTGGCTTTCACTTAAAATAAAAATGTTATCTTTTGGACTAACTTTGAACTTTCTAGGTACTTACCTGAAAAATTATTGTAATAATCATCATGTATATAAACGTTTTTATAATATTCCTTCCCTAACGAAGTCATCACGTTGTTTGAAAATTCAGTCTTTATTTTCGGTTTATTTTTTGTTTCCTGAACAGTGACCTATATATAATATATATATAATATACGCAAAGGTGGAGAAGCTAATGAAAATAATTAACTGTGGCAAGTTAAGTTAATTCAATTAAATTGCCTTCAGTTAAGTTAAAAGTTAACAAAAACAAATTTAACAATATAAATTTAAAATTAAGATAGAAAATAAAATTAACTTATCTCAGTAAAAAAAAAAGTTAATTTTTTTCAATGCACAATATTTTTAAGTCATAAACTGCCATAGTATTTTGTTATACGCAAACATTTACCAAGACCTTTAACACTTTTAACACTGTGTAAAAAATTAGATTATTACAATATATAATTTAAAAATAACTTAACTTTCCAAAGTTTATTTGAAGTTTTATGCGTAAATATTAAAAATAAAAATTACCTAATACTAAAATAAAAATAAAAATAAACCAATATTATACTAATACTAATATTTCTGTTATTTTTCTTGATAAAAATATTTTGTAAAAAGATATATTTTAGTAGTTTAGATAGGCATAATATTAATTATAATATGACTTTAAATTACTATTTTTTTCTCTATTAACTTTTAACTTATCGAGTTCAATTTATTATTTTTTGACTGTTAACTTTTAACTTATAAGTTTATTTAACTATCATCTTTATACTAGGTATATAGGTAATACAATGGCCAATATTTGTATTTTAATCAATAACAATAATTAATCATTTGGTTCAAATAAAAAAAAATCATATTTGCATAAAAAAAAAAAAATTACAAATTGTTTCTATCTAGATATCTAGTTATCGCAACCATGGTATTACTGCTATATTTTTGTTCTAAATTATTTAAATGAAATATATTAAATACATATTATAACACCTGGCTATAATATCCTTATAAGTTATAATGTACAATGTACATATATACCTACTCACATCATAATAATACTATGAAATTATAACATACGATTTACCATTTTTTCATCGTAGCTGGTAACTGTGGGTTTTTTGTCATTATATTCTGTTCGTGCTTCAATGGCCTGAGCTGATCCTAAAAACGGAGTTATCTGAAGGTGTTTAGTTTCCTCTGTGTACGGCAATTCCGAAGGGAATATTTCGTTCCAATATTGATCTTTCACCATTTCCGGATACTCTTGATGCATTTCGTCTACAATTATATACGATACCTAATTGCGAGCAAGAATACATTTAATAATTCGCTAAATTGGCTAAATTTACGAAAATTACTTTAACAAATCATAGATTCATAGCCTTTATGACTACATCATATTATGGCATATCGCATATACTATTATGGAACAGGAAGATATTATATAGTAAAGGGAATTTTTTATTTTAGTTTTACTAACGAAGTGTAAAATCGTACAAACTGACACGGTTAATACTAACAAATAATTATTATTGGCCGTATATTAATTAATATAGAGTGTGATAAAGTTCGTCCAATTATAAACTATAGTATAGTTTGTGGTAATAGTTACTACCTATGCATTATGATGGATGTACTTTAACATTTTATTAAGGAAAAAATATGTAAGAGATAATTTATATAGAATCAATAATAATTAATAAACTATACAGTACACTTCGAGTCTATAATAATCTATACGTATATAAGTAGAAAGCTTATTTTCTATTTTTTTGATCCTGTTAAAATAATTATTGATAAATTTTAAATATATGGTCGTATGAAACTCGCTGAACCGATAGTAGTTGTATGACTGAACTTTAATCCTTATTCTGATCAAATAAACTATTTTTCTTCCAAGTTGTTTTAGAGTTCGATGAGATGAAAAATGATGGTTCAGAGTTCGACTAAAACTTTTTTATTTATGTTACGTAAATGTCATTTTAAAAGATTTTGAAACTGTGATTTTTGAAATATTATACTTAATATAAAAATAATACTAGTACAATCGTATTATAATAATAGTATCATTACATTTTTTTTTTATATAATATGCTATTATTTTTATTTTGATTAAGGCTATAAAATAAACCATCCTTTTTTTTGTGCATCTACTTACATTAATTATAAAACTTTTGTTTTAAATTGCTACTGACTATATAATATGTTTACATAAAATATAAATAATATTATAACTATATATTATGGTCTTATATATTATCATATTATTTATAAAATACAAAAACAAATGAGTACTTTGCTACATTATTTCACATTTTCACAAATTATTATTAAATTAAAGTTTTCTTCAGTGGCGGACAGGCTTATATTTTTTTACCGGGGAAGTAATTTGAATAAGGGCCCCCAAAAAATAAGACGCGACCGAAATTTTATTTTATATAACTATACAATACAAAACTATATAATAAGTAATATAGGTACCTACTCTTAGTACAGATTTGGGAACGATTCTGGTTTAGCAACTTTTCGATTTTTAAATTTTTTTTTTCAAAATGTGTATTTATGGCAGTTTTTTAAGAATGTAAAAAAAAGCCCGGACAAACATCGTTTTGAAGTTATCGATAAAAAACTTCAAAAACTACATTTTAAAAAAAAAAAATATTTATAATTGAATATTGCTCGGACAAAAAAATCGAAAATATCCTCCGATTTGCCGTGTAGAACTACCTTGGGTAGGCCTCAGAATTAAACATAGTTGTTAAAAAGAACATAATCGGCTTACGTTGCCACTAGCTCGCTGCGCTGCGCTCGGACAAAAAATCGAAAAAACAGCAAACACGAGTTTCTCCGCTCAGCATTAAAGTAGTGTTGCACACATGCGTACAAGTATAAAATTTCAAACTTTGGATGACTATTACTTCTAAAATAATGGTTTCCGCAAAAAAATTCAAACAGTTTAGAAATCAGCGTTAAAAACCACACATTTTGAAAACTATAAAAGCGTATAACCACCTCATGGTACATTATATAGTACAGCTATAATCTACCGATATGAAATACGGTTTTCTATAACTCTGATCTAAAAATAAATCTCAATATTCCCAATTATACAGCCGATACGGGGAGCAAAAATAAATATTGTTTATAGCTAAATGATTATGGTATTTTTCTTGTAGAGTGGTTATAAATATTAAATTAGTCAATTTGCATCTTTATTAAAATTATTTTCAATCTTCATCACACAAGGTTCAGTACTTGATAAATGGTTCTAGGGCCCCCATACATCAACACAGGATAGGGCCTACCGGGAAAATCCCGAATTTAGAGATAAATATAAAATAGTAAAATGTAAATCTTTAAGAGCTGTACCTACTATACCTACCCAAGTTAAAACACAAAAACCGTTTTTCTGAAGAACAGTAATTTTGGCGATACCACGTTAAGACTTGTTGCCCTTCATAGTATAACGTCTTTAAAGATTCGTTCAAAAACAATAGGTACCTAGCTGTACTTACGTATAACAGTTAATACTCAATTATTGTGTGTTTTGTTCACCTGTAAGTTTCTATCGATGAGCCAGTTTACATCAAAATCGTCGTCGTCTTCGCCAAACGGGTTCACCAAAGTTTCTGCTACCATTAACCAGCCCATGTAGAAGAAAAACTGAAAACAATATGTATATAATATACGTATATAGTGTTTGTAGAATACCTACATATTTATTATTTACCTACTTGCAAAAACGTGAATATTGGGACGACTAAATCAATTGGGTGCGTCGGATACCCTTTGCGCGGATCCAGATACTGATTTCCCATTAACGAAGCAACAAAATAAACATACACAGCTAATGTCGTTACCTGTAAAAGTGGGTACACCATACCGACATCGGATATATTAGTATCGATTAATTTGAAATAGAGGTAAGTATCAGACGTAACTAATGAAGAATATGCGGAGATAAGTACCATGCAAAAAGCGCAATTCTAATTTTTTAATAGCCCATAAGTTCAACATTTAATTGCGCTTTTGTACCTTAGTTCTTTTAATAGTGAGGTAAAAGCGCAAAGTTAAATGTTATTAACTGGTACAATATTATACCATTTGCACTAAAAGTTTCAGTTTAAAATTTGACGGTCATTTATATTGAGTTCTTAAATACCTATAATGCATTTTTCTGTTTTAAAAACAAAAGCGATTGAGTTCAGTTACTAGTTAGTTTCATTGCATAGAATATTTAGTCAATAACAATAATACTAGTTAAGGCGATGGTACATTTTTAACAACATTATATATTCTTATTTTACATGAATCGATTTACGTTCAACTGTTCAAGTAAAGTGTGGCATCCAAAGTAGTGCTATCCAAAAACAACTGATATTTATGAAAAAATGTAGCATTTAATAAAAACATAACATATGTAATACAGAATTAAAACGATGATGATCATATAAATATAAGCTTTTTCCAAATGTACTAATTAAATGTTCCCGGTTTCACCTTTAACAAGCTAGGAATAGACAAATTGGAAAATTGGGCCATACAATTGAATAGGTACGACAACAATGAATAAGACATTTAACTTCATGAGTTAAAGTATTTCTTGAGATCAGTTTTTTTTTAACTTCTACTGAATTTTCTAATGCATTTTCTATTCCCCCTTGGTGTTTTAATACCAAAAAAAAAACCTCTTAAGTAAACCTTCTTGCAAAATAATTTATCTTTCACTATTTTGCTATAAACCAGATACCTGTAATAAATAAATACGGTAGATGGGGTGACTACATCTACAAAACCACTGCTCAACCGAATATAGGTACCAATTGTCCTCAAAGTAAAATAGTGCACCTGGTGGGTGGTACAAGAGGGATATTTTATATTAATATGGGTCATTTTTGACACAACAATTTTATTTTATTTTAATTTTAATTTGTCAAATTACAATGTACAATTATTATCATTTATAATAATAAATTTATTGTTTTCATATTTATATGTTTTTTTTAAATTAATACCTATAGAACCGTCAACGACGTGGCGCCTTCACATGTTTACCTTTAATATTTTAAGCCAAGCACCTATGGTTAGTAATCTATGCGATCGTAATTAAAATAATATTTTGAGGGCAACTGGTATGTGGCTAGTTTTACACTTATGAGCTACAGTTGAAGAATATTATATAGTTTTATATATTATATTATTATTATTAAGTATTTTGCACATTAAATAGGTCTTGTATTTTAATATATTTGAAATGTTATCAGATGATACAAATTAGTAAGGTATACCTACTAATTTATTATAGTCCCATACGTGGAGATTTACCAGAAATTTAGATGTGAACATTTTTTTAAATAAAGCTTATATTTTAATAGTTCAAACACATATTTGTAACCAATTCGCCTATAGATGTTTTTATTATTGTTATTCTAATTAGTCTAAATATTATCTATGCACCAATACTGTGAAATAAACAATGATAATTCATCATATTATTAGACATTAGTTGCAGTTATTACCTACCTAATAATAATTGATTGTTTATCGTTAATAAAACAGAATATTTTTATCACTGCAGCAAGATAAAAAAATGTCTTAAATTTATTATTAAACACCTTTAATAAAAACAAAAAGGTTCCCGGAATGAGACGGGGGTCGGGCCAAAGATAAAATGGATTGATTCCAATTACAGACCAAATGGCTTAAACCAAATCCAATTTTAAAATAATAACAAATCTTTTCTATATTACAAGCTATAAAATAATTATACGAACAATTTTTTGAAGAGGGCTAACTGGCTAACCCTTCGTTCCCTCACAAACAAACAAAATATAAGATAAGCATTGGTAGAGTAGGTATACTATAATATTATGTTTTATTTTTATGATGCATATGGTGTATAATTAGTGTGTACCTATACCTACAATTTAAATTAATAATAATTAAGTAAGTGTTTTAAAAAGTAAGAAGTGAATATTTTAACGTTTTCGCAGTGAAATAATTGCACGTATAAAATATAATCTTCTATTCAACTCTAATATCCTATATACCTAAGTATAATAGTTTGTACCTATACGATATAAGACTACGTGTTAAGTCTCCGGTCCCCGGAGAAAAACTATATTCCACCTATATGAGACTCTAATATTTCGAACTGTTATTACTAGCAAGAACAATAAATAACACACGTGGGTCAATGTTATTATACAATGTGGATAAATACATAACACATAAAATATAAATTATTAGACTATTGTGTGTAGAAAGTATAATAGGTACCTATGTAGCGATTTTTTATGCGTCAATTGATTGCAATCAGAGAAATTTATCTATCACTATATTATGCATTTATTCATGACAAAAAAAAATAAAAATCGTATTTCATTTCTATATAAAATGTATTTTAATGTTCTTTTATATACACAATATACTGCTTTATGTTGTACGTGTTTCGTTTTGTAGTTTTATGGCAGAATATACGCAAACCATAGCTCGTTGTTTTCAAAATTATATCTATTATCTACGCGTTGCATAAATTATCTACCGAATGGTTGGTATAAAGTTTTAATACAAATATTCTCGATAAAATTTATTATTTTTTTTTATAGTTATAAGTTAGGTATATATAAATTCCGATTCTTCGGATTCGACCAAACTACTTCTCTTGCTGCTAACAACACATTTATTTAATTACCCTGTCGTCTCTTTTCAACTGAAATTATAATTAATACAACAGTCGAAAGACAAAAGTGTTTCCATAGTGACGCTTTTCATCTTTGAAATGCAATCTAATACGAGACCGTTATACAGTATAGCACCAACAATAATAATTAATACTAAATAAAAGATAAATAAATTAAAAATATGAAGGAAAATCTCCACTTCCTTATACATTATGCATCATGTTTAATTTAAAACGATTTTCTATTGCACTTTAACTCCAAACTAATTTTGTTTTTAGATTTTTTTATTTTTTTCACAGGTAACTTCTATAAAATAATTTTCTATTGGTTTGTCTGTAGCCAGAGAGAGTAGCTATGGTAGATATCTTATAGGTTAAAAAATTTCCCATTGAATAAAAAAATACAATAATACCACGGACATATCGTGATCTAAAGCTACTTAATTTCTATTTGAATTCATATACCTTCATATACCTTTTCTAGACAGATGATATTTTTTTTAGTTATAATTGGATATAATGAAATTATTACAGAAGTCCAAAATCCATATTTTTTATTACTATTAATTAATGCACACTTCAATATTAAACTACCTTTTTAATATGTATAAGTTATTCGTAAAACGCCCATACATTTATTTATATTTATTAGACATTAGTTATTACTATTCTTATTTATTATGTATTATGTTTAAATATGTTCTTAAATTGTAGCAATAAGTAGCAAGGTCTTCAATTCTTCATTTATTTTTACTATAGCCACCCCGACTTAATATCTTTTGGTATCTATTTAACATGTTATACACTTAACAAAAAGTAGTAAATAATATATAGTAATTAATAAGTAATAATAACTACTAACTAATTTATAAATAACACATTCAAACTATAATAATGTGAACAAAATAATTTAAGATAAATTAGATTTATTTGTTTAATTACATGCAACCACGGTTTTATAATTTAAAGATGAAAAAGTGTGGTTATATGTTTTTATATTAATGAAATAAACAAATTAACTAAAAAATGTTCGTAAAACGTGAGTTAAATGCTTTGATGTATAGATTGCATTTCAGTAAAAAATAAAATATAGGTAGGTATAAGGTTTAACGTTATTAATATGATTCCTTTTTTGTTTTACCTCATGTTCGTTTGAAATGAGATAATATCTCATATATTATACTGTTGGTATTTGTAAATATATTAATATTTAATATAATAATAATATTGTAGTATAATTTAAAATGGGTTAGAGTAGAGAGTAATGAGGTATCCACACTATTATAGTAAGATGCGTGAAATCAAAAATTATGAATTTATTATTCCCGTTATTGTATATCAAATCAAATTGTTTATAATTGAGTCATATATATTATTATCTTGCCATTTTTCTACCTAAAAAACAACAATTCTTATCGTCTGTATTTATATCACCTATCAAAAAATACTGTACCTTCTACAAATCAATATATTTTTAAATAATTATTTTTTTCAATCATTTTTATTGGGTTTAATTTCAAAATTGTAAAAAAAATGATATTAACCTTATTACCTACTTATAGTACCTATTTGTTTGATGAGGACTAGATTTGGACTTGGAGTCTAAGGCTAAAACCCTCCAGCCCTCCTTATTCGTGCCACGAGTAATGAGTGTAGGACGTAGGTATATAAATATATTATATTATTATTACTTGGGTGTAAACTAGTGGCACACTAATCCAATCGTAGCTTAGCAAGCTACCGCAATTCGACCGGATCTTGTTTATTTCATCAACCAATGTTTTTATTGAAAACTCATTCGTGATACATCCCTCTTTTTCGGCTTGTGTCACAATTGTAGCGGCCCATACTAGTGGCATCCAATAATTCGGGTGACTAGTTTTGCTGTCCATTGACTCGAGTAGTGCCTTTTAGTCTGGCATTAAGAATCCCGACTCCACCAAATGATACATTGTCGGAAATCTCTTTTTCACTGCCGGACAAATCATTATCAAAGTCATAAGTATGCACAGGTTGGCATATCGCATTATTGTTCTTCTTATTAGTCGAGAGCGTTCGTTCTATAATTACATAAATATTTTCCTCAAACAACATTAAGCGTTAATATAAAATATTAATAATTATAGGTATAATATTATTATTGTATATTTGTATTATACGTTGTACATAGATTATATTATTATAATGTGAAATTAACATTTTTTTTATTTATAGTAATTATTATGGAGTATAATAGGATTGAAAATATATAAAGCTATTTAAATAATATTGTATTTTATCACGTCAATTCAATTTCAAAAAATATTAAGGAGATTCGATATGGTGATTTTCTGTTTTTGTCTAACACATGCGCAACACAGTATTTTAGACGTGTATTTTGTCAAACATTCCAATCGATCTATTGAAGCGATAAGAAATCTGAAAACAGATATGAATTTGTCATCAAGTCTACTTGAAATCGATTTCCCCACATGTTTGATGTTATACCCCAAATTTCTAAAAATGTCATATTAAAAAGAGCATTTAAAAATAGTCGTATTTTAATTTTTGGAGAAGTTCAAATCAATTCGGTTAATTAGATCATTTGGTATGTTTAGTAAAGAATCAGTCAAAAATTCTATGTCGCGCGAGTGTTAGACTAATACAGAAAATCACGGTATATAATCCTCTTAATATACGAATAGAGATATGAAAAAACCATTTAAAATTGTTTATACTCTATTATATTTTTAAAATATGAAGTGCTTCCTTAAACCAATATGGTTATATGATATACAGGTCTGGGGCACTGCCGAAAAATCGAACATTCAAAAAATGCAAGTGTTCCAATCCAAAATCCTCAGACTTATAACCAATTGTCCTCCTTATATCTCTAATCACACTCTTCATACAGATCTCCATATTCCTAAAGTCACTGAAACAGCCAAGCTTTTTTACTCCAAATTCAGAAACCGCCTTCGTAACCACACAAACCCTCATGTTAAAAAGTTACTATCCATCTCCATCCTTGGAAATCCCCCTAGAAGACTCAAGCGACAATGGCCTCGAGATCTTATAAATTAAAAATTATAAATCATAAAATCATAAAATCATAAATAAATGTGAATTCACGCCGAAGTGCCTTCGCTGGTTGGTTCTTCCCTCAAGATATTCAAGATCATAAATATAATTTAAAAATAACTATCACTTATGCTTATTGTACTTTTTTTTATGTACAGATTGTATAGTTTCTAGATTAAAAAAAAAAAAAAAAACATGAAGTGATTTTTTCTTTTAAATGTGAAATATAAAAATTTACAGTATTGTGAGAACGTATTAATGTTATTTATGACAAATAGTTAGTTTTCCAAGCATAAATTAGCTAGTTTTTTGAAACGCTGTAGGTCCTATCCATTTAAAAATATTTATTTACGAATTCCAAATATAATGATTATGATATTTTTTACAATACTCTAGCAGTTGTAAACTAAATAAAAATTATTTATAACACTAACTGTTTGATAAATTTATCATATTATAGTATTATACATCATACATTTATTGCGGTATATTATAATTATATGTTGTCATCATCAGTGTATTGTAGGCGTTTAATCCTCTTTTATATTATAATATAATACAGTTTCATTATTTAATGACGTCACATGTCATACAAGTAATTAAAATTTTTGAAATGTGTCATTCATAATAATTTAATGGTTCTATATTAATAGTTTATACGACAGTTAAACACTATTTGAATCTTAAAAATAAAATAAGTAATATCAATTCTACCTATATACCTACATTTTGGATTTTAAGGTAGTGATGGTTTTCTTTATTGTAAATATTAATTGTATTCTAAAAAATTAATTTTATTACTATGCAACTGTTATCTAATTTATATATCAATTGAATTATGTATGGTATATTATGAATATATTTTTAAACATGTTTTAAAGTTTTATTAGAAAAAAAACATGAGCATTGAATTATATATTTACTTTAAATTAAATATAAACACAATGGTATAACATGTTTGTAATTATTCGTTTTATGTTTCCATTACTATAATATTCAAATAGTTTTGATAATCCCATAATAATGCATTATTCATTAATGTACCTGTAGGGCTGTAGAATATGTATAACAATAAATAAAAATTGTAATTATTTGTAGTTCGTATAATTTATGTAATCATTATAATATTTTTAAAATATCTCTAAATATCTCAGAAAGCAGAAAATAAGTTTTTCGGGGTTGTAATATTTATTTGTTATTTTAGATTCTAAGCGGATTGAAGGAATGTATTATATTTACAATGTGTATCTTGTACTCTTGTCTGTTTGTTACCAACATTTGGGGTAATAAAAATTCTCCAATTTTCAACATCAGCATTTTTTCTGATAGAAAAGAGAATATAGTTTGTACTTATAATGGGAAAAAATTGAAATTTTAGTAAGCGTCAAGAAAAACAAAAAAAGAGTAATTTTACCTTAAACCAATTTTTGAAAAAATTGATTTTATTTTCTTGGTGTAACTCAAAAATTAATAACTACAGACCTTTGAAATAAACCACCAAATATTTATATTAGTATTTTCCATGAATGGTAAAATTTTTGATATATTTTGACTCTTTTTGAGCTAGTTATCCTTGAGACATTTTTCGAATTTTGTAAAGTTTTTAAAAAATATTTTCGATGAAAAACACTTTAATAAAAAGATATAATAGATAATTTTTTACACGCATTTAAAGTTCAAGTTTTGACAAAATTCATCAAAATGTCGAATATTTTTGAACTATTTTTCGGGCAGATATTCATGAAAGTATAACTTTATATAGCTAATATTAGAAATGTTGATAAAAGATTCCCCAAAATTTGTTCTACCTTTTTCAAAAAGAACAATAATTCTCGACAACTACTGTACAACAGATCGGTACCTACTTGTTCACCTTTTTAACTTTTATCGGGCAAGTATGTTATATGTATTTTTTTCTTTAATTACTGCAGAAAATTAATTTTATTATTTTGGATATTTTCAATAATATAATACACGCATAGGCTAAGCTAATCAGGTGGATACATACTTGTCCGATAATTAACGTGCTGACATACAAAGCCAGGGAATCCGGCCATGGTATACTTAGGTACTGATTCCACCATCGGCCAACGACAACTGCAACGTAAAACCCCAACACAAATGACACAGGGATCAGATTGGTGTACATTTGACAGTGCAACGATATTTTTTCAAAAAGGCTAAAACAAAATTTGAAAATGCAGGTTGAATCGATCTTATGGCAATAAATATTATACGGTTGTCTCTTACTCTCTTTGTGATTGTGTCAATATTATTCTGTATGTAAGACTCAACGAAAAATAACATATTGTGAACAATATCAGATTGGGCCACAGCAGTTTGTAAATGCTACCTTTCCAACTGAAATGTTAGTACTTAGTGTACAATTGGTAAAATGTATTTGTAATTAAATAATTATATGCTATAGTTGAATAATTGAATAAAAACGATATCTGTTTAATAGTTATGTTATTCCCGGTAAACTGTAACGTACAAGTTCAGGTAAAAGTATTGTGACGATATTGAAGTTTACTAACTTTTCCGTAATACATAGATAATACCAAACGAAATTACCGAAAAAGTAATTTCCAAAAACATCCCAGACCACGGCACGTGGCGACCTGGTCGGTGTACGTGATGGTCATTTTGCAAACATCCAATATAAATTTGAAAAGTTTTTGAGATGAGACCTTTTTCCGAGTGTGTAGAAAAACAGTTTATGTTTTTTTTATTGTTGTTGTTTTGTATTTCACCACGCGTAACTATGCTTAAACGTTTCCATTACAACAGTAACGTTCCGATGAATTAATTTTAGTAATTTATTGTTTGGTGGAATCCTGTCCACTCAAATTAAAAACCGGATCAAGGGGTATATTTTATTACATCCTGAAATTGAATAAGGAACTGCTTTGTTTTATTACATTGATACGTAATGGCATTTGTTCTGAATAAACTATACCTAATGATGGAATTAAAAATGCCGACATCAAACTAAACGTATATGTACCTATACTGTTGCTCAATATTAAACGTATTAAATAGTAATATGTTAGGTAATTTATTATAACTAACAAAGTTGTTACGAAATTAACTAAAACTGTAACGAAGAATAGGTTTACGATAACTAATAACACGGACAAATTTACCACGCACTGGTCTGAGCCGTCATCGATGCATCGGGTGTCAGTTAAATGTTCATTTTTGCGATGATTGTGGATTGTAATAATATGGCCGAATAATATTAAATAGTATAGCATTGAGATTAACGTACCTATAATTCACTATTCACTCGCATCTATCTATTCTTTCGTAACCTATGAATATAATTTATTGATACATATTATAACATATTATTATTATATTTGCTGATAATTAGAAAAAAAAAAAGAACAATTGAGTGATAAATATTAATCGGGACCTGGTATGCCGCGGTGCCTAGCCGCAGTCAGTGCTGGATTAAATATTTTTGGGCCCCTAGATTGTCGGGGCCTCCTAGAAAATGTTTACCTATCTACTAGCGTTATAAATTTTACTGTCTACTCAATAATTATTATAAGCAGTTTTAATAATAACCAATAAATTTTAATAAATAAAACAATGTTTATTAAATTATTTCACTAAAATTTTTATTAATTTACAGAAAAAATGAAATAATATTTTTACTTTTTCTACTAATTGAAAAAATAACTAAATTATAGAAAATTTTAATTCTTGGTTCAAAAAATTTGAACTTCAAAAATTTACGGTGACCGAGGAAAGCTTGTAACGCATTAGGTAATGTTCGTTGCCACCTGATAATATACAAAAATATCATCAAGTATTTATAATTCGATAAAATCCAAAAAAATATTTTCTACTGCATACAATGTTCAGTTTGATATTCATGTTGATTTTTGTTCCGTTAATAGTTAATCCGTAAATTAAATGGACAATAAAAAAAATAAAATGGTTTTCCATTTTATAGGGGCCCCTAATGATTGGGGGTTCCTCAGGCATAACTCAGGTAACCCTAGTCGGGTTCTTAGTTTCTCTAATGGGTAATCGACACTGATCGCAGTCACTAATGTGTGCGTTGCTAGCTTTCGGATGGGTGACTACCCGAGTTTTTTAGTGATGAATCCTAGGCCCACGGCCCACATACCCACGTGTTTTTTTAACCACCTCTAAAAAATGTTAAAGACCATAGTTTCCGAGGCTTAAGATCAATAATAATACAAAAAAATATACTTATAATTAAGCAATGGTAATGATAAAGATAACTGAAATAATAATGACAACAAACGTTAGCATATTTGAATGAAAGGCCGTGTTATAGATTCAGATATAGGTTTCGAATTCACTCGATGACGTTTGTAGTCACATTGGTAAAGTTTACACACATTGCAGTGTTTTTACTGCGTACAGTTGGCTCAATTTTTAATTTGGTGGATACTATAAGTTACGAAATTAAAAAAAATAACAAATATACATATTATGATTTTATACGCATTTTGTATATTACGCTATTATCTAAGTACCTAAGTATATAATATATTATTTTTGACAGCCATGTGGCCTATATGATATATTTTGCTGACGAAATTATAATGTTTTGATACTTTTTATGTTGAGTCCCAACAATGTTACCAATTATATTGTTATTTTACTTTCTAAATTTGTTAAATCTCACCTTATAAGAACTTGCACGTTAAGTAAACATAAGGAATTACAGTTTCGAAACGTTTAAGAAATACATTTTTGAATTTCTTAGTAAAGTAAAGTTTTATTAACCAATCAGAATTCTGCGAGTAAGAATGAAAAAAAGGTTTATTTTATTAGAGGGGTAATTTTCCGTACAGAGTTAACCCTAGTAAGTGGTTTTGGAAAATTGAAAGAAAACAAAAAGAAAATAATATACTGTTTGAAGATAACAATAGCAAATCGATTTTTTGTCAAAATTAAATGGATTGAAGATGTAGTTATCCAGGACGTTATTATTCGATTATAATTTAATTACAAAACGGTTTCCACTTACCACGATTGTTTAAAATATTTTGTATAATATTTAAAAACCATATAACTCTACTATAGGTACCTAACCTATATCTACTAGCATTACAAAGTTCCTTAAAAATATACATTATACACGTATTATTATAAACTGTCACTGCGAACCTCGGGTTGGACGTGGTTACGTTTTGAGTGTACCTATGATGTCTAGTGTATAGTGGTCGGTCGTTGGGATTTAATCGGTAGATGTACAATTATTTAGTACAAATTAGTGGCAAAAGTGCAATCCGGCTGCGTTGGATTAACGTTGTAGTCTGCATCAGGTGCGGATTCAAGGAAGGCGAAGGGGGGGGGCACACCCCCCAAATCTTATATAATATCGTGCAGTCATTAGAGAGCCCGAAAATTTCGAAGCATTTCAAACGTAAAATAATAATATCTTTTATAATATTTATGATATAGCAGGTAATAAGTATTTAAAAAATCTATTTCAGTCGAGCGTACAGAAAATGACTGGATACCAGAGATAGGATACCTATTGAAATATCGAATGTAGTCAACTCTAGAGATGTATCGTTACTCGTTAAGTTGGTCGATTACCTATACTATAAGATGGGGAATAGTACAAATATACAACACACTTTCGTAGTACTTCTACGTCTACGCCTGTGTGTAAAATTGATTCAAAGTATTCGTGTAAATGTATATTTGTGCGAAGCTGTAACCACATTGGTAAACCGTAATAAATAATAATATAAGCATATGTTTTTTTTTCATAAGTAGATCAAAACACTCACAAGGCATTTGCTGTAAATGAGTTAAGAAAAACAATGGTTTTCAATTCAATGTAGGTAATAGATAGAAGTTATCGAAAAAAAAATGCAAATATTATGTTATAAATATTGTTGGCACTTACTCAGAACTCGCTAGTAACCGATAAATCGAGCACGTCGTCCGAAATTCTGTACAGGATTGTCAGTAATAGGTATGTAGTTGCAGAATGCTGATATGGGGGTTGTCATAATTTATTGACTAGTCGGTACTACGAGGTCCGCACGGTTTGAGAATCGTTCAAACACAACGATCGGTGTGTAAGGAAAATTCGTAAAAAAATTGTTTGTCGTTTGTGATGGTTAGCATTTGAAAACACAAGCAAATCATTACACGTATAACAAAGAACACACAACTACAGGATAATGAGTGACCGTGTTTATGCAATTCACGTATATCGTATAAGGTATAATATGGTTTTACGCTAATTCACCGTTTGTCTACATTAGGAACAAGTAAGTAGTAGTAGGTACACGTGTTTGTATTAATTTTCAAAATCCTATGCAAATAGTAATCCAGACCTCGTTTAAATATATCTCTGTGGAGGAATCCCAAAGGGTGTTACACATTTGAGATGCATCCTGGTAGGTAGGTAATTATTTGATCAGGGATAACTCTAGAATTTCACCAGTGCATTGAAAATGGTTGCAACTATAAGTATATCGCTTGAACCTTGAACTCCTTGAAGTAGCAATATTGTATAATATGATCTAAATTTGCTGCTACCACAGGCTTATTTGTACCATTTTAACCTCCTGAAAAAATGCTTGAATAATATTAATAAAGGTTATAACAAGGTAAGGTTAAGTCGATGTGCTATAGTAGGTGTGCCCAAGTAAGTTAGAATTGTGTATTATTAAATATATTAATAACTATAAAAACAGTTTTAAATTGGAATAATCACAGACTGTTAGACTGAATTTGAATTATAAAAGGTATGAAAATTAACGTATAGACTTATATCCAATAGCTACATATACAAGTTAAAACACTAAATTTATGTGTTGATAATTTGTTATACTGATCATATTTTAAACATTTTATTTTGAAACAAAATATCTTATATGTGTACGAGTATTGTGTCATTAATTAAAAGTGTACGATTTTTATTCGAAATAAAAGAGTTTTATGATTTATGAAAAGACTTATTATAGGTGAATGAGTTTTTCTTAAATGATAAATGAAGTTATATTGTAAGTACTAATATAATTATTAATGTAATTTCCTTATTGGTTTAATTTTTTTAAAAAAAGGACGTTATTGAAACTTTTTAACAAGTGTAGATTAAATTAATTTTGTATATCATCCCCATTTTTCCATTTTATAATGAGTTTATACAAATTCTGTTTTTCGGAATTTTAAATACCTATACCTTAAGTCCATATTTTCATATTATTGTGATTGATTTTTTGTACTACTTAGACAGGAGTGTTTTTTGGTGATACATATTTTTATTTTTCAAAAGGGAATCCACTTTTTTTGCAGTAAATTATTAATTGAATATTTTTTTTTCATGTTGATGTACCTAAATTAAAATTCGTACGAGTAGTTTTCCAGTTGTTAAAATTTGTGTATGGAGGATATAATCTTTAAAAATGGGTTTTCAAAAATATAAAATAACGTAATATCGGATCTAGTATTTATTATCCTTCGACCATTATTTTAATAAATTATAAATATATTGATAGATTAATATTAATATTAATTAATAAAATGTTCAAATCATCATAGGACAAATATCTTCCAAACCCATTATCATGGACCTATTATTCTTAATACACAAAGTTAAAAAACTCAAAACTATTCGTTCAAATCTTGATTTTAGTACGTAATATTGTAAAATGTTAATCATGCAAGAAAATAATGTTTTAGGGAATTGTTTCTATAAAGTAAAAATAATTTTTTTTCATAGAAATACCAACTTTCCAACTTACATTATTTTTATAATGACTGGGTAAGTCAAATAGTAAATAAAATTAATTTTCGAGTAGTGGATGTTGAAAATAATAGAAATATGAAAGAAGATAGAATATAGTTTAACTTTCAATGTTAGAACAATATTGGTATATAACATTACACATCTAAGTCTAGAAATATCACTTAAATAGTATTGCGTTTACTGCCACCATAGATATAATATTTCACACTTCACAACTATATTTTAATTCAAATTATAAACAATAGAGAATCCAAATTATATAATTAATTGAATTTTGAATAGATATAATAGCTTAGAGCTGTTGACACGAGGGTGACTAACACCAGTGTCCAAGAACCACACGTTCACAGACAACACGGATTCTGATACTATTATGATATTATAGTAACACGGGTTTTCAAAATATAACATAATATGATAACGAAATAGCAACAATGCTTTTGTTGGTTTTTCGTTCATGAATTATAATAATACGATGACTTCGTTAGATACTATTTAACGAAATGAGAGAGAGAGAGAGAGGGGAAAAAAAACCACTATTGATTTATTTTAATAATTATTAGGTAGTTGGATATTTTTCAACACTTTCGTAGTTATTGTTTAATTTTCGATTTGTAGTTTATTTCACATTACTTCAGCCAGGTCGATAATATATATTTTTCTAGAGACGTGCTGTGCAGCTAAGTTATTAATCATGCATAAATACCTAAATATATTATCGTCCATGACGAATAGTTTTTCTCTCGTGAATCATTAAGAACGGGCTTGCGTTATTATACAATGCGCTCGCTTGCTTACTAGCTGGTAGAATTGTTCATTAACATTACACAAATCGACGCCAAATGACGGATTTTAATAAATTGCGAATTACGAATTGCTAACCGCGAACACACACGCCAATAATGTGTAGGTAGAGCTCTCAAGGTGCACTTATGGTGCTGTAATCCGGACGAGGTTGTACACCTGGGACGAAAGTCGGTTTAATCTCAAATGCCGAGCAAACGGAATTGTTAATAATTACGGACCGTACACAAATGCCGTTAGAAATGCTTGGCAACTTTTCGTCGTCACAGACGCTATATATTTTCATCAAACCATAAACTAAAGTTGTTTCGGTAAAATTCGGCAGACAGCTTATATTTTCGTTTGAAAAACAACTTTAAGGTAATTTACTGTTGACATGTTTGTGCAGAAACACTATATCGCGTAGTGGACTGTATTGTAATAGAGTTTTTAAATTTTAGTAACTATTTTGTTTTGTACCCGCTAAAAAGAAAACCTAAACGGTTAGGTTGAGTGGTGAAGAGCGAGTTGTGCAAATTACAATATGAAAACAATGACAATACACTATTTGGAGGTATGGGCATGTGATTATGTGAACCGGCAATCAACCGAAATAGATTGTATTTTGAACGACAAAAACGATATATTATTGCCGATAATATTCTCGATTAGTTCATACTGGAATGCGGAAATATAATCCAGATTAGATATATTATATAAATGATTTTATTATTGACAACGAAAATCTAAACTGAATAAACCATTAATCGTTGGTAGTACATATTAGATAATATTTTATCAATGTTTATCAGTAGTTTGGTTATACGACAACAAATAAAGATGAATTTTATAAAATATTTTCAAACAAAAATGGCTTTCTATCGCAACAAAACATCTGTAGGTCAAAAAAAAAAAAAAGCGCCTGTTAATTGATTCACTGTATCCATTGGATACACTGTTTGTGTGTCATGTTTGAAATACATACTATAAAAGCTTGTAATAATTATTTAATAGTACAACATTAATGGTTAATAATTTGTGCCTAGCTGATAAATAAAGTATGAAACTCTTTCGTTCGTATTTAGGTTCTGCTATATTTACCCTTCATTTGTTTTATATAATTGGTCATCCGATTGATGATGAATTATCTTTTAAGTACGTATTAATATTATTATTATTTAAAAAAATAAATATTGTTGGTGCTAATCAATGGAGAGCATTTTACGATGTGATAAATACATTTCTATGTCCAATATTATTATCCAAATATTATATTATGGCCTTTTAACGTTTTAACTATATAAACAACAAATATGAAAAATTTCAGGTTGAAAGCGAATAAAAACGATCATTTAATTCAAAAGAAAACATCATATCAAGAAATGAATGATGATTTTTCCGAAAGTGTGGATAAATTGTTGCAGACTGTATCAAGGGATGTTTCCGCCATGCTTGACAATTCCTCCACGTCAGAAAATTTGTTGTGCCAGATAAATAATATTTATATCATAAGCAATTTCAATGCATCTGCTGTAAAAGTGGGTGAATCGTCATTCAAAAAATATTCCAAAACCTATACAAATAAGAAGTCACAGAATAAAAAAAATAAAGAAAAGGAATGTAATACTTCTGAAGTTAAATTCACTAAAATCGGAATGCCAGAATACTTCGAAAAAGCGGAAAACACGGGGAAATCTACATTTATTTCAAACCTTCCTACGAAAGTTCAAACTACTGAAAATAATTTAGATATTACTTATCATTATCCTTCTAAAACTAATGTATAATTGGTTATATTTTAGTGTTTTTTTTTAAATACACAAAAAAGTATCATTAGCTTAACATCTACCTACTAACATATTTTATACTATTTATATTTGAAATTATTGATATGGGTACATATTTTGCATACTCTAAAGAAAAAATTATTTTTCAGCATCTAATTATATTATTACTTACATAATTATTCAAATTGTTATTGAATTTTTGTATTTTGATTTTAAAATATTTTACGTATGTTAATAGGACATTTAAAAAACTTAAATTCCATATAATATAAAAAAATAAAATACTGACATAAACAAAATTAATTTAAATATTTAAGTTATATACAAATTGGAAAAAAAAAATTAAAAAAATTAATATAATAATTTTATTGCATTTTTGTTTACAATATTTAAATTTTAAATTTAGGTGGAAATTACATGCATTTAAAATTGATACAGCTACACAGCTATAACTTATAGAGAATTCTATAGTGATTTAATGCATTGTGCGTATTTTGTTATATGTATACGTAAATTCAAACAAGTTAATAAAATTAAACATTTAAGTATTAAAATAATTATAAACGATGAACTTCTATATTATGATCAGTAATTACAATTAATTTCAAACAAAGTATTTCGAACCGTAATTCAATTAAAATAATACATAAATATTATAACATAATATTTTTGAGGATCATGAGATTTTATTTGTTACGTCTAGCTCAATTTCAAGTTTTGTAATTAGGTTTGATTGTCTTTGTTTGATTAGATACTATATAGTCTTATTACCTACTTATAATTTACGTATTGTTTACTTACCTTGTTATTTGGTTATACTATATTATGGCTGAGTAAATTTGGGCCCTTACTATAATAGTACCTATACCTTTTTCAGAAAGGGTTGTAGGATGTTCGAGTATTGCAACTGTTAAACTCGTTAATGTATCAAAGTTTGTTTTTTTAATTAAATATTATACTACTGAATATTATTATGCTACATTAATGCATTGTAGTATTTTAGTAGAAGCAAATGATTTCGTAATAGATGAACAAGAGTGCCTAGCTACCTAGCCACCAAGGTACTTATAAAGAGAGGAGGTCTATTAACTATAAACACTTATTATTTTGAAAACTTTAATTATTATATACACCTTGGTTAATCTTTATGTTTGTTAGTGTAAACACAAACAGCTTTTAATTTCTTAATATCAATCTATATTTTTAATAACACGACTTTAATCAGAATAATTTAGTATAAATGTCGATGTATTAGATATTCAGATATTAAACAAATATATTTCTATTTTAAGTTCAATTAAATATAATGGAAAAGCAAGGACCCTTTGATATTCACGGTTCATTTCTCTGCTTGTGTAAATGTTAAAATTGTATATAAATGTATCTTGGATTTTCCAAAAAGTATATTTTTAAAAATGTAAATATATATACTTATCCAAATATTATACTTGTACTATAATATCAAGTAGTTAATATAATATATTTTGTTTTGAGAAAATAGACGGGAAATATTATTATCTAAACATATTCAAAAATAGATGTATTACTTTTTTTTTTTGTATATCACATAATAATATAGTAATATACATATTATATAAATGTTTAATGACATAATTATATCTTTTAAATAGATGAAGTTAATTCTCGTTATACGAAGTTAACAGTGGCGTACGCAGGGGTAGGGTTTTAGGGTTCTACCCCCCCTAAGATTTTTTTTTCAACAAAAAAATTTTATTTACCACCATTTTGGTACACACTGATACAGATAAATTTTTGGTCATTTTTAATAGATATACAATTAATTGTTGAATATGACAAATACGTCGAAAATCATAGTTTTTTTTTTTTTTTTGGTTGATTTAGAACATTGCTAAACATAATTGTCTGCCATAATTGATGGTGTATCATCGTCCATCGATTATTACCACGTTTATTACGGCCCGAAGAGGCTCTATAGACGACCAGATTAAGCACTGTAAATGCGTAAACGAAATTTGAGACTAACTATAATTTGTTATATAAAAAGTGTTTATAATATAAATTATTTTCTCAGGTAAAACCCTAACCCAACTAAAATCCTGCGTACGCTACTGGAAGTTGCATTTCAATAATATGAGATATATATAATATTTTAAAGTTAGTTATATTTAGGGCTCGGAAGTTGTAGCCTTGTAGGAGTTGTTATTCGATATGATCTAGTAGACTACGCTAAAAATCCGTATAGCTCGGATGGTTAGTTTAAAAATCGAAAATCGAAAATGCATATATTGCATATTTCGTCAATTTTAAGGGAAAAATGCATAAGTACTTCTTAATTTTCATACGCATATTATGTATACCTATTTAATATTATCTTGAAAAAAATTGTTCTATTTCTTTCTTAAGCTATGCAACTCAATATTATTCAATATAGGTATTTATATTTAACGAAAGCGGTGCAATGCGCAAATTTGAATCACTATCGCGCTAATATACCGATGTACCTATTTATATACTATCTTTTCGAATATTTTTTAAGCTATTTTTTCAGTTCAATAAAATATCAACATGGCAAACTGTTTTTCGCCGAATCTTAAATATTATAATTTTATTCTCCCATATTTTTTATTTGTTTTAGTGCAAATTAAAAACAACAACAAATGGTTTTTTTTTGGAATTTTGAATTTTTTACAAATATTTATTAATTTTTTCGTGCATATTTACAGGTATATTTTCCCCTTTTTAGTTCCTATAACTTCCGAGCCATAATTATTATTAATGTTATTATTTCCATATAGGTACCTATAATAGTAGTTATGGGTAATAACTAATAATAATATTATTTCTATCATTTGGAAACAACCCCGAGTATCCCACGAATTATATTATATCATACGAATGATTTAAAAATGGTAGCGGAACCGTGAACGAACAAAACGAACCGAGACGCAAACAAAATTCTTTCAACGAACACTATATTATTATTATTATTATTATTTACTCACCACGGGACGATCTGAATAGTTTCAAGAAAAACAAACGTCGTTTGGTTTCGATTTCGTAGTTTCGGCGTGGACACACACGGGTCCGGACTTTATTGCAAGTGCGGGCGGTTATGTTAAAGCAATGCCGCATCGTTCGTGTTTTAATTAATGGTTTTTTTCACGCACAATAATATGCACAATATTACGTATACCGCGAATCGGTGCCGTGACGTATACCTTGGTATGCGTACATAATATACCTCGGTCTCAAAAAGTGCGAACTCGCGTTTCGCGCACGTGTACACATTACGCAGGGTACGCGTGACGGTGATTAACCGCCGACGTCACGGGCGGCGGCGGCGTGTAAGGGCGCGCCTAGCAGCCAAAGTCCATCGGTTTACTCGCCTCCGACCGACAGGCGACGACCGCGCGGCAGTCACGCATTGTTGCGCCTTGCCGACGCTGTTCGCCGTTCACGCGAGTGCGTTCGTTTTCGAAAATCGTTTTTGTTTTTAAAAGTTTCCCTCCCCCCCGGCGCCATAACGTGTTCGTATATCCCGCGGTACACTGACGCATAGTAGTTTCGCGTTCAAGACAGGCGTTCGATTTTCAACGAAAGGTAATATTCATGTCTTTCCACCGGCATTTCGTTTTCCATATAATTATATCGATATCGTTACACCATGATTATTGTAACCGTGGATATAACGTTATATTTTAGTCATTATATTGGTGACGAAATGATTTAGAATTAGTGGAGTACAGGTTGATGATTTGCTTATACATAGCCACATAGGTATAGTACTCACCGCGTATATAGTATACATACTTACTAATGTATAATAATGTAGTGTAACATTTTATAAATAATATATATACGTCACACACGTTCATACCTGTTGATTAAATATTTAACATATTATTACTAATGTAAAAATAACTAAATACTCAAACATGAATACAAGCTTAAAAGTAAGGAAGAAGTATGGTTTTTAATTTGAATAAACAAACTTGTTTTTGTCTTTCGAATTTAAATTTATATACGGAAATTAATAAATGATATTATATTATACGAAACAGCTTTGTACAATAAATAAACGATTGCAAGTATCACATTGACATACATATTGAATCATATTTTTTTTAAATTATTCTTAGTCGAGAAAATTACAAATAAAGGACTAAGTAAACCATGCTAAATATCCACTATAATATTATACAACTTACTCAATATTTCATGGTTAATTATAATTTATAACACTCAAATAAGATATGTATATATTATTATGTTGTTATGTCAACTACAAGATATTTATAAGTTTAGCTTTAAATTATTAAAATGAAGCTCTAATGTTAAATTTAATATTTATATAACGCTCATTATCATAGTTCAGATACCTACGATAATATACTGCTTGTGTAGAACATTAATCAACAATTTAAATAAAAATTAATATATTTTTATTTTTTATAGTTTTACCTAACATGTAATATAATATTGTATGTTTATTAAATATTTATTTATTTATTTATTTTTGTTATTAAAAAAAAAAACAAATATAGAATTATACATTATACATTTGAATTACCTATCTATCTTCTGTAAGCTGTGGCAGGATTGGAACGAAAAAGTCCACCCTGAAAAACCCGGGCTACTTTTCTGGATAAAATAGAAATTTACTCTTATTTTTTCTTTAACTTGTGTTAATTTTCAAAAAAATTTACCTTATAGGTATAATTTATTTTTCCAATTAAAATATTAAATTGATTTGAAAAAGAACGTAATAATTATTTTTTTAATTAGGTAGGTACAATTAAAAGTATACAATAGAAAAAATTACACACAGTTGGTCAAACGAAAATAGAAATGTTAACAGTTTTTTATTTTTAATAAGATATTAAAATATTAAATAGGTAACTTTCCTGTACAATGTAAATACTTAATGAATAATCCAAACAAAAATTAACAACTAACAACAAAATAAAAAACTTAATAATGCTACTAACGTCAATAAAAATTAACAATTAACAATTGGGAAAAGTTCAGAATGTCAATATCTTATATTATTATCATATAGTTTTGGCGGGGCCAGTATAGAGATAACGCGACAAGGGAAAAATCAAAAACCAGTGCATCTAATACATAGAAAAATTACATTTTTTCAGATTGGCTTTTTCAGAAAAAAACCCGATAAAACCACCCATTATTACTTTTACATTAAAACCCATCGAGTTTTTAGGTTTTTTGGGGGTTTATTTGAAACAGCCCATTAATATTTTACAATAAAACCTACCGGGTTTTTGGTTGGGTTTTTTCTATAAAGCCCGGGTCTTTGCCAACCCTGGTTTGTAAGCGTTTGTGGCGAAGATAGCGAGTTACAAATTAATACTTATACTTAAAAATAAAATGTAGGCATAATTTATGTATAGCATTTCTAGTTATTAAATTGTCATACTTACCTAAGTAAATTAAATTTATTTTTAGTTAATTTTCTAAAAAAAATTGAGAAAGAAATAAGTATTTCTGTGCATTATAATTTAATATTATGGTATCAATAAAATATAGGAACTGTTATATCAAAATAAAATTTAATATTCTATTTTAAAACTATTTAAAAAAATTTAAGTAGAAAACATAGGTATCAAATATCTTTGTTATTTAAAGCTATCAAATTCCTAAACTTAAAATGTAATCTCTGTGAAATAGTTATTAGCGAGTGAAATAGATATCCTGAATATTCTTTAAAATTAATAATTTTTATCAAATATTGAGATTAATAAAAATGTATAGTTGACTGTTAGTGAGTAATTTATGATAACTTTAATATTAATTATTGATTAGAATAATACTACTGAGTACTAATGGAAGGTTTTTAAAACTGATACACTGATTTGTGATTTAGCATCTCAAATATATTTGATTTATATATTTTATCAATTACAAAAAACATAATTTATAGATACAATTTTTAAATTTTAATCTTTAGAATGTTAATTTTGAACAATAAACGAATTCCTTAGCCAAAAATTCCAATACTATACTGACTACTAGTCACGCTAAGTGAATCGTTACTGTGAAGTCTCTTCACTAACTCAGAAAAGTAAGATGGACAAATAATACAATTTATAATTTTTTCAGTATCTAATAAGACAATAATCCAGTAACGTCAGATGCAAGAAGGCTGTTCTTGCTCAGATATACACAGATAAGAAAAAGAAAGCATGGGCAAAAGGAACTCAAAACTGAAGCAAGATACAATCGACAAATTAATAGAAGACACGTATTGTAAGTTATTTCAAAATATTAAATGTTGCATTACAATTTTAGATTCAAATGTGAAAATTAACTAATTAAAGCTAAGTTAAAAAAATTAATATTTTAATGTAACTATCGTTAGTTTATTTTCTAACTATTACCTAATAACTTAATTAGTTAAAGAATCCATTGTAGCAACTTAATATTAAAAAGAATATGTATAAGTTAAAATCTTCCGGGGTGCCGCCAATGGGCGTCTTCCCCTCTCCTGTCCTTCTATTTATATTTGTTTTGATTTATCACATTTGCTTATTATATTACCTGCTGTATAAATTATAAATACAGATTGTAAATAAACTTCCTTTTGAAGTAATAAAAAAAAAGTTAAAATCGTATGTATACGTCATACTTGTAACTAAAGTAAATGCTAATTAATTAGTTTTGCCGAGTTTATATTATTAACATTTTCTATAGATGGTATAATTTTCAAAATATTCATACACAATTGACATTTTCAATTTTTTTTATAAATGGAAATATTTTTGCTATAACAAAAAGCTTGAAGTAATACATGTAATACACGGTTTCTTATATATATTATTACTATTGCCATTCAAAAAAATTAAAGACACACAGGCACGATTTTTTTTATAAGCATTTTCAGTTCAAATTTTGATACAATTCTGTAAAAAAAAACGTGTATCTTATAAAACAACAAACGATCAACATGTTAACTGTAATAGGTAGAATTATGAGAGGGTTCTATAAAGGACTAATTAACAAATTATAAATCTGTATTTCCATAATATTGCCCTCGTTTTCGTTTTATATTAATTATTCAACCAATACATATTAATGGGTCTAATTATCTTAAAATAATAGACTGGTCCTAATAAAACAACACTTATATAAATTATAGTCAATATCATCGCTGCTTTTAATGCTCCCGTTTATCCTACTACCTACTTGGACTGAAATTCAACTAGAACTATCATTGTAGAAGAGTTTAATATTCATCATCTTTTCTGGATCTACAATATAAATATTTAACCATGAATCAAATCCCACGGAGATTTAAGATTTGTTTGCCCATAAAATATGTATTAAATGTTACAATAAGTACCTACCACTCAACAAGGACCTGCATCCGTTTAAAAAAGACATTTCTTTACGGTAAATATACTTCTAAAACCAATGGTTTTTCACTATTCAATTTCGAGAAATGTCAATGATGATTTGATTTAAACCCGTAGGGTAAGGGAAGTCTAGGAAAAACATTAACAGTATTGGGCAGGTGTTCGGCAGAACATGGTTTGGTATATAATATTAGTCTTTGTACCTCAGAATGACATTAATTGTACACAATTATAATTTATAAATATGGTAATTTATTAATAGTTAAAAAAAATAGCTTGCATTGTACATTGAGATCAAAATGTATTAATATTTTACGAAACTTAAACTGTTTTAATAATTATAAATTATTACCGATACGTGAATTATTTAATATAAAAATACACCAATATGATAACATTGTCATATTTATAATTTCGTGTATCAGAGTATTATAAGCGTGTAAATGTGAAATAAGATCCCTTAATGTGGGTAGTTTACTGGCAAAAAAAATCATGTGTGTGGGTGTGTTTGTGTGTATCTATGCGTGCGTATGTGCGTAATAATATTATTAGGCTGGTGTTGAATTTGATTTCGTATTTGCAACTGTCCCACGAGAGTTCAGTTTTGTCACCAAGATCCGTGAAGAGGTTTCCGTATAATAAATTTTCGTCACCGTCTTGACGACATGAGCAAGTTAAATCAATTTATATTTTTTTCTAACCCCGATTGAATTTTGCTCAGATAACCCAATGATGAAAACTTTTATTGTTTTATCGAACGATGAGGTGATTTTATATTTTCGATTTTGATTATTCTTTACAGATTCCGTTTAGTAAAACAATAATTGGGTTACATAGGTATTAGGTATGCTCTTTATAAGTAGATACAATTTTGCTTCCAACTTTGATCTATGAAATAATATTAACCTTAAAATATTTAATTGAAAAACCATAATGAGATATTCATCTAGGTATCAGATTTCAAAAAGGTGGTAATTAAATTAAAAATATTGTAACATTTTTTTTTGACAATAATGGCACTTATATAATATTATTATAAGTGTGAACAATAAATTGATAAATATTGATGTGATATTTAATTTAAATAATTGTATTTTTGTTTCTTCAGCTGATTCTATATTCTATGAGAATAATAACATTATAATATATTGAGTGTAGGACGTAGGTATATCATTGAACTTACATATTATGAATGCAAAATATATAGGTGGCTGTGTATTTATTTTAAGTTCTCATGTGAGTTAAAAATTAAAATACTATTAGTATATTATGTTAGTTTTATATTTACTATGGTTATTGTTAATCACCCCCCTTAACCTCTAAGTCTGAAATACAAAATACGAACGTCTAACAATTGTCAATTTTAAGCATTTAAAGTTCATATAAAATGAATGGAGTGACCGAGAATACCCTCGAGTTTCCAATATTGTAGCTTCACCGTTCCATTTATATACGCTTTGAATACTTATAAATACACAATATAGGGACTTTTACATACTATTTGCACAATGTTAGATATTTTATAACGACGTTTTCAGAAAGAATTTTTTGATTCACAGTAAGTAATTGAAAATATGGGGGGATTTTGTAAAAAGAAAAATAAAACATTTAAACAATGTAAAAAAACATTCGTGTGCGATATTTTTCTCTTCAAATGCAAATCGGTCAAGAAAACTACATAGTGTATATTGTTTTCTATGATTGACCAGGTAATAATAATTAGTCGAGATTATGCGTAAAATAAAACGTTACCACGTTGGAAAATAATGTAATAGTATTATCAACGGAACGCCGAATAATAAATTATTAACGATACATAGTCATACCTACGTTTACATTGGTTAGGTTATAGTAATAATATTATATCGTCCGATCGTTAACAACGCGAGACAATAGAGGAATTTGGCGCGAATACGATGGCCAGTAAACGGGTTTACCGATTGTCGTGCGGACTACCGACGATAACCAGGTGATATTAGTATTATAGGTGTGTTATCGTAGTAGATAAGTCCGCCGAAGGACCTAACCTTTTGTGGGACAATAATGCGCCGGACAAGAAGACCGACGATGACGACTAGGCGATATAAATATTGTAGTACGTACCTACCTATACCTGCTTACCAATAGCGGCGGCAGTGGATAGCGTGCGCGTGTGTTTCAGCCGTTTCATTCATTTGACGTACATGCGAATCATAATTTATCAAAGCTCGTTACAGCACACGGCGCTGACCTATATACCGCGGGCCGGACGATTTCGGGAATACGCACGTGGGGACCCGCAAAGGAATTTTGTTTCTAATGTTATAGTATTAGATATATATACGAACCTTTATCAAGGTATATAATAATACATATTATCATTATTATACATGGAAGTTGTTACGCCATTATAATTTATAGTAGCGGCTATTAATATTTAATGGTATAAGCGCGTAGAAATTCGACTTTAATTTGAAAACGCGTATCTATCTAAGTAGCGCAACGGCGCGTTCGAAATAAACGAGATGAACGTAAGTACAAATATAATACAAGTGCACGTAGGTACCTACTGGTTTTAATATAAACGGTAAACAAATATAATATGGACCAACTTCTGTTCTGACTTTTGTCTCAGTCAATATATTATTATTAAATTATATTTTTTTTAAATTTATAATTATGTGAAAAAAGTAAGCGTACCCATTGGGTATTTCTTTTTACGCAGTTGATTTATTACATGTTTATATCAGTTTTTTTTTACTATAATATAATGTATAAAGATTACAACGGATGTGTTCAATAATATCATCTGTACTATTATGAGTTATATATATGGGTCTCTCTGTTATTCACTGTTTTTAGTCTTAACTATTCATTATTACGATAATTCTTATTATTTACGATATGCAACTGCTGAATTTAATATCATGACAACTATTAGATAAAATGTTTGTATAATAAAAAATTAATAATTCAATTATATTGTAATATTTTACCACTGAATTGGAATTAATTTATGATTTTTCAAGTGTTTTATGTCATTCTGTCTTAAAAAATGCTAGATACTTACTTATCCGTCATGTAATTATTTATTATATATCTAATTTTTTTTCTACTTATATGCTTATATACTTTTTGTTCATTTTGTTATTACTATAATATGTAATATTATGTAATAATATTACTATAAATTTAATAAATTGTGTAGACTAGTCTATAATTTATGCAAAATGAACTAAGTAGCAGTTAACATTTTTAAAAAGTTTTTTCACCATAAACATAAAATGATTTTAGAACTTCCTTAAAGTTTATAGATATAACTGACATTGGACGAAAAACTTTTTTCTTCTTAAAATATGAATTAAACTTCCACTAATTTAAACTTTTTAACTTCATAGAGATGAAAACTTCTGTTTTAACAAATCCAATTACGAAATTATGTTTCATGTTTTATATACATATCATATTATAACACAAACTGTTATTTATGGTATTTGTTATGTTTATAGTGTGAAATTTCGTCGAGTTCAGATGCTTATTGTTTAAAGCAATTCATTTTACAGCGTTGAATAATATAATAATATAATTGTTATAATTTGTCTTTATATAATTTATATTTGTTATCAAATGTGTTTCTTGTCTTCAGAGATTTTTTATTAAATGTATTAAGACATAATGATATGTATTGTGTTATAATGTACTCAATGGAGCAATTGATTTATTATTTTTTGGTTATTACAAATTTAAAAGAAATGTACTATTCAAAAATATACTAAAGAAATTGAGTGAATGTTTAAAATAAAATCGTCCAAAGTAGCACTTATCAATTAAAATGATAATTTTAGCATAAATATTTTTTTGAAAGAAGTCTTTTTGATCATGGAGTTCAGACAATTATTCAGCTGATATTAAAATAATATACCTTCCATTTATATTAATTACTTTTTACAATTGATATTTTATACTTATTATATATGATGAGGTATATTTCAGAATCTTCCATTAAATAATTGACAATACTATAAATTCAAAAATAATATATTATCAAATATTTTATTTCAGATTTAGTACGCACTTATTGGTCATGTATAAACTTATGAGTATATTTGTTATTCAAACTTGCTCAAGGATATCAACTTTAATTACATTACAGGGATAATGAATTGCAATTTGTAATAATTCTTATTAATATACATTAATTATATGTAATGTTTTTTTTAAATGTATAATTTAATTTATGAAATACTTTATTTTTTCTTTCTAATGTTCGGTAATATCTAATTTTCAAAAAAAGGTAGGTAACTACACCAAGTTTATTTCAATTGGTAATTAAAATAAAAAAAAATTAAAAGTTAGTTAAAATGTAACGACAGAATTTAAAAAAGAAGATGTTTCGATGTATTAATTAGGTTCGGCACTCTCGGAAATTACAGTGAACGATCCCGGGAAAGAATATTCTGAAAATACGAAAAAAGCTGACAATTTTTTTTCAACTATTATTTTTGTTATTATAGACAGTCACGTCTTGATTTATTTATATTTTTAATTAGCTTAACTATAATATTATCTCATATATTTTAGTAATTTTAAAATGTATTATACGATTCTTCTATAATAGTAAAGGATAGTTCCATTATTAGTTACAGTCATACAGACCTAAAGTTCATAATAATATGTTTATCAGAAAAAAAGAGGGATTTTCTACCTTTATAAACCTTTTCAGTAGTTTAAGATTCTGATAGAAACAGAAAAATATAAAAAAAACCATACAAATGTTGTGTTGATTATTTATTATCGTAACTAAGAACGCCAACAAAATATTCAGAAAATGTATTTATTCATTATTATACATAGTATATAGTTAAACATTTATTTTGGTTTATTAGCTAGTTAAAAGCTATAATATGGGCAATGGTCTAGGTCTCTATGCCCTAACCTAGTATAGAGTATCCCGAGAATATTTTTCAGAAGTTCGATTTGTTTAAAAAATATTGTTATTCTTTATTATAAATTCGTATTGCATTATTTGACAATTTATATAACCTATCTGCGGTATCTAGGACATATTTTTAAATACTGTTTTAGTAATACATATTTATATAACAGTGAGATCTTGAATATATTAAATATTAAAGAAATAAAAACGGCTGTTTTTTTTTATAAAAATGAAAAATCGTATTAAATTTAAAAAAAATTATTAAATTGTTTGTTTGCTTTTTTTAATGTAATAATGTAATAATAATGGGGCCCATCGACTCCACCAATATAGCATCGATTCCACCAGTACAGGCACATAAATATATTAACCAATTGAAACCTAATTTTATTTTTTGTTATGTTTAAGAAGTGTAAGTGTTAAACGGAAATTTAGCGAAGAACTTGAATATCAGAATATTACAATTAAATAAACCATAGTTTATCCTTACGTACCTATCATAAACATTATTAAATTCCCACACGTTCCCAGGAATATCCGTCACATCGTGTTCCTTGGAATTTCCGATCCCTAGTATCGATATATTAATTGAAAATCGGCATTCCTGGTAAATTAGTACACATCATTTAAGTCTGGAAAGCAATAAGACACATAATATACTTGATTAAGCAATAAGATTAGTTCAACTAAAATCATTTTTATATCACGTCGGTCTTACACAAATTAGTTATAAAGTTTACATACAACTAGTTTTCCAGATAAAATAAAAATTGAATATTTTAAATTAACTCAGACGTGCAAAAATCACACATACTGTACAAAATATTTTTAAAAATCTGATAATATTATAGAATTTTGAACATTTTTAAAACTTAAATTATTATTCTGTATTAATATTCAGAATAAATCGATTTACTTGTAGTACCATATTCAAAAACATGAACATAATATTTCCTATGTTGTAACAGGTATTGGATTTATAGATGTTTAAATTTTCAAGGAAAAAATTAATTTTTTTAAGATTTTTTTTTAAACTGGAACTCATAAAGATTATCATTACCTATATAGAGTCTCAAAAAAAGATAATTTACAATTTTAGTTAGTCAACAGATAATTATATTTTTCACTGTAAGTCGAAATAATCATATTACAGTAAACTCTCGTTGTGTCGATACTCGAGGGACACAAATAAATGTTTGAGATATCGAGATTTATTGTTATGGTAATTATTTCAAGGGGATTTCAATGGAGTTCGATATTACGAAAAATCCAATATATTGACGTTCGACATAATAAGAATGATTGAACAGTTTAGATAAAAAAATCTAAATATTAAAAATACATCATAGGTACCTAGTACCTACACAGTTATAATACGAAATTTAGCGTTCTTTAAAATGTATTTGAAAATACTATAACTTGGTATTATATTATAATATGATTATATTCTCCTCATGAATAAGTTCGAAATCATCCTCCAGCTAATGTTTTAAAGTTTGATCGATAACTTAAGTTAGTGACAGCGAAAGTTATTTGTTCCCCTCGATCAGCTATGTTTGTTTTTGTTTTTTTGATCACCAATGATTATGTCAAAACCATAACATTTGAAACATCAACGGACGATGAGTTAACGCTGCAGCTGATATCTATTTTGTAGCGTAAATTGATTTATCGTTTCAACGCGCAATAAATTATGAGCCTTATTGTAATAATTTTGAATATCAAGTCGGTCATTTACCAGAAAACGTTTAAAATCTTATTGTTGTTTAGCAATTTATTGTTATTGTTAATTTTTATGGATTTGTCGTGTTTGCAATATTTTATAAAATATCACAGTGTCATTGAATTATTAGAAATCAATTACAAATCCTCGTACACGCGTAAATATTCTACCTGTTAACATTATAATATTAAAACGTTTTTGACTACAAAATAGGTATGTTTGTAAGTTTCAACTTTTCACATAATGTAACTTGTTATCCACAGGTAGTGCACATATTTTCTCAACAATATTAACATAACGAGTATTAGACTCGTATTTTGTTGAGATTAAAAACGACAACCTAGCAGTTAGGATTTTATTACTATATATGTCAGCGATAAATTTTAAATTTTGTTAGCATTTCAAATAACACTATGGTTACAAGTGAAGTATAAATAAGATAAATATTTTCACAACTATTTGTAAAAATTGTAGGTATTTTTTTATAGAATTTTGAATTTTTGCTCCATTATAGAAGAAGATACAAAAACAAAATTATAATTACAATTTATTCTACTTATCATAGCTTGTTTACTATAATATACATATATTATTATGTATTTACAATCAAATAATAACATACTTGTTAATTTATCGTTTACCATAATATATAACATACAATTTATAATAGGTATGCCGTATACATATACAAAATCTCAAATGGCACGTCATGTAGATAAACGTACAATGTATACATTAAATATATTTTGCAATTAGTAATTTTATGAATAAAATATTTTCAATCAGATTTCTGCAGTATTAACAACTTATGAGAAATTTAGTATAAAATATTCAATCTTTAGGTAAGAATTCAACATTTAATTCATTTTTAACTAAAAAATTATTTATACATTTTCATGATTTTGACGAATTTTGTAAATATTTGAACTTCAAATGTATAAAAAAAAACATGCATAATACTAAAACTTTTTTAAGTAAAGAGTACCTATATAATAATAATATAAACATTTCTTGATAGTTTTAAGTAACTTATGTACTCAAAAAAGAAATCGATGATGTCGAATACTGGTCTTGTAAAATTCCTGTTTTATCTAATATATATGATGTTGTTATAACTGATCATTTTAAAAATAGCAGGAAATTTTAATTTTTACTTTTTAAAAGTACCAATTTGATCCATTAGAAACTACCCCCAAAGTTGAAGATCAAAACATTTTTCCATTATACGTCGCGTATACAGACAAAAAAAAAACACAGTGTAAAATCAATATATTCATTACTTTGCTCAGAATCCAAAAATCACTACCTACTACCTAGTTTGTGCGTTAAAAGATCAAAGTACTTTATAAAAATGTATTTTTCATCAAAGTCTTTATGAAAACGTTCTCATCTTCGCGTTGAACTCTATATTTATATTTATTTAAATATAAAACTATAATTTACTTTAACATTTATTAGACATAACATTTGCGTATATAAAATAAGTAAACATAATAATATTAGAGTAATTCTTTTTTAACAGAAAACATTGATTATTTGGAAAAGTATGCATTTTTGGTAAACATATTTGTTAACCTAATATTAAAGTCATATAATAATATTTTTGAATAAACATTCTATGTTTATTGTATTCATTAAAAAAATAAATAGTTTTTAGTAAATATTTTGAATAACGACATACATTTTTAATTTCATATTCTGAAGTAGAATATTTTTTCAAAAATGTTAATACATACAAATTGAATTTCTTATGAGTAATCAATTGGTTACAATTTAAAATATTTATAACTAATTAACTACGGCAAATCATATCATTTTTTTATAGATCATAGTTTAGACTTTTTCAATGGTCAACGTTTTTTCTAGACTATTTTACGGATAGTATAAATTCTTTTCGTAAATTTTACTCAGTTTTAGTTTAATTTACTCAATTTTTTGAAAAGAAGACATTTTTATTTTGTCACATAAAATAATACTATTAAAGTTCCAAAACCTAAAAGTATGTTTCAACTTTGAACCACATAATAGTGAAATAATAGATATATTAATGTTAAGTGAAAATAACTTTTACACAGCAACCCATACCCATCGTATCTTTATGTATATTTTATATATTATGTTGTTTTAAAAATTGAAAATGAAACTTTCTGTGTCTTTTTGATGAATATATTTTTATATGAAGGCGTATATAAAACAAGACAGTCTATTTCAAAAACAAAAAATGTACGTGAATATTTACAACATTCAATTTATATTTTGAAGATTCATTTTTGAGATGATACCACTATGATTGAATTGGAGTTGTTTATTTTAACACGTATGGATTGTAATCCATAGAAAACAATATAGATATTACTTTTTTGTATTATTATTTTTATATTTATTTCAATAAACTTTTCATGCGTGAAGATACAAAAAAATCAATACGGTGACAACACCGTACCGGATGTCGAATTATACAGTATACTGAAAATAATTTTAAGTTCATAGTTTATTACCATTTGTTTCATGAATTGGGCATTGGTACATGGACGTAAATATTGTACGATTCAATGCACAAAGATAATTTCATAACACAACTAAAAATAAATACGCCATTTAGAAATTGGTATAACATTTTTAAAATTTATTTTTGAGTTTTATCATATATTTTTACTATTTCATATTCAAATACTTAATATTTTAAAAAGCCTTTATTTTAAATTCACTGTTTAGAATTTGATAGTTAGATGTGTGACATACCTATACGAAATGTTTCATACGATAAAAGAGGACATAAGCATTGTTTAGATATACAAGTTATTTACATTTGTCATTTTATAAAAGAACAAAACTAATTTCAGAAAAATAAAGTTTATGATTTATTAATATCGTATACTCTTATTCACAGTAATTTAAAATATATTTAAATGCAATATGAGGAACTTCTTTAACATTTTGAATTTCATATGATTTGATATAAAAGTGTTTTGTACTGTGACATTTAATAATATTTCTTTATGCATTCTATCTAAATAATATTAAATCGAGTCATTGTACTTTAAAATGGTAAACTAATAACATAAACAAGAGTTATCTTCTTCCAAGGCTGGGCAAGTTAATGATATTTTTTAACTGAGTTAAGTTAGGTTAAACTAAAATCTAAATCAAGTTAATAGTTAAAAGTTAATTCAAAATGTTCTATCAATTGAACTAAGTTAAAAGTTTAATATTAACTTTTTAACTTAAGTTAAGTTACTTAAAAAAAAATTTCTTATTTTCATCTAGGTAAAATTAAAACAATCGGTACCTAAAATCGTTCATATTATTAGACCAAAGAACTATTATTATTTTATTTTCCAAAAGCATTAGGTAACAGTCCTCACATTTATTAGCATACTTTTAAAATGTGTACCATCAATTTGCGCGTCCACGCCGCCGGAAATCGGAATGCTGGTTATCGGCGAAAACGTCGAATTAATAATAAATTATCCAAACATAAACACGGTATTACTAAGAACCGTAGACTGTCCACGCTACCTTCTATACAATTATTAATTCGTAATAAGTATAATATAATTATAATATATAAAATAGTTTATAATAATAGGAATATAACTGGCGACGATGGCGAAAAATAACGGGCATTGATAATATTCGTAATTTAATAATATTATAGATATTTATATATTGTATACGAATATGAAAACATATTCCATAATAATTAAAATTGAAATTAACTTAACTTGTTTAATTAACTCAAGTTAATTTAAAGTTAATTCAAACATTCCTTAAGTTAATAATCATAAAAAAATTAACTTATTAAGTTAAAAAGTTAAATTAACTTAACTTTAACTTATAAACTCGTTAATGCCCAGCCTTGTCTTCTTCAAAATGAAAAGATTGTAAAATAACTATCTCAAGTAGAATAATTGTTTCAAAAATAATATGTTATCATTGATTAAAACTTGCATGTTGCATTATAAGTATTAAGTATGTGCATGCTTGTTACAAATGCAGGTTATTTTAGTTGATATTTTTAAATTTTCAAAACAGTGAAACTGTTTGTATGAATTTTATATGTGCGTTTTGTAGTACTATTTAGGTATCTACTATTATATTAAGCATAGAAACTAAATATCAACATATTTTATGGTCTATAATACAATTACTACAACCAGGATTGATTCAGAATTGAGATTTTCAGAATTTCGTTAAAATAATTATAGCTGCGTTAAACACAATAGTTCATTTTATGCAGTGAAAAGTGTTGTAGCTTCTATTTTAATATAAACTATTTGATGAAGTAATCGCAAATTTCATTATATATCATAATAGGTGTTTATTTTTGAAAATTGTTAATACACTCTTCAGTGATCTCGGCACAGAAATTGGGCCAACAGCGATAACACGCATGTTTTTAAACACTAATTTCTTAAAAATTAACTATGAATGTATGGCTAAATATATTTTTCATTAGTTGGTTAAGGTGTGATTCAATAGTAACGTGGATAATATTAGGAGACAATGGACATCACTAGTGCAGTGACTTTATAACATACTCGAAAAAGCGGTCCCTTGAATGATTTGAAACTCGCGTTTTTGAGAAGAATGTCGTTTTATATACATTGAACAGTCACGTATTATGTGACTTATCATTGAGCCGATGAACAATAAAGCTATGAAATTAAATTATTACTAGCGCGAATTATGTGCACTCATCACCGACCACCTGTTGTCATATTATACCTATACCGCGCACTATACATAAACAAATTAATCTGAAGATTGTTGATATACGTCCAATATTGTTTTCGTTCACAATCAACTGATAGCATTTATACAATAAACAATACAATTTGTTTTTCTCTCACATAATATACCATTTCCATTATGAATATTTTTAATATTTATTATTATTACCTATTATTGTTATTATGGCTGGTTTGTTTGATTACTTATTAATATTTATTGTACTCGTGAATTTTATGCTTCTAATAATATTAGATTTGAAAAAAGCAGTGAAACGTTTATTTGGACAATTTCAGTTATATTTAATAATCTCGAAATTTAATATAATATAAAATACAATTATACGCAATGCGGATCTCTGTATAATACCTTTTTGGAAAATTCTAATTATTTGAAAATCGATGTCGCTACGGTATGCCATGTAATAATGTAAATTATATTATTATTAGTACTATACAGCATACAATTTTGATTAAATGTATTTAAAATATTGCGTAGGTATATTTATTATTATTACCTCAAAGAAACTTGATTTTTTCCTAGACACGATGCACTATATCATATTATATAAGAGTGTTTTTTTCTAAAAATAATACAAAATACAATAAATAGGAACCTAGTAATAACCTTGGGTAATATATATACTGGCACTATATTAAATAATATTAATATAGTGTGAGATGTATTTCACCAAACCTGCAGTATAGTGGTTTTCAGTGTTGAGCCGAGATAAATATAATTTTATCTAGATAAAGATAAATTATAATAATGTTATCTAGATAAATATAAAGATAACTAAATTATCGGATACATTTTTTTATATTGGATTATGGCACTCTCTGTAAGTTCGTAGCAATATAGAATAACTTAATAGTATGTTTTCGAAAATGTCGATAGTTATTAGTAAATACTACCTACTTAATAAATTACTTAATTGTCTACCTATAAATTATAACAAATAAAATCCGGTTAATAAATTAAATTATCTGGATAAATTTATCTAGATAGTGGTGATTGTTATCTTAGATAACTGTGTAAATTAATATTCTCTATTTATCTAGATAAGATAAAAGATAAAATAATATTTATCTAGATAAACTCAACGCTGGTGGTTTCACAATAACTTATATGAATCCCATTTCAAAATATGTTAGAGCTTAACAGACAGACTAAAATTTACCAAATTTGTAAATATTACCAATGATAAAAAAATAAATAGTTAGGAAACTACATTGAAATAATATAATAATAGTAACATTAACAAAGCTTATAATAGTAATAATATTAATAAATAATAAACCAAATGAGGAAAAATTGGTCCTCGTTGGCCAGTTGTATGTACGATAAATAGATGTAATTCGCTCAATATTTTCAATAGGTACACCAAGGCTGCTGTAGTTAGTGGTTCATATAAATTGTGATTGTATTTTATTACTACTAATAGGTATATTGTTTGTATTAATTTGTGTTCATATTATATTATAGTATATTATAATATATAGATGCGGGGACGGTGGATGTCCCACGAGGATTTATTAATTCAAAGAGGTATAGTGGATTCAATTACTCCATCATTTTATAAATTAATTAATCTTAGTGGAACGTCCTGTACATATATGTATAAATACGGTGTTCAAAAATTATGAATTACCCAGCTATTTAATATATGTATAGTATCTGTTCTTCAGATGATTTACAATATAAATTATTCAAGAGCAGTATATAATATTCTGTAAGTATAGTAAGTACCTACTTATTTTTAGAATATTATTATACTATTATAATATTATGTATTAGATTAAGAATTAATTATAAATATTTATTTAAACTGACAGTAACAATGCGAATTTGATGGTATTTTAGAAGTATCTAAATATTTTCATTATTGTTATCTAATTCGAAACTACAATCACAAATTAGAAACTAGAAAGTATTCATCATGTGTCGAAGTATCATCAATAGGTTGTATGGTTTCACTACGTCATAACGGCTTTGTTTAATGACCAAACGATTCTTTGTTTCTACGGCTTACTTCGTTAAGCGATTTGTTCTTCAGTAGTACACTAGTACACCTGATCTCTTAAGACTGACCAAAAAGCTTTACAATGCACAAGTTTAAACTTGTACTGAGATATTTGTTGATGAATACCCTAGGTACCTTTATATACTTTACTTGGGGTTGAACATGAAAGTGACCGGTAAACTCCAAGTTCAAGTTAACGTTGATCCTAAAACATGTCTTTATAATAATTATAACTTTTGAACTTCCGTGTTGTCTATAGTCAGCAAACCACTCCATTTTCCAAAACAAATTTATAAAATACTAAACAATATTTATTCACTGAAAATTTTGTAAAATGTTATTCTATAAATTGAAAAATACTGCATCCATATAAATATTTGATTATAATATATTTAAACCTATTTTTCTTGAAAAATAATGGGAATTTCACAACATATCTATATTCAATTTCCGATCAGTTTGATAACAGCTACGCATGAAGAAATTGAAAACATTTACTACGTTCATAGCGTTTAATATGACGTTTTGGAAAAAAAATACAACAAATGTATTTTATACTTATAACGTATGATATGAGTATTATGCATGATATATCATACAAGTAGGTACATAAATAAATACTAAATAGCTCAGTCACTCAGTTTAAAGTTGCAACCAAAGAAAAAATGGTTCAATAGTTTGAAATGATTTATATTTTCATATACATTATATTACACTTACATGGAACGAAAATACTTCACAAGTGAGAATGAATACTTGATAAATTATCACTGACCACTTAGGTTAATTTTGTACACGAGTAACGCGTAATACACTTGGTGAGGGCCGCGGGGTTATCAGAGGTTTTGTCATATCGACTTGCAGTGTTGGGTAAATTACTTTTAAAAAGTAATGAAATTACGTTACTTGTTGCTTCAAATATTTTTATTTATACTACATTTGCGTTACCTAAATTATTTTTATCACGTTGTATTACTTTTCATTAATAAAGTAATGTGTTACAAATAACGTTACTTTTTTTTATAATTTTTTTTTTAACCATATTCAATTCATAAGATTCAATTATTATGTATATATTTTCCAATCATAGACCTATTTAGTATTATGTACAAATTTACAATCATCTCACCTATATAGTCATGTCATTAATCATAATTAATTTGTATTAATTTTATTTTTAAACCGAACTCTTTTCTTTCTACTAATAAAGTGATAACATTTATTCCTAGAATGTTTAGTAATATTGTTAACTATAATAATTATCGGAATCAAAAATAAATATAATTGATTTTTAATTTTTCTGGCATATCCTATACCTGTAATACATTCGAAACTATTATTTTAATAACGTGGGAAATAAAGCGTTAGTGCGTTACTTCATAGAAATTACTTTTCAAAAGTAATTTTGTTACAACTGCGTTACTTTAAGTAAAATGTAATGAAATTACTGCTGCGTTACTGAAAAAGTAATTGCGTTACAGAAATTTGTAATTTTCGTTACGTTACTACTCAACACTGCCGACTTGCATATAATCTCGCAACAGGGAAATGATTATATTTATAGTGACAATTTTCAAAACTCATTTGACGCTAACCTTGATATACCGAAATATTGAATGACTAATTTTTCTAATATACTCAAGTATGCATTGTGCAAATTGCTTTATGCAAAATACTGACAATTTTAAACAATAAAAATTTATCCAATTGAATAAAATGGGCCGAAGCCCAATATTCCAGATAGTTTCAAAACTAGAACAATATTACAGAAGAAATACGCAACATTAAATACAATAATTACTTATAGATTTTTTTTTGTTAAGAAGCATATTTATTTTATAATAATATAACACATTGATCTGCGACATTTCTAGACCAAATATCAACAATTAGAAGTATTTTGCCCTAGTCATATTTAAGAATATACATACTTGTCTTGTCACTAGAATTTTTTAGTAAACCTATTTTGTTTTGAGCTTTTGAACAAAACTAGTATTTGAATATTTAAATAATAAATAATAAAGCTAGTCCATTAGCTTGTTGATTTGTTAATTTTAGTATTATATGAACTTTCATAAAGTTAATAACTCAAAAATTGGAAGTTTATTTTAAATAATCTGTTTTTTTTGGTACCAAACCTCTTTCATACGTACGTATTATATAGTTGCATTTCAGTTTTATTTATTTGTTTTTAATACGATTTATTTTTTATTTAGCTTAAAGTTCGGAGCTATCTTTTTACTACTACCCTAGAGGTTGCTAACATTCTCTTATTGACTATTGTATAATAACCACTTACTCCCTAGGTCAACATGTAATTACTTTTTTAATATTCGCAAACAGTGGATTCGCCATTCAAGTTATGTTTGTACATTGTGTGATATAAATTTAATACAGTTCATCGCCATATACCTTTTACTAAAAAGATTTTTTTATGGACGTATTTTGCTTAACCAATTGATGCGTTAATCGAGGAATTGTTTTCATATAAATATATAATACTAATATTCGTGTGGTATGCATGTTCTAAATCCGGTTTCATCGTTTCTACAATTGTAATTCAAATAATTAAGTTTTTTATATAATCATGTGTCTATAAATTGTTGCAATTTAATGAAATCATAGATCCTGCGTACTTAAGTTTTATTGTACCTCACTTCAGGTGTACGGTTTTTATTTTATGCTATAGCAACGTGGCGAAGCCAGTACTGTGAAGTATGTATCAGGTATCCAGTGATGAGTCTTTCAAACAAAAAAGACTTTCCAGACAAATAAAGGTTGCAAAAATAGCATATCGTATTACTACAACCAAGGTCACTGGAAAATGGTTTATATTATAAATTTATAAATTATAATTCAAATTAAAAAAGTTATACTAAATAAAAACTACTTATAATTACTTAACGTTCAGTACCCTAAAATTGAATTAAGTCGAGAAAGATATCATTTATATTAGATTATCAAACATAATAAATTTATGTTCCTTATGTGGTACGAGAAAAGAATAATATTATGCATCCACGAAAGTAATGTAGCCGAATTGCCTATCTAAAACGCCGTTTGATCATAACACTATTGTTAAAAATGCAAACAATATTATGACGCAGTTGCTTAAAGAAAATTAGGCCTAGTTGTGGTATCCAATGTTTAGACGAAAAGTTTTTAACAACATAAATTATGTTGGGAGGGAGGCTCACCAGTTTAGAAACCCTCTGACTTGGGGGGGGGGGGGAATTAAAAACTATACATTTTTATATACGTATTTTTTTCATTATGGAATAGTAAACAATAACTTTCCAGCAGTAACTCGAATACAATTATGTATATGACTTGTAACTACATATATAGTAGGTTGGTGTCTCATGACTTTTTTTTATTAGTTAGCCACGGCATCAATAATAAAAATAAAGATTTTTTATTCATTAATTTTAAAATAACAAATATTGGAAATTCGATTCCAAAAAACAAAAATATTATTTCAAAGTTGCAAATAAATTGTTCTCAAACATTTAAAAATATTATTGCAGATTATATCATGCTACCTATAGGATTATTTATACTTGTATATTATATATAATATATTATTATACTTATTGCAAAGTTCTATCTATATAATTAATAATCGGCTTATACAATAAACAATAAATCTTGACAAATTGTCTCTAAGTCTGTATGAGTAATATTATGTGGTCTATTTTTTTTATCTTGTAGATATTAAACTAATTGCGCATGAAGTATTCGAGTATCCGAGATATTCTGTCTTAAGTAGCAATAATATTAACAAATATAATATATTTCATATTTATGATTACATATTTTGATAAATGTAATCGAAACTAAAATCTAACTAAAAACCAAAGTATTAAGACAGTGTATTGAGTTTGATAGGCAAATTATAATCATTGTTTGAAGCTCTTCATAAATTGTACTTGACGTCAACAATCTTATTATATTTTATGTAAAAAAATTAGGTTTATTTTAGATTTCTAAATTATTGTTTTTCATTTTAAATTATAAAAATAATGAAATTTTAAATCAATAATAAACGGTTTTCATCGTAAAACCAACTGTGGATTTTTTTTATTTCAATCTTATTCTCAATCTGAAATAATTCTTGTCAAACACAAATATTATTTATTCTATTATTATTTCTCTGAGCTGTTTACTCTTTCATGTTTGTTCTTAAAAACATTTAAATGCATCACGTCAACATTCATTGATTTTATTTTATTTTTTATTACTTTTTTATATAGAAAATTGTGATGCTATAATGTAAAGTTTTTTAATTTATTGTTGATAAATTTACGGAAAAAATATCATACCACGGATAAACATTAAAGTTAAAAATTATAAATAATCTAATGTTGTTAATAATAATTTTTATGTTAAAATATGACGATAAAATTATTTGAACGGTGGCAGTTTATTCCTATCCTTTTGATAATTCACACTTCACAAATATTAAAATTTTGTTTTTGAAATGTGCAATTTTTTTTTACGTAACTTAAAAATCAAAGTAAGTCACTTATTTATTATAAAATTAACAAATCGTTTTTATTTTAATTTCAAAATGTTTACTGGTTATTAATTTCAGCATATTTTAGTGTATACTAAATTTAATATGACTTAAAATGCATGATATGGTTTACTGAAAATGTGCATTATATCACAACATGTGTAGATTCTAAACAGAGCGATGAATGTAAAGATTTTCAAAGATGTGTTTTTTTTTAAATTTAAATTTTATATACTAAAAAATTGATTTACTATAATAATGTTAGCATCATTATTTATTAATGCAATTTGAGGGAATATCGTGTTAGAGCAATAAAATAAATTATCAAATAAACCAGACGAATGTTAAGTAATATTTCATCAAACATTGAACGATAATTTTTAGAAGTATAATAATATTAAGTTACGAGTGTGAGAGTGCCAAATTCAAAGTTTTCAAGTTTTGATGGGTAGGGAGAGGCACTTTCAATTCCATCCTCTCATGGTGGATCTGTCTCTGATAACATTGTTTCACACTTAAGTGTGAAAATAAGTTATAAACCTCCGAATGACAGGCAAGGTAATTAGGAAATGTTTTAGAGTTCATGAGTTATTAAGATACAGAAAGTGACAATACATTATGCAGGTATACTATATATTTAAAGACATACTTACTATTGAACTCTCACGTCATGTATTCATACTTTGTTTTATCTCGTTTGATATTCAAAGTTACATCAAGTTTAATTTAATACCACAGAGTGATTGATATCAAAACGTCAAAGCATTTTGTTATTTATTTATTTCTTACGTTATCCCAGAACCAGTGAGTTAAAAACCTATAAATTCACTTGATAAAATATAACATTGGGTTTTGGGTAACTAAATCAATTAATATTTTTAAATAGCTTAAAATACTTTTACTAATAAAATTATATTTATATTGACTTATAATGTCAAGTATTAATAAAAGGTACCTATAGTATTTAAAGTGTTTTGTGCGGTTTTATTGATTCTATTAATATATATACTGCTTTGTAAATATAAGTAAAATGTATTACAATAACTTCAAGTAATTTTAAATTAACAACTTGGATAAAATCAATGTTAGTTATAGTTTTTATGGTGACATTATTTTTTGATAATGTTTAATTGATGACAAAGATAAAATGTCGTTTTTTATTTGCGTTTCAAATTTATTGTAATAGAAAATAATATAATGATAAAAAAAAAGATACTTCCCCAGTACTTGCTTGATAAAGTGTAGATATTTTATATAAAAATAAATTAAAATTTATTATATTTGATATTTTTGTGATAAACATTTCATTAAAAACTTTGTTAAATACAGTTTAGAAGTTTGGGAAAGATAAAGAACAACCATGGACTGTATTATTTTAAAGTCTAAACGTTTGATATTTATTAATAAGTAATCGGAAAAATAATGTTAAGTTTTTACTTGATTTGTAATTATTAACTATATTATTAGTTAGAACTTAGCAGATAATGAAGTAAGATAATAAATATTTTTCGTTTGAAATATAGTATGTTGCTTGCATAGAATTGTTCCTTGTCGGTGATCGTTTAAAATACAAACCAAACATGAATAGGTATAACTGAAGTTAAAATATACTGATATTTTGTAATAAATATAAAAACTATTAGCTATTAATAAGATACGTTGTTTATTAGTGTAGAACTGTATTTTAATTATATATACATTATTATTTTGGAACGAATTTATATGAAATTGAAATACAAGTATACATACAAACCACGGATTACACATTAACTGATTTAATTGGTTCATAGTAAGTTAAAGCGCGTGATATTGAAGACTATAATTCTAAAATCTGAAAAATCATTAAGCCAGGATTTTTATCAATAACAGTACGCATTTTTAAATTTATATTCGTATTTTCTCAAGTTGTAATTTTATGCGTTTTATAATTATAATACTTTGATATAAAATTTAATTTTACATAATATTTTGAGCTTTTCCAATCGTAATAAAAGTTTCTTATCATTATATATTTTCAAATAATTGCTTGTATTTTTGTTAAGTGCTCACAATTATATTACAATAATATACGTATTACGTATAAATACAATGAAATTCAGAAAAATGTTTCAAAATATTCACAAATTAGTGAAATATGTAAAATAAAATGGATAAAATAATTCAAATTTTAAATATTTATTAGTATACTTTAAATATCATAATATTATAATAAAAATATGCATTTACATAATATAATTCCGTCCCCTAGGAATAATATTTGGGGGCCGATAAAATATATATATATGTGCACGTCGTGATAGTGGAAAAGTATAAAATACTATATAGATAATAATAGCTTGGAGCTGCAATCAGACACGCAACGTGACTGATAGTAAGTAATGTCCACTGACACTATAGTTCCCAAATGAGTGACCACCCGGGTTCGTAATAGCAAAAACCGTGCAACACATGCACGTGTTGCTTGCCCACCGTTTCAACCGTAATAACCTTACCTTACCATAATCCCTACAGTAGCTAATGCCATAGTTGCTGGGCTCGAGTTCAATAATAAAAAAAAATAATAGCTTAAGGCATAAATTTAAGACATGATATCTTTGAATTTCGGATGTTTCAGCTTTAAAATATATCAAAAATATCAAACAAATCTACTACAATGATAATACAACATTAAGAGTAACCATTATATTATTCCATGTCCGCAATAATCTATATTAAAAGTATATTTTCATAATGTTAGTATATCTACAGTTTTAATTTTTTAATTTTTCATATACAATTTAAAATAGTTTTTAGTAGTTAGGTACTCACTTTTACAATAATTATCACTAATTATTGAAAATAAAGTGTTGGTTGTTATTGTTTAAACTTTAAAGCCAATACCATAGTATAATTGTACACTGTTAGCTTAAAAAAAGTGACTTAACAAAAATCAACTGTAAACGCGAAATATAAAAATAAACAAGGATAAAATAATGTATCTTGCTGTTTACTGTGATAAAATCAAATTAGTTATCAACTTTATTGTATCAAATTAAACGGTGTAATATTACAGTAAAAAAGCAATGAATAAATTTAAATTTTCTATCCTACAGTTTCAGAATAATATTAGTTTTAACACACTTACTAAAACATTTTGCATTTTACTAATAAAAAAAATATATGTATTTTTTTCAAATGAGCTTAATAAATTATAGTAGAGTATAAGGTTGTAAACAATACTGGTAATTCATCGCTAAGTAAGTAGGTAGGTACTTGATTATAATTTTTGACAATATTAATGTATCACATCATATTATGAGCATCTTTTGTTCAATGATTTAATAATTTTTAATAGGGTTTTGCGTAAATGTAGGTATACGTTATATAATATATAGATTTGTATTCATTTATTTTTATGAATTAGCGAAGGACAATAAATGTCAATTATAATATTGTCCAAGATTCCTGCCTATGTGCATTATTATAATTATATGATTATAATTTACATACAACCGGTCTATTAGTATACATTTCGCGGTATCAATAATTGAAGTGTACCGTTCTACGTCAAATGCGTTGGTTATTTATTTTTGTGCATTATATAATGACAACACAATTTATTGTAATAAGCTAATAAATACTATGTATTAGTTCTATATTAATTTATGTACCTAATGTTAATGCTACATTTCAAAAAGGTTAATTATCCGCTTAACAAGTCACAATACACTTAACAGTCCATTTAACCCGAATGCCACGTGATTGGTCGATTAAATTTAAATCAACTTAAGACTTTCAGACTTTTATATAAAATCTTACATTTAAAACAAATATATTTTAAGGGGGATTGAGCGTAGCATGTTTTAAGGAGTAATATTTAGGAAATTTATATGACATTTACATTTGGATTGTGTCAATTTCGTGAGTAGTAAATTAACATTCGTTATCGCTTAAATCTCGTACACGCACACACATATCATTGCGTCGCGGAAAATTAAATCTATGTTAATTGTTTGCAAAACTATAAAAACTACTAAACGCGGTAGTAAATTAAACATACATTCTGAAGTTCGATTGTTATTTCGAAAAAATGGTTGAATTAATAAGTTTCTAGACTAGGCTATTTAGGAATCAGTTTTTCTATTTAAGATCTGACGTGCTCAAAATAAATAAAAATTAAATGAAATTATTTCACGGAATTTTAAAAATAATATCTTATTTTTAAGATTTTTTAAAATTGAAAATAAAAGTCCTTAATAGCTTAAATATTTTGTCAAAGAATTCATACATGCATTAAAAATTAAAATCGAATTTTGTGAATTATGTTTTATTTACAGCCGCTTATTGTTCTAAAACGTATGAAAAATACGTGTGCTGCGATCCCCTTAATATAATATTAGAAGAAAACCAAAAAAAATTTTAAATTATCCCTGAGACAAGTGCTATTTTAGTTTTATTATTTACAATGTAAATTTTTGTTTTTGTTTTTCTTTGACATACTTACTAATATTTTATTATGTTTTGTTTATGTGTTCCACTGCTTAGTTTCGGAAAAAGAAATCAGACAATGGTAAGTACATTTGGTATTATTTATTTTAATTTTAATTTTATCTTTTATTACCATATAAGCTGAATAAATAAACCTTTATTTTTACAATTGAAAATAAATGTAGAAAAGCTGTAAATATTGAAAGAAAGTAATAGGTGTATAAAATATATTTATATTATAACATAAGTCATATTTGAAATTAATTTCGCTCAAAATGTTATCTGGTATAGGCTTTTTATATGCCAAATATGTAGTCATTATATTTATAATAATGATCTGAATTGATTAACTATACTTACACTTTAAGTCAACAATTAATGTTCAATTGGATTATTAAAATCAATCGTGGTCGGGACGCTACCTACTGTTTTTTTTCTCACTGCTTAATATACCATTGATAATAAACATACTTAGTTAAATATCAATTAATTCAAAAATAGACTCATTATTATTAATAATATCATAATGTCTTAATAAAATAGTTATCATGTGTTGTATTATTTATTTATTTATTTATTAATTACGCCCAAGATGAGAAAAAATTACAGAAAATAATATGTACAAAAACTAAATTACATAGTTGATAAAGAATATAGTAAACCTGGTGGATCATGAAAAAAATTAAAGTTTGTAAATTTATTACAGAACATACACATACGATTTAAAGGGCTATAGTAACTGTAATTCTGGCGGCGGCACTCGATATGAAATAATGAGTGATTTCGAGAGTTTAATGTAGGTACCATAAATTTAATTCTAGTTAATAGATCGGGACAATCAATTTGGTTATTAATAAGTTTATATATATAATTAACATCATTATATAATCTGCGTTTAGATAATGGATCTAGGCCACATTGTTTGGCAAAGCTTGAAATATTATTAATTGGTAATCTTAATTTAGGTGCTAAAAATTTTAGAAAGCGATTTTGGATACTTTCAAGTTTATTTATCCAATTACCAGTAAAGGGGTTCCATACAACAGGACAGTATTCCAGAATGGAACGTACTAATGAACAATACAGTACTTATCTTGTCTTGCGTAAGAAATGGGCGTTCTAGTAACATAATTTCAAATAATTTATTTAACCATATTGTCACATTGTTACATATTATTTAAATGTTGATAACAGGTGAATTAAATCTGCTACTAAACTTAACAACATAGCCTATGTTACATAGAGATGACATAAATTTGGTATATTATGCGTGAGTCATAGAGAAAAACAAATAGTGCGCTGATCTTCTCTAAATTAATAGTTCATAGGTATATAATATGTATTATAAGTAACATATGTTAAGTACCTACTAGATATTTTTTCTCTGCAAAGAAATTTTAGGAATCATAGATCTGTTTTTAAGCATAGTGTAGTTGTAAAATATCTAGGAATATGTCACTATTTGTTATGAATTTAATTAATTTTAATTTTGATTTGCATTTCTATGGCAATCAACATAGCGTTACGAAAATCGGCCTCGCAAAAGTCGGGTAGAAAAAAAACTTGAACCCAGCTCCAAAACATCTCTATGTTAATCTAGTAGTATAACATATTAATTTTTATGACGTATGTGCAATTGAATCTAAACTGTCACAATTAATCGCTGTTCAACCAATACAACCGCAAATTTTAAAGAAGTTAATAATTATTATGTATATTATGTTCAAAGTGTAACCCTATGATTATAATATTAGTAGGTACTGCATAGTCAGAACGCCAAGTCACTTACAGGACCTTTTGAAATCGATATTATAAGAGTTGTAATCAATTAACTTTTATCTAAAATTTTATTTTAGTGGTTTCCATTGTTTCCAAGCTATTTTATTTTGCGGAACCTAAACCTCTTCTTACAAACTTGTATCGCATTGAAAAAGCATTGTTATTTATTTTATAATAACTATACAATCCTTTCGTAGAGTATCTACAGTATGTAAATAAGTATCATGATTTCATTTTGCGATTTTAATTTTTAATAATTTTCATATTTTGTTGACTCAATATAACTCATACTAAATTAATAATATCATCATTTTTAAGTTTATATGAATATGATTTTTAATTTTAATAATATTCACATAGTGATTATTAAAAATAATCTTTATCTAATAAATTACTTTATATTTTATTTTAAGGTTCTTTTATATTTTTATATTGTTACAAGGTAATTATAAATTATTGAATAATATAATAATATAAAGTATTACAAGGTAGTTGGTAACGTGTTAACGGTTTAATTATTTAACATCTTTTAAATTGTCAAACAGATTATTTTTTTTATTTTTTTTTTTTTTACATTTTTCCCTGTAATTTAATATTTAATGCTATAGCAACTGTTGTTTTGACTATCAAATCATAAATATAAATCTCGTCAACTAATAGTTCTAGCAAAATTAAATATACTGTTTTATTATTCTGTATATCTGGGTTTGTTAACTAGTTGTGTGATAATAAATAATAATATAATAATTTAGGAGAACAAAAATTAATTTTTTATATTATATTGATAAGGTTATGAAAAAAAAAAAACACTTGCAAATGTACTGCGTTCGTGTCATTTCTAATTTTACGTAATACGATAGTAATTTTTTTTTGTGTGTTAAAGTATAATGTAATTTTATTAATGTCTACAAAAGTTTTTAAAAAAACGTGTTTGGAATAGTGTGTACCACAAAACTCCAAAACCCGTAGAATGGTGCGTTTCCGGAATCACGATTAAGTGGATATTACCAATACAGAGTTTGAGATTTTCCTGGATCACTTGGGAATTAGGAGTACCTACATTGGCTTATTTTATTAATTTAATATTTCGAGGTTAACTACTTACTAACTTCTTAATCTTACTACATTATTGATAAACTTGTTTAATATTTTATATTTAGCTCATCATTCATAAACTTAATAATGTTTTGTTTTCACTTTTAGAAAATACTGAAAAACTTTGTTTTACACACATGCAAGACACAAGTAATCTTGTTTGTTTGGTGTACGGTGTACCTACAAATCAGTTTGTTCAATTATAATTTTTAATAAACACAAATAATAAAAAAAGATATATCTAATATCACTATAGTAGTTTACCTCAGAGAATAATTATTGATTTGAATAAAAATAAAAACTAAAAACTATTCGTCATTAATTAATTCATTTAATCGTATATCCGTGGAGTAGTTATTTGTTATTCATGATTCAATTTATAATCAAAATAGTATTATTCTTCAATTTTCATACCGGGTTTAATTTTTATTCATTTTTAAATGTATTTATTATATTTTAGTTGCTTTTTTAAAAATTTAATATTTAAAATAATATGTATTTCTATGTAAATGAAAATATTTAGGTACATTATGAAATTGTCAATTGGCCATGTAGTTTTGTTTTTATGTTTTTTTTAAATTTGGTAGAACACGATCCACGTTATCATAAAGTTATAAAAACGTAATGACGTAACTTAGACCGATTTATTGACATGGTCTTGGACAGTTTTTTTTCTCTAGGTTTTCTTTTTAGATTTGTGAATATCTCACATAATGTTTAAAAAAGGAATATTTTTGTAATCAAAATATTGATTTTTATTAAATTTAATCATTCTTTAAAAATGAAATGTGACTTTTAATTAAAATTATTCATTATTTTTAAGTAAAATATTATTCATGGTTCAATAAAATTTTTACTTAAGAATGAAATTATTCATGAATTTAAAAACCATTTTTTTAACCATGAATAATTTAAACTAAAAATTCCCAACTCTTGTAATACTTGTGATATATAGTTAATAGTTGTTACCTATATCATTTCCAATTCAAAGTTTGACTGGTCATCTGATACTTTTATAATTTTATTTAGTTTATAATACACTCAGGAATATAAACATTGCTGGTAACACAATATTTGAATATAGTAAACAATGTAAGCACGTTAAACAATTATACTTTTTTTCTAAATTCAACTGTATCTTTATTCAATTCTAATGATATATACTATATATACTATAATATAGTATATACCCATTACAAATAATTCATTGATCAAACACATTATTTCAAAATTGTAATGTACATTATACATGACTAGGGACTCTTTTAGATTAAACATACCTACCTAGTTGTTAAACCTCTGTATGGATTATAGACTATTAATTAGCTCTTTACTTCTGGTAAGCTTTTAAGTATATAATATATTTTAATTCAATACAAAATAATTTAGTTCATTAATGTGTATTGATATTTAATAAATATCTGCATGTACTGTGCTTCAAAACTTGACTGGTAACAATTAACAGTATGAACGAAATGAGATTGTATTTTATAAAAGTAGATGATATGTTATTTTGCTAAGGTTAGTTAAATTTAATATAATAATAAAGTATCTACGGCTTATTCACATATTTAATCGGAACCTTTCAGCTGCAGATTATTTGGACTTTAAAGATACTAGATCCGTGAATCGAAAAACTGCAAAATGCGTCATAAAATGACCTTTATTGAATGTTCAAAGGACATAGTATCTAATAAAGTATTAAGGCTTACCTAAAAGCTATAGGTATATCTTAATTCCCAAGTTAAAAAGAGTTTTTTACTTATAGATAGACCGAATTATATATCACACTAAATATTTAATTGTTTATTGTGATTTTACGTAAGTACCTACATGACTGTTAATATGTTTAAATGATTTATTCGTATAATATTTTTATTATACTAAATTGAAGTAACAAGTATTATTTTTTATAACATGAAATTGTCATTAATTTTATTCAAACAACTGCAGATAATTTTTAAAAATGAGAATATTTTAATAAATTAATGCCTTTCAATACATATTTTGCAATACTCTGAAATAGCACAATATTTGGTTGGTTAAATTTAAATTATTTAACTCAAAATATGAGGTAAAAACAAAATTTAATAGTATGATATTATATTGAGGTACGTATTATGGAAAACGTACATTAAAAATATTACAGCGTTATAATATTGTAGGCACATAGGTATGTAATAATTTGGAAGGCACGATACACCATTATGAACACGTCGTGTGGATATGTGTTGCATGCAATTAATTTAAGTAAATTAATTAAATAATTAAATAAATTATTTAAGTATTATAGCTTGCGAATTGTATTGTATACCATTTCGTTACAAATAACAAAATAAATATTGATACACATCTTAATTAAAAATCTAATAGCTAAAGTTTCCAAGGATAATCTACATGATACAAATCTTTTTAATTTATGTATATTTATTATTTTAGATTCTGAGCGAAGCGATGAATGTATTGATTTTACAATGATGTGTTTTTTTTTTTTTTTTTGTGTCTGTCATCACCTTTTAGGACAGTAAAGGTGCTTGGATTTTCTTCAATAGTAACTTTTCTGATAGGAAAGTGAATCTAGTTGGTACTCTGGGGGGTCAAAAATAAAAATTTCCTAGTAGTTTTCAAAAACTACGTGAAAAACAAAAGAATAATTAAGGAAAAACGGGAATTTTTACGCAAAATCTGTTTTCGTGTAACTCTAAAACAAACGAGCGTAGGTACATGCAATTTTGACTGAATGTATATATTAAAATTTTCTATACACCATAAAATTTTCCAGATATTTTGACTTATTTTGAGCTGTTTACGGACATTTTCAGTTTCCATTTTTTTTAGTTTTTTTTTCTACAAATATCAATAAAATTGTATTTGTTGGGTAAAAAATCTTGAAAATTTAATACAAGGCTGCTTCTATATTGTTACAGTGATATTTGAAAAATATTTAAAAACCTTAGCCACAGTTTTTATTTGTAAGCATTTAAAGTTCAAATATTGACAAAATACGAAAAAATCACGAAAATTAGCAAATTATTTTGAGTTGAGAATTCATAAAAATTTTTGTTTTTCAATTTAAGATTTGAAAATGTCATACAAGATTATCCATAAGTTTATCTACCTTTATCAAAAAAAAAAATGTCTACTAGAAAGTCAAATTAAATTTTTATGAGCGTTTGAAATTCATATTTTTACAACATTTGATATTCACTCAATTTCTCGTGTAACGATTTTCTTATTTTGTTGTAATTAAAAAACGTTGACTGTAGATACTTGAAAATTTCACTGAATGTTTATATTGGTATTTTCTATAAACGATAAAATGTTGAAAATAATTTGACTCTTTTTGCGCTGTTTACGGACATTGTCAGTTTTCAATTTTTTTAGTTTTTTTTTCTATAAATATCAATAAAATTTTATTTGATGGGTAAAAAAACGTGAAAATTTAATATAAGGCTCCTGATATATGATTCTAATAGTAGTTGAAAAATATTAAAAATACATAGGCACAATTTTTTTTCATAAGCATTTAAAGTTCATATTTTGACAACATTTATCAAATTTATAATTTGATAATTATTTTGTAGTTAAAAATGTATAAAATGTTCAACTTTTATAGCTAAGGATTGAAAATTGAAAACAAGGCTCCACTTATAGGTTATATATAAATTACTTTATTCACAATAATATCATCAAATATACTTGGTAATATCATAGGCTGACTGACCGTTTTCGCTCAGAATCGTTTTTCTTATACAATGATATTATATCATTGAATCCAAATTTAACACCATCTATTACAGTAACCCATTTGTAAACTTCTGTACAGCAGAGCGACACCCACTTACCCACTTTTTTTTATTTTAATTTACGTAATGAAAATTTATTAAGTGGTATTTTTATATTATGTTTAAAACATACAGCATTTTAGGTAATAATTCAAACGTTAATTTATATTTTGAAATCAGTGTTGTAATGGTAAAAAATGTACTAACGTAATAAAAAATAATTATTATGAAAACAAACTAATATAATAATAAAAATAATACACCATCATGTAAAAAAAGTCTATTTTAAAATGTATAATACTTATCATAAAAATGTTATCTTTGTCTTACCTCTCTCGTGAGCTTCTTTTATAACGAATATTGGTAGTAGGGACTTATATCTAGGTTTTTCTAAACAAAATTAATAATAGTTTATCAAAGCATTTAAGCACTTCTTTAGTCAATAAATTGAGGACTGACCATAGATATATACAACAACTAGATTGCAGTCTCCTTCTTGTCATCGAAGTCAGTCGCCATTTATAAAGTGGGCAATGTTTACAAAATAAATTATCACAGTATATAATATTATGTACAGATAAATATATATGTGTATAAATAAACGTAAACATTGCCTGCTTTATAAATGGCGGCCGATTTCAACATTAGTCACAGCTGTAGTACAAATACGGCTATCTAGTTGTTGTATATATTTATGGGACTGACGATGGATGTAAACACAAAATAATCAAATCATTGTAATAGGTACCACAGGTAATATAAAACCAAATGGTGCACTTCCTATTCAAGCCATGGTATTCTCAAAAGTGTAAACAAATCAAAACCTACCTACTTCATATCACTATCACCACTAATAGAGAAAAACAGTTTTTATGAGAACAGAGAAATTATTGATTATTAACTATGCAGCACTGACATTTATTACTCGCGCCAAATTCCTAACAATTGTCATATTATTTGATACGTTAATTATAGTAAAGGTGTTGTACAATAATTTATTTTTCATATGTTACGTAATGTCTTCCAGGATTCTACTGCATTGAGGTAGGTTTTAGTTGTCAGTAAAATGTGGAAGTGCACTATCTGGTTTAATAAAATCTGTGGTAAAACCAGATTTTCGATTATTTTAAAATAATGGTTCCAGTTTCGGTTCCCAATGTTATAAGGGGTTTCTGATCCAGTTCTTTTTGATTCGGTTCCAGTCCCTGATTAGTAATATACTAGTGTGAAAATATTGTAAAGGTAATGGATTGTCGACTTCGCTGCATGTGGTAGGTATACGTTTCAAGCTAGCATAATGGTTGATTGTGGTAATATTAATATAAATTACTGTGGATAATCTTTCGGGGTTATTATATTATAACATTATTGATGTTGATAAACATACAAATCTTTTGTGGTTAAACAAAAAACAATGAAATAATAATAAGTAGTTATAACCAATTTTAAAAGTCACAGATTAATATATAACAATATAAACCATCTATAACTTCCTTCCTAATCATTAATTAAATAATTTGCGAAATTATATAAATAAATAAATATAGATATTACATTAAAATAGTAATTTTATATAACATGTAAATTAAGTACATATTATTTATACAACCTTATTTGTTTGATATGTTAATAGGCACAAAGGTTTTCTAAAGGATTGCCCGAACGGATTACTGACGGAACAAGTAAGTTATTCATTAAAATATTGATTCATGTCAAAAAATAATTCTTATCGTGTTTTTTATTTTTATTGAAATTGGGTATTTCCCTTAAGCTATACAGAACATCAAAAAGTCATTATTTTTATCACAGTTAAATCTAAAATAGTATCATTGATTGTAAAATATACTAGTATTTATAATCAATATGGTAGGACCTACCTATGTAGTATGTTCATAGTTAAATAACAGACACAGCCATGAAAATTTCATGATTTAATTGATTATACATGATATGATTTAATGATATAATTGCATCTTCATAAAATGTACTAAAATCAGAATAATAATTTAAAAAAAATGTATTTAAGGGCTATAATAATTTTTATGGCTACAAATTATGTACACAAATATTATAATACACATTATGATTAATGATTACCTAATGAACATAATATTAATTTTCAGTTAGAATTCATTTTTTATTTAAATAATATTTTATTTTTTTTATATTAACAATACTGTTTTATATAAAAAATCATATTATCGATAGGTAGGTACAAATAAATACAATTTAAGGGTTTGTCTATGTATCTGAGCTAACCATGAATATGGTTGAACCTTTTTTAATGGAATTTTCATAGGTAAGTAGGAATTTGAAAGTAGGGATTACTACTTTTTATCCCAGAATTCAACCCTTTTATTTTCACTTTTCAGTGTAGTATACACGTACATTTTGTCTTTAAAATACAATAATTAAATTGTTACAATATCTACAAATATATATGTATATTATATTTAAATTAATTTGTTTATATAGGTTTCCAACTGATTTTTTTTAGTGTATCACAATAACGATTTTCTCATATTTGACTTTCACAAAAATATTATTGATTTTCAGGGTTTTATAAAAATATACAGACAGTTTTTCCCGCAAGGTGATCCAACAAAATTCGCATCACTTGTGTTCAGAGTGTTTGACGAAAATAAGGTAAGTTTATTTCAAAACATAATATAGTATTTAGTTTACATGGGAGTATTTTAATACATTTTAAAATATACATTTTATACGATGCATTTTACAGGTTTCATAGGTACCTTTGATTTTCTTTGTTATATTGATATGTACATATATTATAAAATAGACAATAATATATTATAATAACTATTTATAGATTCCATTTAAATTAGGTAGTAAAATTATTTTAAATAGTTATGATATCGTTATTGTAGGTATTAAGGCGTTTCCCTGTACAGTAGAATTAGTAATTTATCTATTATTATAGTTATGCACGAATTGAGGTTTGGTTTAAATTTAAAAACAATATTTATCTTATTAATTTTTAAAATAAACAAAAATTAGAAAATCTTTATATTATACTCATCGGACTATATTATTGTGATGAAATTGTGCGGCTAACAAAATTCGTCAGTCCTCGTGCATTCCCATCACTAAATCTACCCATATGCTGGCTGCCGTCTCCGAGAGTGGTGAATAGGTAGTAGAATGGGAGAAATTTGGGCACGAAACGGCGGAGCTCGTTCATTTGGATGCGCCAAGAAGTAAGTAGCCTTCTCTCGGTGGCCCGAGTATATACGATGATTGATATAATAATATATTGTAGTCAATATAAAGTAAATTCCATAAATAGCAATATTATAAAAATGTTTATTGTCAAAGTAAATAAAACAACTGTATCTATTATCTACCATTTAAATATTCTAGATAAATTAATAATGATTATATAATAATATATAGATTATGTTTGGCTCTTTTCGGAAATGATGGCCTTGTCAGAATATATCTCAAGTAATTAATGACATGCATTTTTAACTTCAATATGTAATGTGAATATTTTTGTGATTTTGACGAATTTCTTCAAATTTTGAATTCAAATGCTTATAAATAAAATTGTGACACTTTTTATTTTGTTATTTTACTATTTATATTCATAGATCCTATTGAATCTTTTATAATATATTTTCTTGTAATCTATTCTTTTTCATTACATATTGTTTTCCTTCATTTATTGATTCGTTTTATGTGCAGATTTTAGCCATACAATTTTGTATTACAGTTTTATAGATTTATAATGGAGTGAAAATAACAGACTATTGAGTCAATTATTGGGTTTACAATTTTGTGGTTTATTTTATTTATTTAATTTAAGATTACATTTTAGTGACATACGATTTATAATATATACTTTTTACGTTGCTCGAATGTTAACTTTGCAAAAAGCATGTATACTTGGACATTAAATATGTAATGTCAAACTTTATTATTCAACTCAGATGACATTTTCAATTTAAGTAAATTTAATTCATTTAGATTTGCGAGACATTTTTGTACTTGGTTTTAGTGGCGTATACATAACTTGTATATGGGAGGGGGTGAATAAAATAATTTCACAGGTGCTTTTTTATATAATTATACATAGGTAAACAAGTTTATCAAATAACCTACTTGTTCAACATTTATAGTATTATTGGCAAATATAAAAAACCATAAATTCAATTAAATTGATATTTGGCCGTATAAATACGATTAAGTTAGGTAGGTACGTACAGACAGGTTGCCATCGCCGCTTGAATGGTTGCTGCATAGTCTAAGGTCAGACTTTTTGTTTATCATCTTCTCCATAATGAGTGCCGCAAAAGTGGTTGTTTATTTTTTGACTTCACTGGTAATCTATATGACTGACAAGTAAAATAGTCAAAAGTCGAAACAAGCAATTGGCTGCGTTTACCAAATAACAATACATCGATGACCTCTGTTACTAAAAAAGGATTAAAATATTTCAATTGTGTATCTTGAAATCTATAGTATTCGTAATCAATTATTGTACAACCATCTTAAACATTTTAATTTGTCAATCTATCAAACTTTGTTATGCAAATGTTAAACATTACACGTATAAAAAAACATCCCCATGTACATTAAATATAAAAGGATGCCCTAAAACAAAGCTTGCAAAAAAACTATTCTCATTAAAACATCTTAATAGTAGTTATCATTGGTCAGAAATAAATCATCTATCTTTAAACACTGAACTAACTTCACAAAATTATAATATTGATATGAATTTTTTTTTCAACTCTCAATTAAACTAACTCCTCTATTGGCTCTATCATTCTCTAAATCTATATTTGTCAACTTGTAGTCCAAATCCAAATCCAAATGATTGTCTCAAACTTACTAACCTAAATGGATAACTTTACTAACCTAAATAGATTCATAACAACCCACGTAGCGTCTGAAATTAATAGTTATTAATTAATTAGATTTATTATGTAAGCTAATACAATAATACAAAATGAATAATGAAATTTGAAAGACAATTTTTACTGAAAATCACATATTGTATTATATTATATTATATTATAATCTAAAAAAGCTGAAATCGACTGACTCATTATGTTTTTCTTTTTTTTCTTTTTACTATTTTTATTCATAACTGAACTATCAAAAGTTGAGTTTTTCTAATTGAAATGTATTCAAACAGAAACATTCAAAGAAATACATGATTTGTGATTCATTTTTTTATTTTGCTAGTCATTGAATGGGAGTAAATTGAAGTTGGATGAATGTGTACATAATCACCATAATCTGAAAATAGTGTCTTGTAATAATGTTATATTTCAAAACAAAGTTTAAATAAAAAAATGATATTATGTTAATATTATTTTGTTGATATTGAAATAATATATTAAATAAACTATTTATAGGTCTTATATATTTATGAACGGGTTTGTCGTCTAATAGTATAATACAATTAATAGTAATAAATAAATTTGAATAATATTATAACCTAATAATTAAAGTAAACAAACAAACAATAGAGAATGGATCAAAATAAATATATATATTTATGAAAAACAAATAAATATGCGTATCATACGGTGAATGGGATTATTTCTATCATAGTTTGTCTTGTGGAATGGAATAGTAAAGGAAGAATTAGACCTAGTTGAATGAGAAGGAACTTTAAAATGTATTAGAGAAAGAAGAGAGGGAGCATCCATAGTTGACATGTCCGTCAATTAGTTTGTGCAAAAACATCAAATTGGCTTCAACTCTTATATCTGCTAGAGCCTAGAGACAAGAGTTCGAGTTTATTCATCACTCACCTATAATCATGTGATGGATGGGAATTTGCAAAATAAATGATGCCGAAGAACAAAAGTGCCAGTGAGCCCGCTCAATGTCATAAGATTCAGCTGCCGTAAAAGGGTCCCGAAGAATAGAAGAATATTCAAAAAGTGGCAGTACGAGAGAGCAATATAAAGCTTTGAGAGAACTAGAGAGCTTAAATTCTGTTGATGTGCGTATGACAAAGCTATTAACCAACCACCTTAAACGCACTACAGCAAACTGCCTCAATATGGTAATAAAATTCAAGATTTGGACAAAAAAGAATACCCAAGTCTTTCTTCCTAGTAGCAATACTAATGCTTGAACCATTTATCAAGTATGTGTAGTTAATGATATTTCTATTCCTGGCAAAATATATTGATTGGAATTTTTCTACTTTGAAGCTTAGTCCCATAGAATTAAATCACAAGACAAGAACAACAAGCTCTTTCTGGAGGATAACAAAATCAGCTACTGATTCAATTAAACTGAAGATTTTTAAATCGTCTGCAAATATAAGAAACTTAGAATCTGGGATAACCAATTTAAGACCATTAACCAATAAAGAAAACAATTACGGGGATAAGTGCCTCCTCCCTCGAGGAACACCTGAAGGTACACAGACTGCTTCAGATTTACATCTTAAGACTTTAACACATTGGACCGACCCTACCAGATAAATAAGATTTGAATCAAGATAGAATGGCTTTCCAAATCCAGCTTTATGTTACCGTTATACATTTGAGCTTCGAAAATTAAATTTAGTCGTCTTATGACTATGGATATGCATTAATTTACCTAATCGTTATTAATACACTTAACGTTATATACGTGCGAAGCGTGGGGAAGGTCAACTTATGTTAATAAACTATATAATGACCGGAATGATTTTAATATTACAAAATCTGGTTGCTTTATAAATAGAGAAAATATAATAACTGAAAAGTATAGCACCTCTCCTAATAAGACGAATAATTTCCACCAATTTAGAAAGCAATCAGATAAATTACTCCAGTTGGCTGTACACGGACAGAGGGCTACAAACTCCCAAATGAAATCAAGGAAGTTTTTTCTCAAAGTATCTATAGCCTTATAGAACTACTCCGAAATTACTCTATGTAGAACTGAAATATGTAATGAAAAAACAGCAGAAATTAGAGGATGTATAGAACTAGAAAACAATAGTATTACCTTCAATACTCAAGTTACAATTGCAGACATAGAAAACACTGAATAAACTGAGAGTGGGAGTCAGTTAGTATAATGAGAATTCAGAATATGATAAAATGAGGATATCACAATGACAGGATATAGGATGGTTTCAGATGGATAATCGGATCTATAGTTGCTATTTTTAACAGAGTTAATAAAAATAAAAAAACCTGTTTTGGACAAAGTTGATTTTTTTGTATAGGGCAACTCATAAACGAATAACCGTAGTATTTGCAATTTTCACCAAATGTTTATATGATAATATTTTTAAAATATCTTGCTGCCTTTTGGGTTTTGATCTAAAAATAAATATTGAATATTTTAGATTTTTTTTTAGTTTTAATTCTATAAACGTCAATAAAAATGTTCGATCAGTCAAAAGCCATATCACGCGCGTATTCCCTGCAAAACCAGACACTGAAATCTATAACATGGTCCTTACAAAACATAAACTTTTGGTTACATATTATATTCATATTATAACGTCTATGCGTCATGTATTTTTAACTTATAATTTACCAAAAAAATTATGAGCAATAGCAGTAAATCATTTTGAAACATAATAACATGTTTTAACTATCAATTTAACACTGAACAAAATAACTATAATTATTTATTATTCCATAACAGTACTTAATAAAAAATCTAGATTCTGGTAATTTGTTATTATTTGTATTATGTAAAATTGCTGTTAATATAAATTTACTGTTGTACTACAAGCTTGAATGAAATTCATATTCCTTCTATCAACACCAAGACAAAACTCATTGCCTAAATTTACGGTGCCTTTTACAAAACCATACTATCATAGTACGATGATATAGTACGTCTAATAATAATATGACAAGACTATTATCGAGTAAAATCTAATATTGTGTCATTTTTTGTACCTAAAAATATCAAAATTATTAATTACTTAAGTAGGTAGGAAGGTATAGGTAGGTTCCAAGTTATATATTGTATTATACTAAAATGCTCTTTAAATTATTTAAGTAGTTTTTTATGCTTCGTTATGTCTCTACTACAACCCCTAGTCGTCCATTGTAAAAAATAATTAACATTGCAATCATATTATATATATATAAAATAATACTTTATAGTATTGTGCGTTTAATTTATTTTTCAACTTTATAGAGTCGTATAATATTTGATTTATATTTTCATGCAGCTTAAATATTTATAAATTAAAGATGTATTATAAGATGTTAACTTTTAATAATAAAGCTATACTTTGAGAGTATGTAAGATTGCAAGTTTTAAAAATTATCAAATAGTTGTACACCTATATTGTAGAATTATATACGTTTAAAATGTAGGTAATTTAGAGTTTAACATATTTGATTAAAATAATATTTCATAATCTTTAGCTTAACAATTTTGTGATTTTCTACTTAAAATTTTTAATGATTCAAAACTTCAAATTGCTATTTAGAATTTGAAATGATAAATCAAACTTACTTAGAACTACTAACTTGACTTTAAAACTAAACAATAAAATATTATTTGCATGAGTTATTTAATAAATATTTTAAATTCTGAGTGGAGCGAGGAATGTATTGGTTCGCTTGAAAATGTAATATAACAAGGTTCCTCAAAAACTATTATCACAACAGTGAAAATATATTAAAAATATATTTTATAAAGTATATAGTCTTCATTTTTTTAAGCATTTTAAGTTCAAATTTTGATGAAATTAAATGATTAAAAGTAAATTAACGGTATACTATTCTTAAACATTTTATTAATATAAAATATATAATAATTATATTAATATAATAAAATGTACGATGTTTTTGACAACAATTATTTCAACATACGATATTAATAATACAATAAATAATGATAATTGATACATAATTACGAATAGTAGGTAATAATAAATTACTATAATATATCCTTGGAAATGGTATACCGTCTCTAAACAGAGTAGTTTTTATTATATTCACTGATTTATTATTGAATTCATATTTAACTCAACCAGTAATAGGTAAAAACTAGAAAAACGAGATATTTTGTGTTTTTAGATAATATACATATTTGAATTTGTTGACGTTACATAATTTTTATCACGTGTTTACCAAATATAAAATTGACTATTCTTGGTCAGTATTGATATTATCGACACAGACCTCCTAATTTAAAATCTTATCTCGTTCTGTCTAGAACCCCAAGTTTTGCTTCATAGTTAGTTTAGCGACTATTTTATTTTTTATTTTGAGGATACAACACCACTACTTGTCTTGAACATCTGTCTTCTCTTATATTTTATAAACTGCATTAGGATAAATTTTGAGAAACTCAAATGGTTTTTTTTAAAAGTCTTAAAATAACTGAACAAATAAGATAGATCATTGTTTAAAGATTTTTGCTGTATAGTATTATATAGGTATAAATATTAAGTAAACAATAAAAAATATATTTTGAATTAATAATAATAAATTCTTATATCTTATATGTTGAATTTTAATCTACAGAATTTATGCCTACATATAAATATATTCTAATTAAATATTAAAATTACTAAATTATCGAGAAAAATATTTGAAAACAAATAGTAAATAAAAATAAAAATAAAAATAAAATAAATACAGGTTCTGGAGTAAATTTATTTTAACCAGATTATCAATTTTTAGATAGTTATTTTGTATTTATAAATATGTCATGAATGAGTTCGTAAAAATTAAATAAATGCATTTTATTTATAGTTAAAACAAAATATGTAGTTTCTTACAACATTATGTTTACTTATTATTGTATAATCATTTTTAATACATTTCATAGTGAGATAAATAATTCTCAACTTTTTATAATTAAAATAGACGAAGAAATAGAATATAGAAGATCAAAATAGTAGTTGAATTGCATTATATTACTTCAACTTTTAAGTAGATACTAAGTTTTATAAATAAAATATTTAGAAAATATAACCACTTAATTTTAATATAAATGTACAGTAAAAATATAAAAGAAGTTATTATTACTAAATCTGTAAGTTATGATATTGTATATTTTACACTTCTATTAAGTTACAAGGATAAATAGATATGTAGGATAACTTATAACTTATAACATACATTACATTTCAATAATTAATTTTCATCCCGATTTTTAATTTGTATTCGTTCTTCATATTTTCCCGCGTACAAAATTGTGATCATTTTCATGATGTGTATACTGTGTATATATTTTATAGTTTTTTTTTGTTTTTTTTTGTTTATTTTCTGTTTGGGTATAATTTAATAATACTGTGAAAACAAAAAAAAGTCGAGTGAATGGAACATTTGAAATATTAACATCAATACAAAACGGTTTTAACACGTGTAATATAATTTTTTGCATAATATAAAAATATTATTTTATTTTTTGCCACGACACTTAGTACTTACGTTTTCGATTAGTTGAAAGTTAAAACGAACAAAACCAACATAAACGTCACTTCTATTAAAAAATTGTTTTTTATTCATCTTTGTTTAAATCCTACCGGCTACCACCTTGCACTATATTTTACATTAAATACAACAATTATGAGTTGACGTATCTTCGCAATTCGTTGAGTATTTTTGTCTGAATCAAATCAATAAGATTTTAAAATAAAAACAAATATGGTCAGTGAGTTAAGAATTAATATTAATTATTAACCAATATTTACGTAAACTTAAAAGTCGCAATATAATATATTAGGATATATTAATATCAATATTTTATTGTTCAACAGTAGGTAATATTATTTTATAGTTATAATTCATTTTAAACATCATACATGTGATTATCATCCTTTATATATTTACATTTAATATACTATGTATGCAGGTACCTATATAATCATCGTCAGTGCTTGATTTTATTTTTAAGGTACTATATCTAGTAAGGTCATAGTTTGAATATTACTTAACTAAGGTCTAACAGAGCTAGTTTTATTTCATTAACTCCAAAAATAATATGTAGGCAGTCAACCCCGAGTTTATTTCATAGTTCAGAACTTTAATTAAACTTTTGCCCACCGGCTATATTAAAAGGGTAACTAAGTTTGAGGACCACCGCTAACTACTGCAGGTTATTGTTGACACGAAATCCTCAACGTCATGAAATGTAATTCAAATTGAAAGCTTTCCACTTCAATCCAAGCAATTCTAAGATACATTATTTAATGAGCCGTGAACGAATGATATTGTACATTAAGGAAAGCGCCCATTTGTGTATGTTTTTGTATATATCCATAAAATTGATATTATTATGTAAAGATTATAATAATTATATGATTCAATGAATTAACGACGTATATATATTTAACCAAACTCTAAGCAAGTACTTGTTTGATTTTCCATCTATTTATTAATCGAGTTTCTGAATTCGTTCCAATTTATATAATTTAATTGGTTCAACTACACGTTCTACATTGGTTCTTCCTAATTACCAGCCAGCGATGTAATTTTTCACGGGAAAGTAAATGGTCAATGGAAAGAAGAAGATGGTCTGAAGATGCTTTTTTTTTACATAATGGTAACAAGAAATTTTGACGAATTCACCTCGTCTTATCCACTTAGCAAAACCTTGAAAAAAACAGGTGTCCACAGGGTTACAAGTATTCAGTTGAAAGGATATTTTCTTAAAGATTAAAATGAAAGGAGTAGTTAATGTTTTTTTATAGTTTAATTTCTGGTTCAAAAAAACGTAAAAAGAACACATTTAATACGATTTTATATAATTTATTATCATAATTATTGTTTGTTTTAATAGATTATTATTATTTATTTAAAGTTTAAACAACTCAAATGGGTAAAGAGTACAGTTATAGTTATTATAATTTTACAAGAGATTATACTTTGTGGATCTTAATATTGAATATTTAAACTAAGAAGGGAGACAAATAGGCAGCAAATATATAATTTTATACAATAAAAATGTATGTAGGTTTAACTAAAATCCATGTACCTAATCATGTTCAATATCATATTTTTTATTTTGAGTTGTAAATCAAAAGACAAACCAAAGTTAGGTACATTATTACAAGCATCTACAAGGCTATACTATAACTAGGTTAAATAATTAAAGTGTTTAAATTTAATATTTCAACAGAAATATAATTCCACAGTCGTATCATGCCACTCAACTCTTTTATTAAAATGTATTTATTATTCATTTATCTTTAACTATTAAAAGTTATTTATAATAATATTATTTATAGTAATAGTGTCTAACATGAATTACTTAAATAATAATATCATAAAATATACTTAGTAGGTACCTTATAGGCTGACAGACCGTATCTGCTTAGAATTGTTTTTCGTATATGATATAACATCATTGAATTCCAATTAACACATCAATTACAGTGACCCACTCGACACCTACTTTACAGTAGAGTGGTACCCATTTACCCACTTTTTTTAATTTGTCGATTTGTTCATACATATCGTAAATTATGATATTCATATTTGTTCATTGACAGTAAGTAAATATATAATATCCTTTTCTCCGATAACTTATTGTATTTGAACATTGTTACAACTATTATGGAATAGTAAATTGAAAAGTTGATATTCATTTGGGTAGAGTGCCTTCTACGTGGACCCGCAATTTATCACGATATTGACATACCGAAATTCCATTGATGTTTCGACACAGCTTTGCAGGGACATTGGGGAGTTCAATAAACTAATTTATCACTAGAAAAGATCGGCTTCTAAAAACAATTTTTGTATTCACTTCACTTCAGTTTTCAACTCTATAATAAACGTAAGTCTTTTTTTGTAATTCGATATACTCATGTCGTATATAAATTATATAATATATACACTCGTATCATTTACAATGTACTGACATTTCTGTCAAACTATTATTCCGTTAAACAAGATGTGAACAACTTTACACGAAGTATTTTTCCTTTCGTTTCTAGAAACTACCTATGACTGTATGATTAAAAAAAAGTTTTACTATGATTAAATTGTTTTTAATGTGACGTTTTACACACTAAGTGATAGTAAATAAACAAGTTTGATGAGTTGAAATAGTATAACTATACAATATAATTAGTAATTACTATTATTGTTGTTATTATTATTACTGTCAAGAGTGACATTCAATGATTGTTCATAAAATTTAATTAAACATTTGCTAGAAAGGGAGACGGAGTGGCCGACCCGAGTTCGATACCTCGGTCGCGGGCAGAATTTTTCTTCGGGCAAGTCACGGTGTCCGGAGAACAAGTGCCGCCATCCCCCACCCGGGCATGGCAGATAACTACAGGTGCCCAAATTAAAAATTCTGCCAAAACCAACACACACGTGTAAAAAAACCAACAGTACTCTACCCTACAGTACCACAGGCTAATGACCTAGTAGTCGAAGTCTTAACCCTAAAAAAAAAAAAAATTTTCTAGAAAACAAAAATAATATATTTTATGTTGTTATAAAAAATTACAACATAAACTTTAAAATGGTTTGATAAAATATCAAATAAAATTTATTAAAACAGTAGTTTATGAATGTTTTGTGCTTATTTGTTAAACCTATTGGGTTTATATTTCAAAATATTTTCGAAATATTTCTATTGACTTTCATTTATTAAAATAAATTGTAATATAATATATTATGTAGTACTTAATATATTACTATAGTTTGTTAATTAATTCAGTTAAATTAAAAGAAAAAATTATGTATTTATAATACTCATAACATCATTATGTTATACATTTATACATTAATTTTACAATGTCCATTTTAATATTAACAAGAAAATAAAACTTGTGTTAAGCTTGTATTATGTATTTTTACTTATATTATTACGTTGACCCATCAGTAGGTATAAAGTGGACTTCTTGCTGTAGTGTCATCTTGCACCTAGTAATAATTAAGTTAATTGTTAATAGTAACACTCATGTTTGCTGCATAGGTACTATTGTTTGTATAGAACGAGAATAATATTTTCAGATAAACATTTCATTGCACAGTAGGAAAATAAACAGAATTATCGCTATTCAGCATAATAGTTTTCCTGATATAATCGATAATCGAAACAAAAGTTTATTCATTTTAATTATTCAAGCAAGCAAGCAAGTATTTGCAAAATATTGAGGAAATTGGATATCATAGTTCAAAGGATGGGCGCAACTTCGATTAAATTGAATGTAAAAGACAATATAACCTATATTCAAATAAACTGTCACACTTAAAGGATAACGTTCTTTATAGATCCATTGCAACATAACTTTATTTTGTGATTTTCATACTTTGACGGTTTTGTTGTTTTGTATAACATTATTTTGGATTTTCAAACAGATATATTTTGGTATACGCATATAATATATTACATCGTCTTATACCCATTGTAACGTATATATGTCCCATTGTGTCTGTTCTCTTGTCCATCTTTCACGCTTTTCGTAGCTTTTGTTACTGTAATAACATTATTATTTTGTACATCAAATAAAATATTTTGTTGTTACGATATTTTTAGCCAACGGGCAAAGAGAGGTATAAACGTAGGTTGTAGCTTTCATTATAATAACAATTAAAATGTATTGTTTGATTAACATCAAATGAGTTGAATCATTTTTCTTAATACATTTATATTATTATCTGAGTGACATTTAAAACTTTTATTTGGTTATATCAAATACTTCGGACAGTAATTAATAATTGTAAGATTGTTTGTTTTGCGAATTGATTTTGTTGATATTACATTACTTTCGTTGGTTTTGGTCCATATATTTTGAACTAAATTTGAAAAATTCTGCATTATTGATTTTAAAATGACAATTAGGGATCTAATGATATTTATTGTGCACATTAAATCTTATACTCTATATTGGTACCTATTTTTGTATCCCTGTGACTTGTTTTTTATTTTATTTAATTTTGGTGGTATAATAATTATGTTATTTTTTTTCGTTAAAAACTTTCATATACATTATTAATGGATATATTATGACAAATAATATTATTAATATTATGTTTAGACTTTTAAAGGTCTCAAATTATTGGATATTATAAAATAAATAGTGGACGATTGATTGATGACAAGATAAAGAAGTTTATTAAAAAAAAAATTATGGGCTTAAAAAAAAATTTAATTAAACATATAATTTAGAATGAAAAATAAAATCAAACGTATTTGAAAAAAGAAAAAAGACTTTAGGTAGGTACTAAATTGTTTTATCCCTCAAATATAGACAATAATTAAATCCAATTGTATAGGTACTAAGTATAATAATATATTAAACATTTTAAAATGTATAAGTTTTACGTTTTCAAACAATAAATGTCAATCATAAATTGATTAATTTATTATGGATATACCGTAATCTATACACAGCATAACTATAAAATGCTTAACAGTATTTTACTTTTAAATTTTAAATTGAATTATTTATAATAATATGGTTTGATTTATAAAAAAAGGACTATTTAATCAAGTGACAAATGTACCAATAATTTATTCAACAGTTTTCGCTACAGGTGTTTTACATTTTATTGAAAAATGTCATAATATCCAGTTTCAATAAACCAGCTATAATAATTTTTCCATCCAAATATATTGTTCGGGTAAGCGTTGTTAAATTAATTTATAACCTATTCTTTCTTTTGAAGTGCTCTGTGCTACCTCATAATTTGTTTTAAGGTAGGTAATATGTATTATAATATTAATTATATTTTAAAGTGTTTTGAACAGTTAAAAATTAAAATAAATCAATAACATACACATACAAATATAATATGTTAACAAAAAAAAAAAAAAAAAAACAATGTCTAGTCAATATTATTTAATACTTAGTTGCCGTGTTCTATAAAAATATACGTTTTTAATTTTTAGTTCCTTATTTGCATTTTTTGCTTCACAAAAGTAGATTCAAAAAACACTTAAAAAAAAAAATAAGAAAAAAACTTACTTTTAAAACGTTAACAATGATAAATATTAAAATGAATGTAGGTCCCTACATTTTATTAGCTTTACAGCATTAATTAATTCATGGAAAATGTCTTTAAGCTGAAGCAATTAGTGTAAATACAAATTTACATTCTATCCATAAACAATTATTGTATTTTCGATTCCTTAATTGCTCGTATAACCACATCTAATATTTTAATTAAACAATATTTTATGTTTAGGTAGGGAGGTAGCTAATGATCATTGTTTATTTCCTTCACGCAGATTTGTACAAAATATAACAACACTTAGGTAGGTATTTAAATTAAATTATAGACATCTAAGTATAGCTATAAAGTACATTATTATTATTATTATTATTTAATAATGCGTGGTACATAGTTAGTGTTTTTATGATGATTTTACGAATAAAATCAATATTATATTAAATTTAGAAAAGAAACCAGTAATTATGACATTTTGAATAAAACCAAGAAAATTAAATTATATGGATATTATGCACTAAAAACTAAATTGAAATAATTGTTTAATATATTACTATGAAAGCTTCTACTATTATAATTGTCTTGTTGAAACGTGCAAAGATTATATCGACACATTTTGTTCACTATAATAATCAACGCTGATTACTGTGTACACTGTACATACATACACACATACATACATATACAGGCTTAAGTAAGTCATGCGTTGCTTGCGGCACACAATTTTAAAGAAAGTGAAGGCAGCAAAATTAAATAAATTTCGCTAAAGAAGAGCGGCATTACAATGTTCGCTTTAGGGCGAAAAATATCTAACAATGGGCCTGCATACATATTATATATAATTTATCCTATGGCAACGTTCATATACCTATCATATAATAATGAAAAGATGTAAAAAAATCTAAGCTGGTAAAAAACAATTCGTTTTATGTAACTCCAAATAAATTATAACAAAAATATAAGTGTTGATGTAAACTAAAATGTTATCATTTTTGATTGTTTAATGTTTTTGTTGACTTAATAATTTATTCATTATTTATCAAAATGTAATATATAATATTTTAAACTATAAAGTTATCGAATAAAAATTTCACATCCATAATGAGTAAAAAAATTTTTTATTTATGTATGATATATTATTTTTATTTTCAGTATTAAAATAATTATTTTTACTTATACCTATATAATATTTAATGATATAATAATTAAATGAATTCAAATAAAATATGTTTTAACTTTTGAAATAATAATTAAATTATTAATGAGTCAAAATATTATAAAAGGCGATCAAAAGTAATTCATTAAATATATTGTACCTAATAAACAAATACGAAGGCACAAAAATAATACATGTCATTTATATTAAAAACAAATCCGTAATTACTACAGTAATTTTTTTCATAAGCACAAAAAAATTCTAAGAAAATAAAATATTTATTCTTTAAAAAATATCTCATCTAGACGTCATATAGACAGAATAAATACTGATACTTACCTATTCAAAAAGATACAATGCAAATTGTAACGATGAACTATATTTTTATGAACTGTTATTTTAGTACAATTTTGAATGGTTGTAAAGTTCTGAAATAAAATAACTTTTGAGTCAAGAATAACTTTTAAATTTACGAACTTATACTTGAAAACCCTTCTTCAAGCTGATGATATATTATATAATGCGTTTTGAGAAATGAATAGTTGCCATTCAAAAAAATATTGGAGTTTTCAGATAATGTCGGTATGTCTCATAAAACAAAATTAAATATATCGTAATATACTAATTGTTGTTATAATGTGACAGATATAAACAATACAGGGTAAAAAAAAAATTTGTATACATTACTAGTTCATATAAATGCCATTTTACAGTGGGGAAAATATATGGTTTATGAAAAAATGTGTAATAAGAGCTAGTTAACCAGCTGATTAATATACATAATATTATAAAACATTCAGTTATAAAATTATAATGAGTAAACGAAAGATAAATATACAAACACGTACCTAGCAGTATAAAACTAGCAGTCCCGGCAGGTGTTTTCCGTGCCAAAGATTTATTATTTTTATAAATATATTTGTAAAAAAAATAATGTAAATTCTATATTTCTACTAATTTAAATAAAATAATACCTAATATAATATGTAACCAATGGTAACCCTATAAATAAATCAAACAATTTTATTTTTTCGTTAGCTGATAAAAAATCATGAGTTAGCTACCCTCTAGCTACTTATTGGGGTTGAAAAAATAATATTTATACACTCTATAAGTATCAAGGAATTGATTGATATAACTTTTATTGATAACAGTCCAGTAGTTTTTTAGTTTATTAGTTTTATATAAATCAATAAATCAAATATAGTGGCTTAATATCAAAATTATAAGTTATAATTATTATGTTCAATTACAATAACAATTATTTTATTATAATATACGTAAGCAGTGGCAACCATTTATATAGAAAAAAAATACTAATTTCTACTATCACCATATTATAATATGTAATCACCAATGGAAACTATTTATAAACAAAATCAATTTATACAAATATCCCATTGGAAAGTTTTTCCTGAATTTTCCAACTTTTCTTTCTTTAAAAATAAATGAGCCAAATCAGTCTAGCCGTTCTCAATTGATACGGTTATCAACAGACAGTATATTTTTATTTTTACTATATATAAAATAATATATTAATATCATACAATATATAATCATATTTTCAAAACAAAAAAAAAGGGGGCTGTTATGTACGAGTTAATTGTACCTTATCATTATTAGTAGACACTGTAATGGATGAGTTAAATTCGAATTTAATGATAAATTATTGTATACGATTAAAAACAATACTGAACTAAGACGGTCTTTTGTTGGTTATTTAAATTTTATTATTTTATGTACTGAGAATTTTCAATAATTATGATCTCCTAAAAGTAACAACTAGATTCAATTGGCTACAACAATAATCTATCAAAGTTGGCGATCAGCGCAGTAATTATTTTATTTTTATGTTACACTCCACAGAGCCCACCCGAGTGTTTTTGAAAATTAAAGGTTTAATTATGGCATAAAAAATAATATGAATGAATGGTGTACAAATAAATAGTATATCGAAAATTTGATTTTTAGTCATGGGCAGGTTTTGGTTACATAATTTAGCCAGCCTACCCCTCCTATTTTTGTTATAATTCGATTTAAAATAGGCATACGAATGTCATACTTACTATAGTTTACATATCAGAAACTACGAAATTTCGATATGGGATGGGCTAGTGTAACGTACGTAATACATGGGTAATATAATACTCGTATATGTAAAAGTAAACTTGTGTTTTGAAATGACAAACAAATTTCGCTTTTTGTTTTCAGTGACAAACATAATTCCCGTTCATATAGGTGGTGAAAAACTTGACTCGTAAATTATGTTGAGTAGGTATACTATTATAGTAGTATATTTAAGCAGCAATATAGAACACCAACAGGCAACAATAATAGTTTAACAGCACTTTAATATGAACAATATAATAATATAGTATAGAAAATGGGTTGTGTAATCACAATTCTAAGCTGACGAATATACATAATAAATTCGACAATTAAGAAGTAAATATACCTAATCTGTACGTTCAATTTTTTTTATCAAAATCTTTTCACGAGTCCATTGAGTTAATTAGGGACAATATGATAATCCTGCCAAATATTATAAAATATCTAAAATTCGTTATTGTATACTTCGATCTTTTTCCACAATATTATGTGCAAAAATGAACCTTATCTTCCAATAATCTTGGAATCTAAATTAATATTAAAAATATATATCCCGACGTACCTAATCATAGCACACCGTACACGTACCTATATATTATTATGCCATTATATTGATTCCAGCATTTATATTTTGTTATTTAAGTTAAATGAGAAATAACAAATATTTTAGATTCTAAGCGGAGCGATAAATATATTGATTTTACGATATAATGTGTGTTTTTTCTAAAAATGTTTATTTTCTGTCTATTATCAGCATTTGGAGAAATAAAAATGCTTTTTCAACTTTGGGGTGGTTTCAACTTTCAAGTAGCATAATATTATAATATCTAGTTGGTAATTTGGGTGTACTATTACATTTATCTAGTTGGCGTACTATTATCAATAATAAAAAATGCACAGTTCTTTTAAAATTCATCCTAAAAACAAAAACCAAAAAAAAGTTGAATAAACGGACATTTTTAAAACCTGACTCTACAGTCTAAACATATTTAGTAAATAATATATTACATTAGCATTTGCTAGATATAATATAATGTTAAAAGTAGTTCGGCTTTTTTTTTGAAATTTAAATATTTTGTATATCTTCATCTGTTGTAGATTTTTTTCAATTTTTGTATGATAACAATTTTGTTTTTGATTAAAAGCTTGAAAATGTTATACAATCTATATACCTATAAATCTATTAACATTGCTAAAATTTGAACATTATATTGTGGGTAGAAAATAAAAATGCCCATAATATACAAAGCCACTTAAATTTTTACGAGTGATTGGAATTTTGAAAACATTTGATGTTCAAATGTGCGATAACGGTTTATCGACAACGGTTTTTGTTATCTTGTGATTATCATTCAAATAACATTAATAGTAAAAACTTTAAGCTATTTATAGTCAGTATATTCATAATTCTCGGGACTGCACTAATTATTTAGTTTTTTTTATGAAACGTTTTAAACAAAAAACTGTAAAGTTTAATTCGAATCCCCGGTCTCTGTTAAATACTGTGTTTGTGTGTTTGGCTTTTAGCATGCAGGCACATAGTCGATAAAGACAAAGCGTGAGTGCAAGTGAATGAGTGTGTAAGCGAGAAAAAATAGGGGGTAACAAAACGAATAAGCCCACCGTGCTAATATGACGGAACGGGCGTATGCCGACGATATGGGACGAGCTTTAACCCTTTGTCGTTCGTAAGATGATAATAATATAATAAGTGTCAATCGACGAGAGTGCTACGATATTATAATACTTTACCGTAAATACTGCGTAGAATGGAGTGCGAATGTATAGAGCACACAACCGCTTCTGGGCGGACGGCAGTGGCTGTACGGTGCGTACTATATTATCGTATGAAGTACTTACTGTACACGCTCTTATTTTCGCTCGTCACCGCCCCCTACAACCGCATAATAATATATTGTCCAACACTTGTATGCATGTGTATTATATTTCACTGACGAGTATGACCTCACACCCGCGAGAGCACGCCACGCGTTCTGCGTTATTTAGCAGCCCGAAAATTAATACAATATATTACAATATAATTTATTATTGTCGCCATATATTTTATTGTACGACGACTTATACAATACGACGACGACGACGACGATAATAATAAAATATTATAATCGTATAAATACCCATATTATGTAATACATATAATCATGTTCGGGTACTGTGTAAGTGTAATATGCTCACGCTAGTGCACCCGTCGACTGTCGATTATCATACTTCAGGGGATTATTTTATTATTTTCGACGCAGTACAAAACCACTTGATGACGTATTTTGTGCGTCGATAATACGATGTATATATATAGGTACGCATGGCGTGAGATAATAATATATGTCCGTTCCTTTTCCGGTCGCCGCCGTGTCTACGTCCGGGACGTTGAAAACGGTTACTGGTAAACATATCCCAAGGGAATATAATGTCCGGAGCGTAAAATGTACAACTCGATGTAAAAGTACCTGGAAAAAGTATCTAAAGACAAAACGTGCAAAAAAATAATACATCCGGGGGATAAAATATTGAAGGGGAGTGATGGTGTGGCACCTCCCTCCCATATTACCTCTGCTCACAGAATAACGACCATTGTTACGATGGATGTTACAATAATTGCCAAAGTAACGGCGATGACCGTAAGAATACATAAATTAATCAGAGCACAGAGGTACCTATAGAATTGCCGCCTGATGAATATTTTGAGCAAAAAAAATCATAAACAATTTTAATCGGCGATAAATTATTTCCTCGTGCACATATTTATAGATTATTGGTGTTGGTCAAAGGTCAAACACTCAGTTGTTCGATGAAAATACTTCAATAAATTACACCATAAAATTAACAAATTTAACTAAGCCTAATAAAATTTATAAAATTTGTATAAAATATAAATAATTTATTATAATAATAAAATATTTTTTGTTATTTTTTTTTATAACTTATATTTACCTATTGAGTAAATACCTGCAATTTGTATGAATTAATAATAATAATATTAATAAATTTATTTAATTTCACAAATATATATATAATATATATTATAGTAGAGTTTTATACTTAAATATATTATGTCATACACATTTTAACTAGAACCTGTTCAAATATAAGAATAATAAGTATACAATATATAAAAACATAATAATGTCTATATTATATAAATATATAGATAAATACAACCAAAAAAAAGAAAACTATTATACAACTAAAAAATCCAATAGTACCTATTATATACAAAACATTATCATAAAAATGACAGTAGAAATGTAACATTAGTACTAATACACTTTTTGTAACTATTACAATTATTAAAATTGCTGATTTTGATACCTAATCGATCACACATGCCAAATCTAATATTAAAAGGATCTCTTTTTTAAATGATGTATTACACTTACTTAATCTAAAAATATTATTTTCTCTTGTCATCGGGTATGATAATTATGTGTTAAGTAAACTTCACTACACCTCAAATTATATAAATTTAGTGGGATTTCCTTTGCATGAAGTGGTTTTAGTGTTCTTAAATTATAATTTAATCTGTTCTAAAAGGTTTAATTAATGCGATTCTTAACAAGGAAATTATAGTTCAGGGCCGTCATTTCAATATTTAGTAGGGTATGGCATAAAAATGGCCAGCCCTATAATTATAAAACTTAATATATCAAAAAAAGCTGCTCGCTCCACTCGCAAGGTAACCCAATACGCATTTAATACATTTTTCAACATTTTATTATAAGACACAGTTCTACTTTTGCTAATATAATATTAAGTACATATTTACGTTGCTCAATTGTATACCGCTCCATGACGACAAATAAACAAATTTACTATTACTATTAAAAACTTAAACGTTCATAGATGACAGAAATAAAAAGAATAGTGCCACCAGCCTAACAACAAAAAATTACACAGCATTTAAAAAACTGCGTTCTTTATGAATCACCCTTTACTTATTAAAACGTAATTAATCTTAACTTTCATCAACAAATTATTATAACCCGTTTACTCTGAAAAACATATAATATTAAATATATAACAGATTCCTATACTAAAGTTAATTTTTTTTATAGTAGATTACAGAAAACCAAGCCCGTTTTGACCCGGCCTGTTTAGACCTGGCACCCGCGGCCCATAGTAAATTCAAAATGATTTATATAAAATATTTTAATTTTTTTTAATACAAAACAAGATAAATCGTAATTGGTCTTATTTACCATATAAAACCCCATAAAATTGCCAACTGACCTTGAAGCTTCAATTCATGGTAGGATTTCGCTATTTAGTACCTACTATATAGAAATCTGTGTCACCCACGCATAACATAAACGCTGCCAAAAAGCGATGTATGATGACACGATCTGTTGGTCACGTTCTGATCTTTGTTTGGGGGGGGGGGGGGCACACGTCTGCGTTACACGGCCAATCTCCCGCCATCGGGTTTCGACCGACCACTGTCTGGTTTTTCCTTATTTCCATCACCTAAGACAAGGCGACGCCAGTTCCGCGCGAGCCCTTGGATCTTCTATTAAAGACGTTTTTCCCTTAAACTAGTACAATATTATAATGGTTATGTTATTTTTTAATCTACCTATATAATAAGACACTCACGTTTGTTTTGTGTCGGTGTACCTACCTATTCCATAACTGTGTTCTCTATTAAGTAACCAATTAACTACATTTCTTTGTTTCTTGCTGGACAACGCTGTGTAAATGTCACCTTTTATCTGCAAGCAACGCGTCAATATATTGAACATAGTTAATCATTATTCATACAGCGATATCTAAACAATGTTATTTAAATATGCATGACTAGACTAGCCGATATTTTTGCACCAGATACTGCACAAATTATTAAAGTTATAAAGACTAAAAAAATAAAAACATACTGATTACTTTGTTAAACTATTATAGATGACAAGAAGAAGACTTAATCGAAAATAAGTTTCTTTACTAAACATTGAACAGTATAATAATATATAGTTTAAGATATGTTGTTTTTTTTTCATTAAGATTTTCTAACTATTTTAATTAAATTAGTTTCGAGATTTTGAACAAAAATAAGTGTAAATACTTTTTTAAACATAAGTTCATTTTTAAATCAAAAAAAAAAAGAATCTTATGATTAATTATTACAGTTATCCTAATATGATATACTCAAATATTATAATTTTGTGAGTATAATTTACTTAATATTTTAACTATAGGTTCTTAAATTTCATTCATTATAAGTACGTGAGTTATCAAATAACTATTATGGTTACGTGGAATTATTTTATTTTATCTTTTATATCATAAAATATAAGCTACTTAGAATTTTTAATATATTTTAAATAATTTTTTTTCTACGTCTGTCGTAAAATATTCAATTTGTATAGCTAAAACTTCGTAGTTTTTTTTAACCCTCATACATAGGCACCTAACTAAGACATATTATAATGTCAACAATCGAATACCACTTACCAATTTACCATTATTACCTTAGCCACCTAATAAAGAATCTAAATGTATGATATTGTAAGAAAAGTAACTGTGATGAAAATGTAAATGATAATGTAAGAAGACAACTATTTCAAGATGTTTATAACGTGATAATAAAGAAAAATTACCAAACTTGGTAGATTTAATTTATTTAATGTGTTTTTAACAATAAAATGTATGAATTAAATAATCATAAAATTAAACTATAAAGTTTTTTAAGTGACATGCCTTTTTATTTTATTACGATAGTATGATATAATAATATACGAAGACGGACTTAATAAATTATAATGTTATACTTTTGTATTATACCATTTTTATTAGTTTGAATGTTGGTTATTAATAAATTATCGAAGAAAAAAATTATTATTTAAAACCGTGTTTGAGATTAAAAATGTGCACAAAAGAATTTTTAAGTTATTATGCTGTTCATTTTGGATATCGTCTGAAGCATGTAAAATATATACGAGAGTTGTTAAAGCAAAAATCTTTCACGTGAAATTATATTTTATTATGATTGTTCTTTAGAAAACATCGTGTTTGATTTTAAATATAAAATTATTAATAATTGCTTTTTTGAATTCCATTTACTGGCTACTGTACATGCAGGAATATAATACAATAATCTCAATATTACAATGTATTAGGATTACTGAGAAATAGTACCTATAGGTATTATAAGTACTATACTTTTGGTACTTATAGTATTCGATATTATTATATTGAGCCTGTATACAAATACATAGATAGGTAGTACTGTAATAGAATACATTATGATTATACAAATTACGTATTTATTTTATGAATATCAATATTCAAATGTATTATAAAAAATAGTACCAAAGCTATTTATAAAAATGTAAATGTTTTTTTAAATTATTATTTAAAAATTTAAAATGTCTCTTTCGTAAAAATAGTTAATGGTATAAAATGTATTATTTTAAAGGTGCTAAGGAGTTTATATTGAGAGTTATGACTTATTGTCGTACAAAGTGGTGTGAAATGACGTAGAGAAAAGAAGCTGGTTGCGGGTATAGTAAGAGGGGACTTTAAATGAAATTCTAAAAATAAATATCTGTAACATAATTTGTATGGACATTTCGTAAAACTATTATACCTATATTATTTGACATTGGTACATATATAATATCTATATATATATATATATAAATGTAAAAATGGAAATATTTGTTAAGGGTTAGCTCCGAAACTACTTATTCAATCTTCATACAGTTTTTTTTTAAATTAAAGAGGACACCACCGACCAGGTTTAGTTCAATAAACTTAAAAGGACGTGATACCCGCATGCGTTGTCTCCGTCTTACAAATGTACAACATAGCAAAAAACTGTTTTGCGCGGGATAGAACCATTCCCTCGGTATTTATAGTAGAATAATCAAAATTCCACAACGCACAGGGAACAATTTTATCTGTGTCGTAGCGTTTTTATTATTTGGACAAAATAAATAAAATTAAAGTCATCAGTTTGAGCACTTTAGGATTCTTTTTTGTTATTTTCATTTAACCATTAAAAATTATTGGTAAATGCTATAAAAAAAATAAAAACGCTGTGACACAGTTAAAGTTGTTCCCTATGCGTTGTGGAATTTTGGTAATTATACTATAAATATCAAGGGAATGGTTCTATTCCGCGAAAAACAGTTTTATGCCATGTTGTATATTTGTTAGACGAAGACAACGCATACGGGTATCACGTGCTCTTAATAATTATAATAAGTTATTAATTGGTTATTAATTATTAGCTTTGTTTTTTGGTGGGTAAATTATTTAGTATATTATATAATAATAAAATAGCCGTATGAGAATATAAATACGACAAAAACGAATTTTTATACTTAGACACGGTACAATACTGCTAGGTAAGAGAGGTAGGATAATCCTACTATACAACACATACAACACATAATATATTCTATATATATAAAAATGAAAAGCTGTTCGTAAGTCTAAATCGTAAGGCTAAATCTCAAAAATGGCTTCACCGATTTGACTGATTTTTTTTTTTTGTGTTTGTCAGAGCATTATCAGGGCAATGTTTGTATGAAAGAAAATATTAGGAAAATCCAACTAAAAAGTAGGAAATTTGGATGGAAAAAATATAACTGTGGCGCCATATTAGTCTAGCCAAAAAAAAACTATATTATAATAATTTATTTTTGTTTATTGTGTTTTATTTATTGAAAAGTTAGTATTGGTTATGATTGAATTTAATTTTATACCTAGTCGAAACCATACCAAACTTAGTAAAAATGGTATTCCTAATGCTAATTTTTTACCGTTGTCTCGGGAACCTATACACGCACATCGTAAACAACGTGTTAATAAGACATTCATAATTGCGTACGCACCACGCGAGGATGCAATCCACCGCAGATGGATATTCTACCTGAAAATAAACTGCTCGCATAATCGGTCTCACGGGCAACGCCATACAGAATGGCATAATATAATATAATCAAACGTGTCCTACCTGACTCACTGACTGATCAACGTAGACCCTAAATAATGAGGATTGAGGATTGAAATGTTCATGGTACCTTCAAACCACCATGTAAGTGTGCACTAAGAAAGCATCTTCCAAAATTCGAATTTTAAAGTGGTACTTGCTCAAGTATTTTGAAATTCAATAAGATAATGATCGATGAAAATTTTTAATTTTTGAATACTATACACCGAATATTAAATAACGAATTGAACAAAGTTTGAATCATATAGATTTGGCACTTTTAACGGGCAAAGAATTGCATGGAATCAGCTAGTATAGGTATACATATATATATATATATTAACAATTTTTTGGCAGATATGTCGATTTATAATATTTGATTCTAAGCAATGCAGTATATGTATTTGTTTTGGAGTGATCTGTTTTGTTTTTTTTCTTAGTTTTTCATTCATTTTTAAAGCAAAATGTTTCAACTTTGAAGATACTTTTTGGTAAAAAATTCAAAATTGTATCTATTGGAAATCAGAGGTAGAAAAATCCAAATCCCAATTCCTACTTTTCAAAATAACTGATAAAACAAAATAAAAATAACGAAACACCAGTTTTTTGAAACATTTTATATTAGGTATAACCGTATATAATATTTTGACTTAATATTTATATTTCCATTTTCAAGACGTTATAATATATATTGTTTGAACATTGTATTTGTTTTTAAGTTCTTAATAGGCATTTTATAATTTCAAATTTTTTGTTTTGAACTTTTTTTCATTAGTCACTTTAATGTCATACAGATATAATTTCTTAAAAGTATTTCTTATAGAAGTTTAAAAAGATTTAAAATATCTAAATACATATTTATAAGCATTAGAAATTATAATAATTATAATATTATTTTTCATAAAATTTTATATAAACACATTTTAGTTATTATAATATCTATGTTAATTGCAATTATACAAACATTAATCGCAAGGACTTGAAACTTTTTACCATAATTTATATTATTATTATTTTCTTTACTAGTCCATTTTTAAGTTTTACTAATTCACACTCTTTTATGGTACGTGGTATTGACTTACTAAGTTAGTCACCATAATAATATTATATTATATAACAATATAAAATTATTATGTTTAATTTATCCTTATGTAATAAATATGCAGGATTTTTTTGTCAAAAATTAATTCATAATGTCGTATTATATAATATCCTTAAAAATAAAGTTTAACACCGCCATCGATGTCCATATGCAACGATTTATTATCAAACTAAAATTTAACACATTATAGTTACTTATCTTTAACTTCTCAATGACGAGATATATTCAATACCTATAATCTATATATTATGTAATATGTATAGGTAGTAGGTACTTGTACTATGCCATAATATGCATAGTGACATTTACTGTTTTTTGTTGAGTTAATATCTTAATTGACATGCACATTACTTACGCAAGATAATTTGTTTTTTCAATTTAATTATTATTTGAAAAAACTATTCACAGTGCTATCTTACTAGTTTGTAATTTTGCAGTTTTAATAAGAACACAAAAATATAAATAGGTAAACACTGCTCACACGTTATAATATTTTTTTAGTATAATACTACATTATATCATATTTACGTATTAAAACATATTATTTAGTAATATTAACTAGAGTATTTACTATTTACTATATTATAATATATTTAAATGTTTAATTATGTGTTTTTATTTTCATATTAATCCAAATTTAATCACATTATAACATAATTTTTCAGGATGGTTCTATAGAGTTCGAAGAATTCATCAAAGCTTTATCAGTTACGTCCAGAGGAAATTTAGATGAGAAACTTCACTGTAAGTATATTATTAAGTTATTTTAGTTTTCTTCACAGTTGTATAATGGTGGTATTTTTAGTGATTAAACTCAAATACTAAACTAAAATTGTAGGTCTATTTTATGCATATGTATAGGGTACCTACTTGAAAATAATAAAATAATTATTTGAAAAGGAAACATGTTTCAATTTCAATTGGGACGAGCTATTCATTTTTATTGAATACAATTTACGCTTCGCTTAATTCGTGTTATTTATTACCGAACTGTTTGCCTGGCACAAACTTCAAAGTTGTTTTTGAATATTCAAATCGACTATGTTTCAATGCCACGAGTAAAGCATAATATTCGCTTGAACAGAATAAGCATTAAATTCTATTATAAAATTAAAAAACATTATATTATTATAATTGATAAAAGTGTAGGTGCCTACAAAAACATGCATTTTCTAATATGTAACAGTATAATTTATACACATTAATGATAATATAATTCATCGGCTTGTGTTCTGCCAATGGAGTGTTGAACTTACGTGTAAACGTGCCTAATATAATATCGTGCGATCAATACAATCATACAGATAACGAGATAAGAGATAGTTGAAAGAAGAAAACGGAAGGTAGGTTTGTACTGTTTTTTTTTTTAAATTTTTTTATTGATCAAGTAATTACTTACAACCCGGCATCTATGGCCATTAGTTACATTTAAGGTAGCACAAAAGTTAATTACAATGGGTATGAATTATGTAGTAATTTTATAATTTTTAAATTGCCTTGAATAAGTTGGTTGATTTTAGGAAGTCTATCATCTTGAAATTGTCTTCAGCTTCTTCTGGTCCTAGTGCGGAATCGAGTGACACGTCGATTCCAATCCTTTGTCGGTCTTGTTCGTACTTGAGGCATTCGGTTATTATGTGTTTCAGCATAAACTTACCACCACGTATGAGTGTTAGCTTAGAGCAGTTGCTTTAATACGAGTGCCGCGTGGCCTTAAGTTGTAGATCGAAACAGAACCGAGCTGATGATTTTACATAAACTTTAAACAATGTATCACATTGCCCTTATACTCTATATTAGATTAATATAATAATATGATTTATTTATTAATAGAACCTTCATATTAGTATATTATGATGTTTTTCTGAATAAAAATGTGTCCGTAGATCGTAACGCGAGTGTACGATAATAATATGTCATTATATGAAGTGTGAGTTCATATTTGGCAAAAGGTAATAATTTTTATAATTTTTATTTTTTTATTTCGATGTCATGCAATCGCTATTTGTGTGAAAAGGCCATTAATTAGATGTTATGCAGTCACTCAAAAGGAAGGCATATTATAGAAACTACCTTCTAATATGTTATGTACGAATGACGTAAACTGATTGTTGAAATACAGTATAATACAGAGGATATTCTGAATATGCTACTTTGGAAAAGTTAAATAAAATAGTTACATCGATATTTCAACGTTTGCCCGTGATTCAATTATTGTTGTACGTAGAAAATAAATTTAAAGTCACTACCTAGAATACGGATGTATTATATAATTGGGTTTGCTGATACACAAAATATAAGTTAGTATGCCAATTATTTAAGTTTGATCAATGCATTTTTATAAGGATGTGTAATGTGTATTCATTTTTTGAGATATGCACCTATATATATATATATCATTGACGTATAGTTCCTATGCCCCACGCCCTTACATATAACATAAAAAATAAAATAATATGTCTCCAAAGAGTATATTATTAAAGACGCCATCTCAATAGAAGAAAATTGTATACCTTTCGAATTGTATGGTAAATGATGAAAGTTTAATTTGTGTAAGCCATAATTTTATAAGTAACAATAATATATACACAGACTCGGTGGAAAGTTTTTGAGTCTGAATACGGGCATTGTCTGCCATTTTTTCATTTCAATTTTGTTTTATTTACATATTAAATAAAATACTATTCTATTTTTCGTTTTGAATTTTTAAATGTTAATGTAGTGGTAAAATATGAATAAAAACATTTTAACCGTAGAAAATTAAAATTTTTTTTACTTTTTGCACATACCTCTATAACATTTTATTTGAACACTAGGTATTTGTCTATTTATATTTTAGTATGAACGTGAATAATATAATAGAATTTTTAAGAATATATATTATTTACTTATATTATGATGTATAAGACAAATACGAAATACCAACTATCTATGTAAGGTACGTAATACGAATGGTATTAATGGCATTGAATATTGAATTTGTATACATTTTTAATAGAAACATATTTAAATTTAAGCCATAATTAAAATAATGATTATTTTGATAATTTTATAATGACACTTTTTTGGGAACATTTATTCAATTAAGGAGTACTCATTGCTATAAGGAATACATGTTCACACTTCTTTTCATTTTAATAGGTACTTTTGATATTTTCCCTTCATCATAATTCAAATAATTAATGAAAAAATTGATTAATCGATCTCAAGTAAATTTTATACTGAACTTAAATTGTTCATATAAACGAATCAACTTAAAAAAAATTGTCATCTAAAAAGATTACGATATACAATATATTTTATTACTGTATACATATATTTTGCACAAAACTGTAGCTGTAACAACCGTTGATATTATGCTTGTGCGCCTGTATCTGTATTTTCATTTAACATTTCAATCCCACTAAAAACCATATTTTATTGTCCACACGCCATAAATCACCCATAGATACATGTTATCGTAATAATTGATCTCTTCTAAATCTTCAAAGCGCATTATACAGTATGTAAATCACTACCTATTGAATATCTTTATCGATGATTAAGTAGCTACAAATTTAAAATTTACTTTCTCACTTCGTTATAATAAACGAATTGTAAATATTTAAAAACCAATTTGCACCGGTTTTTAGTATTATAGAAATATACCACATGTTCAGTATAAAATATATATTATAATTAATAATAAATAAAATTATTACAATATTATGCAAAATGCATAAAATATACCTGTATAATATATATTGTCCAAATAATATAATATTAAGATTACAATATTATAATGATTATTTATTTATTTACGGGGGACGGAGTGGATGAGCGGACTAAGGCGTCAGTTGCGACGCGCACCGTCGTCGGTTCGAACTCGGCCACGGGTGGCATTTTTCTTCTGACAGTCTAGGTGTCCGGAGAGAGAGGCCGCCATCACCCACCCGGGCATGGCAGATACCTACGGGTGCCCACTGAAAAATTCTGCCAAAACAAACACACACGTGTTAAAAACCTACTGTACCCTCCCCCACAGTTCCACAGGCTAATGACATCAGTTGTCGACGCCTCAACCTCCTCTCCCAAAAAAAAATGTTTATTATATATATGTATGGTTATAACGAGAAAATCTATCTGGCCCTTGAAACTCGTTGTAACCGATCTCTACTGTATATATTTTTATCATGAGACAAAACGTTTTCTTTTCCTTTAAAATTATTACCCATATATACCCATATATCACCCAGTTTACTGCATGTTCTATAGTCTGATATGTTTATACATATTGTAATATTGCGAATAAATGGATACTTACTTTATTCACATCATATATTATTGTTATTCTTGAACATATTTTGTTTATATAGAAACGGTAAACGGTAGGGGATACACCACAAATATAATAATTGTTCTACCCTCATGACCTCATCAGCACTTTAAATAATATTCTAATAACAAAATATTACTTCAATATATTTTTAATTTAGTTCACAGAAACATTTTGCTTCGGAATATTGTATTAAAAGCATTTTTTTTAAATAAGTAAAATAATCTAGAAAAAATGTATTCATGTAATAAATGAATAAAAATCTTTTAAACATTTGTTTTATTTAAAAAGTTATTGTGTTTATAAGCACTTAAGATTTTTTTATACAAATATATTTTACAAAAATATTCAACATTTCCAGGGATAATATTAGAAGGTATTTTTAATGTCATGTTTTTATTTATAGTTTTGTTCGTTAGATATTCAATATTAGTCATAATTGATAATCTTAACATCAAATTATTTTGATTTATTTTGATTATAATCTGAAAATATTTTAATAAAAATTAATTTAAATTGTTCAAGACTAAAATTAAAATGTTTTATGGTGTCTGTCCGTCAATACTGTAACTAATAAGTGATTAACTATCTATGTTCAACAGGCAATGCAGGCAAAATGCCTGTAATATTTAACGACTGTGATCGATGTCTAGTGGTCTGTTGGACGGTTACAAAGTGTTTCACTAAACCAACATTTTTTTTAATGTTTACTCTACAGAACAAAAAAATAACGATATCAAAAACATTAGCTGTGTCTTTTATTTTTTCAAAGTTTGGAATAAAATTATCATTCTGTAGGATAATCTCCTGTCAAGGTCGTGTTAAAATGTTAAATTTAAATTTGTCTTGATTAAAAACAATTTTTACTGACTATAAGTATTACTAATAAGCTAATATTCTAATGCTTATCAAAAGTGTATTTTTCTTCAAATAATGATGTTTCAACATAAATTATCTATACCTAGCAGCTATTATGTATTACAAATATTATAATTAGGTATGTATTATAAATATATATCTGAAAAATATGTACCAAAGTAAAAACATAACGTTGGATATCAATGTGCATTACTAATAAAATAATATTCAAATACCAATACCTAATATTAATGTTAAGTACATAGACTAGAGTTTGTTTATTTTTTGCTGCATACATGAAATGATTTAGAATTCCTTAGAGCATGGTGACTTGATTGTCTTCAGTCGAAAAGTTACAATTAATTTGCAGGTTTCAACTACATCTGTGCGATAATTAGTTAAGTTATGATTTGATTGTTTGTTTCATTGCTATAAATTTGTTTATTAAATGCCGTTAAGTTAAAAAAACTAATCTCTTAGTCTAGTTAGTTGTTAGTACCTAAATGTTTTCATTGCATCAGTAATTAAGCACACGCATTCATGTGATGTGAATAGGATTGTTATGCGCTTTGAGATATTTTACTATGGAATTCATTAGAAATGCCTTTGTCAAAATTATTATTTAAATGCTTTTCAAGTTGAAATTGTCGGTACCATTGTAAAATGATTTGTAAAATGTTTCAACAAATAGTTACTTCTTATTATTCTATTGTCAAACTTAATTTTACGAAATTCATCTTTAAAACAATTTAGTTTCCTGTAAACTAAATATCACAAATCAGTGTTAGAAAACTACCATCAGTTGTTCTGTTAAAAAATTATTTAAAAAACTTAGTTGTAATTGTGTTACACATAAGGTCACAGTTTTTAATGTATTATACATCTCAGCAAAAACACTCCGCCAAACTCCATGAAAAAAACGGCTCCAAAAGTTGTGATATCATTTTATAGCTAAGACTTTGAACTATAGATATCATTTATGTTAAAATAGTCTGCTAAATAATTGAACTTAGCTTGGTAACTTGAAAACACTTGATCAGTAATTGATAGTAGACTATAATATTATGTACCTACTCATTATGCTATAGCTATAGTATTTTTGAAATGTTTAACTTAAGTTACCAAGCTAAGTTTAATTATTTAGCAGATTATTTTAACATAATGATATCTTAGAGTTCTAAGACTTAGCTGTAAAATTATATCATAACTTTTAGATGCGTTTTTTACACGTTTTTGTCGATACCTTATTATTTGTAAGTCATTGTTACGTGACTAGAAATAAGGAACAACGTGGTTTAAGATAGAATATTATTAAGTCCTAACTTTTTTTAAAAGCCCTTATGTAAATTTATTATGGTAGTTACATGACGAGTACGCGACAAGAAATACGTGGTTTTAAATTTGAATAATAAGATACGTGATTGAGAGTGTATGTGTATTCGAGAATGAAGTGGTAGAAGCAAACACTATGGCAACATCATAGATATTAAATAATATAATATCTATAATATATATGGCAACACGCGAGTAAAATATCGGTAAAATAATCATTTTATTATGGTGGGGGGGGGGAGGGCCCTTCGCCGATCATCGTGTCGGATAGTGCATTTTAATGTGGGTCACGAGAAATATTATCTAATAAAATATTGAAAATACGCTACAATTATTTCTTGTTAAATTGGCTATAATTCTGTTGATATTGTTCAAAACGGTTTGAAAAATACAGCATGCGTACAATTTACATATAATTTTCAATTAGATGAATGTATTTTCAAACTTCATTATTTAACAACAATTTTCCTTTCTTGAGAAATTTTTTTCGTGAATCATGTTGCTTCCTGTAATAATTATCAGAACTATTATTAGGGTCCGACAGATTTCACGTGTTTTTTGCCTATGTGTGTATTTTAAGGCTTTCTTTTCTTTTATACTTGGCGCGGCACTTCCGGGTCGTTGGACCTGTAACTAACTGCACGACGTTCCTTCAATATTAAGTCCCCCGTCTCTATAAGATTAGATATAACACAAAAAATGTTTCTATGTCCTTTATGTATTTTATACAGTTAATCGAATTGCGATTTTTTTGTTTTTCTCGATTATTTTGAAAATTCCTGGTAATTGACGTTTCAAAAATACCAACTAGATCCAATTTTCTTTCATAAATCACCCTCAAAGTCGAAGACTGAAGCATTGTTTCTACTATATATGTTGTGTGCAGACAATGTGTGTTAAGTCATTACATTCATCGCTCCACTCGAATCTAAAATACGTTTAAACTTGTTGTAGGAAACCTCGCAGTCTGGTTCACGTAACAGGGTTTTTAAACGGATTGTCAGTACAATCCTTAAACTTCCCGAATGAAATTCAATTATCATATGAATATTTTATACTATATCCCCCAATAAACTTGTTAATATCGCCCGCATTATATTGATTAACACATTAAAAAAATTGTTTCAACTCGTTTTGTTCAATAAAAAGAACGTGATTATAATATTCTATTGGGCAGAAAACATAGAACGACATGAAAATTTGCAAAAATCTTAGATAGGTACATAAATCGGTTGTATACAATCAAAAAACGTATACAGGTTAATGCAAATTATATGGAAGTATTAATCTATTACGGATAACTGTACGATTCGCATTATATGTCTTACTATCGGTATACCTATACAAAATATTATGAAATTTAAATGTCATTTCATGCTCAATAATAACAATACATGGGTAATTAGTTTTCTCCAGTGTGCATCCGTCAGCATACATTTTTCGCGTATTTGATAGTATTATAATTAAGGACGAAGTCCGTGAAACCTTGTGGACGGACCTCACGCTGTGGCTAAGGCTAACTACATATTATAATATTTTAATTCCCAACAAAAGGAAAGGCCAGTGTGCAACGACTTTCGGGTCGTGTGTCGTCGGTGTGTGTATAAATTATAGTAAAGTATAGGTATTATTATATTATTATATTAAATGCATATATAGCCAACCGGGTTTTTCGTACGAAATCGTCCTAATACACAGCGGCTGTTCTGGCAGGGTAGATCCCTATTCGGTGAATTTGCATATTCAAATTTCGTATAATGTGTAACCCGAGAACGAACTGTGGTGTGTAAAATATATAAGAATGTAATATATTTTGTACGCCTATGAATTTGTACTAAATCGCCGAGATTATGTCCCGGAGTTCCTACATCATGCGAATGTGAGGTGCACGATATTATTATTATATAGAAACAATAAAATGCATTTCGATGCACATATTGGGTTCGATGGTTCATTAATATATATATTATAGAAAACCCTCTCAGCGATCAGTGGTTGGAAAAATAATCTGATGTAACCGGCACTGTTGTAGTCTCAGTAAGATGCATTGGATATCCTCGCATTCATCCAGCTTTTGATATTTTTTTACAGTTTTGATAAAATAAAAATATTTAATACAATCACTGCAGCATACCTAATATGATTATATAATTATTAAATCTCCATTGATACGGTAGAATCTCTGCCGATCGTAAACATACTATTTACACAACAACAAGCTGACGAGCCTACTTGTACATTTTAAAACCATTATTAACTACTTACTTTTATCCAACAGTGCAATGAGACAATGAGTGTTTCCTAACTCATATGATTTAGTGTAGGTCAATTACAATTACATTTTTTGCCGTAGGTAATACAATTTTACAAATATTGCAATATTATCGGTAGTTTTAAACATCTTTGGTATTAGTTATGTAACAAATTTTACTGAAAACATATATTAATATACAATTTGTATAACATTTTATTTCATTAATATTGCCAATACAAAACTCCTTAAAAATCGATGAAGATCTAAATTAATACTTACCACTGTCCACAAATACAAACATTAACATTAACGGCTTATTAACGTCCCACCAGAACGGGTTATTTTTAAACTAATTTCAACGTAGTTTTAAGAAAAATTAAAATGTTTTTTGTTGCCAATTTAAAGTAACTAATTTTTAGACACAAAATACTTATAAAAAAAAAAAAATAAGCAACAGCATTATACAGAACATCTATTATCCATTTTTGCTAATTAAAGTATATTTAGTGACATTTAATTTTATAAATTCGTATATTTTCTTTGTTTATTAATTATTTTAAATTTTTGTTAAAACAAAATTTAAAAAAATTAAAAAATCGTACAAGTTGATTTTAAATGACATTGTTATCTTCAATTTCCATAACAGGTGTTTTATCTCTGTAATTATTGCACTAAATCTAATTTGTGTCAACATGTTAACGTACCGAACATTGTCGGTAACCCGTCCTTTACTGAATTATTAATAATAGTTAATTAAGTTTATTCATATTCATGATATGATAGGTATACAATATTATCTTTCTTTGTCAGAGATATTTTGAAATCGTGGCAATTATTTTTTACTGTTTGTGATTATGTGTACTATTACTCGTTAATCGTTGCTTTTTTTATAATCACCCGTTATATCTTATATTTTCTAATAATATAAACGATATAAATGAAATCAGCTGCATATTTACTGATCTATAATATGGTGCCTGATAATACTATTATGTTCTATTCAATACAATAATATGTGAACTAGTGAATAATCTAATAAAATTAGATCCACTTGTTATTTTTATTTCATATTTCATGAATAAAAATTGTACCGAGGTTCCAACGTCTATTATATCCTCTGTATCCTTTTATATAAAATTAAAAAATATTACAAGACTATAGCGGCTTTAATGTTTTAAAGCTTACGTTTTGAGAAACAATATATTTATAGTATTGTATTAATCCAAAAGTACAAAACAATACGATACCTATTACATTTATAAATATATTTTTGTTACCTATTCAAACTTTACCTATATGTCTATATATTTGTAATATAATATTAAAAAAATAGGTTTTATAACATTGAATCTATTTACTATGCGATATAAATCATAAATTAGCATAAATAATAGTTTATTTTAATGCCATTGAATTCTAACTGTTGACTTTATTCCTTTTGCTATTTTTATAATATTTTCATGCGTTATATCATTGAAAGTTTGTAAATATTTTTTTCAAACTTGAAGTTTTTCTATTGATATTTTTATACCAAATTCAAAATTTTATTTTTACATTTTGATTTTATCATACAAACGAAAGCTTTATGATTCAATACAAGGTTTTCGGTTTCTAACCAAAAAAATAAAAATACTCGTGTTGTATGTACATTATAAGTATTACGAGAAAAGGACTACTACTTACAACTAAAAAAAAAAACATGCGATTTACTTAACATCATATTTTTAGATTTATATGTTATTTTTGTAATTAAATGTATAATGGGTCATTAACATGAATAACTAACATGAGGTAAGTTATATTATTACCATTATAATAGGTACCTACGTGTTTTATTCAAAATTTATTTCTTATAATTTATGATGTAACTATGTAAGTGACTTAGAGTAATGGATTTATGATAAAACTCATTGTAGTTAAGTGACTCAGCAATAATATACTTAGATAAATATCATACAGTAAATTATTTTATTTTAAGACTTATTTAATATGTACTGACCAAAATATCAATAATATCCCATTTGTTCGTAAAGTATGACTTGATTTTTAATAAGCTTAAACATATCATAATATAGATATAGTATAAACATTAAATATATATATATATATATTTATCAACATTTCTCTAGTACAGTTTTTATATCGTAATTCACAAAGACGAATACAGTTTTTTATCTCGTTTTCGTCGTATTTATACTTAAATACGTAACCAAAGTATATGAAACCTTGAACAAAGCTATGAACACAGTGTAATGTATAGGTAGTCGTATAGATTAAATATTACATTAGTACTTACCAAACTAAGTACAAATTATTACTCTAATAGAAAGTAGAAATATTTAAAATAAGGAAGTCAATTGATTTTGGCAACAGTACCCAATACAAAATGTTGCAAGAAAAATAAACATTGCTAAAATGTAGGTTAAGTAGTAGGTACATATACATTTACTTTAATCCATAACATTTACCAATCACTCGTATTTAATTATTATTATAGTTATGCGTTTTTTCAATAAAAATGTTTTTTTTTTGAATATGTGTTTTGTGCATATGTGGCTGCGAATAAAAAGGGTAGCATGTTTTGCTTATTGTCTGTACAATTATAAAGCCGACGATAATATCAAACCATTACTTTAACGGTCTCATAATATAAATATTATGTTTTACGAGTGCCTTTTTAACGAAATACAAAACGGAACGACTAATTCACGGAGCACAACAACCTGAAGAGCTCGCAAGTTACCCATATCTTTGTTTTAAATCGAATCCAATGCAATTATAACTAGTCCCGTTCAGGGATATGCTGGATCTGCTGAACACAGCAATGTTTAATTTTCTTCTTAAAAATGACAGAGAATTTTTACATTTTTCTTATCATTACATAATATTAAAATAGTTTACATGTATGGATAGTTATATAGATAGATATAGACGATTGTATATTGTATAATATTGCATAATAGTAATATTCTAATTAAAAATGCCGTATCCGAAGATCAAGTGGCAACGGCCAAGTAGATTCAAGTTATTTAATGAATATCTGGATAGGTACGGATTGTAGGTACATGTTACACATTAACGCTAATTAACATATTAAAGAATTTTTTATTTTATGTTGTGATAGTATTATTTTTTAGTTTGACTTAATTCTAATTTAGAAATTTTACTACGGTTTATAGACACAATAGTTATAAATACATTAGGAAAAAATCAAAGCCCAACTCCCTAGGGGGTGGATTAAATTATTGCCCTCCCGTCCAATACTTAACTGATATTTAAATAAAAATATTATAAGTATAATGTAATATTCTATGATACACATTATACTGCACATTTTTCGCACCCTTATATTGTTTCGTGGTTTTATTTTTTGTATACCTACCTTCAAAGTACTTGATCATGATTATAATAATATAAATTACATTGGCAGCGAGGCGTATATGTAAATTACAGAGTTTGCATTTTCTTCTCTGTTGCCTGCAGCGATCGGACCGTATAATATACCATTTTGCGCAATAGCCGATGGGTTCTAAGTTATACATGACATAATGTTATATATTATTATCGTGTCATGCAAACGACGCATCGTCGTTAATTTACGGAAGTTTGGTCTAGGCATGCTTGTCGTCGAAATGTCTACCGCTGTTGTTGTGGCTGATCTAAAAGCTGTCCCTCATTATTACTCTGCAGCGCCCGTCAGTTGTGAAGGGTTGACTGGGGGAGGGTTGTTGATCATGTGAGGTATAGGTGCTGATGTCGGCGGTCGTGGTGGTGGTCACCTTTAATATTATTGTTACTATTACGATAACCTAACCCAAGTATAATAATATATTATACTGTCATCGCCATCTGATGTCAGCAAATGATTGATGGGTGTTCATGCGAGAATCGAAAAGCGTACTGATAATAATATTAACATGTATCATACATCGCGTACATTATTTTAAATAATATGCGCACACGACCGGAGATTTAGCGAATCGATTAAACTACGGTGATTATGGAACTGTATATTATAACGAGTATTAACAGCATTGCTATTAGAAACATTAAGTTGCAACGCAACATTATATTTTATAGGTTTGTAACGGCATGTTATACGGCGCGTGTAGTAGCCTGCAGGTGGTGGCGGTCGTCGAAAATCCCACGTCTCCGCCGCCACTTGTCGAACATTATTGTAAGTATTATTGTTATACGGTTCGATGTTAAACTTGTTGTCATGATGCCTATCCACGGAGCGTGACCGCTGAGGTCAGCTCCAAGTATATAAGCATAGAATAAATTCAAACAGTCATATAATATTATGTGCTAGGTCTACCTATGATTGCAAAACAATGCTTAATGGTAATGAATCTCAGTACAGTGTATGTACATAGAGGTGTCATACCGAGTGTACACTACAATCTATTTTGATACTCGACGAAAATCAGCAACCAATCCTTATAGTTCTCATTTTATCTCTATTCGGGTATACGTGGAATGAGGATTATATTGATTTCATAATGATGTGTGAGTTGAAAGTTAAATATATTTGTCTGGTAGGAAAGAGAATCTAGTTGGTAATTTGGGGGAGGGGAAAGGGGTGGAAGGTCAAAAGTAAAAAATTCCCAACACTTTTCATAATAATCGTGAAAATCAAAAAAAAATTAATATCAAATGGCAACTTTTACGCAAAACTAGTTTTTGATAGGATCAATTTCTTATTTTATTGTATTTCAGAAACAAATATCCCATTCATAATTGAAATATATTTGGTTATATATTATCATTAATTTATATATACCTACGTGTATGATTTAATTTTCAAAATATTTTGTCAATAATATATAACATCAATACTTTTTTTTACGACGGTGAAGGTCTTGATAGACATCACATCAATCTAACGATAAATATGGGGTACCGCAGACACGACGGCAGCATTCCACAATACATTTGAATGTCACCATATTCCTAGCAATATAAACATTGAGATATTTTTTTCATTTTTGAGGTTCTTCTACTTTTATTTTTGAATGCAACAATGAGGATAGTTGAAAGATGTCTAAAGCTTTTGCCGATTTTTCTAGATCAACAAAGAACAACTTATCTCTATAAATTATAATACTATTATGAAAAACAAAAATAACATTTTAGTATTTATTTGGGTTTAGGTAATACAAATTAAAATATACATTTAAAATCGTATTTATTTTTAATATTAACTGTAATATTATTAAGGAAATTATTTTCCAAGATCATAATATTTCAAAAATATTAAATAAAAATAAAAGTCATTAAACAGATGAATTGTGAAATGCTCTGTGGCTTATACTATATCTTAGTCGTTAATGTTATTATTTTAAATTAAGCTTTTACTCATAAAGGGAAATCGTTAATGCACAGTTATTTGTGCCTTCATCACTTCCTACATCACCAATTTTGTGAGATTTTCAACGTAGGAGCTACATTTTGCAGCGCGAACTAAACCGCATCTATTGATCGTGGTGTGTAATATTTTAAACAGCATTCGTCAATTTTCATCATTTTATGATTTTCCATTATTGTTGTTATTATTATTGTTCGATATAATGGATTGAAGATGGGCGAATGACGTAGATAGTCGTTGGCGTACACCTATAATATATTACGACCAAGCAAAAAAAAAGTTTCTTTTTATCTCCGCACTACCCACCGCCGCTGACTTAATATAGCTGTATATAGCATATTACATTGGTGGGGAATACAAATCGACGAATTAATTTACGGAACTAAATTTTATGGCGGTCACGAAATGTTCATTTTTTGCCCCCTATCATATAGTTTCATTTTTTTTTGTTATATTTAGTTTTCGATTTTTACATTGGACAAATATGGTAATACCTACCTAATTTTTTATTTTCTTGATTGACCGTATATCTATATGAACTTTTTCTGAATATTCTCATTGCAGAATTTTATACTTCAATGTGGTGGGGACAAATGTGATTAGATTATACATTATAATTGTGCAGAATCATTATGAATTATCGTTACGTAGTATAATATTGTGCCTGACAGTAACAACATAATATAGTCATGCAATTTAACAGCATTTCAGATTCATTTAAATGTTTTACATTTGTTAATAGTATTTATACACATCAATTATTTCGAACCACAATACCATACGTGCTTTAAATTTAATAGCGTTTATATTATACACTAAAATGCTTCGTGTGGATTGTATAACCTGCAATAATAAAATAACAGGTGGACATTGTGTTATTTTAATTCGAAATGGATTTTTTGTTTATTTTGTTATACGAGACTTTATTCCATTAAATTAACTAAATAAATAATTATATTGAATATTGAACATCATAACAGTTCATGTTGTTAGTTGAACTGTATGTCTGCACTACTTATATTATATCATAGTTATTAATTACAACTATTGAACAAAATTATATCATTATGCAGAATAAAACGTTAATTTTAGTTTATAAAATATAATTTATTTTAACGGTGAACTTCTCAAAAACATAATGATGACATACATTGTAAAAATGATCTAAACGTTGAATTGAATAAAAATATTCTATTTGTTCAATATAAAGGAACGTTATCTATACATTTATAAAACGTATGGATATATAATTGCAATATATCAAGCATTGCAAGACGTTCTATAAATTTTCTGTCATCAACATTTATGGTAGTAAAAATGCTTCAATGTTTGATATAATTATCTTTTCTGATAGAAAAGTGAACGTAGTTTTGGAAGTCAAAATTCTAAAATACCAGTAATAAAGCGTCGGAAAGTATTACGATTCAAAAACATTTTGATATATATTATGTATGTATTATATGATATTATTGTATTGTACTAGTATTATATTTTATATTCTTATCAATAATTATATAATAGAAATTAATTTAGCAGTTTTTACTATATAGAGATAGTTACTATTAATTAATCATTTATTTAATATGTAATTATTGTGTTGTACAATGAATTAAATTAAAACATGAAAGCTATAAAAAAAAAACAAAGTAATTATATTTATTTTGTTAAAACTTTGTGTAACAATCAATTCATTGAACTTAATTAGTTTGTAATAGTTAAACTTGTTGTACACAGGCTTCACTTGCGGTGGCATGTATTTAATTTGATCGCTTTATTTTGAAATCTAATCACATTTTTTTTTTTTTTAAATAAAAATCGTAGGTAATTTTTTTTTTAAATCTCTGATTTTCTCTGATCTTCTATAATGATGCAGCACAATTTTAGGAACTATGAATTTAGATTTCCAGTTTTTAGTGTATATAATGTTATAAATGTTGGATGTCAGATTTTAAGCATTAGATATATTTTCTGAAAGTATAATTCATAATTGTTTTTGGCCAGAACTAATGCAATATAAGGGAGTTTAAATTCATTGCAATAAATTATTTGTATCATATATCGGTAATGTTCACGCGTAAAGCATACGTTGGTGATAATGCACTTACATTAACGTTGTTTAAAAATGATGCATATTTAGCTGTATCGGTTGGTTGAGCTTATTTATTAGGCTTTAAAAAATAATATCATCAGTGTCACAACTACCCCCTCCACCACCACTACTACCACTCCAATAACTGTTGTTCACATAATAAAACCATACAAACGTGGGTGCTTAATTTTCCATAATAAACCTTTATACAATAGAAAATGGTTTTTTTACTTACGCTTGATTGCACTTGAGGTTTTTCTGTTACGTATATTATAAATATTTTAAAGAATACAAACACTAAAACACTACAGCCGTAAAATATGCATACACGCAAACTTCAAAAAATAAAACATATCAATGCCTTTAATAACATGTACATTTTTTTCTTTCCCTAAAAACACGGCAGTTACCCATTTTAGGAAATAAATCACGTTTCCGTCGTCAATTCGATTGTAGGTGACATGCAATAAATCAATTAAAAACAATATGGTTTTCAGAGTACAAACATGTTCGTCAAAATTATTCAAGCATTAGTATTATATACTGTAAAAAGTCATCTCGGAGAATATGAAAGCGAAGGTGTGTAGATAAATGATAACAATATTATGAAAATTCGTATTTAACAATTTAAAATGTATGCTGAAAAATATCCAGTGATTATATTTAAAATCGAAGCGTTAGCCAAATAGAGTAAAACTAAACTTACAATTCAGCGCGTATACTGATATGCTAATATTGTTAACTTTTAACTCAATTACGAGGTATCTTATTCTGCTAAGGGGTCGTAATAACCTTGCATTTAACGAAACTCGAAAACCTAATAAACTTAGTATTCTAATTTCAACTAATATTGTTGCACACGCACACTAATAATAAGAATTACCATGAACAAACACCATGGTTTGTTGTAGTATTTACAATATAGATCAATAATGTTTTACCAAACTGCCAATAGGTAAATACTAAGAATATTTTACAACGTTTCTTATTTTATTCGAAGCCATCTTTAATAATATAATATTTATATTATTATATAGACAAGGCTATCGTGATACTGAAGAGTACATTATACAATAATGTAACTGCATAATAATACCTATACGCGTCATACTAATATTGGATTACCTATGTAGGTATAAATTATTAATACATTTGAATAATTTATATTAATAAAACCTTTGATCTGTAATGTAGATTTGTAAACTCTAGAAACTTAAGATGGTTTTAAAAATTGAATACAACTAGACTTAAATATAATTTTATAAATTATAATACGATGTTTACTTTTCATTAAGTAGTATAACAATACATAATATTTTTCTACATTTCTTCAATAAATGTATGGTAGTATCATAGTAAGTATTTTTCATAAAATTACCTTATATTTTCTAAATATATAGTTAAAGATTCATTTGTGGGAAACTGTTGTTAAGGATGTAACACTAAAAGATTTTTTTTTCATATCTTTCACCGAACATTGAATGTACTTACCTAAATATACATTGTTTATAAATCAAACAATATTAAATACGATAAAAACTATATTATTGAGTATAATTGTTTATATAACGTATACTAATATAATATTATGCATTCTAGTTAAAGAATCTATACACAATAACCCAATTTCAATGTAGATTTCTTACGTTTTTACTAGGTAACCTACATTAATTGAATACTAATTGATCATATTCATAATTTTTATGCAGTAAACTGATTATGCTCACAATCTATTTTCACTTCATAATGGCATAATGCATATGTTACAATTCAGATTTTTGGAATTTTTAAGTAGCTACCATAGTCTAATTTATTTCTGTGCCAGATTTCATCGCAATTGGATGAACGGTTTAGGAATGCATAAAATACATAATATTATGTAGGTAGAAGCATTTTTTGTTTTTTATATATAAATTCTTTGGATTGTTATCATATTTTAGTGCTTAAAATATAACAGCTCAGAACACTCGTTCAAATTTTTATTTATATGCATCAACATTATGAAAAATATTATCTTTGGTTTATATTATAATAATAAAAAAAAAAAATGGTTCACATTTGAAAAAAGAAATTTGCATCAACACAGGATAATCTTAAATATTATAGAAAATACAAGTAATTCAGAATATCACCTTGGTAAATTTAAAAATTCTAAAAATCAGATTCTAAATTAATTTATTATAAATAGGAAGTGGATGTGAGCATACTTGGTGAATTATTTTACATATTTACAGTAGGTATTTTAATGTTGGTACTTTTATGTTTTTGGAATATATTTATAAAAATCTATTTGGCCAATTACGTATAATAAAAGAAAAACACACAAATTATACCAAAACATTTTTGTTAGTTCAAAAAATTCATAAATTACCTATTGTCAAATAATTGATAATGATAAAAAATATAGTTTTGTTCCAATAATGTGGAAGTAATTTTTTTTTTTTTTGAAACAACAAAACAATGAGTTCTATAAAATGGGAATAGGATTGTGTTATCGTGCATGTGATGTAACGGTTGTTGTGGACAATCAAAGTGACTATATTTTTTTTTTAACGGAAATAGATTAGGTAAAGTTGTCGTTGACCGATCTATTTTACCTACTTTTGAATTTTTACGGAAATATGTACAATATTGAATATGTTATATTCATTAATTTGACGCCAATAATTAAAACATTTAGTGATAGAAATACATCGTATATTGATCCTAACAGACAAGTCAAAGTGTATGGGTAGGATGGTTCGATTTTAGGTATTAGATAATATTATTTCTTTATCAATGAGTTTTGCACAAACATTATTATTTTTTTTAAAGTACAATAATTTTGTGTTACACGGTAAAAAATGTGACTGACCGAAATATTCTCGCTTGAACTTTTTAAATCCCCCTGTAAAAATGGGCTGTGAACGTGTGGATAATATTATGATATATTTCATCAATAACTTTATATCAAGTCTCTGGAAAGGGATCGATTTTTATTGCACTGTTTGGTGAAAGTAATTTTGCTAGAGTTTTACGTCTGTTTTCCTCTCAATTTTTCTTTTTAACGAGAAAACTGATAAACGATATTTTCTCTTGCTTGACAAATATATAAGTTAATACAAACTTATTTTATTGTTTGTTACTGCCAAAACGCATACTATGTAATTTTATATACGCCCACTTTGGAGATTATAGTATATATATATTTGGACCAGTTTTTTTTAACTAATAAATAAACAGAAACTATTATATTGTGTGATACTTATCTTAATATAAGTAATATGTATCGAAAACGTTGAACTTTTCATCTATGAATACTTTTTGTGTTATATTCTTTGTTTATGTATAATAAAAGACAAGCTTTGAGATTTTCATTTGATACACTGTACAAATTGATATGAAATCAAATTGAATTACATATTTTTATTCTAAAACATGCATTGTATTATATAAGTCATATAGTAGTGTTCTAAATTAAAATTCATTTTTATATTTGCTGAAACTTATAATTTTTCTTTCGAAATGCTTCTTTTTTTTCTAATGTTCTGGAATTTTCCGTCTCCGGTTACATGGCGTATCTGTTACTGTAGTTTTTATTATATTACGGTAAATGTAAAAACATAAACATCTCACGAGACGAGTACGAAAACCGTATGATACACGCACCGTACTCGCACGCATCGTGTTGTTGCACGTTTATCGTGATTCTAATATACGAGCTTATTTTTACGTATTTGTTGTATTTTTAACTATATATAATATTATTATTATTATAACGCGTGTACACATCGAACTGTTAATCTTTATATCGAATAATAGTCTTTATAAGACTATGCCGTAAATTGTAATATGTATAATCTGTTCTTTTTTAAAAAATCTATTCATCTGTTCTTTTTTTCTATTTCAATCTTTGATATCGTGCTGTACGCTTTGACATTGGAATCTACTGCTGCGTGTTTAGTTGTCCCACAGTTTCCTACGTCACATAGTCTAGGCACCCTTATTTTATTAGTTGAATTTATTGCTCAAAGTTGCCGATCCTGGGTTTTATTTATTATGTTGTGTTTGCATCGTTTTGAATGTTGGCCAGAACGCCCTGAATAAATGATTGATATTGGTTGTGTTATAGAAGTTTAATGTGGTAGGCTGTTATACTATACCACTATCACCACTTTGTACATTGCTTTGACAGGGAAAATGTTTATAGTGAATTGCGTACAGGTCCAGTACTTCTAAGGATGTTAATGATGCACTCAGTACTCTACTTAGATTCAGAATATCTGAAAAATAAGCAAATTATAATGGTTCGGACATTTTATTTGCATAGCAAATAACAATAATGTTATGCCTAGTCCAAATAGTTTATAAAAGCAACTGTCATAGAACTACTAGTACAAACTATGATAATCTACTACTGTAGGATTCACAAGATTATAGCTATCTGTTTACCGATGACCATCATCACTGCTTTGCATCGATCTCGGATTCTGGATACGACGTGTCCCTCATAAGCATATATCATATTTATTTAAATAAAATGGCTGTTGTCTAGAATTCTCAATATATATTCTATATAAATGGACCATAAAGTCATCACTTATTGTTATTACTTGGTTGCTGCTACGTATTGTTAAACCATAATAACCAAATTTAGTTTTTTTTCCATATATTAACATTTTGTTTCATTCGTCTATTTATTTAACGATAGCTGCAATAATTGTAATATTAAAAATATTGTTCTCGTAACAATTAAGATGTTTTAATTATTAAATGGATATTACTACCACCCTACCAGTATATAAATATATTATACAATAATTTAATAATTTTAGAATAATATTTATCATGTTAAATTTGCATATGATTGTCGGCAACCATGAATAACTATACGTTTGAAATAATTTGTATGGCTGTAGCCAGGACATATTTTTTTTCAGGCGAGGGACACCACCCGGTTTTAATATTCAATGATCAAATAAATAGGTCATCAAGTCATCACAAATAATTATTACTCTTATGACGATAATACATTTTTGGTCTTTTGGAGAGGGGGTGGAATGAAGTCCTTGTCCATAGCTATGGTAGTTATAATATTAAGACAGTAAGAATAAATATTTATATACTGTTTTAATCAATTTGTTTATTTTATTTTATCAGCGTATACCCACATATGAAGCCAATAGCAAACATATGGTTAATGTGAAGTTAAATTAAATATTTTTTTTTATTTCTGGGCTCGTGTACATGCAAAATATGAAATAATAGTATTATAAAAAAGAAGATAAATCAATTGTTATAAATGCTTTGGGGTATTGTGTAGTTTAGTCTGGAGTCGGGCGTCGAATACGTTAAACCTATAAATATGATCAAATTAAATCGAGTGAAAACCTTATACTACATACATTACAGCATACACATGGCGTACATAAATCATACATTACGGTTGCACCTAATATTATTTACAACTTTATTTCGACTGGTTTTGTTCTTATAGTAAACCTAAACGTTATGAAATTATACTGGGAATTGGGATTCATATATAGTATTATTATAATAATATATTATGTACATAATATTGTTATACGAACAAAATTTCACTTTACGTTAGTACTCGAGTGTAAGACTGAAGCGTTTTGTATTTTCAACAACGGAGTATATTGTTGATACAGTATTAAACAATTTGTATTTTACGTAATAATATTAACTTTATGATTGTAAAAGTGTTACTACATTGAAATTGTTTCGTGGTACCTATATAGTTCTGCCATTTTTTTTAGGTACCTACAGTTCAAATATTGAATCCCCCGTTATACGTATTACACGCTCGTGGTAATTACAAGAGGTGATGACTTTTATAAATTATGAAGGACCGCTCCTGTTGAGTGTATGCAGAAAAACCTGTCGACTGGGTTGTAAAACATCGTAAATTTAATTTACTATATCATATAATAACAAACAGCTATTTATAAATATTTAACATTACTCATTATAATATAGATACTATATAGTTGAAATTGGATTTAAGAAATAATATTAATTATTATATATTAGGCCGATGATGTTTATGTACTGAGTGTTGAGGTATACTAACGGTGGGGGAAATAAGCCCATTTTAACATTTTTGGTCGTGTTTATTTTTCCTGAAATTGCTTTTTTTTTTATCAATTAAGGTCACTCAGTTTCTATATATTAGTAAAATGACAACACCGAAAACAGCATAAAAAATTCGTATTTTTTTATATTTTATAAAATCCGGGTATAACTGAGTATTTCAATGGACAAATGTAATTTTTTTAATAATTGAAAAATTATATTTATTTCAATCAAAATTCTATTTATATTGGTAGCAATAACTGATGACATTATTAATATTAAGTTATAATTAACAATTATAAATCATGCTGCTATTATACAATTTTAATAATCAATTTAATGAAATAAAATAAAAATATTGGAATAAATTGTTATGTTTAAAAATTAAAAACGATGGTACAAAAAAGTTAATATTTTTTGGTTTGTTAAATAAATTGTATTTTGTATAGTTCTTAAATTATAATTAATATTTATAACTATTAACTAGTAACAACCATAGTTTAATTAAATAAAAATAAAACACGGACCTATAGTAAGGAATTGAAATAAAAACATATATAATTGGAGTACATAATAAGTTGTTTTTCATATTGTGTACCCACACTTTGTACATCATATTATATTATTATAATAATACATTGTTTAGTCTGTACAATCATACCCATATAGCTATACAGTATACACTATATAATGCATGAGTAGATTGGTGATATTTTTCAGCTAAGTAAATATAAATCTAAGCAACCTACAGTAACATTATTTTTCTTTATTTTTCTAGTTAAAATTTTTTATCTGTACGTATGTACCAACATTTATTATTCTATTACACATTTGCCCTTAATGAAGTAATATCACACAATAAAGTATATCTAAGTAAATAAAATAACAAGCTAAATAATTAATATTTAAGCAAGTACAATATAACTACCCAATAAATTTGAATAATAATTTAAAGCATTAGGTACTTATATATGGGTTGAATGAAGCGTAAGAAAATATTTATGATTGTTAATTGTTGAAATGGTGTACTATGCATCAATATAAAGCGTGATTACCTATGTAATTGTTACACTATTTTGAAAACTATTATAATTTTATATAAATAGGCGACAAGCCGCAAACATGCCAAATCTAAATCTACTTAATTATTTTGTACAAATATTTTTTTTTTTAATGGATAAATTGTATACATGTATAATTATTGGTTGATCCAATCGAATGTATTGTAAATATTCGATATTGTAGTTATATTTATAAAATTTAATTTTACATGAAAAAGTTGTTGTCCAATGAATTATAAATGAATTAATGAAATAATAATGTTGCCCTCACAATAGGGTGGCAGGATTACATTTTAAAAAATCCGGGACACTAAAATTGAACTTGTAAAAAATAGGTAATTATGTAGCTATATATTTACCGCATAAAGATCGGTCCATCAGGAAATTTCTCGATATCTCGATATGCCAATCAACCCTTATTTTATAGTATACATTAAGTATACACTTCAGAGTACACTAATAAGTTATATTAAATATTATATTCATATAAATATAAGTACCTATGATATATTATTATGTTTTCTATGATCACACATAGACTCATAGTTTATACTACCATAGTAGATACTAGAGACAATTAAAATTGTAAAATAAAATGATATAATTACAGTTGACGACGTTACGAGGGTCGTGTTTGTGATGTCAATCCGTTTTTTCCCCAGTTTGTAATAGGTAATGAATTAATGGTTAAATTATTCTATTTAGCTTTAAAATAATATTTAAGAAATTCATCAAATAAAAACGACGATAAAATAAACTTGATATCGCGGAATGTCCAATAATTCTAAAACAATAATGGTGACGTTGACCATCACTAGAAATGTAGTAGGTTTAAGTGTTTTTATATTTCGTACATCAGATGTGGCATTACAAAAATAAACTTATAGATGATAATTATTTCATCATATCGATCATTTTCTAAGTTAAATTGTTCAAATGTCCACAAAGTTTTTCATTTGGCATGACTGCACGAATATATTTTTCGTTTATACCGCACTTTGTAGACATTTCAAAAAGAGACATTTTTTTTTTTTAAACGTGAAGGTTTTTTCAAAGTTTACACAATGCGGACGATGCAGGTCCGTCTTTAATAGCCAAAGTTTTGTAGTATTCTTATCGGGTGACTGAAAACTAATGGGGCGATCACTTCGCAAGTATCAAATAATAAAATTCAGACCACATAAGATATTATTATGTATTTTCCATCTATACCGTGTTCGATTTTTCAAAACGTTCATAATAAAACCATAGCACATCAGCAACAATGACACAATACACACACGAAGCCATACAGTTTATAGCAAAGCGCTCAAAAGCGATTTCAGTTTTATCAATTTTAGTACGCAATGAGTAATTTATTTTAATACTATTCGGCGTATAGCATAATATTTTATAAGACAAAACCACATTAGGTCAACAAAAATGTTCAGGACAACTCTATTAAATATTATGTAATATTAATAACGTGTAATAACACCACCAACTACACAATATACCTACCATTAATCATTAGGTATATTATATAATAATAATTTTACATGTGAATAGAATATGTGAGAAATAATTTACTTTTTGACGACTAATTTATGAACCATAATGATTTGTACTCAGAAGGACACTTTTAATAGCCCAAGTAGTTACTTTTTGAATTATCAATTTTTTTTAATTTGATATAGCCATATAGGTATTATTAAAATTTAAAATAATAATATAGTCTTATGCAAGCTAGGTATAATAATATGTGTATAGATGGCCAGTTTTTATTAGGTAAAATATTTTAAATAATATTATACATCCGTTTAAATGTCTATCCACAAAAATATTATACCTAGTCCCTGTACTAATATCGTTGTGATTATTATCATTACAGAGTTTGTAATATTATTCCGATTTTCTCGTATAATATTGGACTTTCAATCCGGAAGACCTATCGCTACGACTTAAATTCGACCCTGCCATAGTCCCCACTTGAACAATAATATTATGACGGATCTTCGTGCATTAAATTAAATCCACCCTGTATGCGGATTCGTGCATTAAAATACAATTTAATATCATGACGCGCATAATATTGTGTATGTATACATTGTTTTGGAACCATTTTTACGTCGTTTCCGGAAATCTTAAATAAAAACCGGCGGACGGCGGGTATAGCATAAAATGTTTTATTGTTTTTTGCCTAGACGGCGCGGGGGCGGACGCTTACTGTTCCAGTAAAATTGGCGCCAACTCGTACGGCCGCGGAGTAGGAGGACGGACATCCTCACACATCCCTTACGATTTATATCTTAGGCGTCGGACCACTATGATATAATACGCGTACACGTATGTCTGTGTATTGTATTACGATGTTACGATCTCCTTATAGGCTCGGTCACAGTTATATCCGGTCGGCGGTTATAATCGTTCTTCGGACGGTTTTATCGGACCACTCACATAAAATCGACCCGTCCGCCGTGTGACGTCTGCGTTAAGTTCCCGACCGATACAATACGAATATTATGCAATTTATGATGATATACGTTATTGTCTTATCGCGCCGGCTGCACATCGTACGATGGTATTACTATACTGCAGCATCGTTAAAACTTCAGTCGCCAGACCGATATTGTCATTATATACGCGATCGTACGATTTTATATTATTTTATCGGGTCGAGGTCAGCTTAAACGATACATTCCGCAGTGTCATACACTCATGAATTCGTTCGGGCGGTGCGGTGTCCATTATTGCGCGTTTGTAAAATATTATAATAATGTCGTCGACGAGAATCGGCCCCGAAAATGCGTTTTTCTGTCACTCGTCATCGCGCGAAGCATCCCATGCGCGCGTCCCGAAACTTGCAAGTGACGTCGATCATTAATTTATCTACCTATATTTATAAAACACAAAAAATGTTTCTACCTTTTTAGTTATTACGTCATTTATGCATTCCTAAACCGTTCGTCCGATTAGACATTGGGGAAGTACCTAGATAGGCTACATTTACAAAAGGGTAAATAAGAGGTCCATAAGCCAGGGAGGTTCTCAAACAAGGATTTTGAGATTTACGATGGACATTTTGGCTTATGAACGGTTTTTATTGGTAATTATTATTTTTATTGATGTGATAAGCCTGTGTATTTTAGTACAGAATTTATCGAGTTCGAACCACGGTTTCGGTGGACCATTCTTTTAAAATTTTTTGATACTTTAGTGTAAAATCATACACTTACGTATGAACCACGTGGGGTTCGCGATCTACCGTCTACCTGATAATATACTGCTTGCATAATCACAAGTGAATCTCTGCACGGACAACTCCGGTCGGGATGGCTAAAAATTAAAATATATGTAATATAATTTACACATAAAAAGACATTGCTTCCACAGTGTGTTACACCCAAAATGAGTTACAAAAACTTAGCAATATCAAAGCATTGCCCTTTCAGCTAGTACTATTAATATACAGCTCTTGTTCCAAAAATACCATATACATATAATATGACATAATATAATAATAATAATAGTAATCATAATAATGATAACGAAATATATCTATACAGTATAGATAATATTGTGATACCACAACTAACCGCATTACGCCCACAATTTTCCTTAGACATAATAATACGGTCCGTGCATGAAACACGGTGCTTGCTATTTTGATTGTTATCATTACTATTTTCCGACTGTATTAGTACGTACCTATGTACGATTATTATTATATTATAGGTGCGATTTGCCGTGTCCATCACCGTGTAGATAAATCGCACGATTTCCTTATTCGTCAAATAATATTGTATTTCTTGACCTTATAATATGTTTGTTTTGTATTTTTAAAACACTTATATTGATATATTATAAGGTGTGTGCGCGCCAAGAGAGCTGATGAAGCACATTGCCGAAGGACCACTCGACGTATAATCGAGACTAAAATTTAGTTTGTGATCGACGTCTTATTTCACACGTACCGACCAATTAATGTCGCCTTTTTAATAAATCGGGTAGGCAACCTAATGCACATGACGACAACTGATATCAGAGTAGGAACGGGAGGTGAGGTGTCAATGGAAAACAGGATGATACAATTTAGTTATTCGAAGTCTTGACGTCGATCCGGACAGCCGGCCCAAAGTGGAGACACCCGTTGTACTTGGACTCTGAAGACCCGGGTGGCCTCTCCCACACACTACGGCGAGTGCTGGTGGACTTACGCGGAAGTGGATATCACAATGGTTGAAATTGTTGAGTACAGTATACGTACACACCGCTGGTCCAAATCACCCCACAGAATAATAAGAATATAGCAAATCGACTCACGGTTTAGGAATAGTGACGCCACATATTTATTTCGATAATAATAATACGTATAAAATGATGCCGTTACGATAACGGCGACAGGTATTGTCGCAATGAAAACACAAAATAAAATAATATCTGGTCACATCGACCGCACATTTGATTGAACACTAATCATAATAATATATTTTACGCTACATTAGCGGAGACGAGTATATATAAAACGAACGACACAATGATAATTTCTTACAGTTGAAATAAGTAAAAAATGTGTACACAGGACTTAATGAACGACACAAAGTAATAACAATAATAAGAGCGTTGGCCGCAAAAACTGATAAAGAAAAAAAAAACACAAGAAATATGAAGATAATTTACATGTAAACAAAGACGATAAAAATGATGACTCTAATAATCAACAATAATAATAATACACAAGGAATCACGATAGGAAAAAGAGAGGAGTGGAAGGTGGAAATGACCGATAAGAACAGTCCGTCGTGCCGTCGTGCTCATTAGCATATCACAGTTGATAATTTTCAGCGCCATCATCAGGTAACTGTATTATAATATCAACATCTATGTAATTTTAACTCATAAGTGTCTTTTTTTTCGTATTTTTTTTCATGAAACTAAAATGTTTTCTTATAAAAACGTTCCGATACTTAATCATTTTTTTTTTTTTTTGTATTTGTTTATGTTTGCTATTGTTGAAACTTAGACTTTTAAGTTACACCGAAATTTTTGAGTTAATATCACTAAAGTTGATTTCTTTGATAGGTTCATCGTTCGTGTTGCTCTGATATTCCTGAAAACAAATTTGTCATGTGTTTTTACGTAAATTATCAAACATAAAATATATTATTGAAGTATTTATAAAGCTTAAAAGATCCTTAAGTTAATATAATAAATAATTATCGTTAAGTCAAAGTTAAAGTTAGCTTCAATTACTAATTACGTTATGAATTATTATAGAACAAAAAATGAATTACAATTTAAGTATCTTGGCGAACTGCAAACAAAGAGTATGGGTAGTCTATACAATATCGTCATATTGCACCGCATACACGACATGATAAGAATTTTACATAATATTTTACAAACAATATCTAGTTATGATTTTGAATAACAAAAATTTGCATTTTACAAATCATGTCACGTACGATTTGCACACATACTAAAAACAAGGGTTCAATAATCAATTTCCAGAAGGTAATATTTTACGCGTACACTGCAATGAAAATAATATCATACAGTGGAAAAACCTTAGCATTATTTCAGTTATGTGATTATAATATTACTATCGAAACGTTTTGTTGCCTACTTCGTTACAACAATAGTACCGTTTTCCAATGTCATTAAAATACAGTATTTAATAAACTATGAAACGTAGAAAACCGAATAATATATTATACGTTCAATAAACGTCTTAATATCCGGACTTTCCTTTGTACTAAATTTTTTTATATTTTGTGAAATACCTAAATATTTTGCCGATATTTCATACTGACGAACGCGCCTTTCTGTTGACATATGATTTACTTTCAATACGGTTACACTTACGGGTACAGCTCCAATATATTATAAATTCGTTGTAAAAACTTTTCGAACGATCATTTTTTTTTTTTTTTAATATAACTCTTGATGGAATCGCGTTATTCCGAATTTTGAAATGTAACAAAAATGAAAAAAAAAAAAAACGGCAAAACGTGAAAACGACGGGAAAATCTCTGCTTGATAACGAACGCCGACATTTGTTAAATTGTATTCAAGTTCGCCGTAAATATTAATAATCCGACTGTTGAGATTTAAGTTTATTTATATACCTATGTTCTATACACATTTTATTGGTTTTTTTTCCGTTCGTAGTTCAATGATGCGTATCGTTTCGTCTTACGACTACGGAGTTTTTTCAACTTAACATAATAGGTGCACGAATTTATTATACACGTCGGAAAACATAATAGTATACAATATCAATCCGCTAACTTGAATGGTTTAATCACCAAACATTGTTTGTATAACTATTTGCCCGACTACAAAACGCGCGTAGATATGCAACAAGATTATACCCGCAAAGCCGTCGTCGGGCGACACGGTGGTAATTGCTTCATTTAAAATTTACGATTCCAGAATTGGCTTTATTTATGAACCATGTCAGTGCAGGCTGAGGAACATAATTGTTGTTTTATCGGTATTTTATTTTTTAGTCCACCCACCCACACAACGACCATTGATTAAAAACAAACAAGACGGTTTATGAAAACACCGTGGCGTATTTTTATTTCAGCACCCGCTCCGAATTCATCCGAATTCATCCAAATTATATCATGACGTGCATTTGAACACCAGTGTGTGTGTGTGTGTGTGTGTGTGACTCTCTACGACTATGAGTTGCTTAAAATCTTTAACACGACGAACCACGAGATAGTGGAATATATATCACTATGCTTTACTGCAACTGCTGTAAATATTTAGAATTGCCAAATTTTGCCAAAACTAGGTCAAAAGGCAATTTGTGAAATAAAGCCTAACCTGCCTGACACGGACAAGATACATTTAACACAGTGTTCGAGGAAATAAAGTTTTTGGGTTTTGAGAACTAATTTATGTACTTGTTTATTATAACCTAATTATAAACTGTTAATGGTATTAACTGACATGGACACATATCGGCACAAGTATTAAATTAAAACAGAGCAATTAGGTACGAGGGGGCGCGTATGGTAAAAATAAGGTCACCAAAGTATACCATGTGATACACCAAATGGCAGTCCAGTTTGGAAGCTTATAATTTATACGTATTTGCAATATAACATTTTAGGGAAGATTTTTTTTCTATGACGTCAGATGCGATCGTTTTTTTGTCACCTTCCTTTGGGCATTTATTGCGATAAAAGTGTGATTTCTTACACATTTGTAGGAGTGAATACATTTTTCCCGTTTTTAATTTCTTACGAGTGGAATTTTTTGTTATTCATAAATGCTGATACGCAAACAAAAATACAGTTTATTGTTTACCTACTAGTACAAAATGTTTAATGTAAAAAATTTACCTTCTGAACAACATATTTTGTAGGTACTTCTTATTCTATGGAAGCTCTGAATTGTTATAAACGATGATCTATGATTAATGTCCTATACATTTTAAATTATTTTAAGGGTATGAAATTAAAACAAAAGTAAATAGAAACCTATGACTTTCAATACCTAAATTAATGAATAATTAATGCTGAACAATATTTTAAAAGAGGATTAATATCATTCTTTCCTAACACATACTGATGATGGCGTGATGTAGTACGTTTTCAAGCCATTAAAGAGAAAAACATAACATAGAAATGGCTTGTAAAAAAGATCGTCTTTCGTAAAAATAAACTGTATTCACTATTCGCTTATGTTAACACACCTATAATACACAGTGTTACAAAACAAAAGTTCTTTCAACAAAATACTATATTATGTAGGATCACGTAAAACACACTTCTTTTATACCGTTCACAGTTGTAGGTATAATATTGGTTTGTGTGCGTGAGGAAGTTCCCTTTGTCGCCCCGTAACGACTTTTACAATACTATATGTGGTCGACCACTCGGATGATGTGAATATTATCACTATGTAGCTATAGTTGGTTCACTACGTTTTATCTCTTTCCGACTATTGAAGAGTGTACCTACATTGTTGTTATTATAACATTATGCTGCACTGTCTTATGGCGTTATGTAGCATTTGCCTTATACATACGCGAGTATAATATAATAAAATACTATATGCGTGTTTACATATTTATTGTATAATATGAGCGTATAAAGAACGACGTGCTGTCCGCGGTATACTAGAGTAAGTACTAACGTCATAGTGTGTTTTCGAAAACGCACAAAAGCAAAACATTGTGTACCTACCGTTAGGTAACGCTCTTACACGAACTCCTGAAACGTAAGCGTTTTCCTTTTTCTTGGGCTTAGAGTTTCCGATGTGTTTTTTTTTTCTGATAAAGTTAGATAAACTTATAAGGAATCTTGTATTACATTTTAGAATCATAGATTTAAAAAGAAAAATGTTTAGGAATTCCAACTCAAAATAATTTACGATATTGCCTTTTGTCAAAATTTGAACTTTAAATGCTTAGGTATAAAAAAAAAGTGACTTTAAGGGCCTTGTATTCAATTTTCAAGCTTTTTTACCCAACAAATGCAATTTTATTGACATTCATGGAAAAAGAAACTAAAAAAATTGGAAACTGAAAATGTCCGTAAACAGTTCAAAACCAATCCAAATATTTTGAAAATTGTATTGTGTATTGAAAATGCTTATATAAACAACCAGTGAAAATTGCATCTATCTACGGTCATTTGTTTTTAACAAAAAACCAAAATCAATTTTGTCGAGAACCGATTTTGCATAATAATTCCTGGTTTTAAATAATTTTCTTTTAGTATTTCAGGGCACTTTTGAAAATGTCTGGAAATTTTCACCTCCTCAATGCACCAACTAGATTCACTTTCCCATCGAACATGATACTGAAGTTGAAAACCGAAGCATTATTTCGACTAATTATCGTGTAAACAGACACAAATAAAAAAAAAACTCACCCTTACATTCGCTCCGCTCAGAATCTAAAACATCAGGGTGCACAGTACCAAAAATATAAAAAGTTGAGTACGGAAAATATATCTTGATATGATGAAGGTGGATGCAGATTCGGATGTTTAAATTGAAATATGTACTGTCCTGTAGAATTACTAATTCAAACATCAAACATTACAGTTGTACTTAGTAAAGTAAAGTATTTGTTTAGTTTTGAAATAAAAAAAATAGCCCACTTTAAAGTAGATGTTTTGAGTGGATTAGAGTTAAATAATATACTTAATACGAAATATTGTTGACTTTACAATATAGACAACTGATAGAAGTATTTTAAAGAAGAAATTCGATCACAGTAGGTATATATTTAAAAGGAACATAAGTGACATTGATTTGTTGTCTTATTTTGTTATATATTATAGTTGTTGCTTATGAAGCACAAATATAGGGTAATTGTATTATATAATAGCTAATAAGTATAGCTACTGACCAGGACGGGAATTACGTTGACACTGCCTATTCAACGTACTGCAAGCAGTTCAAACGGTTTCAAACCCGGCTAATTCGAAAATAATAAAACCTTCTTTAAACTCGGAACCCAAAATTCACCAAAGCCTGAAAAAACTTTTGAGTGTGTTTAAACCTTAAATTATTTTAAACATAAAGAATTGAAATAGTATTTTGAGCTTTTATCGTTTTAGATTTGAACTTCACAAAATATAAATCGTACTTTGATTGTTTAATGTTGATGGACTAAACGGCGTGGTATAAATGTATAATATATTATATTGTATAATAACTATTATGTGCCTATGTACATATATATAGGTAGGTTAATTTTAAATGAAGCCATTGAACCAGGCATTTAAGACTCAAAGTAATGACCGGGCCAAATATATTGAATAGTTTACTATACGAGCCACACATAAAAATGTAGTGAAAAAAAATGTTAGGTAGGTACAAGGAAGGTTAGGGTTTTATTTACAATAGTATACAAAACTTATTCAATTACAGTTTATCGGAAGATAAGACAGAAAAGTAACATGATGTATAATGCTTATATACTATACACCTCTCACTAACATAGTTGTCACACGAAAGGAAAATTGTATAGTTTTTTTTAATTAATTTTTATTCAATAAATATTATTCTTTAATACCGCTATCCACAGGCCAAACAAAAAAAACTAGCCAAGGGCCGCGTGTTTGACATGTCTGCATTAAACTTATCTCGTGTATTTGTTTGAAGTGTAATAATACACACATATTAATATAAGTACTACTTATTATAATAAATAACTAATCAATATAATTATATGCCCATACTTAGTATACCCATATGGATAATAAAATTGTAAACGTAATGTAACAATCTCTACAAAACAGTTCATTGTTTTGTTTAAAACGGTGATCTAATATGTTATTTTTTTCAATTACCTAATAAAACATTTTGTTGAACGAGACAAAAGATGAATTTCACAGTTTAAAATAAATCAAAATATCGTTGTTATACTTACTTTGACCGCCGATGGTCAATGCTAAATAACAATATAACGTCTGGGTGAGAATTGATTTACATAACGATATAAATTATAACAAACCATGTTAGTTATTGTGATATTATGAACGGTTGTTTGTTATTCGGATATACTTGCTCCGTCTTTTGCACAGACAATAAACTGATGGCAATAAAAGAACACTAGTGTTTAACATGTCGGGACGAGCTTTTTGACTTGCACTTATGCATTACGAGTAATCCTATTTACAGTTATGGCATTAGCCAAGTAGTGAGAGACAAACCGTCGTCACAAGCTGCAAATGAGGACTCGCGTAGTTAAAAGAATGATGGGCGCCACTGAATGTCGAATACGGTGAACAGGAGCTATGATATGCTCTGATATTTTCCAAAATAATTATATCGTACTCTTAAGCTGTACGTTCTTGGTATATTGTGCAGCGAAAGACAAAATTATCCCGAGTATCCCGATAAACCTTAAACTACAAAATCTAAAATGGCCGAAAACAAGAGACGCCAACATGGGTTTTAATTGTGTACTTAGCGCAGTAAATATAGGAAGGCCATATTATTACGTATAATACTCGTATCTAATGTGAGATTTATGCCCTTGTAGTTTTAATTAGACGGACAACGAGTTAATTTAATTACGATATAAATAAGTGATGTTTAACATTAGTTGTATATCGTGCTAAATTATTATGATTAATAAATAATTATACATTGTATATTATACATTTCAATTAACGTGAACAGAATGTAATAATAGCTGATAAATACAGATAATAGATGGCCATATGGATTAATTTTAAATAATGCATTTTGAGTATTCTACCTTTTTTAGTTTTTTTTCTTAATGACATTTTTATTCGCCTATCAAAATGCTCGAAAATGTAATACAACTAGTTCAAGATGAATACATTTTTCACCAATGCAATATTTTTTTACTAGTCACTAGTCCAAATATAGAATTAACCATCAATTTGTTTTGCACAGTTCGATTACGTTGTATAATGAGTACAGCAGTAGTTGTATTACGTAATTGGTTTTTTTCCTTTTTTTTTTTTTAGTGATTTAAGTTTAAAAACAATAAATAATGATAAAAGAGAACTTGTTGGGTCTCACGACGCTACACAATTGTGGCAAACTTTTTATCAAATGGAATTTCAAAATCAGAATTCAATGTTTCGAAATATTTGACTTTTTGCGCTCAGATGATTTTTGGATAAGTGAAATTATCTTCCACTTCTAGCATACGTGATCTAAAATGTTCAGAGGGATCTGTCATAAATCATAATCTATCCACGACGACCGCGTCTGCGTTCGTGCAAAGCCCGTGAATCATGACACGTACTTGACATTCGACGTGTGTTGGTATGGTTGATAAAAAATAAATAGATGTCCTGATATAAAAAAAAAATAATATATTAAATGAAAAATACACGCTGTAACTCCGTGGTGTAATATTGTTATTATTGTCTGTCACGAGGAAATATGAATAAAATGTCAAAAACTGCGCAAGCCAATGATTAATGATTATATAATAGCTAGGGGCATCTATTTGATCAAAACGAAATCAACAGGATATCGTACATATTTAATTTCATACATTTTATCAACAATTTTTCAAAACAAAATATTAATTTACTTAGCTTTTACGGGTACAGTAGGGACGATGATAATTTATTAGACCAGCTGTGGCTGTGCATACAATGTGTAGTATTTACATACACCGCGCGCCGTGCATACATTTGTATAATATAACGTAGTAGACCCTTCTAACGCTTATTATATCGCATTAGTCGACTAGAGACCATCAACAAATAAAGTAAAATATTAGCTTATGTTTTAATTAAAACATTTTTAGGTTTGTAATTCAAAAAATAAAATGTGTATGGACATTGAAGTCTCAGTAGAATCAAACTGAAAGGATACGCCTTACAAAATATAGTAATAACAATTACAAATAATTGCGTTCGTTTGATATTGTTATTATTAAATTATAGTAAGTACCTGCTACAACCACGTGTAGACTAAATATAGTACTATTGATTTTCGAACAGAAACTACTTATAATAATGATAAAATGTCATACCTACGTTGTATTCTCAACGAAATAAATATTGTTCTCCGAAAAACCTAAGCCTTTTTACAATGGATTATATCATTTTCTTATTTTATTCTCATTGTAAAAATTAAACATTACGTGGAATACGTATTGATTTTCACGTGAATTATGCTGACGAGTATTGATCGATACAAGGAGTTTTGATCTCGTCATTGTGTACTACATGAACTTGGCCAAAGACGTAATTCGGGATTTTCTATAAGCCGGTGGATGGTAGTTTAAATTATCTTGGTTTCTCCAAAAAAAAATTGTTTAACTAAAAGTGATGTGCCTATGTTGGAGGTATTATAGTCTATTGAAATATCGGATAAATGTAAGCTATTATAATGTACAAAACATAATATTGTACTCTACTATAAAACACAATATTAGAAACTCATTGAATAATTATATGGCTTACTGGTAACACAGATACACTATACGACTAGTATACGTGATATGTCGTGTATTGATATTGTCTTATGATCCATAATAATAATAATAATATGATAATCATTAAGGGTATAATGGGATACTATTTTTTTTTATACATTTTTAGCTATTGTGTCGGTAAACTCGGCTATAACTTGTGATAAGGCTTATGACAAACAATCGCAACCGTCGTGAAATGTATTATACATAGGAATCTATGATTTTGCGAAACTGAATTCGACTAAAAATGACAAATCCAATTTTCATTGTAAACGACGAATCAAAATAGTTTCTTTCAGATGTATCACTCGGTCGGTCGGCACGATTAAGAAAAAGTATTCAGACTTTTACTTTTTAGCGAAAAGCAACATCAGTTTGTGAGTCATGACTTATTTGCACGCGTCAGTGAGTGTTGATGACTTGTATGAAAACACAGCACTCAGTTACACGAACGTATACACACATATCCACTAGTAAATTCGTGGACGTTTTTCCACTTACATGAAAAGGGTCACTGGTTTTAGAGCAGAGAAAAACTTATTTTGATTGCAGAAGGTCGGTAACAAACATAAATGGACTTATTTAGCCGTATATAGATGTTTTTTTTTTCATAATTTTAACATTATGCATTTATATAACTTGAGGTTATGCTATGGGGTCTGTATTGCAACAGACTAATCAGCCTACGAAAGTCGTACTGGAAACAATTTGTATAGGTAGCAATTTGTACTAATTTTATGTTTGGTATCATAACCGAACCTGCTACCAGAATAGTATAATATTAATTATTGATTAGTTTTTGGTTTGTAAGACATTGTTACTGTATAACACACAAAATAGTATATTAATTATCAATTAATAATTCATATTCTGTACATCAATTAAGAAATAGGCTCATTTCAGCGATTTTGACGACTATTGCCAACATTTGAACTTGAAATAATTATAAAAAAGTTGCCAAATGGTAAATTGTCGATAATTTTTATTTGCCGCATGGACATGATGAAGATCCTTGTATTACTTCTTTAGGCCGTATTAACTTAGAATGGTTTAACTTTATTAACATAAATATATATAAAAAAAATTAAAATGAAAATTTCTTGCCAATAAGATATCTCAAAAAGTACCAAAATATTAAGAAAATATCAGTATAAATATTTAATGAATATTTTAAATATGTTTCTACTCACGGACTGGTTAAATTTATTCATTTCTTTAGTAACAAAATCATTTGGTCAAAAACTGGTATTGCATAAATATATGCCAGCTTTTCAGTGTTTTTTTTTAGTTTTCCTGATTATTTTTAAATATTATGATGGGAATTATACATACAGTGCGTTCGATAATAAAGGTACTTAATACGAAATATTTCGAACAAATGACCTTGAATTTGATTTTTATTACTGTATAAATTATAAAGAACTTTACACACATGCCCAAAAAACAAAACATTTTTGAACTACACCCTCCCCACCACTTTCTTTGGGTAGTAGAGAGATCATGAGATTGTGATCTATTTATCTATTTACCCCCCTTCCTTTCACGAGACATGTGCGGGCCATCACACTCAGTGGGGTGGGATCTAGTTGGAAATCGGACGACAACACGGTAAAATGGTGACGCATAGAATCACACAAATGTTTTTGAACTTTGCTAAGAATCGAACCGATATGACTGTGCGAGTCGCAGTCGACTGCGTGACCACTGTGCCATTCCTGCCCCATTATTATATATAGCGTAAATATCGGTAGATCACCCGTCGAACACTTGGTCGTAAATAGCTGTTTGTCGGTTGACTTTATACCGGTCAAACCGGTCCCATGCACAAATATATATTATGATGCTGTCTTTCAAAAAGATAAAAAAAAAAAAAACTTAAATAATGATAAAAATTTTTTTTTTCAAAAATGTTTTAAAAACATTGATATTTTTAGATATACCTAATTAGTTACATAGCGTTAGAAATCATTATATTTTATTTTGTTATGTACATACAACAATCAATTACCTATTGAAATCGGTTAACTAATCATAATCAATAAAACACCTAAAAATATTAAAGAATCGATGGTTATTATGAATAATAATATATCCAACTCGTCGATTGACCTCGAACCAGTCATGTCGATTATGCTTGCAAATATTCGTCAAACCAGTATTTCCACAATTCATGAAACGTAAATATAATCTGAAAAAAGACTTCTGGCGACAAAGCACAGTATTATTATGTAACAGAAAGCCCAAACAGCCTTACCGTATTTAGTAATAACGCATTAGTTCTACCATATCGTTTTGCCAAACTCAAAATGCATGACAGTAGATACAAATTGTTTTGAACTAGTGTCTATAGTATAACGATTTTTTACAATCGACCATTTACCCAAACTTTTTATTTCACAATAATATACACAGTCTTTACAAATTTTGCACAAAAAGCTTTTAGGTTAAGGGCTATACATAATACATAACATGATTACATGATAACAGGCCACCCATTAGTGGCACTTGACTGGGAGTTGTTTGGTTATCGAACTATATATAAAATTTTTTCCTTCCCCTTAGTTTCCTAACAAGTCGCACCAGTTCCTTTTTAGACGACACCTGGGGTGGCCAAGTAAGGTTTGGGTGGACAGGTTTTTAATGAGTGGGTTTTGGTGTGTTTGGAGACGGGAATGAAAACTTTTGTAGAAGCGTGCAGCTTCTTCTGTCACAGTTTTGATTGAAAGATCATTATGTAAAGTGTAGTCAGATACCAAGGGTGGGACATTCGTCATCTCCTAAGGGCAATATTCTGGATTTGTTGGATTTTGTTGGTATTGGAGACTTTTTGAGTACCCCATAATTGAAGACCATAGGTCCACACTGGTTTAAGCGATGTTTTATACATAAAAACTTTAACTTTTAATCCGGAGTGTTTATTATTTGTGAGTAATGTATGTAGTCTGCGAAGACAGGCATTTAAGGCAAGTCTTTTGTTATGAATATGGTCATTCCAAGTGAGGCGCTTATCGAAGTTAAGTACTAGGTGGCTAGGTATCTAACTGTGTCAGATATGGTGTCTACTGCATAGTAATTTTATTTTAAGGTAATTATAACAGTGAGTTAAAATATATTAAAATAATGATATGACATCCTAAGAAACGTCACTTAAATGGTTGAAGTATTTTTAAATTTTTTTTTTTTATATGGATTATTACCCGAGTAGGTACATACTTAATAACTGCAAAACTAGTATATTATACCTACATCGGTTTAAAATTTAATATTTTACAACGATTTTTGAAGAAGCTAAAGTAGGTTAGTAAGTAAATAGGAAAATTTATTTCCTAAATACCTATACAATATAATTTTATGATATATCCAAGAACGTCATAGTTATGATGGGTATACAACACATTTAAGTAGTAGCCTTCTGGTTATAATTATGTTAATTATTGATATTTTCAAGTTTTACTAAACGTATAATTATACAGGAAATATTGATAGTTAAAAACATAATTAGTAGGACATATTGGTCACTGGGTAGCTATAAATTATTTTTATAGAGAATAATTATCAACTTAAACTCGTAGGTAAACAAAAAAAAAACATAATTTTTTCGTCAATATGAAAGAGGCTTCAAAAGAAATGGTATTATGTATTAAAAATGTGATTAAGTTTAAATACCATTTAATACATTTAATTTGGTAACATAGTTATAAATTATAATTTATAAATATATTAAAGTACAAAGTAAATATTTGGTTGTTATTTAACCTGTACTTACATTAAAACAATTCTTTGATTATTTTGATTTATTTATATCATAAACATTTTTAGTTTAATTTTAATTATAAACTTGTATAATATATAAATATATTATAGAACCCAGTAGTTGTTTTTTGTAACCAGCTAACCTGTTAATTAAAAAAAAATGGATTTTTTGGTTTGCTTATATATTATTTCTTAGTTTATAAAATCTTTGATTTACTTTTAAATGTAAAATAAACAAAATGATGTTAAATTCTCATCAAACTTTAATTATATTATATACTTATACTTACATAATATATTATGCTTTATGTATATAACAGTACTAAGTAACCGAATTCCGAAACCAACGTTTTTACCAGATCGTACAAAGCCTACGCGTTCTGCAATTTACATTTTTACCTGTCGGTAGAAAGGTCCATATTATGAATTTTAAACGATTCACCATACAAAGTGACCGTTTACCAAATTTACAATATAGCGTTACAGGTAAGACCTGTGATCTACCAATTAACTGAATATATATAATGCTGTAGTTCGTGTTCACTAACACAACTAAATATGATATTAATGTTTTAACGTCATCATTATATTTCTGATAAATGAGGTAGAAATGGGATGATTCGGTCACTTGAGTGATTCGAATCAGTAAAATGATTAGGTCATTTGATTCGCGCATTCAATATTTCAGTCACATATCGTCAATGGGCGATTCGTAGAGAAGGGATGGTTCGGTAATCGGTACTTCGGTCACTCGAGTGATTCGAATCAGTCAAACACTGATATCATATTATCTAGTTGTGTCAAAATCACATTTAAGTTTTTAACCTCTTTATTTATATTTTCAATGGCTGGTTTGGTGTTGACGGATAAGAGGTCACAACTAAACACAGATAAAGTTGAAAAATTATTATTTGTAAATCACAATAAAGAATAGATTTGGCATTTTTGTTATGCACTACTATTATTCTTAGGTATCAAAATTATTATTTTTCAAACGATAGTTTTGACGGTTTGACATTTATTATTATAAATATCCTGAATAATAATAAAAAGTGACCGAATCAATATCTCATCTCTAAAGTTTAGTTGATTCGTAAATTATAATTGGATTAGTTGATTACAATTTATCTAGAACAATAATATTTATTTTATTTAATAATTAATTAAAAAAAAGTAACCAAATCATGCCATCTCTAGGGTCTAGTTAACGAGTTAACCTTAAAATATAGCCAATATGACACGCCCACGGATAAGTGCATAATCAGTCAAAATGTTCTGAGAACCGAAAGATCTAAAAACTATATGACCGAATCATTTAGATATTAGATTCGGTCGTAATTCGATCACGAGACTGATTCGGTCATTTTGATTCGTTCGTTCGCGACCGACCCACCTCTAAAATGAGGTACCTATACGATTGGCTTTTGTATTTATATTTTGTGTATTGCAAACTTGTCAATTGTCGCGTTTTTTTATTTATGTTTGGATTTAAAAATAATAACTCTTCTGCCATGGTGTAGGTATTCATACCGAAACATTATTTCTGATGGAGTTATCGTTATATTCCACGTGTATCCGATTATGTCACGGATATAATAGGCTTCGAGTGAATCTAAAACTTTACCCTAGACCACATATAGAATATGTGCGCTATAAGGCCGTTTGGCATTTAAACCATATGGTTTTGTTACGAGGTTGGCAAAGGGCTTACAGCAAAGTATGCATGTCGATTAAAATATTATGTTTTGCTCTTGTTGCAAACTGGAATATGGTTATATTTTCTAGGATTCCATACCACTAGCTACTCAAGGTAGCTAAGAGAGTCCAGCGTAAGTGTTTGCTAGTTACTTACACAAAATTCCTTATGCGAGATTTTATTGGCCTATCTTAATTTACTAAACGGGTGACGCACTGTGGGTATTAAGTTCGATCAAGGATTGCTGAATCAAATCGTCTGTTCTTGTCTCATTAACGTTCAACTCGAACCTAACTGCTCCATTTTAATTTCCTCACGGAACCACCAATAATTTAGCTAACGAGCACCAAAGACGATTAATGTCCAACGTCAATGTGGACCCAAATTTAAATATTTAAACTTCAATTCTTATTTTTTCTTTTAGTTATAATGGAAATATTGGAATTTGTTTAATGTTCGATGCGTAATAATATGATACTAATATTGAATGCAATGTTATGGTCACTATAAAGTAAATTTACTACATACATTGATATAATATTTGTCGTGACGTGATTGTTGATCAACTTTAAAAATCACAGAAAATTTTGGATCACATATTGGATTGGTTTTCAAGTACATATTCAACTACTATTCCATTATATGTCTAATTAGTTAATTAATTAATTACATATAATATAGATCATAGTATATCGATTAAATAAACTTTATATGTATATAAGTTATTTACCTCTAGAATCTAAACTCTAACTCATTATTAATATATGACAAATAATATTTATATAAATACAGATTATTCATTGAAGATTTTTTTTTTAAGTGACAGGAGTCACTTAAACTCCATTACTTGGCAAAATTTAAATGAGTTAGGTCCTCATGGGAAACTTTAAAATGTAGTAGTAGGACATATATACATGTTTCTTTTTTTATTTACATAATGCAATACTTCAAATATACATAGGTAAATAGGTAATTAGATTATCTTTCACAGAAAATGCACGATAACGTTATTACGTGAGAAAGAGAGAAAATGCAATTTTCAAATGTCGTTATACATGTCTGGAATAACTTAAAAAGCGAATCATAAGGCAAATAACGTATGGAAGTAATTTTCTATACACAATTATAAAACTTACTTAACTTTATTTAATTTTTAAATTTCTTATGTACGTATAGTACGATATTTGTTTATTGTTGTTTGTATCCATACAATTATCTTGCAATCAAGTCATAATACGAGTAAGAATCTACCTACTACAGCTTAGTCTACTTTTGTTATTTATACGATAATCTTGAATCTTATTATAAAAATGTATATAAAGAATAGATTAATGCCCTCATTTAATTTATCACATTATTTTACCGTTCATTACACTTTTGGTCCAAGGTAATAAAAAATAATTGTGTTTTAGAATTTATTGTATTAATAACTTTGGAAAAAAATCAAATTTCAACTCTATCGTAAAAAGTAATTATTTTTAACAATCTGACTTTATAATGGATATATTTTTGTCACTGATCTTTTTCAGTATCTCATATTTTAGAGTTACCATTTATTATTTAACACCCGAATTACATAGTCATATTGAAATATATTATACAAAAACGACAGACGTATAATGTTTAACGTTAGAACATAATATTATTTTAATCATACATATAAATGTATACAATTAAAAATATACACACATATTAAATTATAGTTAGGTTAAGTTAGGTTAGTATTTTAAAATAATTAATATTAGTGATTTAATTACTGTTATTACTCGCTTTCCAGAATACAAACAATTAACTACCTGTATTTAACATTGTTCCCTATATTGGTGTGTTTAAACTCGAAAAATAACCATGTTTTTTTACTCAAGGGGATCAATTTATGCATTTTATGTGAGTCTCGTTAGTGTCGTTTTGTAATTGTAAAACGATAAGACACTATAATTATTACGATCGATGATGTCAATAATGGCAAGAAAATCGTTTTTGAGTTTTTATACCCATTCACATATATATATGTTGTATAGACACACTTCACATTCACATTCAAACTTTTAAGGGTGAAATAAAGTTTTCAATTACGATGTACATAATATACTAAAATACCCTCGAAGTCGTTAATCCATAAAACATGAACCTAGTGTGTTTACTTAGTCTTGATAAACAGAATATAGATTAGGCGAACATTGAACAAGTACTAACACGTCGTACGGGTGGTATACTTACAACTTACATGCATAATATATTATAATACACCTCAATCAACGAAATTACCTGGGCCACAAAAAACTTTTCTCTCTGCTGGCACATTATTTTATAATATGCCTATATATTATATACATTAAGCGTATATAAAATACCATAAGATATTAGCTAGGTGCTACGTTACAAATTTCCGTGTACATAAAATGAGACAAAGATAAATCGGCACGGAAACTTTAACGGTTTAATTATTTTTCGAATTACTAACGTACTATAAATTTACTTTAAAGTCGGTTGATATAATGTACTACGTATATGTATGGCTCTAGATTTCTACGATACTTTCTCATGTTTCTACTTAAGAGGATGTCAGTGCAATATTTGTTTTCTCTCTCGGACCCACGCGCAACATAGATAAAATGGTTTCACCTAAAATGGTTTTTTTTTTTTTTTATAATTTTTGAGTAAACTTAGAGTAAAATCAACTATTACAACAATTGTAGAGAATAATATTTTTGAGGGTATGACGATGTCCATGTGTCATATTGATTTTTATTTTATCGTTGTTTGACTTTGTATTCAATTTTCAAAGTAAACAAAAAAATGTTGTAAATTTAAATTATGTTGTACTTATATCGGCCCACAGATACGCCCATACGTATATAGAGATGATGAAGTGTAAGCCGCCACCACCACTCGAGCAAGAATAGATAACAGGGTGGCTGGTGTGAAGTCGTGAATAATGTAATGTTATATTAATAGTTAATGATGTTTACGAAATTAATTCGTTGCTCATATTAAAGCTTCATATAATATTAGTATGGATTTCAGCACAGTACAGTGGTCTAAAGTGTTCTTTTAATTTGTTTGTAATAGTAATCGAGAAAAATTAGACTAGTTGTTACTTGTTTCTAAAATATTGTTTTAGGAGGACGTTCATTAGCTCCCGACTTTGTATGTCCACAATTTATTTGTCTATGGGTGAATTTACGTTTTTGCTTATCAACTTAGTTTACTGTCCAATAATATTGGAGTTTTTGTGCAAAATAAAAAACAGGTTTTTTACAACGTGGGCATAAAACTTAAAACATAAAACGGTTAAGATGATCTGGCACACACGCAACATAGATAAACCACATTTACGCATAATCATTTTTTTTTATGTTTTTAGGTAATCTTAGAATAAAACCAAATTACCGAATTATACGGACAATATAGATGGCCAAGCATCGGGGAGACTAGAGTAAAGTGGATAATTGTTGGAGTGTATAGTGCTCCTAAACATATTTAACCAGAGTTTTATTTAACTCCATCACTGCAATTATACGATGACTAAATACTTCAAACTTCATTATTATGATTATAGTTAAAACATTTTATTTAAATATATCACAATAAAAATAGCATGGTGCGTTTGATTTCTGATTACCTTGTACGTGTAGTGGTCAGCAGTAGATACATAGACCTGGGCAAAGTGAATATTGTTAATAACTTTTTGAATATTGGTGATTAAATAATAATGAGCATATAAGTAGGCAGAAATGTGTATTTTCTTTGCCGTGATAATATTTAGTATCATTCACCAGTTTACATTCACCATAAAAGCGTTAATGTCTATACGAAAATAGTAAAATTTCTTAAAAAAAAGAAGAATTTTATATTTTATGTTTTTTTTTATTTTGAGTTAATTTATTAATACGTGTTCACATTCATATTATACAATTATTAAATGGATTAACATAAATTATTTATTTATCTCATCGTTTACCACTTCACCCACCATATGTTTTCACTTTGCCCTTGTATCCGGGCAAAGTGAATAAAATACCACTTTAAAAATTTTTCATTTTTTTTGATTAATTGACTGCTTATTAGATTTTTTGAAGGAATAAATAATGAATTTGAAAAGTCAATTTATGATCATGTTAAAGTATAGTTCTGAAAATAATAGTTTGGACACCATTTTTTGACACATAAAGTTAACTTATGCGCTTTGCCCTGGTCTATGTATCTACTGCTGACCACTACACGTATGAGGTAATCAGAAACCAAATACATCATGCTATTTTAATTGTGATATATTTAAATAAAATGTTTTAACCATTATCATAATAATGAAGTTTGAAGTATTTAGCCTTCGTATAATTGCAGTGATGTAGTACTCTGGTTATGTTTAGGAGCACTATACACTCCAACAATTATTTGAATTGCTTTTATTATGTAAAATCATATTAGTTATTGAATTCAATATTCGATGATACAACATAAACAATTCAAAATATTACTAGAAATTGGAATAAAAAATGTTAAATGTATCTGAGTCAATAATTAAAAACAAATTCTAAAAGTTTGACCAGTATAAAAAAACAAATTTTTTCTATCAAAAATTATAACTATTGATTTTAAAAATCTGATACAATTAAATGGACACTATTATACGACAGACGTGATCTGAAATAATGTATATTATTTCATTTTTGTTTATTCGTTCCCTTCCTTTCTTCCATTATAGTTTCACAGTGATTTATGAGAGATAATAAAATAAAAACAAAAATACGAACAGTATAGGTACCAGCTATTTATATAATATAATATAGTAGGGATGTACTTTATATTGCTATCGTATACCGGTATACATTATAAAAATAATATACCAAATATGCAATGTGACGGGTGCAATATTTTATTGGGGAGATACTATTTTCATTTTTTTTTCACATTTTTTTAAAATACAATAATTTATAATGTTTTGCCCTCCATATAGGGTTTGACAACAGTAGGGTATAGTCAGTAATATTTTTTGAAATGCTCTAATGATGAATACAACATATTTTATCAACAATATAATATTATAGTTCGACGTATATTTTGATAACAAAAAATACAATATAAATTTCATATTTTTTTTTTACTTTATATTTCTTGCGCTATTTGGAATTCTAATTTTTTTTAATTCAAAAATATGGTATTAATATTTAATTCTACTATAAATTTATGAAATTGTTCTTGTTCCTTTTTTCCAGTTATTATTTATCATCAAATTTAATGTTAGTAATAAATTATAATTTTTTTTTTTTAGTTTTGAGCAGGTACAATAATGAGGAAAAAATATTAGAATGACGTACCAATTTTTTACAAACTAGAAAAAAGTTACTTTAAAAAAAATGGATCTTATGGTAAGCACGCCATATAATGAAAATTTTCATTACTCGCTATCTAATAAAATAACGCAATGTATGATCAAAACTTTTAAATATTATATCCCAATTATATTTTATATCTATTTTTCAAGTTACAAAAAAAAAAAAAGTAAAAAAGCAGTACGGCAATTGGATTTTATACGACAATAAATCTATACATTTTTTACGACGTGCACAATTTTAAAATTAAAGTAAAAATGTGCAAAAACCTGTACACAAAATAACCGGACTAAATTGAAGGTCGTATACCTGCACAAGACTCATTATGACGTATTAACTTTAAATGAAACACACTGTATATAATACATAAAAAGAAATTAACTTAGGTACTTCGCTATTAATAAAATAACCATTGCATCCCACACGGACCTGTTCAGTGGGGCTTATTATCTTTTCGAATAAATAAACATTATATTATAACTATATAGTTCATTTGTTCAAACTGGTACAAATATACTATAATAATATAGTCTCCTTGACAATGAACTGTACGTGTTAGGTGGATTCGATTTGTTACCAAGGACGGATTTAGGAAATGGAAAACACATCAAACGGGTAAGGCGTAGTTTATTAAGGAGGTGAAATAGTACGTAACCATAATAATATACATAAATTAAATACTAAACTATTTCATGTTTTTGAAGTTTAGGAACATTTTCTTACAGCATAGTCGTGATTCGAGACTTTGCTATACTTGCATAAGGATGAACGTTACTATAGTTATTGAAATAAAATAAATAACGACTTACATTACAATAAGTCAAAACTGACACCTAATTTGCGATAATATAGACGCGACAAGATCTCAATAACCCACTTAGAATTGATTTATGGTGTATTGGTTAGTGTTCTATTGTTTCTTTTTGTCTCGCTATTTTTATTTAATTCTACAACAGTGATGAGAAAAAAAAATGTCTATTAATCGATAGAAATAACAGATAAAATATAATTGAGGTAGTCTAGAAGAATATTTTTTAAGATCTTATTGAAAGAACTTACTAGAATAATGATAGTTAATAATAATCATACCAAAGACATCAGTTGAATTTATACGAATGTTGACAAAAACTATACGATTAGTAGCATCCTTTCTTTCTGATAAAACAATACAAGTCGAACAAATAATAGGGGAAATAGTATTATAATTTAATTGGTTTAATATAATAATTTTATTTTGGAGTATTTTTAAACTCTTGTAAGAGTGTACAATTATCATAGTAATGTAGTTTTATTGGGGTTAGCTACTAAGCTATACTTGCATTTTTTTGTTAAATAGGAGTTACCTAAATAGTATTGTTTTGTTAGTTTAATACGTACTAATATCGATTTCTACATTTATTTTAGTATTCATACAATTGTTATTTTTAATTTATTAACACAGTAGATACTGGATACACATTAGTTGATTACCAATTCCGTTATTATTCGTTACTTGTCCCCGGATAGGTTACCAGATTGGAATTTCAGCAACACGACTCGCCATATCAAACGCTCTCTAACATTGGACTGCTGAACACAATTTCTCATACTTGCAAAAGATATTTCAAAAATAATTAAGTACTAAATAATACCTTTAAAATATTATTATTTTGATAAAATAAACAATTATTATTACACATTATTATACTATAGTTGCCGAAAATATTGAACCCATGATAATGTATTAAGTCGTATTATTATTATTGTAATTGTAATAATACGATCCGTATTATACTGCATAAGGTAAACTCATAACTGGTTATTGAATTCTATCTGAAAAAAAAAAATACAAAAAAAAAAAATCTATGAAAACGTGGTAATGAAAAATTGCTGATTTCGTTTAGCACATTGGACGTACCTAAAAATAGTCGACTTCAATACAAGGTTGTAACGCAGACTATATGAAAATATTTTCATATAGTCGGTTAGGTTGTATAATTCAAATAATATGTAACACTTATATAGGAAATATATACATAACAATATCGTTGCAAAACGTAGACTACGGGAAAACTTTGCTTTGAACACGAATATGTCGTATTTTCCGTACGTACATTATTCTCGTAATTATTATATTATTATTATATTATTATATTATATATATCGATTGTATAAACCAGTACGGAGTACAATTTATAACTACTGCAAGAATGCAATACACGCGTTTGCATGTTTAATTGTGTAACGGCTGCTCTGCAATAACGTTCTGCCGATGTTACAAAGACTGTTGTATTGTATTTGATACAGAAAATGATCGCATTTATCGTGCTGTGATTTCGCGGGCATCGGACGTCGATAATAATATTATAATATACTATGTACACATTCTATGAGCCTGTGTATTAATGACTGCTGTACTACAACGGTATAAAGTTCGACGATTTCATTTTAAACATTGGTATGATCCTCTTTGTTTTCCTAGGACATATTATTATTATTATTATTATAATACAGAAATATTCGTGGCGTAATATCGATATCATACTGATTAGTTTATGTTAGCATTAGCTAGGTTTCTACCGTGTTTAGTAGTCAACTTGCATCGTAAACCCGTGACTAGCGCGAACGTTATAAATTATTATAATCTCCTCGTATGTTTTCGACAAATAAGCGAAACACATCAAAGGCGGCGCACGGTGTTACTTAAACAATAATTATAATATACGATATTCTGTAGACAAAACGAATATTATTATACTAGCCGGGCGCGTAGGGTGCTAGACGATATATTATCATAGTTGCATTGATTTTCGATTAAATCGGTGTTTCTTCTGTGATGATGCGCTTCGCAAATACCACTAACCGTACTCTCGAAAATTAAAACGGAAACGATATCGTTACGAGCCATTCGGTTTTTCGCGCCACATAGACTACACGAAATGTATTGAAAACCTTTTCAAATGGTCTACAGTTGTAAATGATAATAATATATTATATTACAAACTCGTGAAATTATTTCGAATCGTTCGTGAGAATTAAAAACATTAAAACAACGTTTAATTTTTGATTTCAGGGGCTTTTCGTCTGTATGACGTCGACAACGACGGTTTCATAACCCGAGACGAGATGTACAACATCGTAGACGCTATATATCAGATGGTGGTGAGTATAGGTACCTACTAGAAAAAAAAAACTGTAGACAATAGATAAGACGGAGAATAGAATTCATAATATATATATATATATATATTATATACTATATTAACGCAATTTTATAGCGTTCAGACTCGTAAAATATCCGAGTTTTTCAATTTTCGCGTAATGCGTATTATTATTGTACCAACCCTATCTCGATATCACGAACAATGGCGTTTTTCTATATTTTTTTCCACCATTGTTTGCAGTTTTGAAGCGGATGCTTGCCGGGAGGGGGTGTATAATATGCGAAAAAGTAACGAAAAAACGTCAGAATCGTTTTCCGCAAAACGTCCCGATTGTTGTGAAAATAAAAAGACAGTTTTTGACCAACGAGGAAAATACATGGAAATCTAATTTCCCATGCGTGTCGTATTTTTTTTTTTCCCAGCACTCTACCAAAGCGACAAAAATGTATGAAACATAACTATAACTGTCCACTAAATCAACAAACTCGCAGACATTATTTACAGCGGCTAAACAGCACAGCCATACACGTGCCCACGGGGCTTCACGTAATTCACTATTTTGGCCAGGTTATGACCTGGCCCGTGTTTAGGGGGGCCAGGGCGGGCCATTGCCTCCCCGGTGAAACACGTGGGGGGAGGGGTAAATTAAAATAAACTTTTTTATGTATTTAACCATAAATATAGGTAGAACTTTAAAATTATGTAAAATATTTTTTTTTATTATTATTGGGATTTGGTGGAGATTTATTATCTTTAATTTACGTTATTCTCTCAATTATATTTTTTACGAAAATTTCTTGTATAACTGATAACGACATTACGCAGAATGCAGCCTGCATCTAGAGTGGTTTTAATCACAGCAAAATAATAAATATATTTCATAAAAAATAATATTAATAAAATTCGTTAAAAGGCGTGGTGCGCTGAATCAAACCGCAACTTTGTGCACATGCTTAAAAGCAGAAAATTACCAAATTTTGGAAGGAAATACATTTTTTTTTGTATCATCATTCTTAACTTATTAAAATATAAAAAAAAAATCAGAAAACGAGATAACTAAGTGAATTTATTCCGTTATTTTAAGTACAAGTTATTATAACTTTTATAAGGAACACTGCATATCCACTCCCGTAACTGCCTCCCAAAAGTGGGGGAAATTTTAAAATTTCCCTTTGGCACATAATTTTTAATTCAGCCCTGGTTATAAGTTATAACTTAAAATACTATTTTTTTAACGTTGTATGTGTTGGACACCCTCCATACACTGAAATGTGAACAGTGCTGTCGATATAATATCATGATGTAATAATATAATACTCATAGTGATATCAAAAACTGTAAAACATCACACGTACGTTTATACAGAATGACCTATCTAAAGCAACAGGTTGTACGAGGGCCAAACACATCCATCAATCACTTAGTGTTAACATTAATTTGTGTTATTTTGTTTTATTGTTATTATTTCGTTACATTCTCACAACGTAATATTAAACTGGTAGGTACTCTACACTAACCAAACAGTACATTTTTTAGTTGTTTTTGTTATGAATAATGTTTATTGATAATAAATAATTAGAACAAAACACATTAAACAATTTTAAAAAATTTAAATTAATTTAGAAATGACTTACTATTTTTATTCTATACTTCAATGATTTAATTAATATACACATTTTTTTTTTATAAAATTGAACATAAGCGTGTGAACTAGAAGTTTGTTGAAATGTATAATCTATATTACCTGCAATGATTTATACATAAAAGTTATCATATTTAAACAATTTTAATCGACTTGTGGCTTGTCAACTTAAGTTTTTTTCTCATCTCTATTATTTATTAAATCTAAAACAATTGAATTAAGAGGATGTCGGCGCATTGTTTGTTTTATATCCCTGGCGTAACAAACACTAAAGCATTCAGTAAAAATCATTTTTTTAATGTTTAGAATAATTCTAAAGTAAAATTACCCATTAAAAAAGATATAGAAAATAATATTTTCGAGGGCATAAAATTGATTTGTCCCAATTTAATATTGTCTTAAAAACAATTCAATATCCATTTCCATTTCAGAAATTGTTTTTGATTTTTAAAGTCTAATATAAAATCAAATAATTATAAAATATAAAACCGATAAGTCAATTCTTCAAAAATATTATACTTTATAATTTTTATAGTAAGTGATTAGTAACTAAGATTACTAAAAAATCGTGAAAAAATAATTTTATACGAACGAGTTATATCTATGTTGTGCCTGAGTTTGAGACAGAAAACAAATATTGTGCTTACATCCTCTTAAAAAATAAAAATAAAATTTACTAAGTAACTTATAGATTTATACTTAATCTGTTAAACGTATAGGATATTTAAGAGAAATGTTAATAACTTGTAGTTATTAAAAATGAATTCATAAAATAGACAACGGACTATCATTTAAAAGAAGATAATTATAAACAATTGTTGTGCATATTATAATAAATTATTATTATTTTGTAATAACTACTTCACATAATTTATAATAGTTTTTAATGATAAAATATTTTTTGATTCTTGTGTTTAAATTCATTGAAATAATTTTTACATTCAAACTTAAATTATATTTACAGAGTAGAATAAAATAAATTTTTTGGATCAAAAAAAAGTAATTGTTTCACTAAATATTATACAGAATAATATTATTAATTTTTTTTCTCTACAAAATTAAAAATAATAAAGATAAATACCTATTTAAGATATATTGTATATTTAAGTATTATTATGTATACAGTTAATATCTTTGCTGGGACTTATATCCGCAGACATCGGAGACTCGAAAATGTAATCAATTAAATGTTTAAAAAAAGCTATACAGATGTAAAATTAAGTTCATATCTGTTAATTATTCCTGTCCATCAAATCACGTATTGATAATAATATATTAAAAAATTGTGCAATATTGTTCTATCTTATATTATGATGTAAGAACCGGAATAAAACCTTTTTTATTATGGAATAAATTAAATAATATGATAATTATTAAATAATGTGTATTGGTAAAATATTTTTGATGTGTACACATTTATGTACCGGAGGGAATACTTCCACGAATTGTATGGGGAGCCAAACAATGTATTATCCTGTTAAATTCTGACTTAACTGATAAATATGTATAGTATAATAGTTTTCCAATTTCATAACGTGTAATTTTTTCACATGACAAATCGTGTGTGTGAAACAAAAGTCTGATACATAACCTGTGCCTACTTGAATCAATGCCACCTGGTGGCGTTTATATGTTACTAGTAAATTATTATTTGTACGTAGGTCACAATACAAACCGACCACCAGTTGCATAATATTTTAATGCATTGATGTCTAATACGTAATAAATTGTTTATGAACACAAAAGAGTATAATAGAATTGAATATTGTTTTCTCTCAATGGTTTTATTCAAATAATATAAAAAAAAAAATATTCTATATAATATTATAATTTGTGTATATATAATATCATATCTCAGTATTTTATACTACATTATTTATATCAATATCAATATGAAAGGTATAAATCATTTTTTTATTTTACCAAAGGATGGTCCAAAATGAATACAGTAATAACAGTTGAATATTATTTTTTATTTTCGCTTCCGAGTGGACCGATGAATGTATTGATTTTACAATGATGTGTGTGTGTTTTTTTTTTTGTATCTGTTATCACGGATTTGGGACATTAAAACTGCTTCGATTTTCTTCAACAGTATCTTGTTCGATGGAAAAGTGAATCTAGTTGGTACATTTGGAACGTCAAAATTTAAAATTCCTAAATCAATACCTGATATATTGTTTAAACAGCAGTTGAAAAATATTAAAAATATATAAGCACAATTTTTTTTATAAGTATTTAAAGTTCGGTTTTTGACAACATTTATCAAATTTTAAATTAAAAAATGGTTTTGTAATTAAAAATTTATAAAATGTTCAACTTGTATAGCTACGGATTGAAAATTTAAAATAAGATTCTACGTAAATAGGTTATATATAAATTACTTTATTCGCAATATTATCATCAAATATACTTTATTTATCATAGGCTCACTGAACGTCTTCGCTCAGAATCGTTTTTCTTATACAATGATTTTATATCATTGAATTCAAATTTAACACCATCCATTATAGTGAACCACTATAGTTTCCAACTGTACAGCAGGGTGACACCCAATTGCCGACCATTTTATATTTGAAATATATTATACAGTTCACTAAGATTTTATAGATACAAACATTTATGTCAAAGAAACATTACAATTGGTATTTTTTTTTTACATTTAACATTGAGTATTATTAAACATTGTTTTGGAAATAGGTTTACTACTTAAATGTTGTTCTATATTTAGGTTTAAAAAAAAAATCAATGAATCATATTAGTTTTATAAATCGCTATTCTGTGAAATATTGTCTTGGGCCAAAAACGGTATTTTTACAGGCGCATAAAACGATATATAACTTGGCTTTTGAGAATTGAGAATACCTATAGTTTTAATATAAAACAAGCATAATATTATTATTAAACGTTGAATTAATAAGAAAAGAATTTCGATTTTGAAAAATTTCTAATAAGTATCAAAGTATATCCAAATAAGCATTATTTCCATGATTTTTTTTTTTTGGATTTGTATTTGTATTTTTAATTTAAAATGTCGGTGGTGCCTTATTGGAATATTTTGTATTTTTCTAATTCATTTTACGTTAAATATTTTTATTAGATTTTTTTTTAAAGAGCATAATATTTCCAAACTGTTTCATACCTATAAAAATATTGTAGATAAAATGTTGAGTCCATTGGCCGTACATGATGTATGCGTGTCAACTGTGACTGTCAATGAATAATATTTCAGTAGTGCATTATGCTACTATGTACCTTAAATATCCCGTAGGTATACATTAAGAATATTATACAACGCTAACTAATTTATTTAAATTAATGTATAAAATATGATAATTAAAAAATACTA